>JAWWLZ010000025.1:3087301-3143086 GCA_035041345.1 Poliocrania exsul | reverse complement strand
CAAGTTTCAGTGTTTACCCACCTCAGTGAACACTTGTACTTTGAAATCTGTGTAGGAAAGGCTTTGCAAGACTTCTTAAACCTCTTTGTTGTTATGTGTGTTCAAGCACTGCATATTCTTCCTGGTACAGAGGGAAAAGGGTGCTCAAACCACTAAACACTAACATGTTAAGAGGGCAGTATTTCAACAATTGGTTCTGGGTTGGGAACAACTTTACAGGCTAACATTTTTCATGGAATAGAAAGTTCTGAGCTTTCATGATGCCTTAGAAGAGCCAACACCTCCATGCTATGTGCCTGGCTCCTGGGGTGCACTGGGGTTTCCATGAGGTGGTTTCCATAGGGAGATGCAATGGGGGATACACCACTGGGTTTGTCTGGCATGGGGGGCATGCTCTGGGAGTGGGAATGGTGTGATGGGGTCCAGGTGGGCACAGGGGAATTGATGCCAGGGAGTTGGAGCTCCTGCAGCTGCAGGGGATGATGAGGGGTCCCACAGCTGCAGGGGATAATGAGGAATCCCACAGTTTCAGGAGATGATGAGGGATCCCACAGCTGTAGGGGATGATGAGGAATCCCAGTTTCAGGAGATGATGAGGAATCCCACAGCTGCAGGGGATGATGAGGAATCCCAGTTTCAGGAGATGATGAGGGATCCCACAGCTGCAGGGGATGATGAGGAGCTACCCAGGCACCACTCAGGGCATTTTCAGGCTGAGCTGCTCAGAAGTTTCTGTGTCCTGTTGGAGAGTGCTCTAAAAGTTTAATGCTTGTTTTTACCTCCAATATATCTGGATTATTTTGTTTCCTGCATGCTGGGCTCCTTGTCCTCCTGGCTGGGTGAGTACAAGGCTTGTGTGTGCTGGGTGAGCCTTGGGGTGGTGTGGAGGTGTGGGTGTAAGCAGGAGCAGTGGCTTTGCTTTAAGAGAAAAAAGTCCTCAAAAGGCTTCTAGTACTAATTCTTCTATAAATCCAGCTTTGATTCCAGTTGCTCAGAATATACTTTTGTGGATCTGGGACTGAGAAGCAAGTTTAATAATCAGTGTTTAAATGCCCACTTCCACAAGCAGCATGAAAGTGCTTTTTCAGTACAGAGTAACTGAATAATTCCAGGATTTGATGTCTGAAGGTTTCTCAGCACTAGGAGTAATACTAATGGGAGCCTTTTCCTTCAGGAGTTTTTAAAGGGGAAAATCCCTGACTTTAGAATTGAGAATCTCTTACTGGTACAGGCCTGAAATCTGCTGGTCTTGGTCTTAAGATAATGCATTTTTGGGGGGAAATACCTTTTCTGTGCTATAGAAACTACCATTTTTCTCTGGGGAGAACAGGAATAATTACTATGCTGAGCTGAACTCAGCATGGAGCTGTATTTGAGCCCTAAATATAATCAGAAAACATTTAACATCTAATTTCTCTAAAAACACAATGATCAGCTTTATAGCAGCACTTCATCCCATGCAGGTGGATGGTGATGTAAGTGGAAAGGACTGGCCCAGAAGAAGGGGGGATTTATTTAAGATAGTTTTAGACTTAACAGCACTAAATGTGGCTCTCCTGTCTCACTGCAGTGCTTGGAGTGCTCACAGCTGAGCTGCACAGGCAGAAAGGTCTTATGCTTGCCCTGGAAATCCCTCCTGCCACAGGTGTGGGCATCAGTAACTGGAGAGCAAAGAGGGGAGTGTAACTTGCTGTGTTTTTCTGGAAAATCAAATTGTATGACTACAGATCATGCCTGTATTGAACTGGAGGCTCTTCTGTGGGAGACTGTGGGAGAATGATGGAAGTGTGGACCTCAGTTATGCCTAATGCTTCAAGAGCACACAGGGTGTCATTGTCACTTGTCAATCCTGAGCTGATTATCTTGGGGAAAATGTTACTGGGCTGATGTAAGTTCTTTATCCAGCACACACTCGTGGCTTTCTTGGAATGACATGCAGAGCTCTTAATATCACTGTGAATGACTTATTTGGGAAAAATCTGAAGAACCACATCTGAAAGCCTAGAGGAGGAAAACTTATAATTTGGTTTGTTGGTGTTTCTTGGATTTGATTGTTGAAAAGAGCAACAAGCAGTGCAAAAACTGCTTGTGCTTCTCTGTTCTCAGATGAGAAGCAAGAGTTGTGGCATGCAAAGATTAGAGCATACAAGTGGCTTGAAATTGGAAAGATGCTTTTCCAGGTCTGAAGAAGCATTTGGCTGCATTTAGCAATTTTTATGTGCCTTATCATGGCCACACAAGCTATTCTGTTAGTTAAAGCTCAAGTGTGGAGCTGGGATGCTGCTGCTGCAGAAACAAAGGGTGTTATACACAGAAAATCACTCTGCTGTGATTTCTGGGGGCCAGCATCAAGGTGAACATGGAAGATAAACAAGGTATCACCAAACCTTTTCGAATTGGAGTGGCACAGGACTTGTGCCTGTTAGCTGTGCTCTGTGTGCAGCTCAGGAGGAGACAGTCACGCCTGTTTTCAGCCTCATCAGTGAGACTGAACTGGCAAAATGACCAGAGCTCAGGTGTTCCACAGGCACAGACAGCAGAGGAAGAGGAGGGCTGGAGCCAGGCTTGCAGAGGGCAGTGCCTGGTGTGGATGGCATCCAGATGAGAGCAGCTGGGCATGGGGGGGCATGTTGTGGGAGTCAGGGCTCTGGAGCAGTGTGAGGGCTGGGAGAGGATTCCTGGCTTATGCTTCCATCTTGCTGTGCTGGACTGTTATGGGTGCTTTGCTCCTGAGAACAGAGCAGGGCCAACTGCTGCTCTGGCTCAAGCAGTGCTGATCTTTAGAGCTTCTCAGTGTTGCTCCTGTTATTCTGTTATTTCCTCCCCGTGGCTCTGTGACAGCAAACTTTTGTCATCCAGCTCTTCAGTGAGGGGACTGTGTTGCTGTTAGAGCAGTGGGGAGGGATGTGCTGTCACAGTGGGATTCTGCTGTTTGCCTCAGCTCTCTCAAAAGCACAGTGTGACATGTGGTAAGAAGTTATAGAAAGCTTGGTAAAGGTGGAGAGAAGCTTTGCCCTTCCTTCCTGGGCATCTGAGCTGGACTGGCTCGCTGGTAGCTCCTGTGCAAACTGTGATTTTTCCTCCAGAGTTCTCCCACTCTTTTCTAGGTCTGCCCTTTTCCTTGCACTTCAATATTCTGCTTCTCCCCAGTTCCTGTGCTGCTCTCCTCTTGCTTTGCTCCCTTTTTAGCATGAGAATCCTTCCAACGTGGAGGAGTTAAGTGCAATGTTGTGCAGCTGCCAGGCAGTTTGGGTTCTTGTGTCCTTGTTAGAGTGGAGACATTGGCTTGTAAATATTCCACTCTGAGGTATGATTATGCCTTGGAGCAGCAGCTACAGACATCTTCCTACAATGTATTTTGGCAGGGCTGAGTTGATTAATGAAGCTTGAAGCATGAGAAGGAAAACTCTGGGAAACTCCTATGCTGCACTTAAAATATCTCCTGTAAATTAATATTTCTGAAACATGTTGTCTGCTTTCAACTTAGACCCAGGGGAGCAAATGTGCTGATATGTATGTGCAGTCTGATTTCCTTCCCAAGCTCAGCAAGAGTCTGTGCCAGTGAAGGGCAGCAAGAAGCTTTGAGCAGAGAAAATAGAAGTTTGATGTTTCTAGCTGTTGAATGAAAGAATTGTGCTGTTATGGAGATGGCTGAAGGATGGACTATCAGCATCTCAAAAGCCCTTCAGCTTGTCTAATTCTGTCCCTCTGAAAGTGCTCTGTTGATGTAATGAGTACTTGAGGTAATGACTTTTTAATATGTTTAAGGGAAACAAGACCACCCTGATTGGCTCTAGTTTTGTTTTGTAAAGAGTTGTGATTACTGAAATGTTGTTTCATGTCACCAATCACTTGGTTCTGTGGCCAGGGTACCTCAGGCTTGCTACAAAGCCATTCATTTTAGTGATTAGGCCTCAGTTTCCTTCTCATTTTGAGGCAATTTGGCAACTGAATCAAGTGTAAATGCATTTTTTCCTACTGGAATCCATGTCCTGGGAGCTTCAGTGCAAAGTTCATGAGATCCTGTATTGGATGGTGTCTCCAGGGCTGGGAGAGGGAATGCTGTGAGCACTGTGGAGTGCTGGGACTGGGGTTGGTGGTCCTGCCTCTGCACTGTCCCACTGTCCATCCCTCTTAGTTGTGCTGCCAGATCACAGAATCATAGAATGGATTGGGTTGGAAAAGACCTCCGAGATCATCAAGTCCAACCCTTGGTCCGGCCCCAGTCCAGATGTGTCCCTGCAGCTGGATGTTCTAAAGAACTGACCTGAACAAAAGCTGGTGTGGTTTTTCTTTGTTTTATTTTGGCTTTTTTTCCCCTGGTTGCATCACTTTGGACATCCTCTTTGTCATGAGCCTGGAAGGAATTGTGTGGGAACTCTCCCCAGGAGCTGTGTAATACATTTGTGGGGAAACTTGTGCAGCATCTCTGTCTCAAGGAGAGGTGCATGGAGCGTATCCTGTGATCATTCTCTTGAGCAAACCTGTGCAAGTTGTCACAAAATTTTGCCACTGGACATGGATGTTCCTGGGGTTGCACCATGCCCTGAAAAAGCTGCTGTTTCATTGCCAGTGAAAATCCTTCATGGTTGAGCTGTAGCTTTTCCAGAGTGTTAAGGACAAGTCCTCCTTTCTGGTTTGTTCTGTATTTATGTATCTACACACAGGTTAAAGACAAAAAATGGGAGGCAGCAAAGTGTTGTGTCAATGTGTATAAATTGAAGGGCAAGTGTGAAGGACTCTGTAATGCTGATGTTGGAGAACAGCCCATTTTTTTAAGTGACCAATACCTGCAGAAGGACATGATGTAAGTTCTGGGGGTTTTTTGAATGTGGATAAATAATTTTAAAAGGTGTTTCAAGCTGAACACACAAAATTTAAGCCCCTTGAAATATTAATTTTCAGTTTCTTCCCCCTTGGGAAGGTGGCACGTGAGTACCCACACCTGCACTGTGTGGCCACCTGGCAGTGGGGGTAAAATACCCTGTTAAGGAGTTAAAAGATTGGTCACTGCAAAAACTTGGCAGTGAGATGGTATCTAGCTACAATTACTGGCTGAACTTTAATTCCCAAAATGGGCACTGCTTTGTTGTTTGAAGATGTTTGTTGCTCTTGTGATCAATATAAGTCATGCTTTTCATGAGTCTTCATATTGTGCTGTTCTGAGCACAGTGCTGGTGTGTATTTCATTGTCAGTCTCCTTTAACTCATTTGCTGTTCTCCAGCATTAATCTTTCCTTGTCAATGTTTTCTAAATCTAATCCAGCACAGCCTGAGGAAAATAAAGCAATTGTTTAAATTGATGGGTTTGAACAGAATAAATCATAAATCAGTATATGATCTTTGAAACCTCTGTTCATCTAGAAAGTGTTTTGTTTTTTCCTTTTTTTTTTTTTCCCCCTCTTGGAATGTGATTATGGAGCCTGGGTTAGAATGTGCAGGGAGCCCGTGCCACCTGCAGGTGCTGGGGAGAGGCTGCATTTCTCAGCAGTGCCCACCCAGTGCTGGCCAACATGCTGAGCTGCCTCTCACATGGGCCTGCAGGTGACCTAAATAAACCTGCTCGAGTTTCTTTCCCACTTTCCAAGTGGAAAACATGGAATACAACAGAGATCATTGTTTCAGAATCCCCAGGTTAATCAGCCTTGACTAAATAGAAGTGAAAATGGCTTGGCTGAGGCAGGATCAGTGGGGGATTGTTTTCCTGGTGCAGCTCTAGGTCTGATGATCCCATGGGCCAGAACCCTCAGGCTTTGGTGTATTGGCTTCTGTATTAATTGATATTCCTCTGTTAATGACAGCCTGATCTCTGACAGTCTGTCTGGGTGGTAAAAAGGTGGAGCTGTGTTTCTTCTAAGGCTGAACTGATGCACAGTCAGGTTTGTGGCTGCTCACTGTCAAATTTTAGCTGTTTGGGACTACACTCAGACCAAGCCCCACCTGTGTCAGGCTGCAGCACCACCACAGTGGCATTGCTGGGAGCCAAGCTGCTGTTCAGGCTTGAACAAATAACCCAACAAATAACCCTTGAAAACTGAGAGAGAGCACGGATGGGAAGTGATTTCAGGAGAACAAAACAAAGTAATGAAAGACAGCATGTGTTGCTAATTACCTGCCATTGTGATTTCTGAAGTGATTTTTCATCCATGAGCTGTGTGGTCAAATTCAGCAGCAAACCAGGAGTAGGTTCTGGCTTTTGGGCATGTTAAATACCAGAATTGACATTGTGTCATTGCTGCTCCAGGTCTGCCATCCAGGACTGTGCTGGAGCTCAGGGAGTGCTGCTGGGGCTCAGTACTTCATCATAAGTCGTAATTGCATAAAGATGATCTGCAGTAGCTCCCCAGACTCAATTTCCACTTGTAATTGGCAGATGAAAGAAGACTCAGAACAATTATCTGATAATAATTACGTCAAAGACTTTTCGGATTTTCCTCATCTTTAAAGTCTCGTTTCTTGATGTGACCAGGGAGTTTTGTGCAGGGAAAGGGGGAGGGAGACTGTAACTCTTGTAGCTGTTCTATCAGAGGCTGACTTGTGCCTCTGGCATGGGAGAACATCCTTCAGCTCTTGAAGTCTCATGATCTCAAATATCCAGTTGGTGTATTAGGTCAGCAGCATCTGGACTTTGTGGAGGAGAACGCACAGGGCTCAGAGCTGAGCATGTTGTGCCTTGCTTGGCATTCCCAGCATCCAGTGCAGTCCTGCCTGCTTATGCCTCTCAGAAAATTTAAATATTCATTGAAGTATTTGTGCATAGTGGGCTGGAAACTGAGCAGGTACTGGAAATTCAACCCCAGAAACAAAGGATTGTGCAATACCCACCTCAATGGAAGTGGAGCTTTCCACAGCCAAGATTTTTATTGGATAGTTCACCGTCTAGGAGGAAGAAGGGAGATAAGGTTTTGGTGGACATCTCTAGTATAACCCAAACTCTGAGCTTTAATTTTGCAGAAGTCTATGAAGTGGTAGCCACTCTTGCAGTGAGACTGGACAATAATGCCAGGCTCATTTTGGGCAAAGTGCTTCTGTAAGGTATGGGAATGTGAAGGAGGAGAAATTCTGACATAGCTGTGCCCTGAGAACAGAACTCCTCTCAGCCACAGTCTCTGCAGTTATCAAGGTCTGTGCACTGGAAGGCAGTGAAGAGTCCCACTAATTCCAGGAAAATCCTGGATCAGGTAGCTCTCTGCTGAAGATGTGTTACACCCAGGTTACCTTCTGAGCTTGTTGGGGCACTCCTGTGCTCTGACAGGCCTGATTTTGGTGGATTTTTTGTTCGGTTGGGTTTTTGTTGGGTTGCTTGAGGGTTTTTTTTTTGTTGTTGTTATTTTGTTGTTATTATTTGTTTTTCTTCTTCCTTTTGCTCTCTGGTGTCTGGTCTTGTGGCAGCTGCATATGAGATGGCAAGGGAAAGTGACAATTAATAGTCCTTGCTCTAAGGAACTAACCTGTAATCTCTGAGGGCAGAGGGATGTTTCCTGCCTTGTTCCAGAGGGTGTAAAGCCCCCTGGAGGGTATCAGACATTTGATGTAAAGCTGGAGCAAGCCTGTAACCAAAAATAGATATAAGTAGAACTCAAACCGTGGGTGGAAGTTACAAGACTGAGTTTTCTTGGATTTTTAACCCTGTGGTTCCATATGTAGCTGGTGTAAGGGTCAGCCCTTACACCTTGGTGTCACCTTCCCAGCACATGGGACATTGAGTTGAGTTGCTTTCATTTCTCAGTGCCTGCTGTCACAAATGCTGTCAGCCTGTAGTGTGTTCCCCACCTCTACTTGTCCTCCAGGTTTATGGGATTGAATACAAACCCTGTTTTCTTAGGAAGTAGTCAAATATAAATACATCCCTCCCTTGCCTTGTTTGATTGAGCATCCCGGTGTCTGTGGGACTGTGGAGAGAAACTGTCCACTGAGAGTACCATGAATAATGGCCTTCTCCCCCTTTTAAAACAGAGTAATGATATGCAATATTTATAGTATTTGCTTGAATGCTCAGAAACTGTTTTGACTGAAATTTATACCCAGCCAGGCCCCTGGAGGGCACCAACAGCCAACATTACGGATTTTTCACTCGCCTTGTAGCTATTACCCACTGACACACAGCGCTGTGAGGATGGCAAATATATCCCCGTGTATAGATTAAAGTGAACTTGCCTTGCCTTGCATAATTTGAAAATTCAAAAGACCAATTTCCTAGTGTAATTGAAAACTGCTACATTTCAGGCTTATTCATTGAATCAGTATTTCCAGTTAGAATTCAAATTAATCTTTCTACCTTTAAACAAGATAACGAGGGTGTAGTTATATTTACTCAGCCTTTTAACAATCAGGTTCAGTGTAGCTGCATATGATTAACTACACACACACAATTGCAGAAGGTGAGCACGGGCATGACTCGAGTCATAAGGGAAATTCATCTCTTAAGGCTGAAAATCTGAGCTGACAGTTCAATACTCAGCCTAATGCCCCAGTCCCTCTGGAAGGGAAAAGTGAAAAGGAAGGTGAAATGACCAGCCCAACATAAGAGCCATGTCAGCTTCTCTATGGTCCCCCTTGGATTTTTTTTAAACTTATTTAGCCTGGAGTCCTCTTGCTTTAAAGTTGTGTTAATGCAACTTTCCTGAATTCCTTCCAACACCTGTCAAAAAGAGATGTGACATCCAAGGGTGCTTGTGAAGCACATTTGTGCATCTGGGGGCTCTGTGGGTTGGTCAGCTGGAAACGCAAGTTTGAAGTTTGTGCATGGAGACCTCTGTCTGGAGCTGCATCTCAGGCATCTGATGTGGTGGGTAAATGGGGTGGTAAAAATCCCAGTTCTGTGAAATAAGAGTAGATGCTCTTATTTCACCTCTATAAAAAGAGCTCACCTCTATAAAAAGAAGCCTAAGGGATAATTAGACCACTGTCATCCTAAGTTTGGGCACTTACGACTTTGTGGACTCACTTGGTCTTTGAGGTGTCTTGGACTGACTCTTTTTCATAGAGTGTGTAAGCAGCCAGAGCTCCTGAAGTTGGATACACAAAAATGATTAAGTTTTGGTAATGAAATGCTTTTCAGTCTCACTGGTCCAAGGCCCAGGGCTGAATGTCAAAAAAAGGTCAGATCTGCAGAGAACAAATCAAGGGAGCAGCTGGTCACAGGCTTTGGTGGATTCTGCATGGCTTGCAGTGTCCAAATGGAGATCACTTTCTGAAAGCTCAGCTCTAATTCCAAGATTAATTCTGGGAAGTCCAGTCTGCCCTGTGATATACAGGAGGTCAATATGAAGAATGTGGGTTGTTTTTTTCATGCATTAATAATGAAGGGGCAGTTGCACAAGGTCACCCCAGCCAGGTTTGAGGGCAGTGCTGTTCTGCTGCTCTGCCTGTCTGCAGAAAGTGCAGAACACACTCATGTCCCTGTGGTTGTTTTCCAGCACCTTATGTGGGACTGGGTTCCCTGATGCTGAGGATTTTCCTGGTTGTTTGCACAGTGCTTGGAGTTGTGGTGTGGAGATGGACACCCTGGTTTTCCTGATGGTTCAATTGGCAACAGCCTTTGCAAATCGTGAGAGGTTAGAGGGGATTTTTGCTTCTTATTTCTGGGAATGGCAGGAAGTAAAACAAATGGTCAGTATGATTAGTTGACACTTCACCCAGCACATCTTACCTGTGGTCCCTGGCAGTGCCTCTCACCTGTGTGAGCTGATGCTCTTCTGCTGAGGCTGAGCTGTTTCCTTGCACTTGCAGAGTCTCAGACCTTGCACGTGGGCAGCAACTACTTGAGCTGTTCTCATTTGATCTGTGGGAGTGTGAGGGCAGGTGCAGAGGGCACCCTTCAAAGTGAATGTTAAGAACCAGTTGTTACAGCATCCTGAGCAACAGCTGTGCAGGGGTGGCTGGGCTGGGTTGTAGGTGCGTGTTTGGGTTGCACTGTCACAGCTCCTGGGCTGAACCTGCCTCCCAGCTGGCTCCTGCAGTTCTCACAGGCTTCTGCTTTGTGCTCTATCAAGCAGTCTATGGCCCGTGCTTCATTATCTGCAACTTGCATTCTCATTTATACTTGTGCTAAAAGGGAATATTCAATTTTACCCGTGTTTAAACATAAACATCAATGTAATATAACACCCTGAAGAAGGGTGGAATATTCTTTGTTGGCTGCTGTGCTAATTGTCCTCCCTGTCATTCATTTCCAGGTCTGGGCTTGTTTACTTCTGCATCTGTCTCTGCTGCACTGTCTGCAGGCACAGGAGTGCAGGTTATTTAATTTGCACTGGGGACTGCCTTTGACTCCATGAATAAGAAAACACCTTTGAATTCACCCCACCTTTCCTGAGCTCCTGGTTTCCAGCTCTGCTGTGCCTGTGTGCACTTGGCCAGCAGCATCAGAGGTAAGTGTGAGCAAACTTAATGAAGTCATTAAATTCTTCTAAGTTATTTGTCTGTCCAACATCTCAAATTGGACCATGGACTTGATATCTCCAGCAGTGTCATTACTGTGCTGTTGAACCAGCATGGTGATGTCAGATGGGACTTGCTATTTCTTCTGGCACTCTTTGTGGGCCATGAGTCTGTCAAGGGAAATCTCGTTTGCATGGGAGATGACAGGGATTGAGTTGCTTGGGTGAGATCCCACAAGCAGTCCTTGTGCTGCTTTTAATCTGTAGGGACTAAGCAGACAGTCACCTATCCCTCATCTTGCCCCTGATTACTGTGCCCAGCAGAAACTGGAAAGAGAAGAGATTGTGTCCTAATACATGATTTTTGCAAAGCTGGCTATTGAGCTTGTTGTGTGAAGTCTCCTCTTGAGTTACTAAGGGGTTTTATTCTGGATGGCATCCTGCATATGTTTTTCAGTCACAGACTGGAATAATTCCAAGGAAGCTGCTCTGTTCTGTTGCCTAATTAATAATACATCTCTTTAAAGAATAAATAAAAAAAATCAATGCATATTTAACTGATAAGCTAGAGTAGCTTCAAAAGCACCATTTGGTCCATGAGCTGCATAATATAGTGCTGAGTTACTCTGAACACCCTGACTAGAACAAAAGTTTGGATGTGTGAGTTTGCATTGTGCTTCTAAAGTAGTTGGATGGTTTAATGTGTTGACTTTGTGACTTTTTTTCTTTCCTCTCTTAGAGAGAAAGGATGAAAAATACAATTTAGTGAGCTAAGTGAACTAATGGAGGTACAAACCTCTGTTGTTCCTGTCTGAAAGGGATTTGTGACTAAGATGAAACCTGCAGCAGTGAGGTGAAGTCATAAAGCCACTGCCCAGCATCACCTCCTCCTCAACCAGCTGTTAGTCAACAAACTGCTCAGGAAAGCAGCTTATGTGGCTGTTCCCTTCTGTTGAGGAATGGAGGGTAAAATGTGGTGTAAAACTAGGATTTGGGAGAGGATTTTTACCTACTGCTGTTGCTGTTACTGCCTGACACTGGCCAGTGCTTCTCATTGAGCAGTTCCTCATAATGAGGTGAGAACTGAGATTTTAGCATGAACTTTTGCCACTGTCACTTCTGCTGATTCCTGTAAAAGCTGCTTGTGCCTGGTTTTGTAATGCCTTTACTGGAGGAGGAGAACAACTCATTGTTGCAAAGAAAAGTAATTGTGAAAACTGTCTTTTTTGATTCTTTCATGGCATTTATTCCTCACCAACACAGACTGTTGCCATGGGGAGAGTAAATGAGGCCATGGAGTCCTGATGGGAGTATCCTCAACAGACAAAGTATCCTTGTTTTTGTGTGTGTAAAAATCTATAGGTTTGTTTTCCTCTGGAGAAGAGCTTTAAAATTCAGAAGTTTTCTAGAAGCCAAGGATAGTCTTTTGCAGAGGTGATGGGCAAACATGCAGAACTTTTCCATCTCTGCTGTGCTGCAGTGCCTTGTCCTTGCTCCCTGGACCTGGCTCTGTATGCACCTCCCAACCTCCTTTTCCAGAGCTATGACCCAAAACTCCCAGGGCACAGGAAATTTCCCCACTCATGGTTCAAGGAATAGCAGCCAAGACAGAAAAAGTCAAACAGTTTTCTTTGGTGATTCTCAGGAGGACTTTGGGAGGTGGCTGTAACTGGGTGAGCAACACCAGGTACCGATCGTGGCATTTGGGATTCAAGGCTGGAGCTCCAAAGAGATCAAACCACACATCTTGCAACACAAACAAGGACTGCTTTGATGAAAGCTGAGGCTTTAATTCAATTTGCATGGGATCTAGATGGATGGGCTGTGTGATCAAAATGGATGGTGCTGTAAATAGGTTCAGAGGGTAACAGAGCCATGCCAAGTGAGAGGAGCTCAGTTCTGGGCTTAGAGAAGGGACCTCATCCTGACCTGCAGCAGGAGAGTGCAGGGCCTGGTGCAGCTTTTCATCTCCTGCTCATCAATCATGAGCTTTGAAAGCCTGGAGACAGCTCAGCTCTGTTATTTTTGCTGGAGGGCAGAGGTGGTGGAGAGGACAGTGCGTGGCTTGGGAGCCACAGGAACCTCACGTGGTGCTGGCCATGCCCCTGGACCTGGGGCTGGACCTGGAGTGGACTGTTGTGCTGTCAGTCAATTTGAGCCCCACTTAACAAACAAAGCTTAATCATCTTGAGGATGTCCAAAGTGGAATATATTGAGTCACACAGGCCATGGATTTAGGAAACTTCAAACCCCATTTTTTCCCAGTGTCTGAAAGATTTATGAAGAGAGCTCATGTTGGAGACATTCAGGTGGTCAGTTGTACACAGGAAAAGAATCATTAGGAGAATAAATTCTTTAAAGTCATTGCCAACATTTTTTAAAACGTTTTTCTTTGACAGATGACTCCTACAAAAGGGGCAAACTTTATTTAAAAGATATTATATTGTCTTATAGCTATGAAATTGATCTCAGAAAGGCCAAAGATTCCATTTATCAGTGATCTGGTTCCTGGGAACCATCTGGCTGCATTAAAGGTGAGAATTAACTTACTTAGCTAGTAAGTTAATTGATCCTTATGGGTCCCTTCCAACTTGAGATATTCTATATTAAGCAAGAATGATTTGGGACCCTTGCCAGTGAATGTCTTAGAGGAGATCTTGCATTTTAATTCTCAAAAATGGTGTTTAAACTCTTTATTTGTTTCCCTGATCTCCCCCAGGTTGGATATCAAGCTATGTTAGTTAAACCTTTATCACTTCTGCAAAAATTAAGTCTTTCAAAGGGACAAGTTTAAAGATTTAAAGGTCTCTGCCTTTCAAGGGTGCTTTTAACAGATGTATCTTTGCTGAAATGCTCCTTAGCACAATTGCAGTGCAGTTAATCTACCACCCTTTGGAGCTGAGTTCCAAAAGGGATAATGGAAATTACCCCAACTTCTGTGTGTGTTCCCAGCTGCTTAAAGATGGTGATTGCAACAGCAGGGAAACAAATAGCTCTGTGGTCCCTGAAAGTGAGATTTATTTTGAACTGCTCATATGTTCCTGAAGAACCTTGGAAACAGTATTTTCAGCTGTCAAATCCAGATCCTGGTTTTGTGAGCAACTGTGGAACAGAATCACAGTAAAATAACCTGGAAGGATGTTAGAGAGGTCATGTAACTCATCCATCAGCCCCAAGGCAGGATCAACTATTTATTAATCCTGACAGATATTTATTCAATGTGTTCTGAAAGATCTCCAATGGTAGAGAGATGCTCAGCTAATCTATTCTGTCTCCTCATCCCTGCCCTTAGAAAGCTTTTCTTGACATTTACCCTGAATGTTTTTTCTTGTAATTAGTCAAGAAAAGTGAGTCACTTGACTTATTTGTCCCAGGTAGGGAAAAAAGATGATATATTACTCTGTGTATATGCAGGCTTTGAGGTTCCCCCATGAGTTGCCTGCTCCTTAGGGGACACAGCCCACAATGTTTTTAATCTTCCTTCATGTCATGTCATTGCTGATCTCCAGGCTCACTGCCCTCCTGTTGCTCTCCCCAGTCAGGCCGTGTCTCTCTTGATCCACAATATCTTTAAGTGTCTACAGAAGCATCCACCACCCTCTTTTGATTCTGTAACTGTTTGAAATATGCTTGCTATGGAGATTAAAATAAAAAAGGGCTATTATAGAAATATGATGTCCTCTAACTAGATCAGTCTTCCATAGTAACAGTAGTCCTGGTAAAATTAAACCTAATGGTAAATATTTGGAAATGTGCATTTTGAAGTGTAATTGGAGTTCTAAAGCAAGCTCTAGCAGTATCCAAGCCCAGTGATTTGGACCCAAACAGCTTCAATCTTTCACAAGCTGGTATTTCCTCTCCCCTTTAACTGTTTGCTCTTCTGTGAACACCCAGTGTTTCAGCCATGATTGCTATTTGTGTGTGTGTGTGTTTCTTTTCCTTACAACAAGTTCTGGATCCCTCTTGTTGTGCAAAATATTCTCATTTGCACACGCTGTGATGTGACAACTTAATGACAAATGGCACTTGTTGCTGATTTTTGTCACATGAAACTTCTGCAGAGCCTTTTTTCCTCCTGCAATTAAACCCTGCATCTTAGTTGCTGCCTTTTATTTCCTTTGAACTCATCAGGGGAGGAATATAATCAGATATTTGAAATTACAATCTTGGGTAAGAGGCAGTATTGAGGTGATGAGTACCTCACATCTTTGTTTAGCATTTCAGAGCAGGTAAGGAGACAGCCAAGTAATCTGCACTCATTTCTGAGCAACAATTTAAGATTCTGAGGAATTGGATATTGCCCTAAGAAGTTTTGAGGAAATAAGCCTCAGTTGATCAAGGTGGGAGAATAAAGCTGCAACAGCAGAAGCTGCAGAGATTTAATAGTCACTTCCCGCTGAGTAGTGTATCTGTTCTTCATCCTGCTGGAAAATTAGGGGTGTGCAGAGATAGAGATGGACAGGATAAAATGTAGGTAAAAATTTGGGATTAATGGAGCCCATTTGATCCCTTTAAACCAGACCAGAAGGCTCCACAGAACCTCTGGCTCTTGCCTAGTAAAGCCTCACCACCTGCCTATGTGGGCACTGGAACGAACTGCAGACCTTGAGCACGAGAATGGAGACAATTGTGATGTGCCAGAGAGAAAACAAGAAATGGGAAACTCTTGCTGATGTCTTGAACTACTGGATTAGCAGCAAATTGCTGGCTAAAAAAAAGTCCAGCTGGTGTTAAGAAATGAGTTGCTTTCCCAACTTCAAAGCCTCCACCAGACTGTTGAGGGAGGATAATTCCTTCTATGAACAGTCCATTTAACTCCTGAGTGCATGAGCCAAGTGAGCTCCTGGTAGAGGTTTCTCTTCTTTTATATCTTGCAAAAAAAAGTGCTGAACAGTTTGGGCTTAAGGTGAGAGAATACCTTTTTGAAAGCTTTTTATGGAAATTGCTTCTTTAAGAGGGTCAGAGACAAACCTTTCTGCTTTGTGATTGCAGGAGGAAAGGACCATCTGAGTCACAGCTGAAGGAAATTTGCTTTACTTTTGAAGCCATGGTGATTTCCTTAGAAACTTTGTTCTTTGGGATGAGTGCCAGGGGCTCCTGGAAGAGGTTTTATTCCTGAGCATAGCTTGGATCTTTCTTGGCATAGCCCTTTTATTGCGGGCCTGTTGGGAAGGGAGAAATGGGGTTTAATGGAGTGGGTTACAAAGTGTGTGGCACTTGCAATGGGGAGGCAAGTCTCTGGGAGACACTCCTGTGTTTATTCCCCTGCCAAGGCAGGAAGGTGCTGAAGTCAGTCAAATTTTGGCTAATTTTTGTACCAGTGAAACTTCCCAAATTGCTTCATCTTTATGCAAACTGGCTTTGTGAAGCGTTGCCATTCCGTGACATTCTGCTCACTGTGCTAAATTCAGCAGGGCTTTTTTTCATGTTGGAGTGGAGCTACAATCACTTCTGAGCTCTGTGCCTTGTTTCAATTATTTACCTCTGCAAAAAGATTTTTATAAATCCTCCCTTCTCTTTCATATTATTAACTTTCTTGACAAACTTTTATTTAAACCACAGAGACAAAGATGGATTTTTTCTTTATAGCTCTGCAAAGGTAGATTTACTTCTTTGACCTGTTTCAGTGTGATTGAAAGCTAATCTCTCTCTTTTATTGGCTTTTGGAAAGCATGTATTTCTTTGTTTCTCTTTTTCATTCTGTATTGTCTTGTGAAAATATGTAACTTCACTTCAAGCTGCAAAAAATTATCCTCCTGTGGGAAAGGGGGAAAAAAATGACAACCTTAATCCAATCCAAGGGAAGGTTTATGTCTTTAATTAGCTGCTTGGATTGTGTTCATGTATGATTCAAAGAAAATGAACTATGAGCAATAACAAAGGTCCTGTGGTCACCTCTGACCTCACAGAGAAGAGAGCTAAAACCAGAAAGCTTTTCTGGCTCAACATCAGTGACAACTACTTGAATTTGTCTTTTTTGGAGCTAATTTCTGCCATAAAAAGCATGTGGAATGCTCCCACTGCAGCTGACTTGCTTGGCCAAGGTTCTGATACGGCTTGTGGGCTGCTTGCACCAGAGACTGATACTTTAAATTCTCTTCTTTTCACTTTATAATTAGTCCAGTTTATAATCAGTCCTTTGAGTGCTCTGTTCATACAGAATATGTTTCCAACCCCTCTGCAAGGGTTATTTGCTTTTTTTTTCCTAATGAACTTGAGGATATAAAATTCCTTCTGTGTTATGCTACAGTTTTAAAGCTAATATTCCAGCTTAGCGAGGTTGTTCATGTTTTGCCTTACTCAGGTGGATGATCTTGTGATCATCCATAGTCTTGTGTTAAGCAGAGAGAATTTTGCCCCATATTTATAATTCTTTTTGCTTCTAAAAAGCTGAATGAGCATGAGGGTAATATCCAGGAGTATTGATCCTGGGAATTCTTTTGATAGGAGGTGCTGACTCCCAGCAGCCTCCCAAAAAGGATCAGTGTCCCTCCTGTCCAGTGGGAAACATCTCCATGGGCAGCACTTCAAAGTCACGTTCCCAGATTTAATATCTTGCTGTTTGTGGCCCATGTGCAGAATTACAGGAAGGGAACACCAGTAAAATCTGCACAATTGCTGCTTGCAGTGGTTAAATTTATCAAAGCATTTTGCCTCATTTTCTATTCAATGGCTCCCACTATGGTAGAGTGTAAATAAGTGCCATATAGAAGTGTAAATGAGCACGATATGGAAGTGTAAATAAGTCCTATGGTGCTTTTCACTTGTCTTTGGGAATGAAACAGCATTTCACTGGCATGCCAAGGGCAGGTTCAGGTGTCTGATAGAGCAGTCTATATAACATATATATATATATATATACACACTAGGATGGTGTATATAGATTAGTATAGCTACTATTCACTGCTGCTGAATGTGTGAAGTTGCATTAAAAATAAACAAACAAAAAACCCTGTTAAAACTAGAAAAAAGATGTTAAAATTAGCAGCTGTTCATCCTGCCAGTTAGTGATAGAAAAATCTTCAAAAGGCCTGTGTTTCACAGTGGTTTGAGTTTGATGGACAGGTTCTGGAGCCCATCTCTTTGGGCTGAAAGCAGGTGGATACAGGTTTTCTTTGATGTTACTGTTCATTCCTGAGGCATATTTTGTCCTGGTGTACCTGAGATATTTAATAATGCATCCTGACATTCATTAAATATGTGCCCTTTTTAGACAGACCGTTAGAAATAGGTATAAATTGTAAATTAATATAGTTTATTTAGCACTTTGACCTTATTTATGGAATAGTAATTTATGTTGGTACATTCATTATGGTGCTGTTGATGTGTAAATCTGTATTTCAGTCACCACCCCAAACGTCCTACCAAGAAAAACCCACCAAAAAAACCCCAAAGTCCCTGTTTAAACCAGGCACATTGATGTGGAAGGCATCAGAGTACTACAGTAACCTCCACCCTGAAATCAAATGGCAGGATAAAACAACCTTGAAGAGCTGAAAAATATTTCAGAGCACAGATGCACATTTCTGAATGAAAAGTTGGGTTCAGAAAGCAGTTTTGACAAAGTTCAGCATCCAAGGTTAATTCCTGAGTGTTGAGGCAATCATGAGGGAAGTGAAAACTTCAGCTTTGTAAGATAGGAGGCTAAGAAAATAAAGAAGAAAGGGAACTGCTCAGAACTGAATGAGAGAAGAACATAAATATTAAAAAATGAAAAAAATGTGTGTATGGGTTAAAGGGAATTCAATATTTTACTGACTAGAAATCCCAACAAACAGAGAAGTATTTTCTGTAGTCCTTGTCTCACTGTCCAATAATGGTGATGATCCACAGACTTTATTATGCAAGTGATAATTTGTGCTGTGCTTTTACTCAGATTACCTCCAAAAATGAAAATACCTTTGGAAACAATTCCCTGATTAAAAATCTGGTCCTCCCTCAGAATGATGCCATAATTCACATGGTGCTGCATACTAAGGGCATGAATATCTTTATTTGCTGTGGTGTGAGGATACATATTTGTGTTTTAATTAATGGACTCCAGGGGTCACATCCATAAGTTGGTGTGGTTTGTACCATGGCTTTGTTTGGCCTCATGGATTTTGGGGGAAAGGTAGTGATTTAAGGACATGGTTTTATTCCTGTTTTCCTTAAGGTCATTGATGTGCCCTCCTCTTTTTTCCCCTATGTTTGTGCCTGCCTGGTTGGTAGTGCTTAATTCTTACAGATAAAGAAGAACAAAGTTAGTAAAATATTTAGGCTGAGGGTCAGGAAAGCATCCCATGGAAGCTGGTTAGGTGTGAGAGCCTCAAAGGTAGCAGAGACTTCACTGTGCAACAAATCTCCAATGTTATCAGTCTGTTACTGATCATTTGGGATATCATTTTAATGAGTTGATAGGCTGGGAGCCAACAATGCCAAGTGCTACATGAGGACACAACCCTAAGTGTAATAAAGAGCCAGTGATGAGGAAACTTCAGCATTTAAACATCCCCTTCTCTGGCACAGGAGAGTTGGAGCTGAGACTTGAATTTAGGGCTGTGTAGGGGAAGCTCTGCCTGATATTAAAGGCAGCATGGGAGGAAGTCCAGCTAAAGGTGGTGCTTTGGAATCTGTGAATGGGGAGATGTTGGTGGGTGGGTTCATGGGCCAAACTGACTACTGGGTGACGATTTACATGTTAGGACTGACATCCAAGGCCTTGACAGTTGTCTCCCTTGGCAGATGCTGTTTGAGAAGAGGGTTTGCTGCAGCTCAGATTTACCTGCTTTTAAAAGAGAGGAACTATTATCTCAACAGCTCGTGTTAATTGAGCAACGTGTGCGTGGGCAAACTGATAAATCCTGGAGTTCTGCAAGGGGAGTCTTTACTGTAATTCTTGTGAATTAAGGGGAATAATACCTACTCATTACTGAGGTTGAGTGACAATTAGTTATATTAATGGGTGAAAATGAGATTTTTTTTTTTTAATTGATGAACCTCTGCTGTTCTGAATAGTAGTATATGCAGTGTAGTCAAATCACCAGCACACTAATATGACTTGGAGTTGCCTTGGCTTTCTGATTTGCTGGCTTTTTGGGTAGCAAAACTCAATAGAAATAAAAATGGCTGATTGGGGAGAGTAAAGAAAGAAAATGAATGCAGCCAGATAGAGCAAGTCTTTGATCATAGATTACAAAGATTATTTTGGTGCATATAAATGTAAAGAGTAATGATGTCTTTGAAGAATTTGTAACACAAAAGTCCATGTACATCACAGAATATAAAGGATAGAGAAGGGTGAAGGATTAAGAAAGGGAAAGACTTTGTGCATCACTAATGAATGACGAGGAATAGAAAGACAAATGAAAAATTCCACTGCATAGAATGATGACTTTGATTCTTTCTTTTACTGAGCTGCTTGTGTAACACAATACCAGGAGATTTAAAGAGGAAAAAGAGAAAAAAGGCACAAAACTGCTGTCTGTGTATCCCAGGGTGTGAGGGAATGGTGGCAACCATTTCCAATGGGAAAGGGAGCCAAGAAGAAACCATTAAAATGTGATGCATAGAGAGAGCTGTGACTCAGAGCTGGAACAAGGGGAGTGAGTGAAGCAAGGGCTGCTGTTGGTCTCTGTTGGTTTCCCGGTGGGAGGGCAAAGGGGAGGACAGTGTTGGGTATCTGCTGGCACAGGCTGTCAGCAGGGTGTGATCAGGTTGTGTATTTGGTAGGCAGAGCACTGGCTGTTGGCACAGTGTGTTGGAGAGGGGGAGCTCGTGCTGCTGATTCTGGAGAACACGACATGCAGTGAGTGTGGTGCTGTGAGCTGGGCTGGGGGTGCTGCCTGACCCTGCTCACCTGGCGCTGCTCCAGGACCAGCCCTTCCCTCTTCCCAAGGTACTGCATTCCCTGCCAGGAAGTTTCTAGGCAGAGTTATCTATCCTTATTTTTCTGCCTCCTGTAGGACTGTCAAATGTAATAACAGCAACAAAGAAATAAAATTAAATTGCTTTTATTAATTCAGGATACTCTCAGCACACCTTTCAGCATTTTTTGGATACTTCTGCCTTGCAGAGATGATGCCCAGCTGATTATTCAGCTGTGGTGATGGGCTCCTTTACCAAATATGATGTGCTACCTTAGAAATGTAGTCACTTTTCAGTTGTATTTCCCCTCATCTTGGACAACTTTGTAAAGCAAGATTTGATTAATATTGTTGCCTGTTTCTTGCCACCTGAGGAGCTTTACTGTTCCTGTTTGAGCCAGGCAATGGGGAAAAATCTTCTTTTTTTTTCCTTCTTTTTTTAATCTGTAGACTGTGAATCATTGGTGGAATCAATAGAATTTAATCCAAAACTTCTGCTGAAGGTTTTAAGGAGCCTATAAAACACATAGAGCATGTAGCAAAAGGCACCAAGACCTGTCTGAGTGCCTGAGATATGAGGTGGGCTGGGCTGGCAGCTCCATCCCAGGTAGTGGCTGCTCCAAGTTGGATTCTGGTCCATTCTGCAGCTCCCAGGGGACCAGAGGGAACTCCATTGAGGGCTCTGTGTAAGTAGCTTTGCACCAATGAATCTCTCAGTTCCTTGTGGCAGAGGGGAAGGGAGTGACTGTAGAGGGTGCTCTGAGCTGGGGGGGTTTGGATCTGTTTGTGGCTGCAGATGATCCTCAGAGAGCTTCAATCTCTGAAATGGGCAGTTCCCAGATAACAAATGAGTAGCAGCTGCTTTCTGCTCTTAATATCTGGCACCCAGAAACATAAGTCCACAGTGATGTGAGTTTTCCATAGAGCTCTGAAGAGTTTTAGGGATATGAATGGTTTAGCTGTAGGCACTGAGATAAAGGAGTTGTGAAATTCCATCTGCCTGCTTGTACTGTGAAACAGCAAACAACTCGGGTTTGCTGAGGTTTCTCTGCTTGTTTGTAGGTCTTTTTTTCTTCTTTCAGTAAGTTTTTTTTAAGTTTATCTTCAAGCTTTTCTTTCAGCACTGCTTTTTGTGGTTTCTAAAGGCAAACGTGGAAGGTACGTAGACCAGGCACAGCTTTCTACTCCATCCAGTGAACTTTAAGGTAGACAGTTTGAAATTATTTGTAAATATAATAATAAACAGTTTACTGTGAAATGGACAAAAATGAGTACACTTTGTACAGAAACTTTTTCTAAGTTGCATGAGGACCTTAAACTGTGCTGCACTGCACCAGCACGTGTGGTTTGGTGAATTAAGAAGTGTATTTTCTGTGATGATCTCCCATCTGCTCCTACCTCTGATGAAGTTAAGGCTGGATCTTGAATACTGCAACACAGGGGTGCTTTATTCTGGCATGTGTTTGACAAGTAGATCTTGTATGTCACAGGCTGACCCTCTTGTGGGTGGCTCAGGATGAAATATGTAAAGAATAAGAGGCTTGAAGTCAAACAAGAAAAAGGAAACATGGTTTATTTATAGTTTAAAAAAATCAAAGCCACCCTATTTTCTGCCAGCCTGTTTGATAATGTCTCTCCTCTATTAATTTATTTTAAAGCAATTTTTTAGCAGCCTCATAGACAGATGATTAAAGTTTGCCCCTAGTGAAGAGACCTGGCTTTTCCATTTGCCATTAAATCACTGCAGGGCTTTCACCTCCAACTGCAAAACCCAAGTGATGAGGGTAATTTGCTCCCTGCTGGTTTATGAGGGTCTGGTCCAGCTCCTGGGGCTGGGTTGGGAGGAGGGAGGATGAGCTGGCAAATCTCTGAAGAGGAGGTTTAAACCAGTGTCTCTGTACAGCAGCAAAGATAATAAAAAAATCCAATCTGTTATTATTTTAAATATATAGCTTTAAATTTGTTTGGTTTATTTTTTTCCCTGATCCTCCCTTCTTAAAATGGTTACATTACTTGATTCCCTTAGTCTAACCCCAATGTGCAGAAACCCCATTGCTGCCTTTATTTTGTCTTACAAAATCTGGAATAATTCCATAGGATGTCTGTGCAAGTCAAATCTCACTCTGGTTTTGGATCATTAAATAGCTGCTGCTTTGAGTTTTGGTTTGGCTGAAGTCATGAAATAAAAAATGTCTTTTGCTGATGGCAGAGGAGCAGCTCCAGCATTTCTCTCACTGAGATGTGAGTGTTCTGGGGAGATTGGTGCTCCCATCCTGGGCAATACTTCAGCCAGGAGCAGCAACTGGCCTAAAATGTCTCTGATGATCTATGAGGGCAGAGAAAATCCACTGATGTTCTTCATTTCTAAAAGCTGAGCCATTCACTCCTACAAAAGTGCTTGTGGATGGAAAATGATGGTGCTCAGGACACAGCTGGATCAAGGATGTGATTTCCCTGTGTCTCTATTTCCTTGTTTCTCCATTTCCATGCACTTTTGCAGTCATTTAATACCTTGTAGGCTGATTGTAAAGTGATTGCAAAATAGGGCAAGCAGGTGGTTTTGATGGTTTGAGCTCATTTTAAACTCTCTTCTTGTAGCAGCAAATGAACACCAAGCAGAGCTGAATCAGGGCCCCAACATGTTTTGTTAGTAGAGTTTATTTTACATGTGTTTCAAAAGAAAAATAATATTTTTGTATTATAATAGCACTGAAAATCCCTGTAAGGTAATGAACAGCCCTGTGACTTATTCATGAAGGTTCAAGATATTTAAGACATCCCCATTATTGTCCCGTAGCAGCTTTTCTTCTTAAAGTGCTACACAAAAATGCATCCAGAGGGTCTGTGCTGGCACTGCCCTATAACTCAGGGCAAACAGGAATTAAATGTAATCCCAGTGATTAAAAAAACCAAAAAACAACAAAAACAAACCACATAAGGACAGTGATTCTTGTCTCAAATATTCCACTTGATGTGCATGAACAAGGTGAATTAATACCCTGAGGATAAATATTGCCCATCATCATAAACACACACGTTCTCTTCTTGCTGCCTGGAAATAGTGGCTGGGAAATGTGGTTGGGTAGGGCCATAAAAGTTACTAAAAAGTCTAATGATCTTTGTTTGGTTTTGTTCTGGAAGTAATTATAGGTATTTGACAGGGCTAACCAGAGAATAAAAAGATTCCCTTTAGTCTTTCAACTCTTATTAACTGGAAATCATCAAATTAAGGAAATTCCCATGAAATGTTTGTCCTGCCTATGTCGGTATCTCCAGACATGGTGTAGTCCATAAATATTTGACTAGACATGGATGCAGCAGCAGAGCAGAACTAGAAATACCTGGGTGCAAAAAGTTCCTTTGCCTTCAGCAGCCCTAAGAGCAGTAAAGAGAAAATGGTAATTTGGGAAGTACAGGTGAGGTGAAAATACTGAACACCTGTGGTGAATCTGATCCAGTGGAAATGGAACATTAGAAAAACACTGAAATCCTTTCCTTTCCTGGAAATGATGGTGGCAGCTTAAGGGAAATTCATCTGAATGTGGTTGTAATCCTGGGCAGCCATCAACAAAATCAGTGCTTTAAAGGAGTAACTTTAAAAAAATAAATCCTCTTAATAGGCTTATCTTACCATGGGATGCAGAGGGCAGAGAAGACAAAGGCTGTAACTCAGGCAGGGTGGGAATGCACATTATAACCTTTCTGCTGTGGAGTTTCTGCTGATGCAGCTCCTTGGAGCAGGTACAGTGTTCCAAACACTACCTGTTTGTCACATCCTTCAGAGCTCAGCCCAGGCTGTTTGAAAATATGACAAAGAAATTGTGTTTTCACACAGTTTGAACTGTCAGTGGTGTGACAATGCAGTGTCTAAGCTGGTGCTTGTGGGTGTCTGGTTTCTAACCATGAGATGGCAGAGGATGGAGCTGCCTGGCAGAGCTTGGAAGTAAAGGCTGAGCCTTGGTTGTCACTGGTGTGTGGCATTTGGGTCAGTACAATAAACATATCTGTGAAGGGGGTGCAGCTCTGTGTGTCTTACCTACATAATAGTTCTGGGTTTCAGTTCTTAAATGAACTCAAAAGCTTGTGCCAATTAGCCAGACTTAGTGAAAATGCCCCAAATGGGGTTTGGGAGCTCAGAAGTGCTGCTGAAGGTGAGGTCCAAGACATGTTTCACTGGGCTTGGGGAGAATTTCAAATAGGACTTCAAATAAGAGTTTGATTAGGGAAAAGGCAGTGCTGGGTAAGCACATGGATCATCCTCTGTGCCTGCCTCAGCCTGGCATGGGCTGGTGTGACCCTTCAGATATGAGAATGTTGGTGCACACAGTGAAAGCTGGGAAAGGGCAATCATTTTAATTGAAAGGGTTTAGCCATACCTTTGACTCAGGGGGTACCATTAGAATTACCTTTCACCATCCAAACAGGTCTAGTTTCTCTGATTTCATCATCTCCTTTTCTCCCAGCCACTAATGTAAGAAAAGTGAACTCTATTTTAGAAAGGCAGCTGGGAGAACTGGATACTGATGCTAAAATGTTCTGTTACAAGTTGGTTTTCAAATGATGCAGCACCTGCAAGAAGTTCTTTAAAAAAAAGAAAAAGGAGAAAACCCCCCTGATAATTTTACTTCAAAATGGATACTTCATCTCTATAGGGAATAAAAGTGTCATTGATCTCTATGATAAATTGTATCTTGGTGCCTGAAAATATAGACCTTGTTTTTTTCATTATAAGGATGACCTTGCCTCTATTGTAAATCAAAAGTAACCAGGGATTTGTGGCTCTTATAAGATCTACAGGGGGGGAAAAAATGACTCTGAAGCTGTTGCTCATTTTGGAGCTGAAGGAAGGTAAGGGCAGAGCTCCCAGTTTCATCAGGCTTCCACTGGGATGGATTTCACTCTCTGCTGGATGGATGCTGTGTGCTGTCTGCCTTCCAAGGGGAGATGAAAGGAGGAGCGACACGGGAGAGTTTGGTCTGTGGCCAGGAGAGGGGAGAGAAGTGCTGATTCTTCCTTAATCAGAAGAATTTGCAGAAACTTTTTCCAGCCAAAGTTCATGTGCCAGCTGTGTCCTGTTGAGCAGCTCTCTCTGTTTATTCATAAATACTTGGTGGTACCTAAAGCTCGATAACACAAAGCATTCCCTGCTTTGCTCCTTTTAGATTTTGAATTAAAGACTGAACAGTAGCACTTAATTTCAATTATAAAGGGGGGGAGGGGGAAGCACAGCATTTTAAGAATCAAATTGTTTTAAATTGTGGCAAAATTCAGAGCACAACCTCCTTTGCAGGAGCCCAGAACTGATGCTGGAAAGAGCCATGGAGATCACCCTCCAAAGTGGAGCCTGAATTGCAAAACCAGCCTGTTGTGGCTTAACTCAAATTAACTATTTTAATTATCCCTTTCCAATCAGCTGTCTCAGATTGCAACCAAAAAATGTTCTGCCTGTCCTAGAGATGAATAATGATTAGAGCTGGGATGGATTTCAGCCTGATGAATCCTTTTGGTGCTACGGGGCCTTGGTTGGGGCACTGGACACTTTAGTCCTGACTTGGAAGCAGATGTCTAAGGGACAGTGAGCAGGAAACAATCTTGGAAACATTTTTCACTGTTGGAAAGAAACCTCTGGTCTTGGAAAACACTGGCCTGAGAGTAAAACCTTCAACAGTGTCAATCAGAACTTCACCCACATTAAAATGTGGTAATTTCCAAATGGTGGAGCTAGGTAACCATCAGACTCAGGGCTTTGTTAGAGTTTGACCTTGGCATTAAATTTCACTATAGGGAGTTGGGAAATGCAGGTGTGTGCTTTTTGTCAGGGCTGCCAGGTAAATGTCTGATGTGTGAGCTTCATGACTGTGGAGGGAGCAATGGGGGCAAATTCCCTTTAATTCCCTTCTCAGGTGTGGAGCATCTTTGGTCCAAGCAGATAAGCCCTTTCCCTGCTCTCATTAGTGCAGTGTCACATGGTGACAGTCCCACAGACCTCACTCCTCATCCATCCAGAGTGCTGAACGAGGCAGGAGCTTCAAATTGGAGTTTGTGTTCGGGTGATTAAAGCCCACATCATTATGCACAGGCACGAGGGGGCAAATTAAGGTTGCACAGTCTTAATTCTGGCATTTCCAACTTTGCATCTTTAACAACAGGGAATGTGATTGCTGCTGCTCTCTCCACTTTAACCTCAGTTAGAGGAGAAGTTGGATTTCTTTAATAAACCCTGAAATGTGGTGTTTTGTAGGGAAGTTGTGTGGGAACTTTGCAATGTAATATGCACTGAAAATAAACCTTTTCTGTTTGTTTTAGAATTCAGTTCCAGACAGCTGACCCCCAACAGGGGGAACATACAGTTTCTTTACAAATGTTGGCTTTCAAACAGCACCACTACTTTGGCTCAGCTATTTGAAATCCTCCTATCAGGAATGCTTACTGCTTGTGCCATTACTGTTTCTCTGGAGTTATTTTTGTGTTTCACTCTTCTTCAGAGCTAGCAAAAGTACTTCTGTGCACTGTAAGTCAGAGGGGAGTGAAGATGCAGTGAACCTTGATTTATGTAACTCTCAGTCAGGAATTGACAAAATGCTTCAGTTAAAGGGGGGGAAAAATATGTCCCAGGCTACCCCAGAAAGCAGGGAGAGCTTTGCAGGCAATTTAGGTGGTGATGCTGTGCCCACCATTATATTGCTGTAATATTCTGGTATTGATTCAGAGCCTGCACGAGCACTGGCCCTACAACAGAAACGGGGTTGTGGCCACTGCTGTGGTGGTGTCACCAGAGGGGACATTGGTGGCATTGCAGGGGGTGGCTCATACCAGCTCATGGCATGACATGCCCTCTGCTGAACACAGGGGCACTTGGTCACTGCTGTGTCCATGTCATGAAGTATCCAACTTGCCTGGGGACAGGATATTCCTCCTGCTACAGGTACATCCAGTATTTTTGGATATGGACCTGACTAAAGAGAAACAACTATACTTGGTATTCAACATGTGTTCTTATTTCTTTTTCTGTTTCTGAGCTGGAAGATTGGGCTGTGCCAAAAATCTTGGCAAGGACCTCAGTGCAGAAATGGCTCCTTGTTTTCCAGAGCCAGAGTGCAGAGAGGATGTTACAAGTGCTGTTAAAGGCAAAGGGCAGTGCCAGGTGAAAGGTGTTCCAGGCAATAACTCTATTTACAAAGAAGACTGAATCACTTCTTTGAGAGTCATGGCATGTATCATAATAAAGAGAGCAACAGTCAAACAGTCCCTTCCTAGACAATCAGTGATGGATTCTGGGAAACTGGACGTGCTGTTCATCCTTTAATCGCATTAGAAAGGCCAGAGGATTTTTCCTTCAGGAGCTGAAGGAATCTGTCTGTTGGTAAGCTGGTTAATGTTAACAAGACATACTCATACACAGATCCCAAACTTCTATCTTGAATGGGAAGACAATAAGCCAATTCTTCTCTGCTATTCTCGTATTGAAAGGATCTTTGGCTCTTTGGGAATGATCTGTTCTCTCATCCAGCAGTTAACTCTGTGCAGAGTGACTGCCCTGCTCCCAGTCAGGATGCAGGACTGGGGGATTGGGTGAATGTTTTTTTGTTTAGGAATGTTGTCAAGGTGAAAAAATTGATAGAAAAGGAAAAGCTCTTTGAAGTTTTCCCTGAACTTGTCTTGAAAGTGCATTGAGGGCTGGAGGGGGCTGGACCTGACCTGCTTGTGCCTGGGTGTGGAAATGAGTGATGTTGAGGGCTTGAGCACAAAACAACTGTCAGGAGGCCAACACAGATAAAACACTTTAAGAAAGTAGTTCTAACACTTCAGTGTTAGTTTGCATTTATGATGACATCACGTAAAAATCTGCTTGGAAAATTTATTAACTCATGGCTAAAGGAGTGAATATTTTACAAGGCTTGATTTTAACTCTGGTTTTTGTAGAAGGATTTGTAGCTGTTAAATAGCAATGTTTCTTTTGCTTGTTCCTTAAATGGTGGTGGTTTAAACCATTTCTTTAAAAAATGCAGCAAACTAATTCAGAGTTTGTCTTCTTATTGGAAAAAATACCCCAGTGGGTGCTGGAATATTTATCTGTATAAGCTAATCAGTTAGGCATTGTAATTTTGGCTGATGGTTATGCAAGCTTCATCTTAATATACTTCTATTATGTTTTCTATCTGAGGGATCATATGCTTGAGTAGCTGTCTGGAAATACCTGTCAGAGAGAGAAACCACTGCACCTGTGCCAGTTGGTTCTGCAGAGCCTTTCAGGAATATCAGGATGGATTTTTAGAAGCCAGTTGAACAGCTAAGCCCCAGAGTACAGTGAAATAACTTTATTAGGCAGTATAAGTAGTGCCACTGAGTTTGTTTTGTGTCTCTCTTATTAAATCAGCTCAGTTAGCGGTTTCTTTTGAATCCCTCCAGCCATTAAGCCCTCATTTGAGGGCAGAACCAATCTTGTATTTCCAAGACGATACAAATGAAGTTTCAAAAGTTTAAACCAGAGATGCTGTTGGCTGAACTAAGGCCTAATTAGGTCTCTTGTGGGTGAAGGCAGCTGTGCATTGAGCCTGGTTTGCCGTCCTGGATTCATGCAGGGAATTCCTGTTCCAGCTGTGACCCTCCATGGGAGTGGCCCTGGCACAGTGACCATCCATTGCTGGCTGCAGAACTTGGTGTTGGCTGAGGTGGCCAGTAAGAGATTTCTGAAATGATCCTGGTAATCATCAACAGGAATGTCCTTAAGAAGAGTGATGCACTCTTTTAAATTCAAAAGACTCACATTTTATCAAGCTAAACAGCCTGGACTCTCTCTGGTGGGTGTCTTTTCACCTCTGAGGTACCTTCTAAACACTCTTGGACACGATTTGTAATCAAAATTTCCTAAATCAAGATGTGGCAGCATAACAGAACTGTTCTGGTCATTGGACCTGCCTGTGCTTTCACAGAGTGTGAGCAGTGATTTGAGGTCAGTGATGAGAAATGTGGGTAGGAAAGAGGTTGGAGGATCTGCAGGATGTTTGGCTTGTGCAGATCGGATCAGTTAGAGGTTCAGGAGCTCTACATGGAGCAGCTCTCACCAGCCCCTCTCCTGCACTGCAGGTTGGTTCACTTGTGGGACATTTATGGATGTGGAAATGCCGAAGGATTGTTGATGGGGTTTGAATATTCAGGACACTCCTTTAGTGAGGCAGAAACATCAGTTATGAAGCTTGGAGTGTAATTTCTTCCTCATTTTAGAGTAAGTTTAAATCCCCTATTTTTTAGGAAAGTATGGAGTGAGTTGAATTTCCTTTATTGAATGAAATAATTTTTTCCCTTGAAAACTAAATGTAACAAGAATTTAATAATTCATGAATTGAGCTTCAACATCTTTTAAATAATAGATGGACTGTCATGCCAAGTTCAGCTGAAAACTTACAGAGCATACATTTTTATGTTTTTCTTTGGCATTTCGAGGAATTACAGAACTACAAACATTTATTTTGTATTTTTGCTCATTGCAATATTTTATTCCTTTCAGGTTGATTTAAGAAATAAAAAAGACGGTTTAAAAAAAAGAAGTAGCTTCAAGTTCTGATGGGAAGAGAGACTAGAAGAGGGAGAGGAGCTCTAGATATACATTCATAAATGATTCACTGGACTTTTGGTTGACAGATAGAATGGTTCATAATAACTTTGTTTATTATTTTTCTTATCAGTGAAATCAAATGTTAAATAGCTCTACTGGAGAGTGCTGTAAGGTTGACTAACAATTACACCTCTGTCACCTCTGCTGTCTTTGTCCTTTTCAAAATAATCAGGCAGGATTTATTTTATTGCTTCTTTCTCCCCCCCACTATGAAATAGAAATGATTTTCAGAAGATGTGGCAAGCAGCAGAAGCAGGCTGTCATTTCATGGTATTTTGGGGTATGAGGAGGATGGGTAGCCTCTTGCTTAAAGCAAAAGGAACCCCCAGAAGTTGTCCCTGCTGCTGCCTTTGTGACTCTTGGCTTTGCTGTGTTCCAGCACTGGCTGTGAAGTGCCCCAGGAGAGGTGGAGGTGGTGCAGGTCCATGGTGGCCCCTGTGCTCCTGCCCTGGGTGCCATGGGCTGGCCTGAGTCTTCCTTTTAGGGGGTGGCTGATTGGGGTTGCAGAACTGTGTCCTAAGGAGATGGACAATGTGGGACCAACCTGTGTCTGCTGAGTGGAGCAGGAGTGCTCTGCTCCTCACCAGCATATCAGTTCTGGCCCAGAATAGCAGGAGGTGGAGCTCTGAAACAAGTTTTTTAAAAACTTCAGATTTTAAATTTTCCCTGTCCAAGATTTCTCTGCTCTTTTCCTTGTGTATCCCATTCAGGCAGAACCCTGGCTCAGCCTGTCAGACAACAGGTAATCTGCAGCTGGGGGTGATGCTGTGAATGTTACAGCTCTGTGATCCAAAGGAAAAGCCCAGGCCAGAACACAACACCTGTTGGGTCTCAGGGCACCCAACACCACCTCACAAACCCCAGGGCATTGCTGCTCCTGTGATTCATGTCCCTGCTTTGTAATATCAATTCCGTGGAGGAGCAACTGACTCCGAGGTGATGGATTGCCTCATCTATCTTGGCAAGACCTTCTGAAATCCATGGAAAACTACTACAGATTTCAGAATAGGTTGCCTGTTCTCTCTTTTTTTTTTGGAAAAGTTCTTCAATTCAAAAATAAAAAGAATATTTTATTCTTCCTTTATTCTCATGAAATCACATCTTTCTTTCCAACTCCCCCTTTTCCTACGCAATGGAATTTGTTACTAAAGTTTGTAAGAATAAAAGGATGTTATTCTTTAATTGCAGTTAAATGTGACTTTTGGGGTGTCCTAGTATGAGTACTGCTTAGTTCGAGGTTTGAAGAGACTTTGAAATGAATGTTATTGATTTGTTCTGTTGCACCAAGTGTGGAATCAGGCAATGGGGGTTTATTTGAACAGACAGAGCTGCCACTCTGCAAGAGTTGTTTATAAAAGACTTTAGATATCTCTAGTAATAATTGATTTTTATTATTTTAGCATTACTGTTTTAATTTTCCTCCTCTGTGTGCAGAAGGGAAGAAGCAGAGGGGTAAGAAGTCCTTAAGAACCATATGCAGATTATTTAAGTGCCAGCACTGTTCCTGTGCCTTTGTCTCACACTATTTATAAACTATGAACTTGGCTTATTAGTCAAAGGGGAACAATCAGAATTTTACAGGAATCATTATCTTTCAACTAGATATTCCAAGCATAGAAAGGGAACATTGGCACTTACAGGGTATTAACTGGCAAAAATAACTCACAACTTCACTGTGATAAATGTTCCCACTTGTGAAATTACAATGAATTTGTATTCGGTCCCAGCTTGTTCCACCCCATGGAAATACTCGGGTAATTGGGGTGGGTACTTGCAATAACTCATCAGGCTGATAATAGTGTTTATTGCACCATATGTTATCACTTAAGACTTGAACTGTAACTTCTACAATTCCGCTGAAGGGGAACGAGGTGAATATTGAAATCAGAAGAGCTTGGCTTTGCTTTCTTTTGTTTTCCAATCTTGAACCTGTTTCTTGGAGTCTCCAGAAATGTAACAGGATTAGGAAAAATCCTATTAGCTGCTTTTTGCACTGAGATGGGTTGATCTCATATGGCTCTTTTTGTAAAGAAAGGACAGAAAAAGGGATATTTTCTTTTTTTCCTTATTTGGAGCTAATAAATAAGGCTTTTCTCTGCGCTGCCCATAGCTTGGAACCCTGAGAGGGGAGCCAGCTGAGTTCAGTTCCCAGCTCCATCACAGCCTGGGCTCTTGGCCCATGGAACAGCTCCCAGGGAGAAGGAAGAAGGCACAATCTGCCCTGGCTGGGTATTGTTGTCATCAATAGTCTTTGTACCATGATTAGACCCAGGAGCATAATTTCTGGCAAGAATTTCTTGTACAAAAGGCTATAAAAATCCCTTATTAAAAGTAATCTCTGCCCCAAAACTTTTCTAGCAAGTTGTGTTATCTGGCATGATATCACTTTGTTCTCCTTTGTAATGTCATTTAAAAGTTAGGCCTCTGTGTTCACTTCTCTCTTTTTTGGTAAAAAATGTGTTAGAATTAAAGTTTTTCCTCAGTCAATCTTTTATCAAGCACCTTTTCACCCAGGATGTTTCCTTTTCTCATTGGGAACATTGGCAGGCAACTTAATCCCACAGGGAAGAGAGTGCTAATATTCAGTGGTGGAAGAAAATAATTTGAGTGTGGTAGTACAATGGAAGGAACATTTTGATTAAAAATGCAAGAATATTCAATCATTCTATCTAGCAGACCATATGTACATGAAAAGCCTATCTTCATTCTTATCATTCTGGGTGCTCCTTTTCAACAGGATGATTGATTGGCAAGATTCCTATTTCTACACCTTTCATCTATCTTCAGTACTTTCATAAATGTTGAATTAAGCAGTTTTTATGAAACTTATCATAAACTGGAGTGTTCATTGAAAGTGACTGTGACAAAGTGGATTCCCCTACTCTTGAACTTCAACAGCAATATTGCACAATACATTTATTTCTGTCTGGTTAAAAGCACAGGGTGTTTTTTTTCTTTTCTCCTTATGCATTTTTCACCCTGAGAAAAATTATAGAGAGGGGAAACTTGAAGGGCTTTTGAGAAAAGGAACAGACAGTGTCTTGGACTGAAAGTTTTGCTCCTCATTCAGGTACTTGGAAAGTGAGACTGTAGCTTTTGTGAGGCTGACTTCTTTCTTTTGTTCTTCACATGGTTTTGTTTCGGCCTTTTACCTCTGTGATTGCCTTTTTATGGAGGTAATACTTTGAAGCCTTTGTCTGTCTTGGATTATTCCCTGTCTTTGGAACTGGTACAGTTTTATCATTCATGCAGATTATTTTTGGTTAGAACTAAATTATGTTGTATTAACTCTTGCCTTGTAGGTGCCACCCCGTATTGGCACAAAACCATTGCTGAAAGAAGTTACATTTTTTGGTTACCTGTGGCTGAGTTGGGGCTTTAGGAAGTGGAGATGCTCTGTAAGCAAATCTGCAGCTGGACAGAACCACTGACTGCTCACTGCAGATGACAAATTCCCTCTGGAGTGACCCTCCTGACTCTTCTTCCCATGTTAGAACTGGACAGGCCTAAATTTCCCACTTCCTCCACAAGGATACAAATCTGGTCCTGTTCAATGTTATCAGGCAGGGTTTTTTTCCTCTGGGGGCTTTGGAGCCACATCACATCTGCTGATGCTCCTGGTACTGTGAAGTTCTGTTAAGTATCTTCCAATTTGGGTTTATGGTTTTCCTGGGCAAACAAAAGTTATATAAATGCTTGATTTATGGGAACACATGGCATTTGCAGATGTGTCAGTGCCACTGTTCCCCCAGTAACTGAATTAAATGGCTGGAAAAGGACAATCAAGGTGGCTGTCACATGCCATTGCATGGGAGTTAGTCCAACATCTGCTTTGCCTGCTGTTTCAGAAAGCACTGGTGCATGTCATAGCCAGGAGGAGAATCTCTAGCACTTCTTTTCTTGTTGGTGAAGACCCTGCATGGGAAATGTTTGAAGTTCTGCTGAGAATGGTCTTTTGTAAGTTAGAGCAGCAGGTTCCAATTTTTTTACCCTATTCAGCATTTAAGTTACAAGAGGCTCAGAAAAAGGGCACTTCTCTTTTTCTGTGCTCTCTCTGACTTCTGCCTTTTCATCCTTTGCCTGAGCCCCTGATGCTCTTCACGTCTTGCCCTGGGAGTGCCCCCATTCATTGCCTGATGAGTATTTTTGATACATACAGTGAGTTAATTGTGGCTCTAATCGCTGGCAGCGGTTGATGTTTTTGCTGTTGTAATTTGGTGTTTTCTCCCAGAACCATTAGAGGCAGATGAGATACAAACTGCTAGTTAAAAGCTCTGTGATTCATGGGCTTTCTGGAGGCAGCAGCGAAAACGAGCTATTGGTAGCAGAACCTCCAGTTAGAAGCATTTATGTGGCTTCCCTTAGGGACTATGATGCGAGAGTAAAACTTTTATACTATCAGATGCTTGTAAGCAATTCTCCATCTGGGACTTTAGCTTGGAATAGCTCTATTATTCATTTGTACCCAGAACTCCTTGGATAATAATCTGCATTATCTTGTAGCTGTGAGTGCCCACAGTCACGTGTGCTGCTGGTGGAAGCACAAATGAAATGCTGCTTGCTGGACTTGGGAAACACAGACTGTATTTCTTGCACCACCAGATGCCTCCTGCATCATCTTGGGCAGCCTCTTGCTGATAAAATGATTGTAAATGCAATTAACTCACTGCAACAATATTTCAGTGCCTTGTTACAGAGATGATTTCTGTGCTTGAGTCCACACCTGTAATTTGGGACGTGACTGCAGGAATGAGGTGGAGGGAAGGTGTCAAACCTCACTGTCCCTGTGCTGCAAGAGCAGTTATGAGATTAAATGACCATGTGGAAGCAGCAGCACAATTACCACCTCCCTTTTCCATGCTTAAGTATGAATGGGGTTGTGTAGGCACCTGGTGTGTGCCTTTCCCAGGGGTCCAGCCCGCCCTGCTCTCAGGTGGGCTCACAGCAGACAAGGAGGCTCCCTGGGAGCTCTGGGGCCAAACCACACTGACTGCAAGAGGAGAAAGAAGGGAGAAACTCTCCTACAAGTGTGTTCATCGTGTTCTGTTCCATTGTTTGGACAGAAGTGCAGAGCAAGAATGGGTCAGTGCTGAGCAGTTTTGGCTCAAGGAGCTCAAGAAATCCTCCTGTTAGTGACAGCATCTCTAATAGCACAGCTGGGCACTGGGGAGGAGGTGCCACTGTTTGCTTGTTGTCTTTGACCCCTTGCAGGCTGTCTTGCAAAATAGATTGGATTAGTAGATCAATGAGCAGCAACTGGAAAAAAGAATCAGAATTCAGAGTGCCTTGGGTTTGGCAGCCCTGATTCCAGCCTGGGAATGCAGCAGCAGGAGCTGGACTTGGCCACAAGGTCCCCAAATTGTCAGGCAAGGGTCAAAGAGCCATGTTCAGTCTTGGTGTGTTGTGCTGTTGACCACAACAAACCAGTGACTGCTGACACCAGGGGTTTACAGCAAAAGGAGTTTTAGGAGAATTAAGTTGTACTCAGATTAGCAGTGCTACAATTTTTTTGTGACTGTACATAGTGTCTGTCACAGCAAGTGCCTTTGAATTATTTATAAGTGCCTCGATTTGCAATCCTAGAATATGAGCATTTTCCCACCTAAAATTAGGCTATTGCTGCCTCTCCTGGAGCCTTTCCTGGTTATTAGAAGTCATTGCTGATCACGAGTCCCAGTGTGTTACACACAGTTTGCTCACCCGAGCACAGGACATCTTGCTGCAGCCTCCTAGTCAGGCTCCCAAATTCTGGAAAATTAGGTGGCAGGGGGTTGGAAAGAGATGATCTTTAAGGTCCTTCCTAACCCAACCCATCCTGATCCTCCTCCCAGCTGTGTGGGACTGCACTGGGCAGGAACTGTGGCTGGAAATGGTCCTTGGACACCCAAAGACAAAGGTAATAAAATTCTGAGTGTTGCTTCAAAGCCACACATGCCTGGGCCATTTTACTCCAAGAATACTGACTCAGTTGATGCTTTTACTTACCTTGTGGGTGAGGATGCATTTGTGAACCTATTAGCTTAGAAACCAAAATTAATTTGTGAGTTTTTATCTTTTAATGAGTTTAGCACAGCAACATCAAATAATTTTTCTCACAATTTAGCTCAACATTGATTCCTCATTTAGTTAAAAATTTCAACTCTTACAGGCTACACAAGAAATTAGGTTCTTAATGACTGTTTTATTCAATTATTACAGAGATACTCGTCCTATCATAGTTAATGTTCCATTGTGAAATTGGCTTGAGAGGGAGTGTAGAATGTTACTTTTCTCCCCAATATCCTCATGAGTAATATCCTCACATGACATTTTAATGCAGTTTTTAACCATGTTGCATTTCCTTTGTGCAGTTTTAGTTTGTTTCAGAATTTTGACCAAGAAATCATTAAAATGCAGTTTAAATTGGATTTTAAAAGCTTTATTTTTTTTTTTACAAAAAGCATCTTAGCAAGTTTTTAGCACTTTTTCCAAAAATTGATTGTAAAAAAAAATCCCAAACTTCAGTACTGCTTGTCTTAGAATAAAAGCCTCCAAATTCTTTATTTCTCAAGTAACACTAAAGAAACTTAATGGTTATTGTAATCCTTTTTGTTGACAGATAAAATTCTTTAACAGCAATTGATTTATAGAAAACTGGTAGATAAATCTGACAGGAGATATAACCCAGCAAAGAATTTTCCAGGGGGATGGGGGATTTTTAGGATAATTTTTAGTCATTATTCATCATGACTGAAAGGTGGTGGTCAGTAGTTAGATGAGGAGATAACATCTCTAGACTTTCTAATTTCCTCAGGCCAGATGACTAATGGGCTTTTTCTGACAAAAAGGGGAAAAATCTGATGGCATAATGAGAGGAGGTATTGATGAGGAGAGAGCTCCAGGAAAATGCAAACATGCAGTGAGGTAACATGGAAGGACATTTTGGAGAACTGCACTGGCTTCTGCTGACTTTGCAACCCAAGAAGTGACTTCCACTTACACAGTGAGACTCTACAATGGGGTCTGATTCAAATAAATTCTGAGCAATGAGGTGACAGCTTAAGCACTTTATACTTGGGGACAGTGGGCACAGTTAAGAACAGTCTCTTGTAAAGGGTATGGCAAAGATTCCACTGTTTGCTACAACAATGGACAAACAAACTGCTGTGCAGGAGGATGTGTCAGGGAAGATCCTTTCCCCCCCGAAGTGTCACTGTTGCCACCTGGGGATGGAGAAATAGCCAAATTATCCATGTAAAGTGATAACAGGGGAAAAGGTGGGTCCAGAGAATTTGATTAAACCCACAGACCAGTGTCTGTGGTGGTGCATTTAAAAGTTTCCAGGTAGTACTGGAAATTCAGCTTTGGGTGTTACTTTTGGGGAAAATCAGCAAGAAATGGGCTGGAATTGGCAGTGCCAGGGTGTGAAAGGGGAGCCTGGGCAAGGAGGGAAGGGCTGGGAAGGTGATAGTTGGTGAGCAGGAGGGCAGGTTCCTTCATCTCCATTCTTCTCTCCTTTCCAAACCTGTATCAATCATTCCTGGATGTACAGGTGAAGCTTTCTCTGCTATTTTTCAGTCTGACCTATGGGTCAGGTTCATCCCTTCTGTGATTGCACAGGAAATATTTAATATTTTGTCATCTGGCTGCAGGGCCATTTGGCCTTTTTTGAGTGGGGAAAAATGGTAGGTGTTTTTTTGTTTGTTGATTATTTTTTCGTGGGGATTATATTTTTGTTTAGCCTTTTTGGGTGTTGTTTTCCCCCTCCTGTTTGACACCCTGTGCAATCCTCTCTAGAGCAGTCTCTCTGTCCATCTGTGTGCTGGAATCCTCCCAGCGTGCTGAACACCTGCAGAGCTGTGTCCTGCAGGTTTGTAACCCATCTGACAGCCTTAGCACAGGCAGCCTGCAATTAAAAATCCACAGGACTGCTGATTGCTAATTAGGGTCAGATGGACAACTCAGAGCTACTGGCATCTTCCCACCTGATCAAGTGCTTTGCAACAGTCATTTGTCTGCTCAGTCAAGAGTCATTTGTCCACTGTAATGACACCCACCAGAGTTTGCACAGAGGGGCTGGAGATGGAGAAGAGCCGGGACAGGACAGGGAATGTGCAGAGCAAACTCATGGAGCTGCAGCCAGAGGGCCTGGAAAAGGCAGGTCTGCACATTCCAAGTGTTTGTTTCACATTGAGTCTCACTAATAACTATTTCTGCATCCAAAGCACGACCTGTAGTTGTTGATGAGTTCTTCAGATTCTCTCACACTTCCTCAAGCCTGTCTTTAAATTTTCTTCTGTGTCCTCCCTACCTCTTGTCTCACCAGTGCTTTTCTTCAGCTCCCACCTAAAGAATCAGTCCTGAATCTCTGATGGATAAAACATCCTATAGTTCTTGTCCTAAGAAGTTGCTGAAGAGAATAGCTGTTTAATTTCATTTAATTAGGACAACCCCCAACCTTTTATCCTCACGTGCAGAGGCTCCGCTTTGTCCATTCCACTCCTGGATTCTGGCTCCACATCCAACTGTGCTATCCAATGACATGCTTTTGGGAGACAGAATTGCTAAGATAACATGCTTACTTACCACCAATTAAGATAAAAAAATGAATACTGAGGATAAATAAATGTCCTAATTCCTTCTGAGTGAAGTTCCTTCTGCTCTGAGACTGGTCAAATGTAATATTTTGACATATATGCTTTAACTTGCCAAATTCTCCCAGAGTTATTTCTGAGTTCTTATTGGTTATAAAATAGAACTTGGAAACTGGCTTTCCCCCCCCCCCCCCATCCTTTTTTTTTTTTTTCTCCTCTCTCCTCTTTTTCTTCCTCTAGTGTCTTTTTTTGTCTTCTAGAATTTAGGAAGAGTTATCCAGATAGGAGTTTCTAAAGCAACTCAAGTGGCTGATGCATTGACTTGAGTGCTCTCCCAGGGTTTTTAAAAGCTCCCACAACTGCAGGTAGCAGTGTTAGTTCATTGTGTTCCCACCCCATGCAACGAGCAGGCTTTTTAAATAGAAGGCTCACTGCTGGCCTATTGATTTAATACATCTTTTACTGCAGGGTATTACCTTGGCCACCAAGGTGGCTCTGACTGGTCTTACCTGTGTGGGAGTTGTGAGATAACAAACCTTTTGATAACAGCTTACATAGCAATTAGTATTAAAGACTGCATGCAATCATCCCATCCTTATTTCAGAAGAAATTAATACTCATTGCTGGAAAGCACTTAGGAATGGAAAGGTAAAAAAGGGCTTGGGTTTTTTTTTTCCCTGTACCACTTGCAGAACTTGGTGCATGGACTCCTTTCTTCTTCGTACCTGTTTTTATTTTAGATGGAAGTGGAATGACTCTGTTCATCTCTTCCTCTGTTGCATCTTTGATATGCATCATATGTATCCCTTTCAAGGGAAGGGTAATGCACAAGTTGGCCACTGCCTGGAAACAGCCAGCAGAAATGCACATACATATTTGATTGTGTATTTCTTTCCATCTCTACAGGGCAAAATAAAGGCAGAAAATTTCAGGGCTACAAGAAAAGCAGCGTTCTCTGTTTTGAGGAGAGTTGTTAGGTTGCTTCTCTGGATGAGATGAGCTCCAGGGAAAAGGTGGAGAAGTGGTGGGAATAGCTGTGGAAGTGAGAGGCATGTCCAGTGCAGAGCAAATATTGAACATCTGACAAGATAGATCCCATTGTGATCAGTAGAAAGTTGTTTCTTTTAGTAACATTGGTTCTTGGTGTTTTATTTGATTTCCCAAATTATAAGATAGAAATAATAATGCCTTATAAATCTTATAAATGTTGGGGTTGTTCCATGAGACCTGCTCGTTGTGATTCATTACAGTTTCCTTTGAGTGAGCAGGCAAAGTTCTGGTGAAGCTCTTTATTTGGATCTGTGTTTTCTGTTTTCTGAGTAAATCAGCTTAGTTGGAAGTTTCCTCTTTTATACTCAGAGCTCTCAGTCTGGCAGAAGAATTTAAATGCGAAGTCTGAAATTAATCTGAGTGCTCTGCTCTGTATCCTGTGAAGAGTAATAATGTGCTCATATATTTGCCAGCACCAAACAAGGTACACAAGAATACAATAATCAATATGTACTGTAGGAATACCAGCTCTTTAATTTACTGCATATTACATTGAATTGGATAACAGTCTGCTTTGTCTTCTACTGTGCTTCAGTGCAATAACCTTTAAACCCTGGCTTATTTGTTCAAAATAAATCCAAATCTTTTTGCTTTTTTTCTCAGTAACCTGCTTTATTTAACAGACACTTCCTATTTCTAGTCTCTTTGCTGGCATTTATCTGCTTGCAAATGGATTTATCATCGAGTAATCCTAGTTTTGAACAAAATGTCTTTTGCTATCTCAAAACCCCAGGCTCTTCTGTGTTTCCTCTGCTACCAATTAAGTCGAGTGAGTCAATGAAAGCCTTCCTGAGAGCATCATCCAAGTCAGTTGTGTGCAGTGAAATCCTGGTGGCTACTCTGGAGCTAAAGCAGGTGCTGTCTAATGGCTCATTTGCACACAGGGATTGGAAGAAGCTGAGAGGATGGATATTTCTGGCAATAGGTTCCTTTGCTTTTTCTGCTTCTTTTTCCAATGAGCTATTCCATCCCATGAATGTCTCAAATGTTGCAGGGAAAGATCTCTGGAAATAAGAGGGAAATTTAATAGTCAGCTGAAGCAGAACTAGGATCATCATGATGCCATCATGGCTATGGCTACTCAATAAATGGTATTTAGTTGCTATGTTCCAAATCAGAAAGGGAGGATGATTAAAATGCAGTAATAAAACATCAGCAAAAAGGGAGTTTGTATGAAGTTGTGTGGTAAATATGTTCTGACAAAGGAGAGGGGATGGGGGTTAGTGGAGTGGGGAATGTAACAGAGCTGCCTTTTTAGCAGTAATGTCATCTTAGTTTAGCTTAAACCAAGAAAATTGCTGTGATGAATTTGCATTTTTGCCAATGACTCTGCTCCATGATCTATCTGCAAATCCTACCTTGTCTTTCTGTGCTGGAAGGTGTGTTAGGTCCCTGTGAAAGAACTGCATCTGACTTCACTGCCTGCTGTATTGAACAAATATAAGACTTTAATTAATTCTGCCTTTCAGATTTAAGTGTGACCTCCTTCAGCCTCAGGATTCATCACTATTCACAGAGATGAGAAAGTGCCCCCACTTCATAAGAACACCCTTCCCCATGTATGAGTTGTTATAGCTACATGTAAATAGAGAAACAATTGTAAACAGGAGTAAGCAGATAAGAAAACTATCAGCCATTTATTCACACAGTGGTCAAAGGAACTGCATCTTTTATCCTAGGATAAGTACAAAAGTAATCCCAGCCTGATAGCCCTGATACTGCACATCTTTGTGTCAGAAGGTTGGGAGTGAGGGACAGAAGATAAATTGAACTGTAATCTTAAAATTTAACAAAGAGATGAACAGACAACACCCCAGGAGAATCTCTACTTATTGTTTTCAGAAAACCTGGGCTGATATTTGTCTTTCTCTTATATATGCAGGATGAACTCCACATATTTGCATTAGTTTGAATAGTATTTTTGGATGCAGATATTACATGTGTGAGGATGTTACTGAACTCTCTGAGGGAGATGGAATGAATTCCTGGCAAATTCCTACAGCATGCAGCTAACTTACTTAGCTGTACTGCCTGACTTGATTTAGCATTCAGAGAGGTAACAAGCATTTAAGACTCTGAAAGGTGCAATAGAAATTGCTTAGCCTTCTTTTTTCACACTTTCTTGGCCAGGGTGATGATAGGAATTTCACCAAATCAAAGCTACTGCAGATAAATTTGAAACCAATGAAAGAAAAACCCCACTCTAATCTAGGGCCAACAGCTGCAAGATCACAAGTTTAAGGGAAAGGCAAAGAAATGTGAAATAAAGACACCTGAATTTGGGTCTGTTCATTGGGAGTGAAGGCTGATAAATGTGTGCCTGGATGTACCCTGGAGTGCTGTGTACACTGGTGCCTGAGCACACTCATTGCTCAACAGATGGATTCACTTTTCGTAGGGTGGGAAGCTCTTGTCATGTGAAGGGATGCAAGGAAGGCATGGAAAAATGATAGACCAAGGCCAGGACATGTTTGGGCTTCTGAAAAGCACTGAACAACACATCTGGACTCCTTATGCCTCATGCCAGAGGCTGCTGCTGCTGCCTGTAGCAGATGTTGGGGCAGGATTGCAGCTTCCAGGCAGTGCAGTCCCTGCAGGGTTCAGGCTGGGCTTGGATCAGTTCTGGCTTGGGGAGGGTTGTTTTTAATGGGATTTGGGGACTAACCAAAACATCAGTGAGATGTGGTGTTCTCTCTGGTCCTTGAGAACATGCCCAGTGACAGCTCTTTCAGAAAAATCACACAGTCCAGGTGTGTTGTGCTGTTGCACATCTGCATTTCCCCAGCTCTCAGGCTGTGCCAGCTCACCCCTGCTGCTGCTGCCCAGGCAGTTCTGTGTGCACCTGCAATGCACAAAATCTTCCCAAGCTTTTGAATAGTCTCAGCTTCAGTGATTTAAAAAGTGGTGATGTCTAATCATAGAATCCTAGAATGGCTTGGTTGGAAAGGTCCTTAAAGATCATCAAGTTCCTGCCATGGGCAGGGACACCTAATCAGCCCTGCACAAATTGCTCACTTCTGCTCTTTGTATTCACATTAAGAACACAACTGAGAGAAATATTCCTCTTCAGCTTTTGTCAGAGTGAACAGAGCACCAGCTTCAGCTTCTTACATGGTGATGATGTATTGTTACAGCATCTTATTTCTGAAAGAACACTGAAGATATATAAGATGTTCCTATGTAGTTATGAGGAAAGACAGCCAGGAATCCTAAATGAATCCCAGCCTAAATCTATCATTTAATGAACTGTGAGTAAAATATAATGACTTGGATTGTGCTTCCAGAGCAAGTCTGCAACCCAAACAGACCCAATATGGCAGCATTTAAGTAATTCTGAGAAATATCCCTGGCCTGTAGTGCAGGAGAGTCAGATGAGGCTGAAAGGATCTGCCACTACAGTGGCAGGTGGGCCAATAAAGAAGTGGAGCTGAGGCTCCGGGTGCTGGTCCAGGGCCTGGAGAATTACCTGATGAAAGGGAGAGAAATGAATATTTTATCACTGTTCATCACCATTATGGCAGCATGAAAAGACAAAGAAGGAGGTGGAGAGGAGTAGGCTGGGACACATAATGTTCCTTTAGTGGTGCTGTGGGTTTGCTCTGATGAATCTGTCTTGTGTCTCACCCAGAGAAAAGAAGTTGGCTAATGATGTGCTTTGCAGATGGATCAGTGTTGGCACTTGGACAATTCCATATCTGGTGCACAGGTGTTTGATTTTGTTTTTGTTACCGAGCCAGTAGCAGGCAGATTTAGGGAAAATGGACCACAGTTACTGCACAGAGACAGAGTTTCTCTCGCTGGTTGTAATCTGACTCCACCATATGTTCAGCACATGAGCCCCAGCCATGACACATCTCCAGTCAATGGGCCAGCCTTGCATCTGCTGTGAGATAAGAGTGGAGCTGCCCCTGCCCGTGCTGCTGAGCCCCTGCATCACTTCAGTCTTGCTTTGCTCTTTCCAGTTAAGCCAACACCTCTGACAAGTCTCCCTGATTGTTTGTCTTGTCACAAACTCCTGTCCCTTTTGTTGCTGCTTGTATCCCTTCCAGAAAACACTCTGCACAGCAGATGTTGGCTAATGCAGGAAGTGTTAGAGAAATACTTGTGAAAAGCACATTTCAATATGGGTTTTTTATGTATATATACCAGGTGCAGTACTTCAATATGAGGATTAAGTAAAGAAGTTGCTAGAATTGGGAAAGTCTTCAGATCTGTTTGAAATGAACTGTAAATTTTCAGTAAGACTGAATCAACACAGTGTCTGCCAGCAAACCTACCACAGGAAATGAATGGAAATGTCCTGATGGACGGTGTAGGGGGCAACAAATTGAGGCAACATTTAGCTGCTCTGCTGGATTAATAGTATAACCTAAGAAATCTTTGCTGAAATTATTCATGAAACTTTAGTGAGTGGATATTGGTAAAAACTCCTGTGCCTTTCAAGGTCAGTTTGTAAAGAGCATGGGAAAACCAAATGGAGAACATAGCAGGAAATCAGTAGTAGGTAAGATGTGCTCTCCCATATCTAGTGATGCTTGCAGGTAGACTTGGTTAAACTAATTGTAGGTAACACAATAATACTGAGCTTTTCCAAATATAAAACCCCCAGGGTATTGTCCAATGCATGTTCTCTTATCTGTTTTGTCATAGCAGCTTATTTAATGCTGGAGAGAAGTCCTTGTTACTCACCCTGCTCTCCTCAGGTTGTCTTTATTCTTTTGTTTAAATTTTTTCCCCTCTCTTTCTTTTTTCCCATCTAGTTCTTAGTCTTTTTATAGGAAAGGCATCTTTCTTGGTCAGTTTGTCACAATTGGAAATTAAATATTGGAAATACAGTGTAATAGGAACTATTTTCAGAGTTGATGGTAGTCCTTGCTTTTCTAGTTACCTTCCACCCACAGCTGATTTACAATGCAGCCAGTGCCTCTCCCCAGCCTGCTGGCTCTGTTAAAGTCCATGCTAAACCACACACGTGCAGTTTGAGTCACAAGGGAGTATATTGTAAGAAAATAGTGCTTTGATTCTTTCCTTTGGTGGTGTAAACAGAGGGAATGAACAAATATATCTGGGTACTTTGAAGCCACACAGTGCTCTGGGGAGAATGGAAAGGGGATGCAGTAACAAGCTGGGGAAAACCCTTTAAAGAATGACTAAAAAAACATGCTCTAAGAGATTCAGAATGCAACAGTTCTTCAACTCTTGGACTTTTAACTCGCTAGCCATTTTATCTTCAGTCATCATAGTTTATTGTGAAAATAGTGTGGTGTAGTAGACAAGGGCTGTGTGGTCTGTGTTAGTCATATTTATGATTCTATCATGAACTAATATCTTAAATTTTTATGAGACAAAGTGGCATCTATGAATAATTCATTCATGATATGGTAAGCTGAACTGTAGCAATTTCTTCATAAGAGTTATTTGGAAAAGGTATTGACAATAAGGAAAACAGACCCTTGAAATGTTTCTGAAAACTCTGAAATGTTGGGATGGGCGGTTGGAGGGCTGGGCTATGGTTAGGGCTAGGGCTGTTCCTGGGCTAACCTGAGGCTGGGAGAACTGCCTGTGGCTGTAGAGTTGAATCTGGAATGGTCCAGTTGCTTGCACTGGACAAATGGTTTTCCCAGGCCCTGGTGCAGCTCAGGATTAGGAAAAAAAATGAGTGTATTTTCTTCCTTTTGTTCTGTAAGTGCAATTTCCCATTGTTTTTAGAACGCCTGTTGCCATGAGCGTGCTCTGCCCAAGCAGATGCAAATCTGCTGCAAACCAGGTGTGTGCAGGACAGGCTGGGGAGGGATGCCCTGGTTTCCCTGAATCGCTGCAGGCCCTGCCCAGCTCAGGGTGGGAGCAGATCAAGGCTCTACCACCCAAGGGCCAGGGAAATAAAACCCTCCCAGGCAGAGCAGGGCTGTCCCCCTGCATTCCCCCATTCGCAGAGCAGAGGTTGCTGCAGCACCCGATTCTCCCAATGCTGAACACGCTCCACATCCTGCCTTAGTGTTTTCCTTCCAGCTGACAGTTGTTTCCTTTATTATGTGGCTGCTCACGAGGGAGCTGTTTCATAGGGATTTCAAATGTCTTCCTTGTAAAATCGGCAACTTCTCCTACGTGCAGCAGATAGGGCGTTTTATTCCTCTTGTGCTGTTTCATTTTTCCTAAACTAAGCACTTTGCTTCAAAAGGGTGTCCTTGTAAATCTTTGTCCTTTTAAATTCAAAGGTCAATGATACTTTCTATATGCAAATTCAGTTGTTAAATGTATTGCACATTACTACTCCTGGCAGATGGGGGAAAACTGCAAATTTATCATGGTGATGGCTTCAGGAACAAAGTAAGTAATTATAGACACAGTATGACAACTAACAACAGTCTCTTTTATTCTCTAGTGTTCTCAGTAGCCTCTCAAATGAAAGAAGAGAAATAGAAGGTTACCTTAGCTGTGTGTCTGAATCTAAGACACTATTACCAGAAACTGCAGCGTATAGACTTTATTATTACCCATTAGATGGCAATTTAACTTCTGGCCCCCTAATAAAACTCTTTCCATAGATGCATTAATAAATAGAAGTTTATTTTGTGTTAAACTTTGCTGTTGTTTCTTGTGCAGCATAAGGAGTTATAGTCAGTTGGAAGGAGAATATTCTGCTGAGAATTTTTTTTTCTAGTAATGTTCCATATTCTGGATAATCCATGGTAATATTTAAATAAAATTATAAGGTATTTTATAAAGTATCTGAGTTGGTTTTATGTTGATGATGATGGTAGCTACAAGCTCTACATGGTCACAGTGGAGCACAGAGTAAGTGCAGCAGCCCACAATGCAGATATAAAGGTTGCTAAAGAGGAAAAGGAGACTTGTGATCCTCCTGGTACAGGTGAGACTTTTAAAGAGCTGCTCCCCATTTCTGGAGCGAGCAGAGGGGGACAGCAGAGCCAAACTCCTCCCTGAGACAGCACGGTCCCTGCTTGGCCAGCATCTGAAATTAGCTCAGTTGGTTAAAACTTGATTGTGATAATGCCAAGGTCAGGGGTTCAATCCCCTGTATGGGCCATTGACTTGAGCTGGACTCGATGATCCTTGTGGGTCTGTTCCAACTCAGAATAGTCTGTGATTCTGTGATCTCCCTGCTGCTGGGCTCCACTGGTTGCCCCTCTCAGAGCCCTCAGCAGCAGATGCCTGGGGGCACACCGTGTTCCTTGTCTCCCATCTGGACCCTCTCAGCTCAGATCTGAGCTCCAGCTCTCCTCCTCAGCTCAACCATATTTCCTTACCAGCTTGCTGTCAGTTACTATATATTGATCCATAGTGAAGGCAGTGATCTGCACTCCAAATGACTAATTAAATATGCCACAAATCTGCAAGGGAATGTGCTTCAAGTGAAAGAATTCCTTTTTATGTAATGAAAAAATCTCTTAAAAAAAATCATGTTCTAACAACAAATTATTAAAACCTAGTTTGAAGTTATTTTACTGCTGACAAAACGGTATAAACTACAGTGCAGTGATGTTTACAGAGACTGCAGAGAAATTCAGAGGTCAGAAGTCCAGTGGATAATATTCATGCCCAGCCAAAGGAAGAGATGTAATCAGGGTAAAACCTTGTGCCACACTTCTAATGTTTTGGAAAAATCAAACTGATTCCTTTGGCACCAAAGCTATTGGAGAAGACACCAGGTCAGGTCAGGCTTTCTTGGATGTGGCTGAACAGGGATTTTTGGCCATAAACACCTGTGGGTGCTGTTTCACCTCATGCTGACAAGTGCAGTTCCCACAGGAAAATCACTGCCTGTCCTGCCTCCCCTTGCACAAGGAATTCAGAGGGGCAGGTATTTTACTTTCCCTCCTGGAAGGAGGTACTGATAACAGATTAACCCTGTGCCATTTAGATTATCCCTGGCAAGCAACATGCCTTGTCCCTTGCCAGACAGAGGGAAGGATTTTCATGGAAATAAACTGGAATTTAGTGGCTGCAAGTTACCAAACCACACTTGGGTGCTCCTCCTCCTTTTCCTCTCCTCATCTCCATCAGCAGAATAACCTCTGTTTCTCCTGATGTGCTGAAAGAGAAGTCAGTTCCCCAACTCCAGTTTTGGGTGCCTCCCTGTACCTGCCATTTCCATATCCATACATAAAATGATCCTGGCTGTTCTAAAGCTCATTGAACGTTGATGTAGATAAGCAGAAACATTTAGGTAAAAAAGCAATCTGGTTTTAAGGAATTATTTAATAACCTTTACACAACTCTGTTGATAAAAAGGTGAAGTAAAAAAGATTTGGCTGTTTCTTTAGGCCATGGTTGGTATAGCACAGGTCTTTAATTGTGATTTATTGAAAAATACCCTGTTAAGTGACTCTCAAACCTGTGCTGTCACCTACAAGGGAGACCCTTGTGATCTCCTGGCAGATCTGATGGTCATTGTCTTGATTTTCAGAACCTCTCATAGGGAGGGCTCAGTGCTAATTTTAGCACAGGTATGATTTGGTACCAAATGTGTTGCAATGATCAACACTCACTGAATAACCTCTGAATAACCTCACTTGACTTAAAGATTCAGGTCTGCAACATGGTTTAAGATCCAGGTTTATGGAGTGGTAAAGAAAATAATAGGTAAATACATTCCAGGGCCTGGAAAATTATTAAAATTTTAGCAACATGTAAAAGTCCCAGCAATCCCTTAAAATGAAACTCTTTCACAAAGTCATATGGTTAAAAATTGAAATTCCGTATATGACAGTGCAGGCCTGGAAGAACTTGTAGGTAGAAAAACTTATTAAATGTCTTCTTTGTTACAGGAATGTGGTGGCAACTGCAGCAGTGTTAGTGAAAATGAGTTGGTTTTGGTGTTCAGTGGGTGTTGTTGTGGGTTCTGCAGCAAACACATTCAGAAATATATTTAAATAATACAGGTAAATGAGTTCTAGCAGATATAATAAGTTTACAGGAAGTAATATAAATTTTGCATAAATATGCATTCCTAAGTATGTGGCAAGCATAGATTTATGAGATAAATAATTAAAACTCGTGGGAGTATGTATTTCTCTTATTTTTTTTTTGAATGTTCAAGAAAATACCTGCTATTCTAATGAAATTACGGCTGTTCCATTTGCTTCATTAGATTGTGGTGATTTTATCCATGGAATAGAGACCAAAGTCTTTCCACTGCCACATCAGCTGTTGTGATCCCTGATCTTTTTGCTGTCTTGTTTTGGCTTGGGAGATTTCTGTCTTTTCTGTGACATTTCAGGGCCCATTTCAGTCGATGCACAAATGTAGAGCTCCCAGTGATTGATGCCTTTTTGTTACGAAATGTCATGGCTTCAGTGGGAGTTTTAGTTGAGTACAGATTACAGGATCAAGCCAGCTGAAGCCAAACAGCATTCCCAGAAACATTTACTAAACAATTGAGGGCTGTTGGAGGGGAACCAGACCCTGGGTGTGGATGTCAGCACTGCCCCTTGGCTACGTGGAAGCTGCTCCTTCATTTCTGTGTCCCTCCCATTCCCCTGTGCCATGGAATGGGTAATGCCCTCTGAACACAGAATTGTGGGATCAGAGTGTAAGGGTTGGGAAAGGTCTCTGAGATCGTTGAGTCCAACCATTAACCCAGCACTGGGTTCATCACTAAAACATGTCCCCAAGTGCCACATCCACTCCAGGGGTGGGGATTCCACCACTGCCCCGGGCAGCCTTTTTCACTGCCTGACCACCCTTTCAGTGAAGATATTTCCCCTAATATCCAATGTGGCACAACTTGAGGTCATTTGCTCTCACCCTGTCACTTGTTGCCTGGAAGAAGAGACCAACCCCCAGTTATGAAGTCTTGGTTGATTTGGAGGGTGAGAGGTTGAAGAGCTGTTAACAGGTGCTCGCTTCCTCTTTGAGATTCCTTTGACAAGTGAAATAATGATGGAAGTGTCAAATTTTTCAAAGTAAAATTCAGATGCTGCACAGCAACAGTGGCTTTGATTTGAACCACAAAGATTCTCAAATGAAAACGGAGCTTTGAAGTTTGAGGGAAATATTAAAATTTGCTCTCTTGTTTCTTCAGCAGCGTGACTTTGTCTGTTGGTCCAGACTTAAAAGCTGTTATTGACACACACAAATCTCCTTTCAAGTGGCTAATCATCACTGTGGCTGTTCTCTTGTGCAAAGCAGAAGGGAATGTAGCTTTTAAAAAATGACCATACATGAAAGACACTTTCTCCCCTTAAAAACCATTTTGAACAAAGTGAGTGCTGTTCCATCTCATAAAGACAGATGATTGACATTATATAGTGCATGAAATTTTCCTTTTCAGAATCCTGACATTTTATAATAAAAGTTGAGATAATGCTGGGAGCTAGTAATTACACTATATCCTCCCCCAACAAAAAAGATCCATCAGGGGAAGAAATGAAACAATATGTCTTTACAAAGAATGCAATTAAGTAAAGCCAGATTAGAGGAACCACTGAGGGTAAGCGACATGCCTTATTATCTCCAATGTGTAAATTTAATTTTCTTTTTCCTCATAATTCTTATTTCCTCAGCATTTTTTTCCCTCACTCCGTGGAGATCAACTTGCAACAGCTTCATTTTCCTATTGATCTATTTAATATTTTTCCATTGTGCATAATAAAACACTAAACAAAATTTGCTCTCAATGTGTGAGCAGCCTTTCTGTCTCGGGAAAGGAAGAGATAATATTGTTGCAAAAATGTTCTCCCTGGGGTAGATGATGACATTAACATTTTTGTTAGGGAAGGAGTGGCTCAAAATTAAATCTTGAAATTACCAGTATTTATCAGAGCCACTCACAGAAGTGGAGGGGAAAGGTGAAATGGCTGAGTAAATATCATCATCTCTGCATCTCTAAAAGTGATGCTAAAAAGACATTAAAATAAGGATGGAAAGACTCCCCTCAGGAATATTTATCAGAGGTGCTTCATCTTGGTGGCAAATCTAAGGCAAGACATGCATGGCAATATCTGTTGGTGTGAAGAGTTTTTTAATAACAGGTTTGGTTTTCTAAAAGTGATATTTTGTCCCCAAGACAAAGAATTTCTATTTTTGTAAATGGAAGGACGTATTGTAGGTTAGTTCTGCACAATTGGACAAGGAAAGGAGTGGCACCATCTGCTAAATAAACCACTTGTAGGTTTGAATTCTGGGAATGCTTTTTCCTTGGTGAAAAGGAAATTGTACTCGAGGTGTTTCAGGAAAAGTGCACAAATAAGGTGTTTGTAAGTGGGGATGTGGAAGGAATTCTGCTCTAATCAGTTGTGCTCACAGCTAATTCAGGCTGGAGGGAGGCTGGAAGGTTGTGCTCCAATTGTACTCCAAGAGCTACATGTGTGTTATCGTTTTTAGTATTGTCAGGAACAGAGATCTGTATCTACAGTAGTCATATTGCATAAAAGTGATATTTAAATTAAGAGGGATTGGTAGAATATGGTCACAGCTCTGACTGTAGTGTCTGGAAGCAACTGGAGGTGCAGAGTGATCCCCTTTTCTCCTCAGGGCGGATATAATGGTCGTGTTTGTGGACTCTGAGTAAGGAATAAATTTTATATTTGACTACAGTATTTTTCATTGTACATGTTCATTACACAAGGAGGAAAATTGTAGTGTTGGAATTCATCTTGCTTTCTCTCAGCTGTCCAAAACACAAGCATCTGGCAGAGCTGACCATCCATGATCCCTCTGTGAGCAGTGGGGAAGGAGGAACCTCTGGAGGAGGAGATTCCCTTCATGCTTTCCCTGTCTGTCCTCAAGGTGTGATGAATCACTACCAAGGGCAAACATGGACTGGAGAGGAACTGAGCCCCTGCTTTGCACTGTGTGCCACGTTTTTTCCATGACTGAAGGTAGATGAGGGCACTCCTGCCTCATGGGGCATAGAGCTCTTGCAAACATAGAACAGACCTTGACTGTATTTATAATTTGAGCATTATTGATGGATCAAAACTCACTGTTGCTGAAAGAGGTGAAATATTTTGAATGAGGCCATGACAACGTGAGCATGGGCAATTCATGAGCAGGGGAGGGGAAATACTGGTTATGAGTATTTGATATTATTGTTCTTAGAGCCCCAAAAGAGCCAGTGGTGAGAGGTGACAACTTTGTGCTGCCATTGCTGTCCTTGTGCCTTAAAAATGCCTGATGTGAGAGGAGTCCTGCACCTGAGTTTATTGCATTGAGTAGACAATAACAGCACAAATAATAACTATGTAACCCATGGTGTGTGCACCAATTGCAGCAGGTGCATCTCCCTGTCCTTCAGTTTATCTGGGAATTGTTTGGGGGCATGGACTTGTGCTAATTGTGAATGCTGCACACTGGGCCACGTTAGCCACGAATCTTGGCATTGAAAGGGTAAGACAAGACTTTATAAATGAGATTCGTTTAGGCAGCATGTCATCAAATGACCTGATAAGTAGGGACTCATCTGGGTAATGATTAGGTTTTATGTACTGTTACAAGGATTGATTTGCTAGAAAGACAATGAGCAAAAAACCATATCTGCAGCAGATTTTATCTGGCTGAGCAAATTACCTGACAAGATATGCAGGTCTAAGCCAGACTTTTAATTTCTGAAAGGGCAAGATTTTCACTCCTTATCCAAAATACTGTGTATTTGAAGCTGGGAATCACTCTGCTTGTTTTGAATACGTTATTTGAAGAGGCAAATAATCTCAGTTTTCACCAAACTACCACTACACTCAGTGACAAACTTCAGTGCCCTGCTCAGGGGAATTCTTACACATTGGGATGGGCCCAGAAGTCACAATTCTTGCAATGGCCTTGTGGTGACTTCAGTGACTGTTTTTAGAATGTAATTATGTGCTTGTGAAAGGCAAAATTTTGACTGATAGTTATTCTTTATCATATGTGCCTTAATTTTCAACCTTAGGAAATTTTTCATTTAAATAAGGAGTTAGGATTATCATAATGCAGATATTTTGGAGGTAAAAGTTTATTTGGGTGTAGATGAGCCACAAAATCATTAGTGATTGGCTTTCACTTTCTTCAGCTTTATAAGAGAGTAAACAGTAATTTCCCTCTTTCCTTTTTTGTTGTTGTTGTTCCAGAGTCTGAAAAATGGCATTGTATCCTTTAAGATGACTTTGACAAAGTTTTATTAACTTTTTTCTTTCATGTTTGCCCTTCATTATCAAATAAAATAAATAATAAAGAAGAGTTGAATGAGAATTAATGAGTCTCTACACTCAGAATTTGTAGAAGTAAAAGGAAACCCACACTTATTTTGGTGCAAACAGAATTATAGCAACATGTCTTGTCTTTCAGATTCCTCTCTGTTTCTTTAATAAGCACTATTGGTATGTTAGGAAGGTTGGGCCTTAGTCCTTGTGTCTTCAGGAATCCTGCATTTAAACCAACTTTGATCTGGTTCCAAATTTCTTGTAAGAAATTTGGCTTATAAATTATAGTGAGTGTAATTGGGAGTTTTTCTCACTTTACGGGCTGATCTAATACAATGTGAGTGAAGGAACTTCCATTAGCAAATGCTGGTTCTGTGTGAAAATGGCAATATATAAATGTTTATATACACTGTTTAAATATTCAGAAGTTTTGTACATCCGAGTGTCCTCCTCATTCTTTGTGCACTCTGCTTAATGAGGCTGGCTTTGGAAATCATGGATAGAAATGTGAATCCCATGCTGAAATATATATATATACACACACCTATAAATCCCCCCCACAAATATTCAACTTGTTACTGCATGACTGCCCTCTGATCCAGAAATAAGGGGTATTTTATTGAACCAGCTCCTGGAAGTCCACAGTTTCTTTTTATATTACTTTATTTTGGAAGTTATGGATACATGAGTTCTGCAGCTTGTGGATTTATGATTGGGCTTGGCAGAATTATCCAAGGAATTATTTCTGCAGTGTGTATGTTGGGATGAATCATGTTTGTGCCAATTTCTGGGCAGTGTCTTTAAAACAAAAGCCAGATCTGTGTGTCTGTCAGTGCATTCATGGAAATAGCTATTTTAGAAATCAAATCTTACTGCTGAATTATTCATGTAGGATGAGGGACTTTGATTTCTGCTGACCTTTCCATCCTTTTCTCCCTCTTTCATTTCCCTGCTTTTCTCCCTAAATTTGCCCCAGTACCATGACTATTTGTGGGCAGGGGATTGCCTTCCCATTTCCCATATCATGTTGTTTCCTCAGTAATTTGAGTTTATCACAACCCTCTGAGCTGTGTGACACATTTTATGGTACTGAGCACCCACCCTGCAGGGAGAGGGATTTCCTGTCACACACCTGGATTTTTAAGCAGTTCTATCAGATTTTTTGAGCAGTGAGGCCATGGAATGCGCTGACAGCCAAGAAGGCTCCCTGTTGTGTGTGCTGTTTGCCCTCAGCTCTGATGTTCACTTCAATACTCCCAGCAGGAAGGAGACACAGGAATCACATGGTTGTTGTTCCTGGGCAGTGTAGGAAGGGTAAAGGTTTCAACTTGGTGGCTGGGGCTGGAAACAAACTTTTAGGCTTGAAAATCAGTTTGAGGTTTTTTATTTTTTTAATTATTTTTTATTCTAAACCATCATTTGATCCAAACTTTTGTGGTAGTGGGGATCATTTCTGTTAAATTCAATAATATTTGGATCACATTAAGAACCTTAATTCAATAAATGCAAATTGAAATCATTGATAATGAAGTTTTTCAAAGGCTCTAGAATAGCAGCTCAGAGCCTGAATTGCTGTTTCTCTTAAATTCAGTTTTGACTTTGCCATCTCAGTTGCTTCAGTTCAGCTTCAGTTCTGGAAAAGCTGCCTTGTATTATGATAGTGTTCTTTTTCTTCTTTTTTTTTTTTCCTTTCCTTGCAAAAAGCTGAACCAAGCATGACTAATTTGAAAGGATGAGATCTGTTTCAACTTAGCAGATGTATTTGAGACCACTTGTAAAACAACTCTGAGGCCTTGAACATAAATGGCTGTTGCAAAGATTCTTTGTATTTAAACTATAAGCCTAGACAGATATTAATAATGAAAAAGGCCAATAAATGACCTTTTCTTCACTTTTATGAAGTAAATGCAGTATTGAATTTTTCATCTGTTGTTTTCTTTTGAAATGTGAAAGATCACTCGAATGAAAGCAGGTGAATTATATTGTATTCTCTGCAGACACAACCTGGAAGCTGTAGCAGTGTTTGGATACAAGAGAATTATTTTTTCATTTATTCTGTGTATTTTCTTGATCTCCACGCAGCGTTACTGCTGCACGTTTTCCTGAGCAATATTTGAATGTGATCTAATGTTATTCATTTTTACAAATGTAATAACAATTCTTTTGTTGTTCTCTCTAAGCTTTCTGTGCTGTCAAGTTTGAATTCATAGGAAGTTCGTTTTTCAGTGGGCAGTGGGGCACCCTTCTCCAGCCATCCCAATATAAATCAGGGTCAACCCTGAGTGACCCCAGAAGAGAAATAAGTTTATGGCTAGCAAAAATGGCTTTTATTATGCTATTACCTTGTAATTAAAACCTATAAATCTGTGCATTAAAAGTGGTTGCCAGGTTAAATTTCAGCACTGGGGAGATGAAGGGTAGGATCCTGAGAGAGGATTTGACTCGTTCAAATCACAGAATGGTTTAGGTTGGAAGGGGCCTTTAAGGATCATCTCATTCCCACCCCCTGACATGGGCAGGGACAACACCCACTACCCCAGGTTGCTCGAAGCTCCATCCACCCTGGCCTTGGACACTTCCAGAGATGGGGCAGCCTCACCACCCTTGCTCTAAAGCATTTCTTCCTTATCTCTCATCTGAATCTCCTTTCTTTTTTATATCCAAGGGGCTCGTTTTGGTCAGACCTGTTTTACACTTCCCTGAGTTGTCTGCCTGGAGGATTTATTGCTGAGACTGGTGTTATTCCTGTGCTGCTCACAACCCCTCTGTGACAACACTGTGCAGCCCCTGCCCTGTGCCCTCTGTCTCTGCCTAGTGTGTGTAGCTCCCCACTGAGCCAGGAAGGGATGCCAAGGAGGAGCAGCAGAACCTGCAGTGCTCTGGTTAATGAAACTTATATTCTTGTAGAATAAGTTACAGTGAGAAACAGGTTGGAGGGAGCAAACCCCTGCCTGGGGTTATTTGCTCAATGCAAATAACTCCCTGAAGGGAAGTTGTGGCCAGGTAGGGGGTGGTCTCTTCTCCCAGACACTCAGCAATAGAACAAGGGGGCACGATGGGCTCAAGCTCTGCCAGGGGAAATTTAGGTTGGATATCAGAAAAGAATTCTTTGCAGAGAGAGTGCTCAGGCATTGGAATGGGCTGCCCAGAGAGGAGGTGGATTCCCCATCCCTGGAGGTT
>JAWWLZ010000025.1:3072605-3087136 GCA_035041345.1 Poliocrania exsul | reverse complement strand
TGGTAAAGGGACTGGAGTTGGCCCAAGGGTTGGACTTGATGATCTTGGAGGTCTTTTCCAACCCAATTGATTCTATGGTTCTATAATTCTTTGTAGGCACCAGGAGCAAGAACTCAGCCTGGTGAGCTGGGTTTGGGCAGAGCTCTGTGCCGATAAAAGGGGAGTTGGTGTCACTGCCAAGTGTGGAATAGTGTGAGCAGCAAACTTCTTGGTTGCTTTTAATTTAAGCCATGTGTTGTTAATGGTGTCTGGGCTGGGGAAGTGGAACAAGGTAGAGAAATGTAACAAGGGAAACAATAAACCCGACAGAGCCTTCAGGTCTTGTGGCTTTTTTGGCATCTTGTAGGACTTGCTTGGCTTTCCAGTGGGTGTGAGGGATTCTGCAATCTGTGTATTCTGTAATCAAAAGAAAAAAACCCTCTAGCAATTCCTAAGAAAAACTTTATAAAGATACACACTCTAAATAACAAAATGAGAAGTACTTATTGCAGTTGAATATGCCTGTTCATGAATCCAAACCCAAATGAAACCAATGAAATTACTCCCTAGGCTTTTTTTCTTTCTTTTTTTTTTGTTTTTTTTTTTTTTTCCCTATGCCCAAGACTGCATAGTAACTTCCTGAATTTTAATGGCTGAATTCCAGTATCTCTGTTTACACCAGCTGATTAGATTCCCTGCTGTAAGCTCCACTGTCAGGGATGAGTCTGCAGGGACCAGTATTTGCAAATTTATCGCCTCTCTATTTATTTGTAGGTAAAATATTCTCCAGTGATTCATCTCATCACTAGAGAATGTTTTTCCAAATAAATTGCATTGCTTCCTAAAATTTAATTCCTATTTCATATTCCTGTTGTTTGCTTAGTTTACATCCTTTATCAAATGGTTTTCAGCAGGTTTCTTACAGCCTTGAACTTTCATGTCCCCTGATATCACTCGTGCATTTCCATCAGTGTCAGTGTGCTTGGCATCTCTTGTGCCCTCTCTGTGGGTTGAAATCCAAGGATGGGATTCCATTTTCTATCATAAATATTACATTTGTTGGAAAATGGTAACAGAAAGCCAAAGCTTGGGCATTGCAAGTAGTTCTGGTATATCAGCAGAGTGGATATAACTGCTTTTTGTTTTAAACCCACCCCCAGCAGAACTTGAATTTATTGCCAATCAGATTATTCAGTTCATTTACAATGTCTGGGGGACACTGGAGACAAGAGGTTTCCTTCAATAGTGTAACAGTTGTGGGTTTATTTATATTAGTGTTGTATTTGGAGTTCCAGTCACACACCTTGCAATCTGAGGAGCTTCAAAGATAGATGAAAAAAGTTCTTGCCTCAAAAATTTAAAAGTTTTATAGAAGACAGGAGAATGTGCAGATTAGAATGCACAAGAGACACTGTGAAGTAACACTGGTCAGCATGACCTCTGCAGCTTCACAGCTGTGAAGTATTTTAATGAAAACTTTGTATGGACACAGGTATGTTTTACTCAGATAGTGGCTTTTGTTTCTTTGCAACTTAAACCAGACCCCACCCATGGAAAGGAGGTGGATTAAAAAAAAAATTAATTTTTGGGGCAATCAGGTTGAAAGAAAAGCTTTTTTATCATGGTTGTACTTGAAATTACAGTCAAGAGTTTCTATTGTGCTCTGCTTTATCAAATATCTGTATTATGTGGTGAAAAATGCTACTCACAGTTGTGAATATCAGCAAATTATTTTTAACAACCCAAACCTGCTGCTGAGCTGCAGCCCAGAGGTGGGGGAGGCTCTGACCTGCAGCAGCCTCAGCTACAGCTCTTGAAGTCACTCCTGGGTGAGGTCCTCCTCCCTCTGCCAGGAGAAATAAATTGCTAGATCCCATAGAATGTTTCTAACTCTTTGTTGAAAAACAAAGCTCTGTATTCTCATTTAGTTCTTGCTGCTTTGAACTTTAAGAAAGATGTAAGCAAGTGCATTCCAGTGATAAATGGCCTCATACCTGGTTTTATGATGACTGAATTATTGGAGGAGAACAAAGTGGTGGGAGGATTCCAGCAGACCTTGTCCAAATGACTGCCCTTCAGTTTTCCTGTGGTGCAGAGCTACTTGGTGTGGGTGGGAACTGGAGAGCCTCTGGCTCTAAGGGAAGACTTGGGAAACAATACATTTGCTGTCTTTTTATTTATTTATCTATCTATGTATGTTATCTCCACCCAAAAATTATGGGTAGAAATGCTGCTGTTATTTCAGAGTATGGAAAGTGATTTTTTTCATAAAGCCAAGACCTCCTTGTCATTGGAGGGATTGTGCAACAATTTGTGAAAATCTTCAAGAATTCATTGTGAATGTATTGCCCAGGTCTCATGGAAAGGTCAATGCAGAGAAAACACATTAATGCTCCCTGCGTTTATTTGGCTTTCTGTGTTAGGATTAGTCCCATTAGCTCTGATGAGGTAAGTGGGAAGCATATGGAGAATTGGTGTCTCAGCTGGAATCAAATGAGTTCATGACTGTTCATAGTCTCGGCACTGGGACTTGACTTTCAGCTTTACTGTGGCTTATTTATACTGTCCCATCTGTAAAGAGAAAAGCAAAGATAAAGAGGGAGCCTTTGACTGTCTGTGGTACAGCTGCTGTGAGTTCTCAGTGCTGTCCCCTCGACACAGGAACTTCTGAGGTGAATTACAAACTTTCATGACTCTGAGCAAAAAAAGGAGCTAAAGGGACCTTGCCTAAGCTCACAGCAGCCAATGCTGTCATTCTTTCCTCCATTCACTTAATGCTGCAAGATAAAAGGCTGCTCTTAACATCAGCATTAGCATACTCCTACGTGCTTTCATCTCATACATAATCAATCTACTTAGCCACCAATTGCACAAATGAAAAAGCAGCAGCTTTGACTTAACCAAACGATAACACCACACCAGCCCCAGCTGTAATCAGATCGTTGCAGGGATTTGTGCAAATAATGATATTCCCCACCTTGCCCAGAGCAAACTCCCTTAACTTGGAATCATGTTCTACTACACCAGAAGTAATTGAATGTCCAAATGTTTTGTCAGCAGTAGCTGTACAGCTATAAAGAGACCAATTGTAAAGCCCTGTGAATGCTCCCACTCCTGATGAATGCTTCCACCAGCAAAACGAGCCCAATGCCAAGAACAGGAAACTAAATATACATCCCTCCTGGATGTGCTGTGGGCTCTGTCTTTGCAGCTGCTGCTTTGCAGACAAAAGGAGACTTGAGCAAAGTTGTGCTCCTTGGCAGGATGTCACTGCATGGAAGTGAGACTTCTGGGAGGGCAGAACTGTTTGGAGACACCAGCCAACATTATGACATTTCCTTTCACTGAGAGCATCTGCTGTCGAGGTGGTACCCGGCCTACACGTGTTGTTTTCTGAGGGATTTGGAGTTGCTCACCAGATTCTTAGGATCTAAGCCAAGTTGTTCAAAGTTTAGATCAAATAAGTTAGAGTCCAAAGCTAAAATGTGGACATCAATTTCTCACGCAACACAGTTTATTATTGTGCTCACTGAAGCATGGAATGGCAGTGGGAGAAAAAGGGCTCTGCATATTTTCATTGTTATTGCAGTTAAACTGAAGAGAGAGGGTCCAAAATATCCTTTTTTGGTTTTTTTTTTATTATTATTATTTCTAAGAAGAAAAAACTTAAATGAACAAAATTGGTAGCTGTTTACAGCTTTCCATGTTAGTATTATCATGCTGGTGCCTAAGAAAATGGTGATGTTATTTATTCACAGCATTTATCTTCAAGTATTCATGTTTTTTGATGAGATATCCCAATGGGGAACTAATGGTCTTATGAGGAAAACTTTAAAACCCTGAGAATAACTATAAAGTTGAACCTCAGAGTACAGATGTGTTGCTGCACTTTAGTGAGAGGAGGAAACAGCTCCCAAGATCTCTAATGTGAGGTAGCTGGAAGCACCTGCTTACCTGGCTTGTGTCCTGGGTAATTGAACCTCCCAGTTTCAGCATCCAAACCAGGATGGGTGCCTTGCCCAGCCCAAATGCAGGTTCTCTGTTCTCAGTGAGGCAGAAGAAGTTCTGTATTCTGAGGAGTTTTTGAGCTAAAGAAGTCCTTACATATGAATATTGGCTTGCAGCTCTTCTTTCTCGAGGAAAATACATTTCTGAAAAGCTGCAGTACAAACATCAATGCTCCAAGATTTGTTGAGGATAAAAAGATGCTGGGATGTCTGTGGTTCCAGGTGCAGGAGCTCTTTGCAGTGTAACAAGTAGCTGGGAAAAGGGGGAAACAGGATGATGATAGCACCCTGCTATTCATTCGTTACGTGGAGCTTGTGAGACTGTCTCAGAGGAGAAAGGAACTGCAGGAAGGCCAAAGGACTGATTTGTTATTGCCCTCCTCACTCTGCCATCTGTTGCTGTCTTTTTGCAGCATGAAAGGGAAGGATTCACAGTTATTTTTCCATCTAAGAACTGCTACACCTTCCAAGAGCAGGAGAATCCAAGTGTCTGGATACGCTCCTCGGATGTGGCAGTGCGAGACCACTGTGCAGAAAAGCAGGCAGATCTCTCCTCTCTCTTCTAGTGAGGGGTTACAAACCACTCACAGGGTTTGCAGTAGGATGAAAATGTAGATAAGAACTAAAAGGTAGCTACTGAAACTGCTAATTCTTGAAAATTTGTAAGGTGCAATAATATATTGCAGAGAGCGCCACGGAGCAGGTGGCATTTTGCATAGAGGAAAATGTAGCCTGTGTGGTACATATTGCTGATACTGTCATGTCTGCTGTGTTTCCAATTGCTTTCTGGCACAGTGGGCCCCCAAAGTCCCTGTAATGCTCCTATTTATTCTGGCACAGAAGTCATTTGGTGTTGCTTATCTCCCTTGGACAAGTGTCATGAGTCATAACAACCAACAATCCTCTGTGGCATAAATGTCTCTATACTTGGCCTCGTTTGTAGGTAGAGCTGCTAATTGCAGAGAAGTCCTTCAGGGCTGCTTTGATTTCAGTTATACTCACCCTGGCCCTTCTTAATTTTTCAAGGCAAACAAAGAACAAGAGCTGATAATATTTTACATTTATTCTTTACACTTGTTTGTCTAAATGACATTACAGAAGTGCCTTATCTGATATTGTTCTCCTTCTGGTAGAGCAGCTGCCATGTGTGCTTTTGGCAGGCAGACTGCTCCAGCTATCAGGAAAACTGCAGGTGCTATCAGAGAATGTTTTTCTACAACTGATGACTGATATCCAGAGATTTAACGTGGAGATCCTTCCCTGTGCACCACACGGTTGTGGCTCTGATGAGGAGAACGTGCCAGGGCTGGGAGGCTGAAGGGAGAAGGTCCTGTGTTTATTGTACAACCCTCTCCTTGTTTCAAACAGTTCATTGGGGCTAGAGAGAGGGCGCAGGTCTCATTATTAATATGTAATATTAATTAAATTATGAGTTAGATGTTCTCTCCAGCCTACATCTTCCTACTACATAGCAACAGTCTTTTCCATTCTCCTTGTGTGCTCACGTTGGAAATGAACAGTACTTTCATGGAACAATAAAGCAAAAAAAGTATAGGACTGAGCAACAACACTGGCAAATAACACTGCTGAATGTATTCAACTCCTGCATAAAGCCTCATGTGTCAGCAAAGGGGTGGAAAAGTGGGAGGGAGCTGTTTGGCTGGAAGAGGCACCGATGCTGGGGCAGTGTGTGCTGCACCTTTGTCCTCACTAAGCAAAATGCTTTTTATCCAGCAGGAGCTTTGCCTGGACAGGGATTGCAGCATCCAGACAGCCTGGGCATAAGAGGAAGCTGCAAAGGCTGCAGATGCCTCTGGCCCCAGCACCCAAAGGCACAGTAGTTGCTCCTGCATGTTTTAATTTAGGTTATTAATAATTGAATAAGCTTTTATGGTAGCTCCAGGACACTGGAGCACTTCAGATCTCACCATCATGTGAAATGGCAGAGTTCCCCTGGCTGGGATTGGAACTGGTGGCATGGGGAGAGCACAGCTGTGTTTGGTACAGGCTCCCCTGGTGCAGCCCAGCTGCATGTGCTTGGAAAACTGCCTTCCAGGCTTCTGGGGCCCATCTCTGGCTGTGGGACAGCTCAGCATTGGGCACACAGGCTGTGCCAGCAGCCAGGGGACCTGTGCTGTCTGTGTGCCCAGGGCAGGGGGGAGGCAGCCTGGCCCCACTGCCTTCCCTGCCCGAGATCCTCCTCCTGGCACCCACCTGCTCCCAGGGCTTTTGGCAGAGGAGATGGTTTTTAGAGTGATTCCACACAAGGTCAGGCTGGGCAGAGCTTGGAGTGAGCTGGTCTAGTGGAAGGTGTCCCTGTCCATGGCAGGGGATGGAGCTGAGGATCTTTAAGATCCCTTCCAACCCATTTCATTCAAGGATTTTGTGACTTCTCTTGTATTGATGTGTGACAAACAGATATAGTAAGAATTATATAATGAGTGTGATGGCAACATCTCCATGGCCAAGTAATTATCACCTGATTTGCCCAAATCCTCGGTTTTGCATAAATCTTGCAATCAAATAATGAATTATGCTCTACAAAGTGGATTTTGATACACCTGAAGGGTTTGGCAGTTTGTGATTTCCTACAGCATTAAACCATAGAAACAAATCGGTGCTAATGTAGATTTTTGTTTTATTAGCTTCCTTCCACCCTTCAAGAAACAAATATATTGACTAACATAAATCAGGAATTTGAGACTTAAAATATATCCAACCTTCTCTATTGTGGGGATATAAAAAAAGACATTTTCTGGGAAAATATAGCTAGTAGAAGATGGAGGGGAAAATGTGATCTTCTCCAAGTCTATGGGAAAGACACAGCAGTGATGAGGCTGTTCCTCCTGAAGGCACTCTGGTGCAATCCCCTCTCCTTCACAGCTTTTAGATGTTGTGTGTGTGTTCTCCATCACAAAGTATTTTCAGGGGTGGAGCTTTCTGTACCATCATTAATCTTCTTGATCTTTGGGAGAAGTTGAGCAAAAAACCTTTGTGAACAGCCCCAAACTGGTATCATTAATCAGTGATCATTTCTAGGTATTAATTAAAGCACTGGGCTTTTTGCCTAGAAAACATACTTCAAGGCTTTTTTTTTTTTACACCAATAAAGTAAGTAGTTTCCATTAAAGGGCAATTAGCAGAGACACAAAAGCAGGGAAGTGCTCCATCTGATTCATCAACCCCATAAACAAGGTGCTGCCACCATTTCTCCAGCCTTAGATGAAAAAAAGGCTTATAAATGCCTCTATTATCTGCATCATCTGTTATGGAAATGTGGAGATGCTTTTCCTGTAGAAGTTTAGCTATTTTCTTGGTTTTTTCTGTATTTCAGGTACATGCAATAGAAAAGCCCTCTGTGTTGTTTATTCAGAGTTTCTAAAAACATTTTAATGATGTGAATGGAGGGAGGATTTTAAGGAAATGCAGAGTTCACAGTTAAACAATCCCACTGAAGTCTCTTATGTGCTATTAGAGAGGGACTGCTGTGCATTTTAATTGTGTTCACCAAACTAACAAACCTGGGTTTCTTTGAAAGGAAGTCGTGGCAACACTTTTTGCCAGCCAAGCCTCCACAGGCCATTAGAGATCCTTTGAATTGAATTATTTCCTTCTGGATTAGGAAGAACTAAAACCCTGTAGTTCAGAAGTTGTTTCAAAAGACCTTCCTTCTGGATAAAATATATGCTCCAGCTTAAAATAAAATGCAGAAACTTGAGAGATGGGGAAAACCAGGGGTGATTGTGGTGTTTCTGTTCTACAGCTGCTGTGAGCAGCATCACTCCCACCTTGTTCCCCTGGTGGTCAAGGTGCATCTTCCTCCTCCATGGAAACCCAAGCACAGAGTGAGGCTCTGTCCTGTGCTTTGCACAGCACTGGGATGCAGAAACATTTTATCCAGTCTGTTTTATCCGAGTTTCAGGCAGCTGTGGAGGTGTTCATTTGAGCCTAACATTTCTCTGCTTCTCAGGTAACTTCACCCCTGAGACTGACTCAATGTGTCATTAGCAGACATTGAGTTGCACTCACAGCAAAACAGCTACACGGGAAAGGAGGGAAGTGTTGGTTGTTTTTTGCCTTTAGGGACCTCTGTGCATAAGGTTCTTCATGAGAACATGCATTTAAAAAGCAAATTAGCTTTGCTGAGAAGTGAAAAGTATCCCCAGCCTGGGTTTCAACTCAGATTTCCCTCTAGGAAGGGCAGAAGGGGCTGGAGCTGGAGCAGGGGATGGAACACAGACTTGTGTCTTAGCAGTGGGATTTATCTGGGCAGCTTTGGTGCACCAGCTCTCTGTGCACAGGAGCAGCCAAATTTCACAGGTGCCCTCGTTTTGATCTTTAATCTCCTCCATTTCTTCTTGAACATCAGCTTCTCTGCATGTGTTGGAAGTGCTTCCATCCAGACAGGGCTGAATCGGCCAGTGTTGAGGACACAGCTCCCTGACATTCCTAATTAGATCTAAATTAGCATTGCTGTGATTAGCACTCTGCTCCCTGCCTGTGGTTGCCTATTGATTTACTGGATTTTATTCTGCAGCTCCCAGTTCAGACCTTTGCAGTGGATGAGGAGCCTGGCTGTCTAACAACACTGGGAATCACTCCTGAAACCCAAGCAGTGTTACATCAGCTGTGCAAAGGGTGTTTTTTGGCTGTTCAAGTTTTCACCTAGTCCAGGAGGGACCAGGAATGCCCTTGTGAAGATCTTTGGATAGTCCCCATGCTTTGATTTACATTGCACAGCTGTCTCTGAGTGCACAGCTCTGTATTCCTTGACAAAAAGCCAGAAGAACTTGAACTGTTGGCAGTGGAATTACACTAGAAACAGGTACTGAGTGGGTGCTTGGGCACACTGTGCCACCAGCTGTGTCACTCAGATGGAGTCCTGTTGTGCTGCACTGCTGGCCAAGGTGGCTACAGCCCCTGAGGCTCTCCAGAGAGCCCTTTGCTTTGGGGGGACATGACAGAGCAATGAGGGAACCTCAAGGCAATGCAAACAGTAGCTTAGGATGTAGGAATGAATTAGACATGGTTTAGTGGTGACCTTGGCAGTGCTGGGTTATGATTGGACTTGATCTCAGAGGCCTTGTCAAACCCAGATGATTCTGTGATTTGTTGAACATGAAAGAAGAGTTTGACCTCTGTGCCAGGTGTGGTAGATGATGTCTCCAAATCAGACTCAAATCCTGAGTTTGGTGGCACCCATATCATTATGTACAATGGCAACACCTCCCAGCAAGTCACAGATGTGGCTTCAAGCCCTGGTGACAGGGCAGTGGCATAGTGACAGCACCTCACATCTCTCTGCAGCTCCTTGGTAGCTGGAGCAATGGGAAAGGTTCATGGTACATATCCTTCAGGGATCATTTTTCTTCTAACAGGAAGATTTACTTCGCACCAAATGAACCTGGATATTTCCTGTTATTGGAAAATGAGTGTTATGTTCAGGATGAATCATCTTGGCTGTTATCTGACAGATGCCAATCATTTATTTGTCCTTGTTGAAGATGAAGTAGAGAGGAAACTAATGCAGTGATTTGTCTGCTTTGAAAGAGGAAACATCTGCCTGAACCTTGTTTGCCTCAGTAGGACACAGGGGCTGGTGGTGGTGATCATACAAATGAGGCTGGGGGAGCCTTTGGGTCCCTCCTTCCCAAACTCATGCAAGTGTAGCAGGTCCCAGATCTCACCCAGTTTGCTCAGTTGCCATGTTCAAATCTCAACACGAGCCTGAGGGAAGGAAAGGCAGGTTACAGATGTGCCAGAGCTGCTGTGACTCGGAAGGTCCTTCGTAATTCTTGTAACCTCTTGACTTTTCCTGTAAATGCTTCACTAAATTTAAAACAAGAAAATGCATTAGCATTTTAGAAGATTTTCTTAGTGCATCACAGTTCCCCTCGTTATATTTGCTCGTGGTAATTAAGGTTGTGATTATTCAGTCAGTCCCACTGCAGATTTCTTCTTTTGCAGAATAAAATGGATGGGAGGGCTTGTCTTTAGGAAAAAAAAATGGTTGCATACAACATGTCATATTGATTCCATAATGCACAGTTTGCCTTGTAGTCATTTTTTCCCCCCTCCTTGTCCCCAGTATGTGCTGCAAAGATCTGGTGTCATTAAAATTGGCTGTCTGTCATATAAGAGTTATTAGAGGGGGGGGAAAAGTCATTTTCTGATAATAAGATGAAATTTTAATGGAGGAAAGAAAATAAAGTCATGTGGAACAATTTAGGGCCTTTTTGAAAAACTACTGTTCAGAAATACTTAATAATAAATAACAGGACAAATATATAGGCTATTTCTCATAGAGAGCAAATCGCTGACATTGGCAGGAGGGGAGGGGATTGTGCAGCCAAAAACCCCACCTGAACCTGAGCATCTCTCAGTGAATTGAATCCTACCCTACATTCCATTACGTTGACATTTATAGAACTGCCTTTCAAATCCACAGTGAAGTTTTATTCAGCAGTGAGTGTTTAATGGAAGAAAACCACAGTTGCGAGTTTTGTACCGGGAGTCGCAGGTTTGACAAACATCAGCTTTATTTATAAATGGTTCTCTAGGACAAAAATGATGGCCCCTGCTTGGAAAAGTGTCTTAAATTACCAGGATGTACAGTGGTGAGCAGTGCAGAGCGCAGCATTTTCTGCGAGATCCTTCTGCAGATAGAGCTGCAGCAGACAATGTATCACCCCCGGCTGCGGCGCTTCCCCGAGCAGCCTGGGCTTTGCTCTCTAATCTCTTCCTGCAGGACTATTTTCTAGATGCTTTTTCTTTTACAAAATAGATTAATAAGTCCACGGTGGAGCTGCCTTTTGTGCACCTGTCCTGTATTCAAAATACAGTCGCTGAGACGGGCGAGGAGATGGAAGTTAAATCATCCCTGTGCGCCCATGAAGATTAGTGCTGCATTTGGGGCGGTTTTAAACATGCCTCTTGGAGGTTTTTTTTGTTAAACTAAGGTTTTGCTATCTGTCTCAGGGCTTTAGAAAGCTGTAGATTGCCTGCTGTTGGGATGTGAAGGCTGTGGATGCAGAAGGAATTGCTTTTTAGGCTAACACAAATAGTGGCCCTGTGTTGTGTTCTTTGTAGGAATTGGGTCCAATAAACAGAGGCAGGGAGAGGAGCTCGGGGAGGTGCCAGGGAAGGCAGCCAGAATGCAAATGCCTGGGAAAGAGTGGGAGTGAGATGCCCAAGTGGACTCTGGAAATCATGCTGAGAGATCAAACAGAGCCTGAACCAGGCATGAGAAAGTAAAGTTTAGCTGCAGAACAAACATACTGATTGACAACAAGGAATTGCTTAGAAACACAAAGAAAATAAGGCAGTGAAGAACACAGAGCCCAGTGAGAGGCTCAAAGGGCTGCCCATTGCATGAATGAGAGGGGAGGCTGGGAAGGGGCTGCTGGTGTGAAACAGCCCCTGTTAGATGGAGCAGATATATGGAATTATTGGTGGTGTTTTGGTCTATAGAGCTGGCACATATTCTTTTCCCTGCAAGATGCATCTTTGCCAACTGAAAGATGATTTGCTTCTCCATTGCAATGTACTCTGTGTTTTGAGGAGGGGGTTGAAAGAAGGAACTGACTTTGCAAGGGCCATGTAAATACAGAATCCAGGTGAAATTTGGGCATCCATCTCTTCAGCTCTATATGTTGCAAAATGCCCTGAAACCAGTGAGAATCCAAACACACTCCTGATGGGTATGTGCAAGTCCTTAGCTTGGACATGGGATGCCTACTTGCTAAGTTGATTGAGATATACCTGCTATTGAAATTTGGAATGGAAACTAATTCCTTACCTCTTCCCACTAACTGCTTAAAAAATCCACAATCCAGCCCCCTGGTGTTTATTAGTGTGTGTGTGGAAGTGAATACCACCAGACAGAGAGTGTGCTGCAGTTTGCACATAATGAGAAGAATTTTGATTGAGCAAATATCTTCCATCGGTGGCTTGGGGTTGTGTTTGCCTTTTCCTTTGTTGGACAGGTTGAACCTCTTGCTTGGCACTACCCAACCTGTCCTGTCTGTAGCAGCTTCTTATCTGTCTTCCAAAGATGCCTGAATCTGTAAGAAATGTAAAATGAAGGGAATCTGAGGCAAACAGAAGAATAAGTGTGGTGTTACCCATGCTGTGTTACAGTTCCCTGTTACTGCCCAGGAACCAGAGGAGACTGGAGAATGATGTGTAAGCAGTTAATTTAAAAAAATAATTAAAAAGAAAAAGTGCTGAGGGAGAAAAAAAAGTGCAATGAACTGAAGAAGGAAGGGAGCTGCATGCTCATTCTCTAAATGTAACTCCCTCTTTATGCTCTTACTTTTGGTGAATTTTTTTTTCTAAGGATTATCTTTGGGCTAAAAAGAGACTTTGCTTCTGTATCACTTTCCTCCACAGGTTCTAAAAATTCTTTATAGTTTTCTTGAGCATACAATATCAGAAGTTTTTATTAATAGAAACATTATTTGGGAGCATCCAGCCAGCATAGATCTTGTTTTAAAACAGGTTTTAAAATGGTATATTTAATATTTCTGGTAATAAAATTCCAAATGGTCTGAACCACTTCAAAGCTTGTAGCACATCCCACGAGATCACCTGCAATTTTGCTCGTAGATGTTTCTAAATCCAGTGGCCTCCCCAATGCTTTTAGTTCTTTGGTGATTAGCTCCAGTAATACAAAACTTCTACAGAAAATCTCTGAAGGACTTGGCTTCTGTGCAGGTCTCAAGTGCATCATCTTTTCATGTGTCAGCATTTAAATGGCTCGAAATTCTTGATCATTCTTAAAGGCAGGAGTGACCTGCTTTGCTTCACTGCAAAGCTCATTATTTCTGTAGCTCTGTCAGTTCTGCCAGAAATATTTACAAACCAAATCACATCTGCTTTGGCTACTATCAATCAATAGATGATGGAAGAGAGATCATTGCATCTATTTATGAAAAACTGAACAGCAGAGCAATTAAGATTGCTTGGATTTTTACTTGTACTTTCTGCAGTTTTTTCAATATCCTCTGGCTCTTCCTTTTTAACACACAGAGAGGTAAAGGTTTAGGAAAAAGGTAAGATCAACCTATGGGACTTCCTGATACATTTTGTTTTCTATTTTGCTATGTTATATTTGTGTTTTCACCCCGCCTGGGTGCTCTACACATCCAAGATGTTGTCCTGTCCCAAGGAAAATGCCATCTAAGTAGCAAAAAGGGACAGTGAATGAAAAGCTGGGATGTGACTGTCCCCATCTCATGGCTGGGAGAGCTGAGGCACAAAGAGAAGGATGTGCTAAGCCATGTAGTGGGACTGTGTGGGTTTCTCAGCTAATTTCTCAATGCTGTACTGAAACAAGCCCTGATTTGGGGCCACCCATCAGCTCCCTGTGCACTCCTGGGCAAATAAATCCAGACCCATGATACAGCATGAAGCTTTCCCAGCTGTGATGTTCCTTCTCAGCCTTCCAGATGTTTATCTGCTAAAGCTTGGGCAAGGCACAGTGGCCCACCCAGCTGTGCTCCTGTCCCACGGTGGGTTTCCTGTCTCTGGGAGGTGGAGCCTTTTTCTCTTGCATGTCCAGCAGATGCTCAGTTGTGGGCAGAGGTGGGGAAGCACATCAGCTTCTCCTGACCCACTTAAAACTGAGCCAAACTCCACCTCCCTGCTGGTGTAAATCCAGCTGGGGCTTTGGAATTGCAAAGGGAATGGATTTACACCAGCTGAGAAACTGGCTCCTTACCCAGGCCCAGTGGGACTTGGTAGCTTAGCTGAGGGAAGAGCAAACAATTTTGTTGCTGAACTTAACCCTTTGTTGCTGGCAAGTGACTCAAACACACCTTCATATAATGAATATTTAGTTCCAAGGGCTTTGCTTGCTCACTGTGGCTTCACCCACACTGTTCTCTCTCCACTGACGTCAGCTGTCTCCAGCTCAGCCCCAAACTGCCTTTTCCCAGGTATTCCAGAGTTCCAGGCTGGCATCCAGGCTGGGTGATTAGCCACCCAAATTGCATGCTATTTTTTCCTGCTTTGTAATCGGATTACTGTAATATTAACAAATAAAAGCAGGAGCTGAACAACAATGAAGCTTTAATATGAAACGAGCAGAGAGGGAAGAGAACATCAGCAGGCAAGAGATTTAAAAATATAAAAATGCTAAACTGATTTGTTTCTTCCCTCCAGCTGGAGCATTGTGTAAACTCACATTCACAGAACACAAGTCCCCTGGTACAGCTTCCACATGAGCATGGGAGGAAAGCTGGAACTCATGAACCAGGCAAAGTTAGACTTGATAGGTTGTAATTTCCAACTTCATGTGCAGAGAGGGAAGCTTTTTTTCTTTTATTTTCCCTTAATGTGCTGACATTTTTGCATGCACACGTGCTGGATTTATGGAGAAGATAATCTCTTTTGTAAGAATCACTTATGGTTTTATTCTGAAAAGTGTAGGTTTACATTAGATATTAGGAAGAAATTCTTGACTACAAGGGTGGGCAGGCCCTGGCACAGGTGCCCAGAGAAGCTGTGGCTGCCCCATCCCTGGCAGTGTCCAAGGCCAGGTTG
>JAWWLZ010000025.1:3060772-3072505 GCA_035041345.1 Poliocrania exsul | reverse complement strand
CTTTAAGGTCCCTCCCAACAATTCTGTGATTCTCTGCTGAATGTATTGACATTTTTGCATGCACATGTGCTTGATTTATATAGAAGCTATTCCTTTCTAACAGTCTCACTGCATTAACATGCTCCATGTTGCCTTGCCTTGCTGTGTGAGTTGCCACCTCTGTGGGGACCCAGAATTAGAGTGGAAAGACTTGACATGGCTTGAACTTCCATCCATGCAGTTGCTCATCCTCACGTGAACATCCTTGAAAGTGGAGAAAAGTAACCTCAAAAGCAAATACAAGTATTTCATGGAAAAAAGCAGATTATTAAATGGGATTTAACATTTGGCAGCTTGGCTGCTCTTTCCCTCTGTAGGATCAATCTTAGTTGACCAACAGGCTGACACAAGGGGGAGTTTCTCTGTTCCCAACATTGTACAGACAGCAAAATGGTCACCCTTGGCCCCAAAATCTTGCAGTCTGGTATTCATGGACCTAAAACCTTTTGCTTAAGTATGGGTGACACTTTATTGCTCATAAATTGACAATCTTGGAGCAAAGCTGCTGAGATGGTGGTTTTTTGTGGGATTTTTATTGCCTCCCAAGGAATATGCTCTTTCCACCATGGGAATGAATGATGGTGCTGGCAAATTGCTCCCATTTTTTATGAGTAAGCAGACAGTTTCCTATTCAGCGATTCCTGCATTAACCTTCAGGTTATTTACAGTCTTTAAAACAATAAGCATATACCCAAAAAGAGAAGAACTGCCCAGGTTAAGCCCTGATCTGTGCACGTGTGCAGGTTTAGGGCCCTGTGTGCTTCCTGCTGGAGTGAACACAGTCAGTACACCTGAAATGCAGGATGTTTTGCAGAACACTCAGGGGCAGAGGGAAGGGGGAGTGGCAGAGCTCTGCTCTCCATTGGCATCAGAAAGCACCCTTGGATATGGGGGCACTGACAGAGCAGGACGAGGTGTGAAAGAATTCTCTTGGTGCTGAAGACCTCTAAAAGCTTCCTGACCTTCTGCACCATATGAAGGTGTTTTCTTTGCTTGCCTCCCATGCTCTAAACCCATAAACATATTCCTGCAGAAGCTCCCAGTATTTCTCACTTTCCAAATTCTTCTGTTTCAAAGGTGAGGGCAAAACCATCACCTTCCTGGTGGTGGCACATTAGAATCAACATGGGGAGAGAGCTGGGATCTGTGCTGCAGGGAGGGTGGTTTGTACCCCCTTTTGCATGGAATTTTATTGTGCTCTTAAGTCTGCAGAGAACAGGGAATGGTGTCAGTAAGGTGGGAACAAGTAACGTGAGGAGGACTCAAAGCAAGAAATACAGGGCAGACCTTGCTGTCAGCTCTCAGCAAGGTTTGTGAGACACCAGCAGTGAATTTATGATTTGAGTTCCCTCCTATTGGCATGAATGAAGTTCCTCCTTATTTTTCTCAGGAAGAATTGTTAATGTGCATTGTTGAGTGTCAGTCATGTGAGATCAACAAAATACCAAACATGACTTGTGTATCTTCTCCCACAGAACTTTTTTATGCACTGGACCTGTGTTTGGGGGATTTTGGTTGTTTTTTTTTGTTTGTTTGTTTAAGTAACCGTTACACATCACTTTATTTTAAACTCACATTCCTGCAGAGCAAAAACTTCATAACTGGAAAGGGTTGAAAACTGAACTGATGGATTATCAGAGAGATGCAGCAAGAGGATATGGCAGGAGAAAAGCTCAACCATCCAAGACAGATCAGTGTGGCTGCAGGAACTGATGTTTCTGTTAACTTAATGAGCATTTAATGTTACAGATTATTTTTCCACAGTCCTTTGGATTAAGGTCTCTCTGGTTTGGGCTGGTTTGGTTCCTGTCAAGCAGAGCTTAGTTTCCAGAAGCAGAAGAAAGTAACAGACCACTTAGAGTGGATCTTGCATCATAATCTCTTAAATAAGATAATTTAACAGAATATTGATCCCACATCATTAACTTATTGTGGCCTATTGAATAGGAAGCACTGGAAAGCTGTAATTTAGTTGGAGAATTCTCCATCCAGACTATCAGTTTCTTTTCTGTTCCTGCTGAAAAAAATGAGCTCAACAGAAATATTTCCAACCTGGAGTTTGTAGACTGGTGGCTGAAAGGTCATTAGTCCTGGGTTTATTTTAGATTTCTGAATGATTAAACATAAAATTTTAAATTATTTTCAACTTTCCAGCAGCAGTTGCAGTTTTCTTCTTTATTATTAAGTTCTTCTGATATTTAAATTTGAGGATGTTTCAAATATTTTCCTCTAGAAGAATCTTTCCTATGGTGGTGTGAGCTGAGCTAATGTTCATACACTAAAACCACTGCATAGTTAATTTACTTAAAATGAAATTTTAAAGAGTTGTTTTATCAGGCTTGCTTTTTAATATAATGATATTTTATAGAATAAGAGAATCTGTGGCAGATTTCTGGAATGTGGCTGCATTTTATCTTCCAGGACTTGATTTAATTTTGTTGTAAAACATTTTCTCAATTCCCTCTCCCCACCCACAGAAATCTGATTTCTATTTGAGTCAAGCACAATTTCAATAGGTAAAAATATCAGAAAATGGAGAATTATTTTCACTATTAGTTTATAAAAAGAATTTATTCTTCTTGATGTAGAAAATAACTTGATTTTTTAAAACTATTACTATTTGTCCAGAGCAATCAGATGTTAAACTATTGTGATCACAAATGGATCTTAGTCCTACATAGATGAGAGAGAAAAAGCTAATTCATGCTTATTTAAGGAGCTGATTTGGATAAATAAGAATGTGTTCTCTCTGATGGAAGAATTCCCTGGTAAAAAGATCTCTAAGATTCCAAAAAGGCCTCTAGGAAAAGTAGCAGAGATAAAATTTGAAAGTCCTAGGGCTGTTCTAAGATTAAAACCATCAAATTATAAATACATTCTTTAGTGATATTCTAATACATTACAGAGGAACAAAGAAGTAAACTTCATTTTTTTGTTTCACAGTGACCTTTTATTTCTAATCTTACCTGGGACACCTAATTAGGATTTTGTCAGTTGTAAAGACAAGTTGTTTCCTTATGGAAAATTAAGTACAGGAATCTAACAGAGAAGTCGAACTGTAGATGGAGTGAATAATTTCTGAGGTGCCCTGACTAAATTCTATATCATGGTGACTCTTCAACCTTTTAATTTGCCAAAGTTTCTTCAGGGGAATTGCTCCTAATTTTAAAAACCTCGTGATGTCTGAAAATTCTGATGGCTGGGTGTGAACCCAACACACAACAGTGTGTTGTGGCTGTTGGAAAATTGGGATTATTAGTGAGGAAATGCTGTGCAGTGAGGACTTCACTGAAGGAGAGGGTGCAGCATCTGAGGCTCCAAACCCTCGGGAGAGCTTCAGTACCTCTTGGCCTTCATTAATGAAACCCAGTGATGTCACCAGGAGATAAAGGTCCCACATGGATAATGCTGAGGAGACGTGTCTGGACACTGGAGACAGGGACATGGCATTTGGAAGGCTATAATATATGCTAATGGTATTTCACTTTTCTTATGTAAAACTTTCTTATGAGAAAAGCAACGTTGCTGTCTCGCTGATCCCACAATGTCATTGCAATGTAAAAGAGGATTGGTGCTGGCAGGGGCTTCCTCCATCCACCAGCACCAACCAAGGCATATCAGCAGACAGAAAAATATGAATAAATAATAATCATGTTGTTATTTTGAGTTGATACAGGAATAAGTACAGAACTCCAGACTTTACTATTCCCCAGTAAATCAGGTGCTGTAGCTGAAGCATCTTAGTTGGTCACATCAGCTCTAATTTATGGGCACACAAAAACAAGGGTTTAGCCATGACTCCCACAAGTACTTTTGTAGTGAAAACTGAGTTTATGCATAAATCTGGACATTAATGGTAACCTTTGTTGCTTGGATTGAACTGTTAATCCTGTACCCACAGGAAAAGAGCCTCTCATCTTTCATTTGTGCCATGATCCCACTCTCAGGCACTTTCTCACGGTGTCTATTCCTGACAGACCCGATTGTCCCTGGAATGAGCCTGTGGATCCACCTGCACTGCCACAATGAATGAACTGAGCCCAACAGTCTAATCTTTCTAATAACTTTCCTGTATCAGGGACAGGAGAATCTGGGGAGATATCGATCCAGCACGATGGTACATTATTAACTCGCCGTGATGGCCTTTGTGACTGACAAGATAGTTGTAATAAGCAAATACTTATCAGCAATCAGCAGGATGAAGGAGAGAGACATCAGGCCCAAGAGCCATGCCCCAGTCAGGAAATGGGATTTCAGGCCCTTATCCCACCAGGTCCATTATGGGAATGTGTCACATATTATGTCCTGTGAACTCTGTGTCTGGAGCACAGGTGGTTATTTCTATTCCGGAGCAGCTCGTGCAGTGATAGATGTAGATGGATAGGACATTGTTATCTCCAGCTGCTTTACCTTGGTGACTGCTCCTGTGTTTCTGCAGCATCTCTTTTTCCAGCTGATGTGGCCTTTTCTAATTCCTGGCTCCGTTCTTGATTTATATCCTTGCATTTTTTTCTGAGAACGCAAAAGAGTTACCCCTTGAATCTGAGAACTGATTGCCTCCTGTTTCACGTTTCCTCGGGGTGTTCTGTGCCTTTGTTCATTGCAAAATGAGGACAGAAAACACACAAAAAATCTGTTTGGAACAGCATAAGAAAAAACTGTCCACATGACCCCTGTAAAGATGGCAATGTTTCAATCTGGAATGGATTGCAGACGATAAAGATTATGAACAGGTGAGCTGTGCCTGTAGTACTGTGTGTTGCCTGTGCATGCAGCAGTCAGGGCTGACCTCCTTTCTCCATAAAGATAAGAATTTCTGCTGTGTTTGTGGAGGGTGAGGAGTGATGTGCTCATAACCAGATCCCTGTAATAGGGAGCACATGGTTCACACTGAGCCTCTCCCTGGCTGGGAGCTCTCAGATGCTGTTGGAGCACAAACCACCCTTTTACAGGTGTGAACAACAGAAATGGGAGTCAAGCTTTGTGGGAACTGGTAATAAAAAGGAAATAAGCCCAAGATGGCAGCTTTTCATCCATTTATTCACCTTGGGTAATGCAATAGCTGAAGATGAGATCTACAGCTGGCAGGAGGAACCCTGTTGTCTTTAGAGAGCATTTGTACTCACTGTGGAGTTTCCAAGGAAATGTAACTCTAACCTGAGCTAGTGACTGTAAATCAGGAGCTTGATTCTGTTGCTAGTTGTTGTCATGCAACCTCATCTTAAAAAAAATGAGATTTTTTGGGCTTAATTAAGGAGGCTTTTTTGGGAGGAAATTGGCCTAAATGGCAGTCAGGGTGTTTCACAAGGAGCTGATCTGAACAATCTCCTGGGGGAACAAATATGGACCATGATGCTGAGCCTTTCTGTTAGGAACTGAAGGAGATGATTAATTTAATGGTATCAATGTGTGCTTGTCATCAATAGTAAAGGTCTTGTAAAATGAATGCTGGTAGTCAGGATACATAGAGAAAATGAAGCTTTGGTGGGAGCCTGGTAAATTAACAAATATTTGGAATTTGTTTTCCCCATCACCACTAATGTTCCATCCCCTGGTAATAAATATGCAGGTAATAACAGCTGAGGATGGAATAATTAGTAGCCTGGAGGCAGCTTTCAGGACTAGGAATAATGGGACCTGCCTCCCAGGCCAGAACAGCCAAGAGCCAGCAGGGAAGGGTTTGGTTCTGCCAAGCAGGGCTGTTTCTCCAGGTCTGCTGTGGAATGACATCCTGGTGGTTCCCAGAGCCACCCATGTCTTGCACACACTTTCCTGACCTGTGTCTTGTGCCGTGGGTCTCCCAAACCATTGTGAGCTGCTCTCAGAGGTGAGAACTACCCCAGTGTATGTGTTCAGCACTAAGATTACACATCTAATATTAATCCTATTTTGGTACATTAATATACTGAGGAAGATAATCTTTGCAGCTCACTGAAAAATAGCGAGTAAATTCTAGGCAAGGAGCAAGTGTGGGTGTACCATAACTCTGACATTTTCCATGGTCCTTGGCATTTTGTCCATTTCTATATATCATCACCATGACTACAGTGGGACTGTCTAAGAGAACTCCAGTATAAATCTGACAGCACCTCCTTAGAAGTACTTAAAATCATGTAATTAAGTAAGAAAATGCTGCTGATTGAGGAGGTTAGAGCTGCCTTGCAGAAGATTACAGCACATTTCATGATTAACAATCAGAACATTCTTTTCCAAACCTCTGCCTAATTTAGCAGACTAAGGTTTCAGCTGAGACTCTGCTCTTAGTGCTGCAAAGAAGAGGGAGAAGGGCAATTTCCCACCATTTTCACTGCTTTCCTGGTGTTTACTCCAGTGTCAGTCTCCGTTCTAATTTTGCTCTCCGGGTTAACTGACTTAACAGAAGTACTGAGAAGGCAAAAAGGTCAATGCTGCTGATCACAGCACTGCAATTCACTTCAGTCTCTTGGCACTTCCTAATTAGGATGAAGGAATAGTATAAAAACAAGTCATTTTAGTCACAAAAACTCTGCACCCATCAAGTATTGTGCCAAAATTAATCTTTTCTCTTTGGGTCCCAAAAATAATAGGTTGGTTTCAGAGATAATCTTGTGTTTACTTTTATTGGCAAACACATTCCTGGGACACTCTGTAGTTAAAGTGTTTGTCAGGAAGAAAACTAATTCATATGTATTATGGTATATAAAACCATAGAATGGCTTGGGGTTGGAAAGGGCCTTAAGGATCAGAATAGATCAAGGATATGAATCATTTAAGGTAGGTGATAACATGAAAAACAATAGACAATTCCTGGGTTAAATTGTCCAGGGAATTTTCTTGTGAGATCTGCCGGTTTTGAGACATCTCTCAGTGAGATGTTGGTACAGCAGCTCCATTTCTCTTCCCCCTCTGTACCTGCACAGACATTTACAGATGGGATCATTAGGGAAATCTGTAGTTTGTGGACAAAGTGAGGATTTTTAGGGGGATGTCTAATGTGACACTGTGGCAGGAGTAGGTAAGGTCCTTAACCATGACACTCCTCTGTGGCACATCCTTCTGTCTTCCTTCTGTCAGTTTTTGATGTATTATTGTCCATGGTGCTTTGAGTGTGTTCCCTCAGCTTTGTTGTCTTTTTTAAAAAAATACATCTATATATGAAAAAAAATATATAAATTGCCTGCCTATTTCCTTGGCAGCCTTCAAAAAGACTTTGTTACTTCTTGTGCCTTCCATGTAGCTGAGTCCACATCAACCTCCACATTTCACTGAGGACTGTTTGGCTTTTCCTCCATCTCTTGGTCATGGCCATGTGGTGAGTTACAGAAGGAGAAAATATTCCTGTTGTCCAACTCCTTTCTGTACACTGAAAATGGTTTTATTGGGGCTACCCATGTTGTGTAGAAGTGTGTTAAAGGTTGGAGAGAAACTGGAAGTGCTGCATGTAAGGTTTAAAACAGAAGAGCTTCTCACTTTCTAAAATCAGTATTTCACAGAATAAATGCCAATTGCATGCAAGGGCAGAACCCTGAAAAAAAGGACAGTCAACATTTACAGCCATAGAATTCTGGGACTTCTTGTCCCCAGACCCTTTGAGGGAATAGGGTTTTTATGTCTTAATGTTTGTAGTGACTACTGATTTCAATTGCTCCTCCTCTGGGCTCTACCATATTGCAATATTTTATGGAATTTTTTTTATTTCACGTGGCAGATAATAATTGTGGATGATCATAGAGAGAACCAATGAGTTTTCTCCCCACAGTACAGCACAGATTTGCATTTCCAAGTCCTTTAAAAATGGATAATGCACTGTGTTTGCATCTTTATTCTCCTATTGCAAAATTCAGCATGGTTTGTGGAGAGAATTAAAATTTAAAAATACATTCCTGATCCTAGAGGCCTGGTTTGAGTCTAAATACTGTTGAAAAAGTCCTGTGTCTATGTCTGCATGTCCCAGTTGTGGAAAAAGATGATGATGAATCTGACTTTCTCTTAAAAACTCTTGGGGAATTGCTGGCATAGATATCATTATTAGCATATGTTAAACCAGAGCAAAAAAATACTCTTTACATAAGCAGCTACTGCTGGAGTGATCAAATATCTCCATTGCTGCAGGTCAGAATGTGCAAATTAACACGAATATTCGAGTATTAAATCACTCCCAGTGAACAGCAAAAGGTTTACAGAAAACAGGGGCTCTGTGGCTTTTCTATCCACCAGCCTGGCTAAATGACAAGATGATTTGCAGGCCGAAGGAATTATTGACTCCAAAGATAAGAACATGAAGTAGGCATTTAAAATTCAAGTCTGTAATTAACTTACCTCCAAATGATGTTTCAGGATTTATATGACTGAGGGCTGTGGGGATGAAAAGCTGGAGTTTTACAACTGAGCAGGCATCGTGCAGGTACACAGTTAATCTGAAGAGGGAAACACTTCAGTGTTTGGAATTCATGATGTTTGTAATAAAATAAGGGAAAAGAAGCTGCAAACCAGGATATGTGATAGACATTATCTAACTCTGTGAGTGCTGGGAGGGTGAGAGGAACCATCGGTTATTGTCAAGTTAAAGCAACAAAATGAGAATTTTGCACAAGGTTCCTTCCTGTGAACAAGCCCGTGAGTTTGAGATAAAAATAGGTGGGAATGTGGATGTAATTCCAAATTATGTAAGTTCCTTTAATGCAAGGATTTTAGTCCTTTCTGAGGCGAAAAGCTCAATGCTTATATCAAGTTTTGATATTGGGTTGGTGCTGTTTAGGTTATTCTCTACGACCATAACTCCGTTTCTGTGTATGATTTAGTCTTCAACTCCAGCATATTTATCCTTTCCCAGCCAGTGTATTGAGCTTATTTGCACCAATCAATACTCCTCCTTTATCTTCTGCATTTCAGGAGCCAAATGTCAGGGAACCTGAACATACCCCACTTGTCCTACAAGAGGGAGCTGAGCCCTCGTGCCTGTGCTGCCTCCACCTCTGCAGGGGGAGGGAGGGCAGCAGATCCGAGTTGTGCTGAATACAGAGGAGAAGGAAATGAGATGTGAGTGCCAGGGGGAAGGAGCTGGTGCTGAGTTCCCTTTGCTTAACAACCCAACTGGGGTGCACAGTTCCATGAGCCCTGCAGTGGAGTGCAGGACAGCCCTGGACATGGGTTAATGCTGCTGGGGAAGGTGAGAGGCTCCAGGAACACCTGACCTGCCCAGGTGGGCTTTGTCTGGCCCTTGAGGTGAATGATTTTGCAGTCAGAGCTCTCAGCAGAGTTTTCTGCAGCCCGTCCAGCCACAGTCTGGGCTGTCTGTGATATTACCATTACCTTTCCAGCAGAGTTTCTTCCAAAGTGGTAGTTGTAGTATGGTGAAGGCTGTATTGAAATGGCTACAGCTGGTTTTGTAAAGCAAACCAAGTTTAGGGTCCAACCAGGAGATAATTTGAAGGCACTGAAATGGTCGAGTTGTGCCCAGTGGGTTTGTACTTTGGTTACATCCAAGGCCAGGTTGGATGGGCCCATGGCACGGGGTTGGAACTAGATGATCTTTAAGGTCCCTTCCAACCCAAGCCATTCTATGATTCCATGAAAAGATGCTTTGCTTGCTCAAAGAATTAATGCAAGTCAGGTCAGAAAAAACAGTTGTAACAACACATTGTATTCTGATTCATTACATTGACTTCCTTTGTATGTTTACATTCCCACCTGTTCCTCAAAAGTGCTGGATGGAAATTGGACTTCCAAGAATAAGGGAAAAGCCATAATATTGCATGGTTTTCCTATGCAGGGACTCTATTTGCCTCCTGAAATATAAATTATCTTCAAGCTTTATTTCAGGCCAGTGAAGATGCACAAACCCGTGATGTTTTTCCCAGTGTTGCCTTTTTAGTTGATATTATCCCTGAGTGGAAAAATCTTGAGACTATATTTTCAGAGTTGCAAATTGCAGCATTCTGTTTCAGATGTGTTGAAATGTTGTGTTATGGCAGTAGTAAACAGCTCTTTGCAGTTTTTAAACAAGATGTGAATTCTGACATGTTTCTGGTACTTCTGTTTTGATTAGTCAGAATTAACCAACAAAAAAATTATCTGCCAGGGAGTTTTTAGTCGCCCTGTTCTGCAGCTTTTTAATAGAATTTGTCATCCATCTGGCTCCTGCTGGCCTTATCCTCTGATTTGTGCATCTCATGCAAGAGTGGCTGACTTTGAAGTATTTTTGTTTCCAGGTGGGATGTCAGCCCAGCTGTCCTGCAGTTCCCAGGTCAATTGGTGAGAAATGCCATTGCTGACCTTGAGGTGTGGCTCTCAGAGGAATAGCCCAGGGACTACAGAGGGAGGGAATGTGATTTGAAGCTATTTTTAGGCTTCCAGATCTACTTTCCTGACTGAAAGAATAACCTTGAACATGATGGCTCTGGTGCCTGACATGCTTCATCCTTCCTCTGTCTCTGTCAGAGTATTTGGGAGGGAATGGATGGCCATGGTCATTTCATAGAATCTTAGAATGGTTTGGGTTGCAAGTGACCTTACAGATCATCTTGTTCCTCTCCTCTGCCACTATCCCAGGTTGCTCCAAGCCCCATCCAACCTGGCCTTGGACATTTCCAGGGATGGGGCATCAGCAGCTCTATCCCACTGTGGGACATCCTTTATGGCTCAGTGAATCCTGAGAACAAATCCAACCCTGATATTGAAACTTTGCTATAAACCTGATCCTCACCTTGTCTTCCTCATTTAATCTGATGTTTCCAAGATTTGTGTCTTAGTTATATTCTGAATTGTTTCTGTAGATACTTTCTTACTCAGTTTTGCTACAGGTAGTACTGAAATGGGGATGAAATAACTCCTCTAAAATAGATGAACAACTTCAAATTTGATGTGCCTGTTTCACTCTCATTTATAAGCAGAACAGCTCTAGGGATTCACTTGGGTTTCCTAATTATTCCCAGCAAGCTCCCAGTGTGCTCCAAGAGTGTTTTGAAAGGTGCACTTGTGTAAGGACTAATGGAATAGCACATTCCAGAAAGAGTGCAAGACTTGGGTGCTTCATAAAATGTACAAAAAAAGCTTCATAAAATGTACAAAAATCCAGATATATTGGAAATCAGAGTCAGAACTGATACAAAGCAACCCACACTGCTTCCAGGGCCTTTGCTCCAACAGAAATGGGAAGATGAGGGATGAGTTAATCAGCAGGTTGCTAATTTAAGTTTAATCAATAATGTCCTTAATAAATACACGTTATCAAAGGGAAAACCATAAATTGCTGTGCTGCCTCCCATTACTGTGCACAGCAATCAACATTCACACTATTAATAAAATGGATTTAGATTTTATTATCATGTCTTGATAGAAGCTTGTATTCACCTCTGGCTTGAGTTATTTCTGTTTTCTTCAACTGATACAGCACTGGGGACTCTCTCCAAGGCCTTTGCTTTGGGCTTTTATTTCAGGCTGGAGGGGGAATTTAATTGACACTTTCCTGGTTCTCTGACTTGCCTCATCCACGTGGCTCCCACATGAATTTTCAATTCAATTTCACCCTCAAATGGGAACAGCCACAAATCCAAATACCTTGCTGAAGCTGCACAAAATGAATTATGTGGATAACAATATTTCATCAGGCTTGGAACGGGGCTGTGTTTTGTCCAAAGCCGTAAAATTGTGTAAATGAATCTCTAAGTCACTGTAATATTCATGACTTGTGTCTCATCCTTTAGAAACAGGGGG
>JAWWLZ010000025.1:3036394-3052501 GCA_035041345.1 Poliocrania exsul | reverse complement strand
TTCTACTTGCATTTAGTTTTAGCAAGATACTTCAAATCATATATATACTTACATATAGAAATATATCCTAGGATTTGGTGCTCTGCAATTACAGCTTTATGATATTTGCCAAAGGAAGTTGCCTTCTTACTAAAATGAAACAAAGAATTTGGGGTGTCATGTCTCAAGGTTTATGTGGGCTGTGGTTTTTAGTTTAAGCAGCTCCTGAAAGTGTGTGTACACTCTGATCTCTTATAAACTGCTACTTTTTAATGGTTTTCTTTATAATTTTTATTTGGAGGAGGCTAAGCAGGATCTTTGCCCCATAAAGAACACATAAGGAAGAGAAGTTGAAAAATGAGCCAGGGAGCTGTGAAGTGGAATGGTGAAATGGTGAGGCTTGTTAATCACAAATAAAAGTACTTAGGAGTGCAGGGAGAAGACAACTGTGTAAAATCAATCATTCAGTCAAGCACACTACCATGTGCTTTAGTGGCATCCATTCAGAGTCACTTAATGCAACCGTAAAATTAACAGCTCAAATAATAAGTAAGTCAGCTCGAACAAGGGAGTTTTCAGCAGGAACGTGGGAAGCTGGAATAAGCTCAGCACATGTCACAGCCAGCCCAAGAGCAGGGATGCCTCTAAGCCTTGAGCTGCTGGGAACTGGCAGCTGGACTGGTCTTACTGGTCTGTACAGAGCCATACAGACCAGGGGTGTGAATTTTGTGGGCTTGGAAGGGGGAGCAGCCCTGGGAAGGGAGGGAGCTCTAAGGAAGGGCCCAAGGGAAGGGCTGGAGGTCCCTGAGCACACCAAGAGCAAAGCCAAGAGATGCAGAGCCACGTCCTTGCAGTGCATTGCATGGTCCCAGTCCTGTGTGGCAGTGGGATGCTGGGCAAGAGTGGGACAAGCAATAGACACACAGGATCTGCCACTTCCTCAGGCTGGGCTGTGCTGTGCTTCAGGAAGACAGTTTAAAAGAGCTCAAAAAGGTCTCAGTTTCAAGTGAAGAACAAAAAGTATTTTGGCTACTCTTCTTGGCACATGTTCCAGCAAAGGGAGATGAAAAGCTGAGAGGTTTGGCAGGAGGAGGAAGCAGTGATCTAAAGTAAGAGCTAAAAAAAAGAGGAGAGGGAAGAAGGGATGGCATTGGGCAGAAAGTCAATGGATTTGGTCAAAGTGTGGATATAGGTGGAAGCAAAGAGAGGAGAGGTGGGGCTCACCTTTGGTGACTTCCCTTCAAACAGGGGAGCCTGTGGAATGTGCCACAGGGTTGTGCTGTCAATTCCCATAATGTGAATTTGAGCCATGTGGTACCTTCCCTACTGCCCATGTTCCCTGTTCCCTGTCCCCTGTGATGGGCTGAGGAGCTGGGTATTATTTTTAAGCATGTTTCTAACTCTCCTGTAGGCTAAAACCTGAACAAGGTAATCTAAAGCCAGGAGGCAAATGTAAAGATGTTAAAAACCTTTTAGCTAAAACCCTCATAATTTGGGGGTTTCATTCATTCATTTTTTAAAAATACTTCTCTCAGGTTCTGGTCTTTCTGCAGCCATCCTGTTATACCCATGCAGCATCCACTGGACTGTAATTAGTCATGTTGTTCAGCTTTCATACACCCCCTCAGCCATTCTTTTGGCAAGTGGAATTTTAAATCTAAAGCAAGAGTTAATCAGCAGCCAGACTGAAGCGTAGCAGAAAGACAGTGAAACTGCTTGATATTCCTTAGAACTCTGGTGGCTGCTTTATGTGTGTTTTAAAGCACGCTGTGCTTGATGACCTTGTAATGATGAAGTCTGAAGGGAAACAGAGACTGAATCATCACTTCTGAGACTGATGGTTTCGGCTGCGGCTGATGCTCTGTGCGCGGTCACGGAAAAATAGCTCTTGTTCAAAGGTCACTACGTGGATTTGGCACCAGGCCCAGATACCTAAAAACATCTGCAAAGCTGCTGTGGTGGCTGCTGATGAGCAGGATGCAGGAGGAGGTGGAGATCCGGAGCCAGCTGTGCTCATCTGCAGCTGCTTTGCCCCCAGTGCCTGTGTTTGAGAGCCCTGCCATCCACCCCTGCTGCTCTCAGGATGTCCCAGGAGTGACATTACCACAGAAACAGTGACAGTGGCAGATCAGAGTCGAGATGGCTGCAGAAATGAAATCGGAGATGGTGGAGAAGGGGGTGTTGTGTTAGTCGAGGGATTGAGTCCCACATCCTCCCAGAGATTCAGGCACTGGATGTGCAGGTAGATCTAGGCTTCTCTTTGGAAGTGAAGCATCTCCCCTGGCTCCTCTGCCTGCCCCTTTCTCCAGAGCTCATGACATTCATCACTGCTCCATGACAGGGCAGTGAGACTCTCAGGGACCATGTGGGGCTCAATCTCCTAAACCAGCCCTCGGTTCTGGCTTTATGTTCCCGAGTGTCACGCTCCCTTTGTCCAGGGACATGGCTCCTTTCTCCTGGGCTGCACGTGGCAGCCTCCATCTTTCCTGGCATCTGACATGCTCCTGGCAGCTTCCAGCTCTCTCCCTTGAGCTGCCAAAATTGCCTGATGGCACGATGCTGTCTCCAGGCTCTCTGCCACGCAGATGAGTCGCCAGCCTCCCAGGTGTGTGCCTCAAGGCTCTGCTGTCCCTCCCGGTGCCAACTCCTCCATCCCAGCCCCCTGAAGGCTCCTAAAGCCCCGTGCATGGATGGCTTTGGGCACGCTGAGCCCTCTGTGGCTGAGCTTGGACCCCACACAAGCAGTGGGCAGGGTAGTGAATTGCTGGTGTGGAGAGGTAGACCTGGCAGCATCCCAAGGAGAAAGTGAGGGCAGAGAATTAGGGGCAGAGTCCTCCCAGCTGCCAGCAAGATGCCTGTAGGGAGACCAGCTGCTCAAATGGGCAGCCAATGCCTCCAGGGAAGGAGTCCAAGCCCCAGCCAGCCACCGGGAAAGGCAAAGATGCGTCACCTTGAAGGCTTGTCCTTGGAGATTCCGGCTCCTCTCCAGCCTTGAAATTAAACAGCCTCTTTTTTCTGGGTTTTCAAAAGAGAGCTGGAATATTTTGGATACTTGATTATATAATTAGCTTTTAGCTACTCTGAATACCGTGGCTTAATTATTCTGGATTCCACTGTTAAATAATTAGAGCTGTCTTGTTTACTAGCAAATTTTCTGTTTGTTGCTCCAGGGTGATTTGTTTTATATGAAATTAAGTACCCAGGGCAAGTAGCATTAAAGTGTCCCAAATGCCAGCAAAGACTTGAGTTTGTTTGTTTTGCCTCTGGGCAGGTTTCAGATGTTCCTGAAATGGACAGTAACTGACTGTCTCATGGTTTAAGATCCTTCTCTTTCCCAAAACAAAAGCTTTCTATTTCTTTTTTTTTTAAGATTTTTTTTAATGTTTTCTCTTTAATTTTGTGTTGCCTGAATTGCACTTGGAGTTACTTCCAAGCTGAATATTGACATAAAAGCTTTGGCTTTGCTCCTGCACTACCTGGATAATGGGATGAGATTCTCTTCCCCCTTGGGACCTGTGCTTGTCAGCTCTTCTACCAGTTCATTGAATTGACAATTTATTTGTGTTTTGGGGTCACTGTTGCAGCCACAGCTGCTCTGAAACACTTCGATAAAATTTGTAGGGAAAAGAGGAAGATAAATGGAAATTCAGGAGCCAAACTGTAAGAATCAAAATCATTCTTAAGGAGGTTGTGGGTGGAGAGGAGAGTCTGTTGAGCTCAGGTCTTTTACCCTGAGCAGCTTCCCAGGCTCTTCCCCCAGCCTGTAGCACTGCCTGGGGTTGTTTTGACCCAAGTGCAGGGCCCAGTTCTCAATCCATCCATTTAGGAGGAGTGTTTTTGTGGAGCTCTGTGTGCTCCTCTTCAGGCTGGGGACACAAACCTCTCCCTTCCCCTCCTTGCTGTGCTGAGCCTCCCTTGGCCTTTTCCCATCCTCCTGCAGAATCCCAGCAGTCATTACAAGGGATATATTTTGCAGAGCCCAGTTCTTTGTCACACAGCCAGCTCTAACTATAGCATTCTGTTGACAAAACCTGTACAAATACATTTTATCAAGAATGTCTTTTATCTTAGATGAAGAGGAAAACAAAGCCAGAGACGGAGTTGTCTGCAGAAAGGCCCGTGTCTCTCATTTATAAATGTCTGTGCAGAAAACAGGGGGAGAATAAACTGGCCACCCTTTGCTGCTGAGGTCAGGAGCTGGGCTTTTGTACCAGCTGCAATAAATGAATCCAAGGCATAATATTGACATAGTGGAATAGGAACAAAACCATTGCAGTGCCATGTAAGACCTCCTTTCCCTTGCAGTGGTCAGCAACAGTTGTTTGGAGGAGACCAGGAAAATCTATAGGGGATTCATTTCTTTCTTCTCCTACATGGAAATTTATTTGTCACCTATTCATTTGGGTTTTTTTAAATCCTTTGCAATATCTATTTAGAAGCCTGGGAAGGGGGAGGAGTGTGTGTCCTCCTCTGGTAAGACTTGGCAGGGAGTTTGGAGTTTTATAAGCAATGTGCTTACTCAGTTATTTTTAGCATGTTATTACCAGGCTGCTTTGGATTATTTAACGTGTGGTATCGACTCATTCCCCCCCAAGCTGTGCAGCCACTCTGGTTTCCCCCTGTGCAGGCTGGGCTTTGCTGGGAGGAGCTGCCTGCTCCAGGCTGCTGCCAAATGGCAAGAGCATCACCCATCTCTCCTCTGCCTTTTGCCAAGCCTGATATTAGGCACCAATGATGACTTTTGCTTTGTCTCCTGAAAGAAATTTCCCCCTCTCTGGTTGCTGGATCCCACTGATAGAGTAACAACTTGCTTCCAAGCAAAGTCCTGTAGAGTCTCTGTGGCTTTGCTGAGCTGCATTGAGTGATTGCCTGTGTCCTCTGCCCGTGACAAATACAGGCTCCCACCCCAGTGAAATACACTCATGCCAACACATTTTTCTTCATTTGCATTGGGCTAAAGCATTGGTACAGTCAGCTGAGTGAAATGAAGGTGCTTGTTAATGCAGGGAACTTAATCATGGGGCTGGGCACTGCCTGGGCTGCCTGGGTAATTTCCCATGGCAGGTAGTTGTTGCATTTATGGTTTTCAGACAACTGATACTGTTTAGCTGGAAGATAAACCTTTCACAACCACACAATGATTTAGGAGCCATGCACAAAATGTATGGGAATTGGGTATCTAAACTCATTTAAAGGTCTTGCTGCATAGTCTTATTTCTAAAATGTGGCAGCGAGCCAGGTTTCATAGATATTTAAATACTGATAGAAGCACTCAGAATAAAAGCCTTACTAGGTGACCATCTACATCCTTCAACTTCTAAACTCTTTTATATATCTAGCATTTAAAAGCTTAATTTCAAGTCCCATTTGTTTGAAATAATTTAATGAGTCCACATTGCTTTTAACAACTGAAGATCTTACTTCATACAGGTATTTTTGCAAGAAGGTTAAGTACCATAATCATCAGGGAAAGACCCCAGATTGGAACTTACTCGAATGGACTTCTTGAAAACAGTTCATCTTTCTGTAGTAAGAAATTTTTAAAGGTACAGCTGCATAGAATGATACATAAATAAGGAGTGTTTTTGCCAGCTGTGTGGCAAAATGAACACTGTTTGCTTTCTTCATAGGATTATAGCCTGGTTTGGGGTTGGAAGAGACCTTAAAGATCTAAATCCAGTTCCAACCCCCTGCCATGGGCAGGGACACTTTTCACCATGGTACTGAGGGCCCCATCCAAGCAAGAGGATGGGGGCCTTTACCTCTTCTCCTCAAGGTAAAGAGGTTGGGCAGGGAAGCACAAGCTTAGGTGCTCTCTTAGGAGTCTCCAGTGCCAATGAATCCATCACTGGGAAGCTGCCATGGACAGAACTGGGAAGAGGGTGATGCACCAAATGGGATGTTCATGGTGGTGCCCTGACGCTGCCTAGAGCGACCAAAATTCCCAAGGCTGGACCTGCTCCTGCAAACATTTTTCTTTGAGTTTGGTGCTAATTGGGGGATTTGTGCCTGAAAAAAAGCTGAAGTTGAAAAAACCAGGTGTTTCGGGCTGAGCAGTTTTACACATGTTTCCTGATCTGTGGGGCTGGTGAAGAGCTGGCTCTCTTTGACTGCAGGCCATAAAGTGCTGCTCAGTCATGCCTGTGAATTGCAATAGATTGTTACTAACACTAACAAGAGAAAAATGTGACTTTTTTATTGTTATTTATTTTTTAATCAACTCTGTGTAAGCCTGTGCATACATCTGTCATCAGAGACCCTCTTCCTTTTGCACTTAATGGCATTTCTGCTGCCAGCCTGAAAATTGACTGTACAGGGTTGGCATTTTTCCAGCATCAGTTTTTCTTCTTGTCAGCTTTTCTCTTCTTTCTTTCTTTTTATTTTCCCCTTCTTTCTTTGGTGACAGTATTTCTCTGTTCAGCTTCATTCCGTGCTAGACTCTTCCACAGCCCAAACCCCATGTTGGGACTTGGCTGCGTGTGCTGAGCAGAGATAGCAAAGCCTGAAAGTGGCTTTAAATACTCAGACACATGGGAGACGTCAGCCAGCAGAGAAAATATTTAACTGCACAGTAATCTGCAGTTCAGTGGATTTGTAGGAATGATTTTGACTGCAAGTTAGGCCTGGAAGGTATAAAAGTGTGCTGGAAGGAGAGGTTTGTCAGAGGAAATGTGTGTGAAGTGGCTGTGCTGGAGAAGGAAGATGCAAGGCACGGATTTTGGGCTTTGTTTTGTTATGCATTCATACATCAGAGTCTGGAATTCTTATTTTTCCCTTTCTAATATCAATAGAAGTGTTTGTTATTGGCCTGGCAGCCCATGCACCAGCTCTGTGCTGCTCCTGATGCCTGTACCAGAAAGCTGACACATTTGCACGTTCGGTGGTCCTCGTGGTCCTCCATCCTTCCTGCTGTGTCATTCATTTGGCAAGACTGGGACTTGGACAAGATCTGGACAGAGGATCTGTCACCTCTGTAGTTCCTGGATTTGGGAGGCTTTAGAGTGTTTTGTGTCCATAGGGCTGGAGTGTCCTGGCACAGGGCATGGGCTTTGCAGCTTCCCTACTATGGAGGAACAGAAACCCAACATCATTGCCTTGCAGAGACCACTGATGGTGAGGAGAGCAGCTGGAAATGGTAACAAGGCATCCAGGGGGATGGAAAACAGGAGCACCCTTCCGGTTTTAAAGATGAGAGGTCTGAATATCTCTTGTACCCAAGTTTTTCTCCTTGCTCCAGGCAGGGCAGCGAGCAGGCTCTGACAGCCTGAGCTCAGAAAGCACTGTGAGTTGTCAGCATGTTAATTCACTCAGGCTTAAAACAGAAGTCTGGCTTGGACATTTGCCTCAGACCTTTCTGCCTTTGCTTTATTCTGCAGGGCAGCCTGTCTGAGGCTGGTTTAGGCTCAGCATGAGCAGTTGCAGCTCTGCTGCCTCGACAGAGTTTGTGTTTTCCTGTGCTCAGCTCTGACCCATCTCCCAGCCCCGTGCCATGGCAAAGCAGGAGCTGCACTGTTCCAATGACACCGAGCTGATTTCTAGGAAAGGCACCGTGGAAAGTACTAGCAGCTTTACTGCATGGAATTAAATGTGTATCGTCCTAAATGATGATGAGTTGGAGAGCTTTCCTTTGGTGCATTATGGAATTTATGGGGTGTAAAACACTTTAGGAATCGGCAGCGCAGAGATCAGAAAACGCTGTTGTACATTTGGAAATGCAAAGCAATGGATGAGTGTTGTGCTGGGTGAGGTGTTGTGCTGTCAGTCCCTTCCCCAGGTGCAGGGAAAGCAGAATTGTTGTGGCAAATAGTGATAGAATTGAAATCATCATGGAATGCATTGGGTTGGCAGGGATTTTAAAGATCACCTTGTTCCACCCCTTGCCATGGGCAGAGACACCTCCCACCAGCCCAGGTTGCTCCAAACCCTGTCCAGCCTGGCCTTGGACACTTCCAGGGATGGGGCAGCCACAGCTTCTCTGCCCAACCTGTGCCAGGGCCTGCCCACCCTCACTGGGAATAATTTCTTCCTAATATCCCATCTAACCCTGCCCTCTTTCAGTGCTCTGCCAGCTCCCAAGTGGAACAGCTTGGTCAGTGCCTGTGAATTATCCAGTGAATGATGCAGCTTTTAATTGGGTTCAAATGCTTAATAGCCTATATGTAAATATCATGTAAACAGAAACAAGCTCCAACAATCAGAGATAGCAGCAGCATCTCTGATTAGATGCCATTTACAGCAGAACAGCTCATTGCCTGAGCACTGGGCTGGCGAGTTCTTAACCAGCTTGGGGGATTTGCACATCCCATGGGTTATAGTGTTGTTGAGGGTTATACTTTTGGTCAGGGTTAGGGTATTGATATGGGTTTGAGTATTGATATGGGTTATTTGCAGCCATGGTGGTTGATGGCAGCTGTGTCCACTCCCAGATCTTCCTTCCCCATCAGGTCCTGTCTCTTACAAGGCATTAGTGTTCCTTCATTGGTGGCACATGGACTTATTCTGAACAAAAATGCCAGAAAAAGGAATTTTGCAGCCCTGGGAGGGCCTGGTTGTCTCCTCTGTGCTGCTGCTCCTTTGGAGGACAGGGAGGAAGGAGGGTGCCCTTACAGGTGAGTTGAGGGCTCCTGGATCTGGGAGTACTGGAGGGACTGAGGCTTGGACAGCAACATGTCAGGGCCACCAGGTCCAGTTCTAACCCCCACTCACCTCTTGCCTTTTCAGATTCCTTCTTGGCCTTGTAATATAGGGGAGAAAATCAGTTAATCAATTATAAACTGATGGATATGGTTTGAGTTTGGCCTTGGGGATGAGGTCTCTACTGTGGGTGCTGTGGATGGTGGGAATTTCTCCATCTTGTTTTGGTTCAAGCTGTGATTCCCTCCAGTACTGCACTGGGTGCCTTTTTTTTAAACAACATGAGCTCTCCATTTCCAAAACTGGCAATAAAATATTTGAAGCCTGGCAATTTAAGGAAAAATAGAAGTGTTTAACCCAGGCAATGAGAACTGGCAGCAGTATATTGAAATATTGGACTGGTATTTTCTTGCAGATAAGGCTGTAGATAAGAACAAAAATAAATTGATTTTCCATGGTGTCTGTGGCAGCAAAAGCCTTTTCTCTAGAAGACTTTCTAGCACTCTCAGAAACTTGGAGAGAAAAGAAGGCTTGTGAAATAACTCAGCAGAGTCCTTGGTGCAGCCCAGACTCCAACCAGATGGAAATGGGTCCTGGTGGGGGAGAGAAGGAAGGGTGAAACAGCAGCATGGATATGGCAGGATGGAAATGTCTGATTTGGGAATGTCTTGGGGGGTGATAAGGGGAACATTTCAGCATTAATAGAGAATTCAAAGACAGTTGCTGGTGGAAAGAAACTTAAAATAGCCCAAACAGGTAAAATTAGCAACAGTAGAGGAAGCAGCAGAGATTTTAAAAGGAGGCACTTGGGAAGCAGGGACAATAAAACTCAGCAAACAAAATGCAAAGCTGTTTGAAAGGTGGATAAGCTCTTGAGAGGTGTTTCCACTGTGGAAAGACTCATTCTGCATCTGTTTATGCATTTAAAATGGCCCAGGGCAAGATTCAGAGGAGGATTTAAGTGTTGCAGCTTAGTTGAGTGCAGCAGAATTGAAGCCTTTGTAGAAAGCACATCCTCACCTTGAGCCTGCAGCTGCTGCAGGCAGAGTGTGAGTTCTCCTTAGATTTATTAAGAAAATTGTAACTAAATGAATGAACAAAGCTCATGTTTTCCTTGGCTCTGCTGTAGAACACCTCCAGTCTTCCAATCTCAGTGGAGGAGACTGAAAATGTGGAAATACTCCATTTATTGTTCAGCTTTACCTCGTCTTCAACACAGCACCTGTTGGTGAGAGTGGCCCTGCAGGAGCTTCTCCTGAGGGAAACTTCAGCTCAGGGTTTTCTTTTCTCACAATGCTCCATTTCTGTGAGGATTTACCTGGGAGAAGAAGCTGAAGAAAAGCTTTTTTCAACTTTTGGCAGTCAGTAGGTTCCCACATGCAGCTTTTTCAATGAGAATAAATTATTCTAGTGAAAAATTCTATAAGAAATTAAGTTCTTGTTAAATGTGGATGAATTATTATCTTTTTTTTATCTCTGTTTAGGCTATGGAGGCTACCACCCAAATGTGCAAATTAAAATGATTTTTATATATATATTTTTCATGGTGGGCTTTAGTTGCTGTTCCCTTTTCTAGGGTGAAAACTTTCACTCTTCTCCACCCCCCTGTCTTTGTTTGTATTTGATTTCCCAGGCCCAGCTGCCCAAGCCATACCCCAGAGCTTGCAACCCTCAGTCATGCAGAACAGCATCTGATTCCTGAACTATCCCATCCATTCCACTGAGGCAGTTTATGGAGGAATTGTTGCAAGAAAAGTCTATATTTCCCCTGTCCATCCAATTACCTTTGTGAAAAAAACCCCAACAAACCTGGGGGGTTTTTTGGGTTTTTTTATCCATTGCTTGAAAGCAGCTTTGCCACTCTGGATGGGTCCAGTGAACTTCCCAGCAATTCTGCTGTTGTAAATGTTATATTACCCACACTGGGAAATCCATAGTTGGTTTACAATTTAATTACTTGTTATTATGATGTTAAGAATTAGTTAAGTTGCTTGAGAATAATGTACTTAAATTGTGTTACAAGCATGGGTTTGGCACTGATTCTGAGCTCTTTATTTATGTAGCTGAGCAGTTTCCTTGAATGTAATCAATGGTTTGCCTGAGCACAGCCCTGAGTGCTGCAGAATCAAACCCCATATTTTTGTGGCAGGCTTTGAAGCTGGGACATTACTGCATGGCAGCTGTCAGTTTGATATTAATAGTATAATCTATTGAGAGCTTTGATATAAACACTGTAATTGATGTGTTTATGACAGAGAATTGTAGCACTCAGCGCCGGAGGGTTCAGCACTGTGTGTCTGAGCAGCAGCTCTCCAACATTCCCATTTATTTCTCCCACACTCATGTTTACCTTGTTTACCCACATCCTGCAACGTGAGAGTTGTACCCTTCAACTCAGGCCACTGTGCCTACAACATGAGATGTAGATAATATGAGTAAAAGCAAATTCCTGGGTGGAGGGAGGGCTGTGCTGGTGCTACTGTGTCTCTTGTAAATCAAGTGGTTTCCACCCTGGTTTTTCTGATGCTGTATCAAAGGATAGTTCAATATGCCTTTGAATAAGTACATTATTCTCAAGCAACTTAACTAATTCTAACCATCATAATAGCAAGAGTAGGATGGCTGATGTCTTGGCAGGGCCCCTGGGGTGGCTTAGTGGGGCAGAGCTGTGTGGCTGCAGTGTCCCAGTGAATTATTGGTGTTTTGGGGGAGCAAGGGGCAGGAAGGTGAGATCTGTGTGGGACACAACAGATGGATCTCCTTTTAAGTGCTGTGGAGAGCAGATGCTTGGGAAAAGCAGGGTCAGGAGTGAGAATGTTGCATTTGCTGTGGTTGCAGCTCAGGTGTGACCTGGGTATAGGTTCAGGCTCTCGTGCCATGCCTGTTAAACACAGAATGGTCTGTAGGGCACCTCTCCAGAGCCTGCAGGGGTGAGGACAAGCCAGCCTGGTGGGCAGGGGGTGCAGAATGACCATGAGGGTATTTAGGGAGCTGCTTCTGACCACCCCTTAGAGCAGTTGCCATTCTGTGGTTGAGACAGTGGTCTGACTGAGGGATGCCATAGCCAGGAGCAGCAACCAGTGGCTTTCCTGGCAGAGCCCAGGAAGGTGGCCAAGCTGGAATGCTGCTACAGTTCAGCTGAATTCCTCAGACCACATGGCAGTTCAAGAGTAATTAGCACCCCTGCCAGGGCTTGGCAAGGGACAGCACCAGGGAGGTGACAGGTCTGCTCGCTGTCCATGCCCCTCTGAGCGGTCACCGGGCTTGGGAGGAGGGACCATGGCTCGCTGCCACCATGCCCATCTCAGCACAGCCCAGGCATGAGCAGCTCCTGCCACACTCAGTCCCAGCATCAGTGCATGGGCAGGCAGCAGGGATGTCCCTCTCCCTCACCAGGAGTGGGAGAGCAGCCAAGAGGAGCAGGGAAATGTGTGGAGGTGTGACAGGACGTGACTTCCCCAGCGCACTGGGCACTGTAGCTGCACTCAGCGCTCCTGCCTGTGTGTGCAGTGCCTGGCACTGCCCCCAGAGAAGTGTTTCCAAACGGACTCACCCTGGCACCATCTGGTGGAAAGGGTATTAACTCCTCTTGCAGGCCCTCAAGCCAAATTTGCCCATGAAAAATAGTGGCCCAGTTGCACTTAGGCTACTGCTGCAGCTGAGACTGTGCCTTTCTGAAAACAAAGCCACAAATGGCCCCAAATTTTGGCTGTGCTGTTTGTAGCCCCTCAGAGCTGGGGCTGGGGAGCACTCCTGGCTCTGGGAGTGCTGCTGCAGCCAGGACAGCCTTGCACAGCCCCACTGGCCCCAGATGGGAGGTTTGTGTTGAAAGCAGCGTCAGTCAAATTGCTGCTTTCTGCAACATCGTGATATATTTGGAAATAACCCACCAGCAGGCAAGTACATGTTCCTACCTCAGAAGGGAGCAAAAGGAGGAACAAAAAAATTGCCTTTGTGCTGGATTTAATATTTACATCTCAGACTGTCCCAAACAGGTTTGTTATTTATAGCAGGAATATTCATCAGTTGCCATGGACATACTAAGCTCACCATGTACAACAGTGAACCACAACCTGCACTGGAGTAATTTTAAAATGCTTTCATGCTGAGTGAAATAGTTTGTATTAAATTCCAGAGTTGAATGCTGGGTTTCTCCAGTGCCATTTCTGGGATCTCAGATATAAAAATGGAAATACTTTATTGGAAATTTAATGGGAAGAGCAGTGCTGTATACAGGAACCCTAAAGAAGTTACTGTCACCAGGCAGTGCTCAATTTATGGTGCTTAAAAAGCATAATATATAATGACAATATCTAGAATTCCATTAATAAGGATATATTTTGAAAAAACTAAATGTAAAATTACATTTTATAATTTAACTCTTAATGGAAGTACATTTAGGGTCAGGTACTGCTTTATTGCTGTTGCATCTGTATTTGGAGTGGTTGGTTAGCGTGCCTGACCTGGGACAGGAACCCCACATGCAAAGCAAATCCTCCTGTTCTTCCTTTGGGGAAAAAAATCCTCATTTTCTGAATTGCCAGACCTCCAAAATACAGCTGGAGATGCAAGTTTTTCTTTGTTCAGCTAATCAGGGGGGGGAAAAAAGGCCCAGCAAACATCCAAGACTTGATAATCAGAGCCTGTGAAAAGGGTTAAATGTGGGCAGGGAGATCTCAGTAGATATTTACTGGTTTTCCACTGAACCTGCCCTTCCCCAGCCCAAAGAACAAATCCAGCAGTAAAAGAACAGCTGAAAGCTGTCAGGCTTTAATACCCATAGATAAGGTCATTCCTTGGGGGAGACCTGCTCAAATGCATAATAATATAAGCAGGAACTGTAAAAGACACTGTGATGTATTAAAAGATAAAATAAAGCAGACTGAAGTTCTAACAGGGAAAAATCTAAGCTTTATGTGGTGAAAGGTAAAATATTCTCACAGATAAGTGGAGGCTCTTGAGTGAGGAAGTGTTTGAAAGGTCTGGGAGGCTGGAGAAATCTTTGGGGATGAATGTTTGAAGGTTTCCATGGCACAGATAATGGAAGGGGTGGGTTGGGAGAGGAGCCCATGGGGGGCTGAACTCACCTGCTGCAGGTCAGGGGCTCAGAGGGCAGGAGGGACTGAAGCATCACTTTGGCCAAGTGGAGAAGCAGCAAATACCTGGGAAACCCCCAAGAATAACCCTAAAAACATCCTACTGGAGTCTCATCGTGCTGTGGCATAAACAAGGCTGTCTTTGAGGCTCTTGGATTTTTTTCCAATGTTGTTTGCAATTTTTTGTGATAAAATTGAGCAAGTTTGTACTGGATTGTGGGTAAAAGTATGAGTTTTGAAGGGATTCCTCTGGTGAGCCTTGTTGGATTAATGTGGGTACTCTGTTGTTGTTTTTTGTCTTTAGCTTTTGGGTTTTTTTAATGCAGCATCATACTGCAAATCCCCTCAGTGGGACTTAGCTTGGTGTGAGCCCGTTCTGAAAGCTACAGCTGAGAGCAGCACATGTTTGATGAGGTGTCAATACATCCATCCCCACTGGGAAATGAGCCTGGAGCTCACTGGTTTTAGCTGGCAGGCCTGAGTTAAACCCCTGTGTGTGTCTGAGGGGAGCTCAGTGCTGGATTTTCATGCCATCTCAGGGGGTTCATCTTAGTGCTCACATGGGTTGGGCAAGACTGTGCTCTTGGATGTGTTGAAGAGCCTTTTTAATCTGCTTTTTGTGCAGGGGCCAGGCAGCCACAAGCCATGGTGGTGGGACAGGCTCAGCATCACTGGCTGGGCTGGCAGTGATTGCTTTGGGGGGAGGTGGTTTGGGGGTGCTGGGGGAGAGTGCCAGGAGTTTGGAGTCAGCAATTTGGGGGGTAATCTGCTGATTTCTGAGAGAATTGAGGGCTTCCAGGATCCCTCAGCACCTGGATTGGAGCAGGTTATGCTTTGCAGGTAGAATTCAAGGGTCAGTGTTGCCAGTGCAATACCTACACTTAGTGTAACACTGTGAAAATTTAGTAGTTCTGTGGTTCAAGAAACAAAAACGATTACAAGATGGACTTGGTGAAAATAACCTTCTTAAAAATGATATTGCAAATGGAATTTCAGAGTCAGGAGTGTTACAGCCTCCTAATAAAACTTTTGGTCCTGGCTGAGTGGTGGCCTGGCCTTTGGGGGCTGCAGGTCGTTCACATTCCTCTCTGAGCTCTTCCCTGCTGCCAAAACAGCCCAGGACCCTCCTTCCCTAACAGGATTCTCTTCTCTTCCTCTTTACCTGAATGGAAACCTGACAGTCCTCAAACAGACTTAGATATACTGCAGATAGTTTTTAGTTTTAGCTTGTATTGTTGTGCTCAATGTGCAATTGTATTTACTTGCCAGCAATAAAGAAGGTGTAGGAACGAAAAACATACATTTTACTGCTGTTTTCTCTTGCCTTCCATACAGTGTGGTGTGGGAGGGATTACTTTCCTGAGATAAAACTGCAACACATGAAATCCCACACTGAGCTCTTCAGTGGGTTTTTCTTCCAGGGAAAACAAATACAAAGAAAAATAGGAACAAAAATCATGTTGATTTTGTTCTTTTTTTGTTTTTTTTCGTACCAACTTTTGTCAAGCAAATGGGATGTACAAAGGGAAAGCAGAGGAAGAACTGTTACAAACCCCCTACTTATGCCCATAAAATTCAGTATGTCTTAGTCCTTCCAATACTGTTCCTCCTCTCTGATGTGCAGGGCAATGTGACTAAACTGACTGTCTGGATTATTTACAATGATCAAAGCTAAAGCACCAGTGAAACAAGGGGAAAACTGTGCAAACAATCCCTCCTTGGCTTTGCTCACTCTATCTCCTGCTGCCCTCCAGGGTCTCCTCATGTAGCAGAGGCCTCCAGCAGGACCAGTTTCCCTCCCTGCATTCTGTCTGTAGCTATTCTTCCCAAATTTGAGTACATTTTCTCGAGACAAGGCTCACTTTTGACTCCAGTTTTGGAGTTCCCCTAATTTCAGCTCACCTGCAATATTCAGCATTGCTTTCTGAAGTCAGGGAAACCACAGTTACCTGGGATTTAATAAAAATGGGTCTTATATAAGCTCTGACACTAAAAAATAAATTTATTGAAACCTCTTTGGAAGTAGAGAAGTCATCAATGAGGTTTGTGTGTATTCAGTGTGTCCATTTTGTATTCAGCCCCAGCTATTGCACAAAAGTTGGGGAATTACCATTTGCAGATAAATCTTGTGTCTAAATTGTATTTCTTGGTTGCTAATTTTGCTAATTAAAATATCTATCACCCATGCACGGCCCCAGACGGATTTAGAATAGGAAGATGACTGTCTGTAATTTAATGAGGAGTTGTACATGAGCAGCAGGTTCTTTCCTGGATGGCTGTGCTGAAATTCATCCCTGTGTTGGATGTTAAGTGTGTGCTGAGTGGATTGGGACAATAATCTACATCCTTATGGAAGGGTTCAGTAATGCTCTCACTGAGGGTGTTGTTCTGCATTGGA
>JAWWLZ010000025.1:2970122-2982028 GCA_035041345.1 Poliocrania exsul | reverse complement strand
TGGCCGTGGCACTGAGTGCCATGATCTGGTAAAGGGACTGGAGTTGGCCCAAGGGTTGGACTTGATGATATTGGAGGTCTTTTCCAACCCAATCCATTCTATGATTTTCAGGCTGCCAAACCAAAGACAAATTTGTAGGTGCTGCTACGGTAAGAATGGAATTTGTCCAGAAACCTTGAGCTGGTGCAGAAGCAGGAAATGAAGCTCCAGAAACTCCAAGGAGTAACATTAATAGGCTCTTTTATAAAACTAAAATAAGTTGCATTAAGACTGTTTAGACCTAGCAATTTTTAGGAAATATATATTACTTAATAACTAGCTATAGCTGTGTGCTGTTGGGTAGTTTGCATGGTGTGTCTAAGTTTTAGGATTGTAACTGTGTGAAAAAGTAGTTCTGAATATAGTCCCTCCTGAAATTTGAATATTGTTGTGCAAAGAAAAGTTTAAATATTGTTATTGTAAACACAGTTGCTCCCTTTCCCTTCTTCTGCTCCTCTTCCCTTCTCTCCACAATTACTGTAACCTATGATGAAGAGGACAGAGAAATAAACTACCAAAAAGAGTAAAACCTCATGAAATTAGATGCAGTCAAGTGATTTATTTAACTATAGGGGTTGAAGACCCTGGAAAGCCCCTGAAAGGCTCAATTGAGAACTGTGTCTTGGAGGTCAAGTGTCATGACACTGTCATTTTTTTTTTCCCCTTAAAAAAGCAGTTTATTATTCTATTTTCTAATATTGTATTGCATACAACACTTCATTATGTAAAAAGCAGGACCAGAGAGCCAATAATAAAGAAAAACGAATTTTCAAAAATACCAGAAACTAAAAAGAAAACTTGTTTTTCTCACCAAATCTCTGTGTCCCCCAGCAGAATAAAAATGTGAAAGAAATTTCATACAAGAGCAGCTTGTCCTTTTTTCAAATGTCTTTTTTTTTTTTTTTAAGATCTAATATATGCAAGGAAATAGGAGCAGGCAGTAAAAATGAGGGAAAACTTTGCTAAAATGGAAAGATTATTCATTCAGTAGCTACCTAACAACTCAGCTCAATACTTAGCAGGTAGAAACAGGACAGGAGTATCCACGTGAAAGGAATGTGAGAAACAGCCTGAATTCCCAGTAGGGCTCATCACACAGCAAAACCATCTTTTCCTACAAAAATCCATAAACACTCCATTAAAAAAATCTCTGCATGAGATGCCAAAGTAGATACCATTCATTACAGTCCCTTGAATGGAAAACAGAAACCCTGCACAGTTCAAAAAAAAACCTAAGAGATCAGGCAAAAACTCCCCTCTATTTGTTTTGCTCCTGAACTCCACTCTGAGCTCTGTGTGCCCAACTTTAATTGGCAAAGGCCCCTTCCCATGTGAGGCCACGTGTTTGTCTCGTTCCTGTCCTACAGTACCAAAGGAAATGAATTTTTAATGGTGTTCTAGGCAAGGGATAATTTTTCACCCACGTGCCACTCAGCTGCAAGTTTATCCAAAGATTACAGCTCCTGGAAGTGCTAATTAGCAACGATTAGAGCTGGACTGACCTGTCTTCAGTGTGAAGTATCTGTAGCATTTGTGCTGCCCCTGCGAAATGAAGATCAGCCCGTTCTGCACAGGTTTAATTGGAAGGTGCAGAGATTTGGATGCAGTGATGAAATGGAGAGGTGGCATTTTGTGAACCCTCCCAACATGTACCCAGCATGCAAAAAAGCCAACAAGACAACTTAACACAAGGTAAGGTTGTGCAGATGAAAAAACACTGGATAAATGAAATTATTAAAATATTTATGGACTGCCTAATGCAGAAAAAGGGCATCAAATGGAATGGCTGATCATAATTGCATTTCATTTTCTTCTATCAATATTTAAACTTCTTCCATTACCACAATTTTGCAGGAGTTGTGTGTACCAACAATTAACAGCCTGAGGATTTTTCTCAGGAGTTAAACTTGTGTCATGTTTAGAAATATTTATTGTTGAAAACAGACACAGAAGCACAGACTTGTTTAGGCTGGCAAACCTTTAAGATCATCATCCTCATGGAGCTGCAGCATCTCCTCAGGTGAAACGGTGGCTTTTTCACTAAAATCCCACCCTACACAACTCCAGAGGTTTAAGGAATTTATGGAAAGAGGTCAATAAGGATTGACCAAGAAACAACAGCAAAGTTTGTGCAGTGGGAAGCAAAACCTTAATGTAAGATCAAGCTGGACTTCAGCAAGAATTTGGAGATGTGCCACCAGGTCCTGTGCAAAAGCCAAAGAATATTCATAAAGTCAAGAAGAATATTCTGTACAACTGTAGTCCCTCCCCTCTGTACAACACAAACCCCAAGAAGTCAATGGTTTGCTGATGGACTGAGAGGGTCTTTTTGAGTAAGCACTGGCAGGAGAGGTGGGAGTTGGATGTGTCTGGTTCTGCTCCATCAGCCACTTCCAACAGAAACAAAATGAAATTAAAACTGATTTAAAAAAAAGGAAAAAAGAGAGAGTACCCCTGAGGAGTTTGAAAGGGGTAACCTCTTACAGAGCAAGGGTTGTGTGGTCTTTCTAAATGGAAAAGACTAGAAAATAAAGTATAACTCTGCTTGTGCAGAAGAATTGGATGGAGTGAGTGATCACAAGGCTGAGGGAGAGGCTGTACAGCAAATTATGTACCAATTTAGGAACTGTAAGAAAAAAAAATACATTTTCAGCTCTTCATCAAACCCAGACATGCACAACACACAGCAGTGGGTGATGCCAGGCTTTACTGGTTCTGGTATTTATTGAGCTGCTTGTGTTTCCTTGCTCAAAATATTATTTCATGCTTTAAAAAAAAAAAAAAAGAGAAAATAAAAAGAAAAAAGATGTTGTTCCAAACAGTCAAAGGGGATGGACAGCTCTGGATCTGCAGCAGGAAAATAAGCAGCTTCATTTCATTCCTATTAGATTAGGTTAAGTCAAGAGTAAACCCATTGAAATCAGTCATTATGATTATGAAAAGCCACACAAAGTGTATTCCAGTTTAATTGGATCCTTCAACAGCCTATGAATAAACACTCCTGGAAACCTCATTTCCCATTCAACATATATTTCCATGGACTCTCTTAAAAAAGGAGCAGGGTGTTCCTTTCCCTGTGTCCCACTGCCAATACCTCATTTTATATTTATTGTACTTTACAAAATTGTATCCTTGTTAAAAAAAAAAAATTAAAAAATCATATTAACCAACTTGTTGTGTGATTTATTATGTTTACACCATTTGCCTGTTGCTGATCTGAGGGCACCTCAAGGGACACAAACTCACTCCCTTCCTGTCAATTCTAAGTTTTCAGTTGATTTTCTGTTATAAATGGAACTAATATGTCTCTCCTGGGCTTCCTCTGAGATCAGAGCCTTTGCTTTCCAATGCATTTTTTCCTTATTTGGGGACCATACATGGATAAGGTATTGGAAATTACAGTTATTACTCAAATTTTTATTTGTTTACTGCCTCTTTGGTTGGCGCCTTCCCTTTATTTTGCATTATTTGATTATTATTTACTTTGCAGTCTCCAAGCCAAAACACACTCAGCATGTTCACACTTTTGTGCACCCAAGTGCCCAATTAAAAAATGCTTATAAAATTACCTGCCATTTTTAAACTTGAGTTTTTCCTCAAAATTCAACAATTAAATCAGCACGACCTTTGAGATCGACCACAGTCATTTCTGAGTCTTAAAAACCCCCAAATTACTGTTGCTAAAGGAAATAAGGGGGCAAACCCTACATATTCATTAGGCCTTAAATTCATGCACATCTTTTTGAAAATATTGCTTTTCATTATAGTTTATATTCCCTCTAAGAGAGGCTGCAACCATTTATGGAACCCAGCTGATTTTATTCCCTGTAAACAGAATTTAAGAGACAAGAGCAGTTGTGGAAATCTAAAACTATAATTGAAATCAGGAAGTTTACAAAGAGCAGGTTTTTGGGAAAGGAAAAAAAAAGGGAAATAGACCTATGACAGAAAGGAGAAGGACAATTCATAGTGTATTTTATTCACTAAATGCACCAATCCTGAGTGTCTCTTGCTCCTTTTGTTCTAGACCATCACTCCTCTACACCTGCTTAATATGTACCCACCAGCCCCATAATTCACAGCCAAATGAAATTTCTAAAATAGCCAAAAATAAATAATCTTCTGAAACAGATTTAAAAGGTTTAAAACTGACTGGAGTTCAATTGGTCAAGTGGATGTTTCCAGAAATAAACCTGATAAGAAATGGAAATCCTTGATTTTTGAGTGCATGAAGATGATTGAACAATACTTAGAGGATTTAAAAACAACAACAACAACAAAAAAAAAACACCAAAAACCCCCCCAAAACAAAACAAAAGGAACACCAAAAGAGAAGATGTTTCATGTCAATCATTGATACCCAAATCTCCATCATTTCATACAGTTCTCCAGTTCTCATTTTACAATATTCTCGACCAGAGGTACAAGGGGAAGCTGAAATCTCCTGGGATTTTCTGTCCCCACCTGGTGCTCTGCCCAACCCCCAGGATGGGCTGTGGCTGCTGGAAAACTGTTTGGAAGAAAGTAATCAGCCAGAATTTAGCAATGACAGAAACTGCAATTAAAGACACGGAAGCAGCTATTTTGAATTATCTACCTCACAGTTAAAAGTAATGGAAAAGTAACACTGATTTTGAGAGGATAATGACAGATTCCCTAATTAAGGAAGAAACCAATTAGTTCATCATTTGGCCCAGCTTCAGCTCAGACTGTGATGAAGTGAGAAAATGGAGCAAAGCCTCTTGTTTTGTGGATGAGCTTCACTCGGGAGGGAGAAAGTTCTCAGGGCACAGACTGAGAATCTGGGTGGGACTGGGGCCACTCACACACAGAAATGTCAACTTGTGACCACTGCTGTGTCTCTGTGTCTGCACAGGAACCTCTAGGAAAGTGAGAACAAATTATTTAGAAATAGGAAAATAATCTGCATGAGGTAAAAATGCATTAAACTCCCTTCAAACTCCTTAAGTCCTTTTCCTCTCTTTCTTGGGCCAACTGTGGCTCCTTTACTCCACTTCGTTCACCATCCTGGGTAGTTCATCCTCCCCTGGGCAAGCCCTGCAAGGCTGCCCTTGGTAATAGTTCATCTTTGCCTTAAAATAAATAAAATCTCTCTTCTTTTTTGGCAAACTTTAAAGGTTGCTTTCCAAATAAAAATCTTGTGCACTGTAGGCGTAAGACGAGGTGTTTATGTGCTCCAATATGGGATCCCCCAACATGTGTAAACTGGATTTAAAATGCCTTTTGGTGCCACTGTTGGAAATTATACTGTTTTGGCAATGAAGAAACACTTTAGGGCTTTATTTGAAATAAATTGAACATCCTTTTCAGGGTTTTGGGGTATGTTCTTGAGCACATTAAATGCCCAGAAACTAAAACCTGTCCTAAGTGTGTTTAACTGGGAAAAACAAACCCTCAGACTGTGGATTTCCAAGGAAAGCCCAGGACTGTTTGCATTCAGATAATTCTATCACTAATAATAAAAAGGTCTTTAACTGCAGTCACACTTTGGAGTACAAACTATCTGTAAACTGGAGGTTGGTATTTTCCTTTTTATTCCTGCTTTCTTTGTGAAAATAATGAGTTACAAAACCTCTACAAGACAACTTGAATTGTGGCCACCAAGAGTAAGGTGAGACAATGAGTACTTGCTTAAAAACAGTTGCAACGTATTCCCAAACTTCTACATTTCCCCCCAAGCCCTCTGGAATAACTCTTTTTTGGCTGAAGATTTTTTTGTTTGTATATGAAATAAATTGCACAATGGGAATCTCAGCCTGGCTCCAAAACTTGAAGAACCTATCCTGAGAAATTAATTTCGTTCCAGAGTATAATGGAAACACTCTGATTTGAAACTAATGTACAACATTAATTGTTTTGGCACAAAAGGTGAATTATTTTATAGCTAAAATATAGAAGATCAATTTTCAGCCTGCTGTGCAGGTAATCAGGCAAGCACCTCCTGTGTGGGAACAGCCCCACACAATGAGAGCAGCATGACACACATGCAGCATCTTGCAATGCCAATCTACACATTTAATGAGAATATTGAAATGTTTCAGCTGAAGGTGTGAGGTTCCTACTTCAGGCTAAAACCTCATTTTCATTTTTAAATGGAGGATGGTGAGAGTCCACTTGGAAATGAGCTGGGGCGATGTAAAAACAGATGCAGTTCTTTAAACCCGGGAAATTGTGGTTTTCCCTCCTGTCCCCCAACCTACAGCTCGAGCACAGGAGTGGCCAAGCAGTTCCTGCACACTCTGATCTGCCCCCTTTGCCACAGGGATGGAAACCAGCCCATTGAAGGCAACTCATTCTCTCTATTTAATAATTTCCTAACAGCTTCTCCAATTCTCTCCCAGCAGCATCAGAGGCAAAGCTCATTGCTGTAATTAAACCATACACATTTCTGAGCTCATCTTTGGGAAACAGATGTTTGAGAATGGCAGAGTTATTTCTTTATTAATACCACAGCCCCCTGATAAGTACAATTCCAGAGAGCCCATTCCCTGGCACAGCTCCTGCCAGCTCAGCCCTGCCTGTTCTCTGCCACAAGGGACCTGACCATCAGCCAGGGCTGGGGCTCCAACCCAACATGACCTTTTAATAAAAACCAGCTCCTTCACTGGCAGGTTAAACCCTCCTCGGTGCTCCCAAGGAAGTCCAGATGCTAATGAGAAAGTCTAAGAAAAGGTTTTTCTGCATTTGGGTTCCAGTGCTGAATAAATCCCCCGTTCCCTTCCCCTGGGCTGTGCTGGAAGGGAAGGATTAGCTCCTCTTTACCATATTTCTGCACTAATTGTTTCAGACTCGCTGTGTCATTCACAGTGTCCTGGCTCTGATCAGACTGTTCCCACTCTGCAAGTACATGGAAAAGTAAGAAACTGCTTTAGGAAGCAATATTTAAATACATACCCATCAGCCATATCCATTTCAAGTGACAAATTGTTCTTTTAATCACCTCCCTAGAACTTTACATTTAATTGCTGAGAGCATTTCCAACCACTCTGTTGTGCTTTTTCAATAGTTGAAAGTATTTAAATTGCTTCCTGCCTATAATAATTTTGAGGATAAAAAGAAGATACTTTATTGCTCAACTAAAATAAATCTGATTTCTTCTAAATGTTAAATATTAGAGACATAAACTAAGGGTAACTAATGGAAATACCCAAGAGTAAATTTTCAAAGGAATGTACTGCTGTTTATAGGTGGCAGCAGTAATTAGTGACAAATTTAATTTGGAACTCTTGCACTTTTTTAGAAGGTACTTGGTAAACCCTTGTGAAAAACAAATATTCCTTTCAGGTCTGTTGTTGAGAGAGCAGAAATGAGCTGGGACTGTGCTGGCACTGCAGCCTTCTCCCTCCTGCCTCCTCCTCATCAACTGCTTCAAAGAGAAACTCAAGTATATTAGTAAAGATAATAAAGAGCTGGAGGAGAAATACCCAACAATCACAAATTAGGAACAAAAGCAAACTTGGTAGAGAGCCAAACCCATTTATTTTCTCCAGATTTCTTTCTTTCCCCCAAGGCCTAACAGATACCTGGGACCAGGTAAATGAAAAGGTTCAACCTGAACTTTTTCTTCCTCTTTGGTTCTTCCTAATCTACCTCTCCCTTTTGCTTTTCATTCCCTTGTTCTTCCAACAAATACTCCACCAACAAGAGGCAGTTCCCCATTAAAAAATGGAATTCCATCTTTCTGCCTCATTCAGTTTATTCAGGTTCAGGCAAGAGGATTAATGAGAGGAGTATCAGCATTAAGGCATCTTTCAGGGTCTCACCCCACAGTTCTCAAAGGTCTTCTGGAGTGCCCACACACATTTGGCTGGTGGAACTTATGCAGAATTATTCCCACAAAAGCCTGCTCTACTTCTGGCTCCCTCTCATGATACCACTAAATAGACACTCAACTCTTTTCCAGGCTTTATGTTCCACTGACCCCTTGGCTCCTAAACTAAGACAGAACAGACAGAATACCAAATATCTAAGAAATAAAACAGAAACACAAATATATTCAAGTGCTCAGTGTCATTAATCTGTATAATGGCACATGGAGTTAAAGAGTTCTGTAAGAATTCAGAGTAAGAAACTGGGATCTTTTGCAGAAAGCTTCTCAGGCCAGTTATACACCTCCACATCAGCTTAAAAATGTACTCTAAAGTAACTGAAGATGTTGCCCAAGTATATAAATAAGATATATTTTAGTCTGGATTACTTCAGCCTGGAACACAGGTTTATCAAAAAGGCAAAGTGCTTCAGGAAGACTGCATTTGATAAAGTGCATAACAGAGTGTCTCTGTAGCACTGGTCTGCTACTGGTGGTGAAAATAATGCTCTGACAGAGAGAAATCATTGTAAAATCCAGCTGTGAACATGTATTATTTTCTCTTCTATGGACAAATATAAGTGTCTCTCAGGTACCATCTGATTTCAAACTGTCAGCTGAAATTTGTGCAGATGATGATGATGATGACACCAGCAGGACTATTGCAAAATATATTTTTAAATAAAAACGCCATTTCTCCTTGGCAGATTGAAAACAGCACAAGAACACTATGGAACCATTTCTAAGGCCATTGCTTTTACAATTTTCAGTGCACCAGTCTCCTTAGAATGCAGTTTGGTGCAAAACCTCTGCCAAGTGGGATTTATTGCTCATGCCCAGATGAGTGTCATCCACAACCTGCAACAAAGGCAACAAGGTGAAAACCCAGGATGCTTTTCACCTCCTGGAAGGGGCTTTACTTTAGATATTGGGGAGGAATTCTTGGCTGGGAGGGTGGGCAGGTCCTGGCACAGGGTGCCCAGAGAGGCTGTGGCTGCCCCAGCCCTGGGAGTGTCCAAGGCCAGAGGTTGGACATGGCTTGGAGCAACCTGGGCTGGTGGGAGGTGTCCTTGCCCATGGCAGGGGTGGCACTGAATCATCTTTAAAGTCTCTTCCAACCCAAACCATTCCCTGACATGATGCTATGAAAACACACTGATGAGCACTAGAAAGAAAAAAGATATATTCTGGAGTTCCATCCATTTAGCATTGCTTTGATTTAAAGGGTATGAAATACTTCCAAAGCCAAGTAAGTAAAACTAATTCAATTTATAGTTCCCTGAAAAATAGCATGTTGCTATTCAAGAGTTGCAGAAAAGAAGTAATCAAAGCATCAAAATATTTCTGGCACCTGAGATGCTTTCCATGCCCTGTTATTCATGAAGCACAGTCTTGATGGAGCTTGCAGGTCTCCAAATGGCAATACAAGAGACATGAGCAAAAATCTGCAAGTCTAAATAGTCATTTGCAACAGACATGACATTATTCATTGAATGATTTGTCACAGCAAACACTGAGCAAAAAATTGGGATCTATTTTTCCATGATCTAATATTATTTCATAGCAACATGTCACAACTCCAGAATAATATGCTGTAAGCTGAATTGATCCCTGTCCTTCAAACACAGTCTCATTTATTAATGAAGTCTACATTTATCAGGGAATGATATAAAGAGGGAGGACATTCTTGCTGCCTCATATCTTTAGAATTATCCCTGCCATATTGCATGACATAGGAACACACATCAGGAATTTAAGACAAATAGAATTGCCTTGTAATTTCCAAGCAACACCTGCTCAGCTCCACAATGTTCCTGTCACTTCCTTAAGTTTTCCTGGGTTATGGTCCCATTCCAGAGGGGAACAAGGTAACATAACAGGGAGTATGGTGTATCCACCAACACAGAACTGAGGGCTGGTTTTTCCAGGTCTCATTGCTTCCTACTGTCTCTCATAAATCCAAACTCAGTGTTAGATGAGTAAAACTGACTGTACTAAACAAATATAAATAACAATACCTAGGAAATAAAAATAACAGCTGCAGACAAGCCACACAATAATCCCAACACAAGTGCAGTAGTAGCAGTGGGTAAAACCCTAAAGGAACCCGCAGATTTGCTTTACTGAGGGCTTTGTCACTCGTTACAAACTGATTTTGGAACAAAATCAATAGCAGAGAAAAATCATTTTTAGATCTCCATATGTCTAGCCTTTTCCATTCTTGGCAGAATGGGGAAAAATTAGCATCGCATGAATGTTTTTTAAGCAGCTGCACATTAACTGTGTCCAACGCTGAGCTGGGGATGTGGAGAAGTTTTGTTGTACTGACAGTCCTTTAAAACCATTAAAAACATAACAGTAACACAGTAAAAATCGAAATAGCTATAGAGAGTTAAGTACAATTTAAAGGTTATAACAACTGAAAAGTAGCAGGAGATCTGCATAAATCAATTTTAGATGTCACTCCCTCTTTTGAGGATGTGGGTGAGATGATTTACTGATTTGTGGCAAAACCCAGGGGGTTTTAGCAGGTTCTCTGCAACAGGACTAACATATCCAGAGGAATAGCCATGCAGAATGATGACAGATGACCATCTTAATTATCCAAAAACTACTGTTCAATTATGATACAGTTTACCCTAACATAAAACCAGGCTGAATTAGTAAAATAATTTAGGGGAAGACCTCACAGACAATGCCAGTCATCTACTGAATCTCCCATTGAGTAAATCTCAAACCAGACTGCTAAGAAAGAGAAAGCCAGAAAGGGAAAATCCTCTAAGGAAAATATGGCAGTGGTTTGTGACAGAATTTTATGACAGAAATATAAAACTGATCTGTGCACCCTCAGCTGGAAATACTGAGCATCATCTTCCTCTCTGCACAGCAACAGCCCTCAAAGAAACACTGAAAATACAAGCTCAGCACAGGAGCTGATGTGGAGGGAGTGAAATGGAGATTCACTGTTGGTTTCAATGGGGGATGTCCATGCTCTGCTGGAACTGCACACCTCAAAAGGACAAAATTATTGTTAACTGCAAGAATAATTTGCTCCCCATTGAAAGGTGACATTCGTATGACTTATGTAAATATCTGGGCCTAAGATAAGCAAAGGGAAAAATATGCCAAATTGTAGAAGGGAAGTAATTTTCTTTTTCCATACTATGAACTGGCATTTCTTTGGGGAGGAACATTGGCTTCTATTGTAACTGGAATGCTGTGTGTGAAGGAATAATCACTCTTTAATCAAGTCTCTTCTTGAAGATTTGTTACAGAGAATGCAGAAAATAAGGGAAATTAAGCTGGTGAGATCTGAGAAACTGCACGACAAGACAAAAGAACAGTATTTTGGGGGCTAAAGGAGCAGAGAAAACAAGCTGTTTGAGAAAGGGTTTAGAATTAGTATTGTCTGAAATTATTTTATAGCTCAGTGCAACACAAAGTATCAAAGATAAAAAAAAAAGTCAGATCACTGACCTGGAAAGGGCTGAAGAGCCCTCAGGCCAGGTCAGCTGCTCCTCAACCATCCCTGCTATTCCTAACAAACCACTGCTGCTTCATGGAGGGGTATTTTATCTAAGACTTGCTGACCTGTATCCCCCCTGTCAGCTCTGGGGGCACTGCATGTTTGATGTCACTGTGCTACAGGTTTATGTTAGTGAAGAAAGGAGGATGATTTCTCCCACCTCTCTTTAATCATTAATCCTCCAACACTCGCACAAATCCAAGGATTTTAAGTCATTCTGGTACCAATTCCCAACTCCATTGGGTAATTCTGGGAGTGCTCAGCTCTCTCTTTGCTGCAGGAACAACACAATTAGTGTGGGGGGTGTCAATCACATCCCATCTGCTGCCTGCAGAAGGAATTCTCACCTCTTCCACATGTTCATCCAAACCACTGCTCTCAGCAACAGGAGCATGTTTTGTCTCACCTCCTGCTCAACACCTCAAACTTAAAACGCTGCCAGAGTGAGGCAGAGCTGCTGTCAGCTTGGGCACCACCTCTGGGAATATACCCACACACAGGACACCAGTGTGG
>JAWWLZ010000025.1:2949633-2967489 GCA_035041345.1 Poliocrania exsul | reverse complement strand
AGCAGGGAGTTCTCCATCCTACCATCCAGTAGCACCAGTCTAATCACAGAGCTGCAAAAATATCATCACTTAATATATTTATATACCTCTATATTCTCTTTACACGTTGTCTGGCACAGCTTTGAACGGAATGAAAAATCAACATGCAAATAGTAGCAGAATTCTTTATTAGCATTACACAATGAAGCCCAAATCTCTGCCCTTGGAAAGTCCTGAGTGCTTTTAAAGGAGATGTTAGTCTGATTTTCAGGTGTTTCTGTAGCATATTCAGAGTACTGAAGGTCAAAGCCAGGCATGTTTGGAAGAATATCAAGAGTGATTGTTTATCCTTGGGCTTTTTTGTTAGGCTTTTGTTAGTGTTTTAATAAAGGCAGTGCCCCAAGCACAGTAACACCAGGGAGCAGAGCTGCATCTTCTAACAAAACTGGCCATTCCATGAACTCATGGAAAGGGACATTCAGTTCTCAGAAAACTGGCAGAGTAAATAAAGCACCTTACAAGGTGGGCTAATAATGGCAAAGCTTGTTTATTTTTACAGATTGACTTGTAGCTCTGAAAGCAGAGGCTCTGCTCCTGTTGAAATGTCTCAACAGGTAAAATGGAACTGGAAACAAAGAACCAGGACTAGGACAGGGCAGAAGATGGTTTTGAGAAGTGATGAGTCAAACAGGTCTGGCTTTTCAGTGCCCCATTGGATGACAATATCCCATTGTTTAGTTTGAGACAAAGAGGCAGAAATATATAAAGTATTTCTCTGTTTTATCTACTGAACTATGGATGGTCTTACTCATCATCAGATTTTTAAAACTTACCTACTTTCTCAAATTGGTCACCAAAAGAAAGTGTTTATTCATTAGTTTCTCTTGCCTAAATCTTTTTCCTCCTTACTTGCATTTTTTATGCCTCACTTGTAATCTCTTTTCATCTGAATCGTGGCCATTCATGGACAAAATGAACTTTATTCCTTAACTCTACCAGGCATAGGCTCTAATCATACCACTAGAAGTATTTTAGTAAAAATGTTACAAAAAACCTGACTACAAGGAAAAAAAAAAATCCAACTTCACAACCAATCTAGAACTGTGCAATTTGCAAATTAAATGCTTTTATTGCCTGTTTATAGTTTGCCATATAGAACGAAGTTTAAAATTAGCAACTGAGATTTTCTGACTCCTGAAACAGCATTTTCCTCTCCCTTCCCCTGCTAATACATATATTTGCCTGATTGCTTTAGTACCAAGTACATAAAGTTATATCAACTGAAATACAGATGCCATTGCAATAAAATGGAGCAAGAAAATGTAATTCAGCTTTATTGAAAAGTCTTTGATTCTGCCCCAAAATGAGAGCAAGGAACATACAAACAGCAAGGATCTGAAGATTGTATATTCCACTGGGTTCTCTCCTTCAGTTTAATAAGCCAAGTTTGAAGTCTCCAGCACTGAGACTTAAAAGTTGCTGAGAAAGACTCCAAAATAGGGAGTTTCAAATGTGAGGATCAAACCTGAAGCAACTCCTTGATGCTTTTGGAACAGCAGCATCCAAAAGCTGATGGGATGCCCATGGCAATTAAAAGACATGGACTCGTGAATTCATAAGGGGAAGAGAAAACAAGACCTGAAGTATCTGTGGAAGGTAAAACAGACTAAAACCAGAGTGACAAATTTATAAGAGAATAAAAATTAACTTCATCAGCAGAGCAGTCGCCTGTTGACCACATTCCCTGCAAGCACCTCCTGAGATGCTTCTGCTTTCTGTAATCTTGTGCAACCAAGGCAGGCAAGATCAGATCAAATATTACAACTATGCTTTGAAAAGACACAGAACATCATGCTATGAAAAATTCAGAGAATTTTTGATGACAGAGCTGCTCCAGACACACAACTCCTGGCAATGCTGAGTTATGTCACATTTTGCCAAGAAACCTGTGTGATGTTTCACCCCCAGACATGGATCTGCACACAGAACTTCTGAACATCAGGAGGCACTGCTAGAAATTATACCAGCTTCTATTTGTTTTTTTAAGGAATCACAGGACACATTCACTGTGAGAGGAGCAGGATTCAGTATTCTATTTATTTTTTTAAGGAGTCACAGGACACATTCACTGTGAGAGGAGCAGGTTCAGTATTCAAAATACTTTTATTTTTTCAGGTTTCCAATTCCAAGTCCAGCAACACCCGAGCATTGTATTACACTTGTACCAATGGATGTTTACTGTCAACACAAGTTTATTAGCAATTCTACCATGTTTTGATAACTGCAGAACAAGGATTCAAGCTCTACAAACATAATTGTCCCTTAAGAGCCACAAAAATATTTATTCTATTGCTTCATTAGACTCATTGTTATTCAAAGCAGAACTTGTTAAATATACTCTGTGTATAATTCTGTATTGGTAGGATGCTCAAGTGCCTAAATGAGTCAGACAACCAATTCTAAACTGTTTTCTTGAGTAGGTAATTCTGAAGTGGGGACTCTGTTTGATGTCAGCCCATAATGAAGTACTAATTCATAGCCCTGGTGAAAGTCACATTATTAAAAAGAACGGAAATTCCACTCTCTCAGCTCTTAAGGACAAATAACAGCCCCAGTGTGTTGTAATAGCTGTGTTGCTAATGACAACTTCTGGAGAACACACAGTAACCCAAGTTTGTTTCTTTTAAAAACCTCACAATCAAAAACAAAAAACTCCAACAAACTTCACCACCAAACTCAGCTATATCTGCACGAGCAAACCTTCTTCCCCACCACTACTTACCCCAAAATAAGCATCTCTGTGACCATGAGTTTTACACTTCTTGAGACAGATACCACAAACTCAATGCACACTTGGGCATGATTAAGTTTCTTAAAAACACTTTTATCTGGAATATCCTGGGCCTGTTAACCCCAACCCGCTGCCTGCAGCGATTCAGCACTTGAGAACATCACAATGAGCTGCTCGTGGAGCCAGTGAGACCTTCTGCTGCCTTTCCAGGATCCACAGCAAGCCTGGGAGAATCATATTATGGTTGGAGGAAGGGATGAGACCAAAAATTATCTCTGCCATCCTTTATTGTTGGATGCAGAGAGGGGATAAAAATATTCACAGTGCAGAAGTGAACATCACTCAAGGCACATAACAAGTAGGGGTGATTTGTCACTCGAGAAGAGATTCAGAGGCTACCAGGGAACCATCTCCAGGGCTTCATTTTGTCAGGCTGCTGTTACAGGGAAATCATATAATTCCACAACAACCTGTGCAAAACCCCTCACTGCTGTGACATGGTGCTGAACTCTGCTTTTATGGTACCACATTTTTCTGTGTGAAGGCAACGGAGCAGCAGGTTACACACACACTGCAGGGGGTTTTTAAACCCACATTCCTCCAGAGGAGCAGCTGTGGCCCTGTGAGAGCCCTTCTGTAGCCCAGCAGCTGTGGCATCACCTCTCCTTGCTGAGATCCTGCCATGCTGCCCCACAATCCCTGGAGACTCCAGGACAGGACAAGCAGAACGACCTCCCACCCTCAAGGCACTTCTTATTCACAACCTAAAGTGCTACTTAGGCAACTTCTGAGTTTTCACTCTGAAATATTGCTCCTGTCTCTGCTCACACTACATCAGTCTCATCAGCAGTGCCCATCTGAGTGTTCTTACATCCATAAAAGCATGGCCAATAAAATGCAGCAAATCTCTGTGTAGAGAAAAAACAACCCTTGAGGGTGTTTCCATCACATGAAAAGTTGACCATCCAATAGGTGAGTCATGCTGGGATTAACAGGCTGCTGGAGCCACGTGCAGAAACAGCTCCCACCACCAAAAAACCCTTACAAACCTTTTAAACTCTTCACCTCCCCTTGAATCACTTGAGGTGCAGCAAAAAAATTAAATATGGAAAGAATTAAATGTTCTCACATCAGTTAAAGGAAAATAATTTAAAACCTGTGCAACAAAGTCTGTGTTGTATAAACAGAAATAGAAAAGAAGCTAAAAATAAACTAGCACAGATGTATCAGGCTGTGGTGAACAGGAGATGCCAGCATAGAAAGAGGCAGAAGAATCTGCAGTAATGAGGGGAAAGATGGATGGGGAGAGGAGAGATGAAGCACTTTGTGGGCTTTGTGGAACTGAAGGAAGAGACCAGAGGCAGCAGAGAAAGAAAAAAAAAAAAAAGCAGTGAAGGAACATTAATAGCATAAATGTTGAGTCAACATCTGATGAGCAGGGAGTATTTCTTTTTAAAACACACTCTGCTCTGGCAAAAATGCACAGAAAGAACTGGGAAAAACACCCCAGCGTTACTGGGGAAATGCATGTTTTGAAAGAAAAATGTTCTCCAATAGGTATTTCCAAAAATATGCCTTTCATAAATTCAGATTATCTGGGAATTACCACCGAACTCAAGGCAAACACAGCACTGAACAAAGCAATTCAAGCAATTTGAGAAATACCTCAGGAGGGAAGGATGTTTGCTCAAGGAAATTATCCTACAGTCGAGTTCTCAGATGCAATGTGGATTTTTTTTTCCCCTACCACTTTCCCAAAACAAACCCTAAGAATATCCTGACAGTCTACTAAACACCAACCCTCCTGACCACAAAGCAGGTTTAGTGTTGAAGAACACCAGGCTATTCACATTTTAATAGTCAGACAGATGGTTAAAGCCCTGCCAGATCTAGGTCTAATTATCTGGAGGTTTGTTTATTTATTAAATACACAGCAGTGTTTCCAAAAAGCCTTTCCTAATAAATAAATCAATGGAAACCATCCTAGAACAGCTCATTTTTAAAGCACTGGGAACATGCTGATGACAATGGGTGGGTTTTTTTCCCTGCCACCTGATCTTTCCAAGGACAGCCACCTTCCTTAAAGAAACAGATTTCCCACAAATAGTACAAAATACAGCTGGTTTGTCACCAGAAAGTGTTGTCAGGATTCAGGTAACCCAAAATCTGTCATTGTGCTCATCTGCCCAGGTATGAGCAGCTGGCAGGAAGCCTCCCTGCTCTGACTGGGGCCATGTGGACAAACAGATGTAAGGCTGACAAATACCAGACACAGCAGATGAGTAAGTGTCCTGGCCACAGATGTCCTGCCCCAGCTGCTGCCTCTCACCCAACACACCCCCATTGTCAGTCAGCATAAAGAGCCAACATTCACAGCCTTCACAGAATCATAGAATGGATTGGGTTGGAAAAGACCTCCAAGATCATCAAGTCCAACCCTTGGGCCAACTCCAGTCCCTTTACCAGATCATGGCACTCAGTGCCACGGCCAAGTTCAGCTTAAAACCCTCCAGGGATGGGGAATCCACCCCCTCTCTGGACAGCCCATTCCAATGCCTGAGAACTCTCTCTGGAAAGAATCAGTGTTGGATCTCTCAGCAGAATGTCCTGCACGGATGGAGCAAAGTGATTTTACTGCATGTGCAACGAAACAAGGCATTGGCCCATCCATGAGCTCCACAGGGGAGAAATTTGGCAAGAATAAGACATCAAACCCCAACCCTTGACTTACCATTCCCTGCTAAAATCACCTGTGCCATTTTCCTTCCCAGTATCAGATGGGTTTTATCTCCAGCTCCTGTTCAGTACTTTTAACCGGACACATTAAACATTAATAGGTTTTTAATTTTTGTATTTATTTTAATATTTCTCCTGCTTATTATTTCTCAACCCAAGTAAGATGAGTTTGTCAGGTATGTTACATCTTAACTTTTTCATAAAAGAAATGCAAGGAAGCCTAAAGAAGATGAATATTTCTACATAAGAGAATTCAATAACCCACTTGAAACACTCTGTAGAGGGGAGAGAGTGCAAGGACAGATTAATACTGTAACAAAAATAGTACTTGGAGAGGAATTCAGAGCAAATTAAAACTTTTAATTCTATTATTGAAGATGAAAAACACAGACAGAAATAAAAGCAATCCATTTTCATGTTAGCACATTTGCTTGGCTTGTGGAGAGGAAGAACAGTTATTTCACTGCATTAACCACTCACATGACCATTTCAAGGAAGAGGAAAGCAAATTTTCACATGTGACAAATAAAATATCTCAGGCTTAGTACCCTGAACACAGCATTTGGTTCTGACATTAATTGCTTCTGTGATGTTCAAATCTACCACTTCTCAACTGGGGATATAATTCACCCCCCGCTTCCTTGGGTGCTTCACTCCAACCACAGCAATATCTGAGCACAAAGATGTCCCCACAGCATAAAACAGATTCTGGAAAATTGCTGCAAACATTTATGACTATAAATCTCTAAGGTTACTAGCTGGGATTAGACTACATTAACAGGCTCAGAAGGACAGGAGAGATAAGAGAAATGATCTATTTCTATCCAGGCACCATACAGCAACACTCAAGTTGTAGTTTAATGGATGTTCAGGAGCACATCAAAGCAAACCAGAACAGATTCTGTTCATTTTCCTCACAGTATCAAGCAGTGGCTGAAGCAGATGGTCTGTAGTTACTTTCCTTACAGACTTTAGGGAACAGGAATGCAGTGAAATGCATTTCTTAGCCTGATGTCATTTGCAGCTGACAAGCAAAACGGGTATTTCTGTTGTAGATAAGGCAGAAGAAATGAAAGCAAACCCTCGGCACTGGACGCTGACAGGGGAGATGTTTAAAACAATAAGGATTTGCCAGGTTCACATAAAATGGGAAAATGAAAAATAGAACTTTATCTCTAGGAGACATGGTACAGTTGAGGTGGCAGAATCATTCCTTGAATGCTGAAGATGAAAGCCAAATGATGAAGGTCCCCCATGAAGCCACATCTCTGACCTGTGCACAAGCAGGAGTTCTTAATTATTTAATACAAAGCTAAAACCCACTTCATAACCTAATTCAGTATTCTTGTGCAAACATATTGCTCTGTAGTCCCTCACAGAATTAAGAGAACATCCTGAGGTTGCAAACTCAATTACTTGGAGTTAGAAAATGCCAGAATAAAGGTTGGCAAAGATCACAAATATTGGCTGAGAATAAAATAAAAGCTCAATCAGGAAGATTTCACCAATGATGACGATTTGCACCAGAGTTTCCTGCTATTAAAGCAGCCAAATTTATGTCTTCTTTGCAAATCTCTTAAGTGCTGCTGGTGTCACTTCTTGGGCAGGACAAACCCAAAGGCTGGAACTGTAACCAAGTCACAATTCTTTAAAAAGAAGAGTTTATGCAGCAGTTGGGGAAGATGTTGGAAAATTCTTTAGCACCATAGTGTTTGATCATTAATGCCTAGTTTTATACCAGAGCTTAATGTAGTTCTGTGTTAACTCCCCACACCTGTGACTAACAGTCTTGTGCCAGTCAGTGCTTCCCCTTTTACCCATCCTAGTGATTAACATGTACTAGCAGATCTCTTAATTTTGAGAACAAAGATCGTGTGCTGGACCAAAGACGGTAAGAGAAGGACATCCTGACCTGACCACAGACTTGAGATATTAATTAGAAGTTCCCCAAACAAGCAACCAGAGACCCTCAAAAGACCCCTACTCATATGCAAATAAGGCCACAGAAATATTCAGCACACATGCATATATTCAGGAAGTGCAATGAGTATGTGCTGAAAATGCAGTTGTTTCATGACTGTGCCTGGTCTGTTGGATGTTGGGCAGGAGGAGCAATCCCCATGTACCCACTGCTGCCATGAAGTCAGGTCAGCTTCCTAACCTACAAACTGGCTGAAGAGTTTATTTCCTGGTTTTCTGTGACAGAACCAGACAAAATAAAGTTAGAATTAAAACTCTAGGTAAGTACTGAAACCTGGGTAAGGAATAACACAGGGGTTACCCAGTGAAACTGTGCTGTGATACCCAGAGACCAAAATAGATGATCCAATAATTTCTTCTGATCTTCCACCTTGGAAAGACACGAATAACTGTGACATAGCTTGTTTTCTCAAGTCTGAAGCTCTGTTAAGCACTGCTACCCTGCAGAAGAACTGCTCTGCTCCTGCCAGCAGCACAAACACAGGATTTGAGCTGAGTCAGGACAGGGCTGGGTTGGGTATCAAGAAAAGGTCCTTCCCTGAGAGTGTAGTGGGCACTGCCCAGGCTCCCCAGGGCAGTGGGCACAGCCCCAAGGCTGCCAGAGCTCCAGGAATGTCTGGACAACACTCTTAGGGACAGGGTGGGATTGTTGGGCTGTCTTGGCAGGACCAGGAGCTGGACTCAATAATGCTGATGCGTCCCTTCCAACTCAGCAAATTTTATGATTCTAATCAGCCTGACCAGAATAACAAAGTCCACTCACTGCAATCAAGGCAAAACTTCATTTGCTCTGTCACACACCTCCTTCTGCCCCTCATGTTCCCTACAAAAGCAGAACAACCTTTCCAGAACACGTGGTAGAACTTCAGTCAGGTCACAAAACCTCTCCTTCAATATTAATCATTGCTCTGACCCCGATGTAAGAGAGGGACATTTAAAAACCAATCAGTATAATCCCCATGCAGATAACAAGCCCCATGGTTTGGTTTATAAAGGCAGGACCAATAATCATTACCCAATTAAACAAGGGGGTAAATAGGAGACAAAATTGCATTTGGTCTGGCTCGGGCTGGCCTGGAATCTGATACTGCAGTGTCTGGAGGAGGAACAGGAGAGCCCTGCAAGCATGACTTGGAATAAATTAAATTCATTACACAACGCAATGATTTGTGATAAGAACTCAGTAACTTGATCTACTCGGTCACCTTACCCAGTGCCAAATCGATGCCGGGGGGTGTGGGGCAGACGAGGACCACGCCATGCCCGAGGCTCTGCCCTGCCCTGGGAACAGTGGCCATGCACAGCTGCCCTTTTCCAGCCTCTACACAGACACTGCGCTGTGAGAAATCCATTTTATCCTTGCCATGGAGTCAGTAAATACTGGAGACTGAAAAGATGCTCACGTCCCACAATTTTAGGCAAAACTCAGAATCTTCAGACGATTTCTTTCAGTAAAGAAGGATTTATTATGAGGCAAAAAGATTTCTTGAAGAAGCAAGAGAGTAATTCCACTGAATCCCCATCAGGAGAAAGAAAACACAGGATGGGTGAGATGGAAGTGGCTTAAGGAGAGGCTGTAGTTACTTTCAAGCAAACAAGAGCAATGCAAAAAGATGAAAGGGTCAGTAAGAGTAGTAAGTGTTAAGAGCTGAAGTTGTGAAATACCAAGTTGAAAAATGCTTTATTTTCTTGATCAAAAAAGCAGAAAAACTCTTCTGAAAAGAATCTGAATCAAAACCAGAGAGATGCATTAAGAAATCAGAGGTTCCAAACCAGCTGAATGCAAAGGAGTGTGAACACTCGATAAGGAAATGCAAACCACTACTGTTAATATCAGATTTTTAATAATCAAAAGCATTGTATCATACACTTGTACTTGATACTCAGGGAGAACTCCTGGCAGATCACACACAAGAGTTCAGTGAGCTGAGCAGAAGCTGTGGCAGTGCAGAACCAGCCTCTACTCTAAGAAACCCAATAAATCACTGACTCATTTGATTGTTTAACTTAATTACCGGGTCAAATAGAGGTACATACAGTAGGAACAGTCAATGCAATTCCAAATCATTAGATGCTACAGTGACAGTGAGTTCAGAGAGAAGCTGCACTCAGTGACATGACAGAGCTGCCCCATGCTGGGGTTGGACTCAATGTCCCCCCAGTTTCAGACCATCATGTCCAAGCTCTCATTCTCCACATCAACTCTGTGAGCCCACAAGGTTGTAACTGCACTGTCTGCAAAGTACTAACACTGCAAACATTAAAAGGAAGTTGGGGAGGGGGGTGTGTGTTTTTTGAAATGGTACCACTCAGAAATGACAAATGTCTATAGACAAAACATTGGTTAAACTTCAGCCTTCAGTTATTCCCATACATCACTAATATTGAAACCTGGATTAGCTCAGTTTGGGTAAAGGTTTTGACTTGCTTATTTCCATGTTCAGTCATTTTAGAAAAAAACTTGTATAACCTTTTTGTAAAAGACTACATAAATCAAAGTGCTAAGGAAACAAATGAAGATATTTGAAACTCAGCTGGTGAGTTCATCTTTCCAGTTTGCTCCATCCCCCAAATTTAGTCCAAACAGACTATCCAGGAGCTCTTCTTGCAGCAAGAAAAGAAAATGCAGGGATCATTTGAGCGCATTAACCTCCCTGGAAGAGAAGGGAACGAGACAAGATCTTTAGAGAATTGCATTCTGTCTGCCTCTGCAGTAATGGCATTACACTTGAATGAAAGCAAAATTATGTGTAAGACTGTTAGTTTACTGAAGGGTCAAAGAGATGACAGCTGTGGCAGGCGGTGGCAAACCTTTAATATGCCATGATGTACCAATGTGCACATCCTTCAGTGGGTGAATAAATGTGGCTGAACAAGGGATTACACCTGAGCAAGCAACTGCATAGATTAATAAATTCAGCATCAGACCATTCAACAACAGAAGCTGCAGGAGTGGAAAAAAAACAGCCCCTGAGAAATACCTATCTGCTACTCCACTTACAAAACACAAATACAATCCCAGTGCTGCTGAAGGGAGTTTAATAGATTGAGACATGTACATAAGCAGAAAACCCCCAGAACACAGTGGGACCTCAAATCTTTTTGTTGGTATCTAAGTAGGATCATTACGTGACAGATGCTCCATGTGCAGATTGATCTCCAGCCTAAGCCAAATGGCTCCTTGCAGGGTGATGTAATCCTCCCAAGTATTTGTTAACTGTAATTTAATAAAAAGTCCTGGGCTCAAAAAATACAGTTTCATAAAAAAAGAGCAAAGATGTCTCGCTGCACAGGGCCAAGAGAGGCAATAACAGGCAAATAAAATCAGGTACTGCATCTCTTCTCATAAGCAGTGAGAATTTCCTTGGTTATTAAATGAGATTCCCCCCAACCCAGAGCCTGTGCTCCCTGTAACTACTCACTGCCACACTGTATGAGAAACACAACTTAAATGCATAATCAATACTAAAACAACAAGAGAAGCAACGCAGTGTAAGAGAAGCAGTTCTGCAAGTTCCATTGCTTTGGTATTAAGGCACCCACTTTGCTTCCCAATAAACATCAGGAAGCAAAATATGCAGGTTGGCAGCAGATCCAACCCTGGAAAAAGTACATTTAAAGTAAGATGATACACAGTGAGGACATTTAAACTGCTATTCTAAAACCCCCCTAAATCTGACAATTTTTTGTGTTGCAGCCATGGTTTACTGCCATCAAAATTTACTGTGTGTTTATACATTCACTTAATGTTAGCAGAACTCGGTACATCACAAAGATGCCTTAAGGTTCTGCAGATTTGTAGCATATAGATTTTTAACACAGCTGTATAGTTACTAACACTTCAAAACAGCAGTTAACAGTTACTAAAACCCCTTTCTCACACTCTGTGTCAAGTTCTTGAAATTTTGTTTAATGTTCTTTTCAAGGAAAAGCTCCAAAGAAGGCATGGGATGCTGAAGGTGATGATGGGGAAGAAGGAGGGGTCTTGAGACCTCTGACTGAGTTATAGGGGGCTGTGCTAAGGGGTAGAGCTGAGGGAGGTTCTGGGGGCAGGCAATTTTCAGGTTGGATGTATTCATGAGATATGATCATTAATTAGTGTTATAGAATCATAGGAGCCCTACACTGTATCATGTGCTCAAGTATCTAGTGCACCTTACAGTGCTTTAAATAAAGATCTGCTCTTTATGTTAATATTGTCTAGAACGTTCTTCCATTTTAGGAATCAACAAGACAAATGTGCTTGTTAGAGAAGGACAGGAATGATTTAGGTTGGAAAAGACCATCGAGTCCAACCATTCCCCCTGCCCTGCCGAGTCCCACTAAACCACAGCCCTAAATGTCACATCTTTCAAGTGACCTCAAAAGGACAGGACACCTGCTGGGCATTATTTGAAGAACAACACCTTCAGAATCAGAATCCCAGACTATTCTGAGCTGGAAGGGACCCACAAGGATCATCGAGTCCAACTCTTACGTCAATGGCCCATACAGGGGATTGAACACATAACCTTGGCATTATTTAACCAACTGAGCTAATCTCAAGGTCTATAATAAAAGTGCTGCCTAAGACCATGCCAGGGCACCCCACAACTCAGTACAGATTGTTAGAAAAACACCGAGTTTTATTATCAAGGCAGATGCCCTAAACATGCCAGGCCACCCATCCAAGCTTTATTTATTTAAAGTCCTCATTATAAGCCTTACACCAACACCGATTTTTCTCCATCAGAACTTGGTGCTGTAAAACACATTCCAAGTTGATATTTTAAGTATTTATCCCAGTTTGAGAAGGCTCCAAATCCAATAGTTTTATTAGCCATGAAGGTCAGAGTACAACACGGATAACACAGACGTGTTTGTGTCGACTGAAACGTTTTTCATGTTTGATTCTGTAAGATGCAGAGCTATAGCTGAAAGATCAAGAGCATTAAATTTCTACTGAACATTCCAATCAACATCAATGGCCTTTAGATCAGGCCCTTAATGGGGTATTAATGTAATGTAAATGTTTTTAAGTATTATCTATATATTATCAGTAGCATGCTAAATGGGCTAACAAGACCCCATTAGGGTAACTCTGACAAACAAAATAAGGGCTGAAATACTTTCCTTAGCAATGACTTGTTTTGATTTTTCAGTGAATATAAGCTCTTTTCCCAAGTAATCCATATTCTAGAGGTTTAAGAACAGTCTTGAAGCACAAAAATCCTAAAGAATGCACCACTCTTTCTAAACAAAAAAAAATTAAAAAATAGAAATAAAAAAATGAAACCAAACACACACACTTAAAAATAAAATCTGAAAGAATTAAACTGAAAATATTTTTTGTTTTGAGCTTTAGAAGGTGTGTGGGATTTGGGGCTGCACAGAAAATGCTGAAGTTTTCAGTTTCCAAAGCTACATAAGCCATAGTGATACAAGACATTAAGTCTGTACTTTTGGCTGGGGATGTAGGTTGGCCTACAACTTTTTAAGTAGTTATGCTCACACAAAACTTACTAAAACAGCATTAAAGTTTTAGTCTCCCTGAAAAAAACTACACAGAAAAATGATGTAATAAATAGCTTGGGGGGGGGGGGATATTTCTGTCTCTCTCTTGCTCCAAAATATTCCTTCCCTTATTTCCTGTGCCAGAAAGTCTCTGCTCTCTCCTTGCCACGCTCCCCTCCTTCATGAGCTATTCATGCACAAGCTTTGAAAGATAGTAAGAGACAAGCAGATTTACATCAAAAAAAATAAGGAGAGATAAGGTTGCTATGGGAATAAGAAGACAAAAACTGTTACTTAATCCAACATAAAAAGGATGAGAACTGGAGAGAACTCAAATGGAATTGAAACTGTCACCCCAACCGATGGGGTTATGATCTGAAACAACTGCTTTTTTCTCCCTCATTTCCTCTATGCTTTTATGTAATTTCATTTTCTCATCAGAATCTCTTCACAGAATACAATATTTCATGTTAGGATTCAAAAAACTTTAAAAAATGAATTAGAAGTAATACTTTCCAATACGTTGCTCGCTGCTGTCACTCACTTGTGAACTCTTGGAAAAGCTGAAATATTTCCCCTCTGCAGCAATGCTGTGGATGCAGAGCTGAAATTTTAGAGGAATCTTTAGATTTTATATAGAACATATACATAAAAATAGATTCAACCATGTAATTTCCTTTCTTTAAACTGCAGTCTATGGCCTACAATAAAGTTTTACATAGGCCAGTAAGCAAGTTCAGGTGTAGGTGTTTTCTATAGCTGCAATCAAAGGTAATTCTTATAAATTCTGAAGGCAGAAAGAGCTTCACACATCCCCTCTCCCCAAAAAGTCAAGGCCCCATTAATGGCAGTAGTTTATCTCCAAAAACACTGTCTCTTATCAGTGCTTGCTGGAATCACTTCCCAGCCAGCACAAAACATCACGCAGAGGAATGACTCTGGCCCCTTTGAAAGCTGTTGATCCAGGATAAATGTTTCTTCTCAGTTTGAGAAGTGTAGGGAGAATGTCTTTCCTTCCATTACACACCCCCAGAGCTGCCTTGACTCATTAAATAACAGCCCATACCATCTCCCTACACAGTGAGCCTTAAACATGAGAGATGTGATGAAACCTTCAAACACCCAATTCATAAACTCTCTGCCCATGGATGAGCTCTTGCAACACAAAGACCAGAAAGGAATCTGGAATGAAGGGGCTAAAAACATTTCCTGAACAGGCAGCACAGCTTTAGAACACCAGCTCTTATTTGTACCTGAGCCCTTCTAAACTACACAAGACCTCCTAAAAATGACCAAGGAGCAGATTTAAAGCTCATTGAAGATGCCACTGGCCAAGATTTACATCAGGGTATATTCACATCAGTGTGAATCAAGTCCTGTGCCTGTACTTGGGCTGTTCACGTCACAATTTGCCTGTTATCTTCAACATCAGAATTTGCCATTCAGGTGTTTACTGGCAGCAATACTTTGATCTCCCACCTCTCATGTACAGGAAAATCCTCAATTGAATCTAACATTGAACTATTTGGGGATTTTCCATATTGCTTTCAGAGTTATAAATAGCTGTATGAGGAACCAGGATAAAATATACACTAATTACCCTTGACTATGCAAATTAAGCTATTTTTAATTCAGGTTGAAACCATTTTGAAGTTCTCATTGCACAACAACCACCAAAGGCAAATGATTGCTACGTTTTCCTTTGCAATCCTTTGCTTCTTGCTGCACAAACAGCACCCCAAGTTGCACCAAATTATTTTGCAGAGTAGATGCCTGGTGAGCAAGGTGTGACTCACAGCTCCCTGGGGACAAGGTGGCATTTCAAGCCTCTCCAATCCACAAAGGTGGGGTGGAAGCACAGGAGCAAAATTTTCTGCCTATTTAAACTAGGATTCTGACATAGTCCATTGTCACTACTAAATAAAAATGATGCTAATCCATCAATTCCTCACAGTTGGTACTTCTTAACAAAATGACACTCAGGAGATGGGAACAAACCCCAGTGTGTGTTTGGGACAATGTGCTAAATCTCATTTTTATGACTCTTTTCATACAGACCCCTGAGACCCCACAAAAACCTGCAATTGCCATTACACCTTTTCCTGGCAATTTGGATGGAAAGTTCCTCACCTGCACAAGGTCTCAGCCATCACTATTTGAACTCAGGTCTCCCCAACCCCCTGCACCCTTTGCACCAGGATATTCCACATTTCAGTGTCCCTGCCCGTGGCAGGGGTGGAACAAGATCATCTTCAAGGTCTCTTCCAACCTCAACCATTGGGTGATTCTCCTTTTAGATCACAGGGAAACATCCAGTTGGTTTCAGTAGAATTCCTTAATTCACAATGTATAAAACCACTCCACACCTCCCCTTCTTCACTAAAGCTTTTTGTTCCCTTCTGTTAGAATAAAATGATACAAACACCTGTAGTGTCTGGTTCAAATAAAGTGGTTTCTATGTTCAAATGTGTCTCCCCTCAGTTCTCAGCTCCTCAACATCTGACCCTAAACTATGGAATAGCAAGGACAGCCAAGCCAGACACATTTACCTACATGTCATCTTCTTTCTATTCCAAGACAGCAAACAGCACTTGCCTAGAAAAAGCTCTGTTTTCCTGCCCAAAGGCACAGGTTTGAAATGCCTTTGACTCTGCTAAGAGACTCCTAAAAAAGTCAACACGAAAGTCGTAACTACTTGTTCCAGCCAAGAAGGAAAAAAACATCATGCTACATTAGACAGCTCTATTTTAATATTCTGTTTATAGTTATGGAAATCTGGTTCGTTTTAGCATCAATAAGTTCTGATTGTGCTAATCAGACAAGAATATAAATGAGCTTTTATTCACTTAGGTTTTCAAACACGTATAGTAAATATGGTTGAGGTTAAGCTTGTACTTTACACTGTTGTGTTATTTTTTACTGAAAAACCAGTGTGTAAACTGTGTTCTAATCCCTGATAAATACTGATCCCTGAAATCTCCTCACTGATATGTACATCCTGTATTGGAAAAGCTAAAAGATGCCATTATCCCACTTGTTATTACACAAGAAGCTGAAAGGTCAATTTTGGCACAAAGGAAGCTTTTGTCCAAGGGACTGATAGCCACATATTGAAAATCTCTGAAAATTAAAAACCTAAAGCATTCATTTTGAACATGATCATTAAGAACAACAAAAATCAGAACAGTTTCTACTGAAAAGCTTTTTAAAATACAAACACAAGTATTTATTTTCAGTTCTGCTGTTTTCCTGAACATCTGCCAAATTATTCAGCTTTAGATTTCAACCCAGTGTACCATCCCTGATTCTCAGCTGTCATTCACAACCCTTTAATCTGATTTTTTTTTTCCTCTGCAGTGTCCTGAGATTCCCAAAGAAGGGGCCAATGCACGTTATGTTCTGCACAACAAACTTCTCCCCAGGTCCTTTTCCCTTGTATTCCCTCCCCAGTGGATTTCCCTTTCCCCTTGGACAGGAGAGGGTTCCCTCTTGCCTGCCTTGGTATCAGTAGGATGATTCACCTGTGAGACAGTGATGGCCCAAAGCAGTGACAGCCTCTGGGTCTCTTTTGTAGATAAGAAATAGAAAATTTAAGGCAGCACCCAAAATCCCAGGAACTGTCTCACTGGGTGAGACGACTCATCCATCTTGGCCATCAGTGAGAGCCTTCCCAAGGCAGTTCAATCACTGAAGGAGGCTGGACAAAGCAAGCAAAGGGTAATTCTGTCTTGTTTGCCAAAGAAACAATGGGATTTCTCTTCAGGTAGTGAGTGAAAAATTCATCTTCATTTCACCACACACACCAGTTGAGGACAGGAAAACAGCCCAGCTCCAAGCTCTGAGCTCTCCAGCAGGGAGAGCCTGGGAAGGGCAGGGAATAACTTTGAGAGCTGCTGTTGGGGGACAGGGAAGAAGAGAAAAGCTGGTGCTTTAAGAGAGAAGGAAAAGAATCCCAGCCTGCAGAGCCTCTCTTGTTACAAGGAAGGTGTTCCACATGCTAAAGGAAATGAGGAAGAATTGGGAATCTTCAATGGTTGCCTCCCCCAAGGTGCCTGGGACGAGAGGCTGAAGTCACACAGCAAATAAGTAGCCAGGAACAAAGTACCAGGCAATGATCCATCTAATAAGACAATCACCAAACACAAGTTCTGAGGCACTGGAGTTAACCACAATTCTTACTGAATAAATATTTAGCTTATGGATCTGAGCAAGTATTCTGGTGGGGGGTTACTATTCAATGTGCCCAAACTCCATAAACTTTTACAAGAAACATACTGGAATTACTTGCTCTACTGTATTGCACTTTAAATTGCAGTAGGCAGAAGAACCATGAGAGTACAAATGTACAGCCTTCATGCTCAGTAATATTTCCAGTAACAAAATTTTATTGCAGGATAAAGCACTTGAAAAATCCTTCTTGGTAATTTATGTAAAAATCAGAATTGCCACTAGCCAAAATTTCTCCATTCAAATGTCATAAAGTCTGCAGTAAGTTTAATTAATGAAGAAAAAGATGGCATTTGTCTTGTTGAAATGAAGCATTAATTGTCTGAAAGTGAGGATTCAGCTTTAAGGTTAGACAGTATCTGCAGCAAGAAGTAGCTGCTTTCCAAGAAAAGGCTTTCTTCAGCTTGGAAGAGAAAGCAGAAACTGAGGAGACTCTTCACAGGTATTTAAGGTCTCTTGAAAAACAATTTTAATATCACAGCATTTCCAGTACTTGTGGAGTTCATTATTGCCACCATGGCAATACAGACTGGAAAGCCACTGAGGAAAGGCCATGACATCAATGACAGGTTTTCTCCTGGCCTTGGACAGCCCCAGGTTTATACACAGCTGAAAAGAAAACACAGAAAGTCTCCTGAAGGAGACTGTTT
>JAWWLZ010000025.1:2937724-2949533 GCA_035041345.1 Poliocrania exsul | reverse complement strand
TCTCCTGGCCTTGGACAGCCCCAGGTTTATACACAGCTGAAAAGAAAACACAGAAAGTCTCCTGAAGGAGACTGTTTCCCCCCTCACCCAATTTCAAGTGTACAGATTAACATAGCTCTCCACTGCTGTTCATGGAATCACAGAATCAGCTGGGTTGGAAGAGACCTCTGAGAACATGAAGTCCAACCCCTGGTCCAACCCCACTGTTATTACCAGATCATGGCACTCAGTGCCACGTCCAGTCTCATCTTAAACACCTCCAGGGATGGAGAATCCACCACCCCTCTGGGCAGCCCATTCCAATGCCTGAGCACTCTCTCTGGAAAGAATTTCTTTCTGATATCCAACTTAACCTCCCCTGGCAGAGCCTGAGCCTGTGCCCTCTTGTTCTACTGCTGGTTGCCTGGGAGAAGAGACCAATCCCCACCTGATTGCACCTGAGATCAGCTCAGTTGGTTAAAATTTGGTTGTAATAATGCCAAGGCCATGGGTTCAATCCCACGCATGGGCCATTGACTTAAGAGTTGGACTCAATGATCCTTGTGGGTCCCTTCCAGCTCAGAATAGTCTGTGATTGCTAAGCAAATAAAACAAGTCCCCACAAGCCTTTCTCTAACTGGTGTGCCCCACTGACAGGCTGAACATAGAAAAGCTGCCAGGGCTAAGGCAAAAGTGAACAAGACAACTCCAGGAGTGCTAAAATCTACAGAGGAAGGCAGAGCACAGACTGACAGTGGTGTGGGACAAGAGGGGACACACTCACAGCCCAGAGGGACCTGCTGCAGCACAAAGTCCCTGCTCCCAGGGCTTGGAGCCCACCCTGTGTGTCCTGTGCTCCCCAAGAGAGCAGTCAGGCTTTGACAGTATGTCAGGCTTAAGTGCAAAGAGAATTCTACAACAGGTGCCTTTTCAGATTTACTGAACCAATTTTGTTTTCTAACAGATCTTGAAGCACCAAACAACGCAGAGAAAAGCAGAGCTCTGAGATTGGTTCCTCATTTAGGAACTCACTCAAGAAGCAAACCAGATTTTCTATCACTGTAACAAGTCTTGGTAGCAACACACAAGCAATCTCAGCTAAACAGTTCTGACAGTCACTATTGGCAAAGATGCATTGGAACATTAAGACTATACATGTCTAATGCACAAAAAGGATATTATTATTAATATGCAAAACCATTATGCATTAAGATACAGACTGGCTCTGTCTGAAGCCTGTAACTCTTAATGAAAACTGAATTCCAACAAGAGTAGCAAGGGATGATAGTTACTGGGGTTTTTTCCTTTACAAACGGATTCTCATCCACAGAGGAACTCCTCACCAAAGACATAATGTAAATTATTGCAGATTTGCAAGAGCTTTATCTGTTTTACACACAGGAAGGTATTGTTGGCATTCTGTCAATGCCCAAGAATCTCCACCTGGGAATTACACATTGATGCCAGCAAATACACTCCTACAGTTCATTGGAACTGCAGTGACAGGACATGGGGGAATGGCTTCACATGGACAGAGGGGAGGTTTAGATGGGATATTAGAAAGGAATCCTTCCCTGGGAGGGTGGGCAGGCCCTGGCACAGGTGCCCAGAGAAGCTGTGGCTGCCCCATCCCTGGAGTGTCCAAGGCCAGGTCAGACAGGGCTTGGAGCAACTGCCAGGGTGTGAGGTGTCCCTGCCTATGGCAGGGGGTGGAACTAAATGATCTTTAAAGTCCCTTCCAGCCCAAACCATTCTGTGAGTCTGTGACAGAGCCAGGCCCATCTCCAGTTTCACTGGACACCAGAATGAACAGGAATATGGTTCTTACCAGCCCCTGATATTTGAGATGCAGGGAAAGTGCAGTGAGAGTAAAAAGTGGCCCCAGATCACACGTTTCCAGCAGGATTTCCTTTTTACTCCAAATCCACGTGGTACACAAGATACAAGGCCAAAGCAAGAACCTGATTATGACCCTTTGCATGGTCCCTCATCCCTCCCAAAGTGGTACTACAGGAGAAGAGATCCAAGACTACCCCCTGAAAAGAAGATTTCTGCTTTCCTTGTGGCATGATTTAATCACAACAGCAGATCAGTAGGAACACAGAAGGTTTGTTTTCACGCTCTTTTGGAAAGTAAAGAAAGAATCATGCACTCCAATTTCATAAGACTCCTAAACTTAATACAAATAAAGAGGAGAAGTGTGAATCTTACACATGACATTGCTGAGCCTGAGGGTTTAACAGTTTATTTCTGCATCAGACTGAGAAAACAAAATGAAAATGAAAACAATAAAAACACCTGAACTGACATAAAGAAATACATTTAATACAATCCAATTTTCAACTCAAATGGAGTGCTGAATAAGGAATTAACAAGAAAACCTCCCTGTTTACAAATTTTAGGGTAAAGTGACAGACTAAGAACCAGATTTCAATGTCCAAATAGTTTCTACCTGTTATAAAATGTTTTGGCTGGGGTTTTTTGTTTAGTTTTTTGTTGTTTATTTGTGGTTTGTTGTTTTGGTGGGGTTTTTTTGCCTAGGCTTGTAATGGTTGGAGGAAAAAGTTTAATGATAATTGGGTTTGGTTTCCTCTATTTAAATAAGTGCAGTAAAGATACACTCTTTGTGGTGGCACTGAATTAGAAGCTTAGAAGAGAAAGTTAATCCGAGTGGTGTCGCCAGGTCTCGCCCTGGACACCCTGTTTGAAATGTGCCCTTTCATCTCCTGAAGGAGAAGAATTTTATGCATTTACACACACAGCTCTCCTTGTTTCATTTCTTTGAACTTCCTCTTTATTCACAGCTTTCTTTCCCCTTCAACCATCCTTCAAAAGTTGTTTCTTCCTCTAAATTCTCAGGAGAAACTTTAAAAACATATTTTTTCCAGGGAGAACAGAGCAGTCAGTTTTAGGACTAGGAAATTATGAGAAAGTCGAATAAACCTCTGCCTGTGCCCACAGTGGGCAAGGCTGGGTGGAGGCACAACTCCCCAAGAACTTTCTCCTTCTCTCCAGTTGAGCAGGAAAATAAAGCCAAAATTAGCAATAGCAACAAAAGGAATCAGAAGAAGTTGCAAGAAGTTACACCTGGAATTAATTCATGACTTCACCCCAGCTCACAGCTTAGTTTTCCACTTTAACTACCCATTTATTTTGCATATTTTATTTGTTTTTATCTTTGAAGTTGCTCTTCGGAGTAATTTAAACACAATACTGCTAAAGCAAGTGTTTTGAAATTCCTTTCCTAACAAGGCAGACATTTTCAATCTCCACACACATATATATATATATTTATATTTAATGCTAAGCAATCACCTTTTTGCTCCCCAAGGTAAATGGCCAGGAAGACCACAGGATCATTAGTCCTACAGATATAATCACACATCAATAAACAAAAGCCCCAGGGCCATTGTTTTTCTTCATCAGATGCTCTCACATCCCCCCTTTGATGAACTGTGAAGATGCACATCAGATAAACGAAAAGCAATTCAATACAGGACACTGCAATAAGGGAACTGGTTTGAAATACATTATCTGCAGAGACAGAGTGTGTCAAGGTTTATAAGCCAAGATCAGCATCATCTTCATTTCTGCAGCTATGATGCTATTTTATAACAGTGAACTGCAGACAGGTCTTAAAAGAACTGTCTCTTTGCTTATAAGCAGAGAGTAAGAGAAATTGTTTTCTATAGGGAATCACAATACCTGCTGATCTATCTTAATAACAGGTTAAAATAATATTCTCCAAACTGTTTAACAACTTGTTCTTACATCTACAGCATGCTCTGAACTAAAATCTGCCTTGCAATCAATTCAAGCACAGGATTCCCAAGTGGATTTTGGAAACCTGCTGTGCCAAAGGTGCACCAGAAATATTCATGTACAAGAAGCAAACAGGTATTGTCAACACTAAACACATGCCCAGTCCCCAAATATCAGGAGATTTATCTGTCAGGATTGAGACCTTGCACAGAGCTTGGAGTGAGATGGGAGTGGCAGCTGGAAATGCTCAGTCCCCAAATTGCCTCTGGCTCCAGCTCATCTCTGCAAGTGCTGACTGCAACTCCAAACAACATTCTCCATTCAACAACGTTGTATCAGGGCTAAAAACCCACTGTGGGTGCTCAAGGTCTCCCAGCAGTCCTGCTCCAACAAGCCATCTGGCTTTTGGAAATAGGAAAAATAGCTTTTTGCTTGACTTCTTGCTGGTCCCACCAATCTACCAACTCCCCATGGCTACTAAAGTGACACTTGGCAGGTACCCAACTGCACAGAAATGACCTGAAATAGATGCAAAGAAGGGCTGGGAGGATGAACTCAGGGAGATGAGTCTTACAGAAGACCAGAATCATTTCCATTTCATAATAATAGTAATGTTTTCCCTGTTACTTTATTGGAAATTAAATATTCTACTAGTAATTAGCTGAATAACAAGCATTTCTCTATTAGCAAACTCAGTAACAGTCAATGCCAGCTTTGCTACTGAAAATACTGAGCTCAAACATGTGAGTTGGTCAACTTGCAGCTAAATCATCCCTTTCATGCTGCCTCTTTTTTACAGTTCTATTTGCATGGAACTACACATTTCTGACTGGGTGTTTTTGCAGGAAGACATTTGGTACACTTGGAGTTCATGCAGTTTAACATAAGAAAACTTCCCATCATCCTGGATCCTTAAGGCTTCTTCACAGGCAGCAAAAACAAAACTTGCTTTCATCTAAGCTGCTTTTAAATATAACCCACAAGAACTCAGATGACAGGAAATAAAAATATAGGCAAGATGAAAGGATTAAAAAAAAAAGAAGCCCTTCAAGAGATGAGTAAAAAATATTTCCTCCTTGAAGGAGGAGTTGGTGTCCCCACGAAGCACTGCCAAGGTCTCAGTGATGGGAGCAAAGCTTTGTGGGTGTCACACCAACAGTTCTGCAGATGCTGCTCTCATTCCAAGTGCTGGTTTGCAACTTTCCAAAGGGTGATGTCCAAGGTTTGTCCCCATTTCTGCTCACAACACATCAGCAGTGCCTGGGAGACAAGGAGAACTCTCTGGGCTGGATGTTACCTCATGTACTACTACAAAAAATGTTCCATTTAAATAAGGAGCAGATTTAAATTCAACTCATCAAGCCAGATGATTTCCATGCTTTGCAATTTAAAAGGATACAACTTCAATAAGGGTAAAGAAAGGAATATTTGAGTGTATGTTCCCTATGAATGAAATACTGGGGGTTTAGCCTTCCCCTCTCTACTACCTGTAGTTTAGATTTTTGTTGTGATTCAAAGGCTAACTATTAAATTGTACAAATCAAACTAAAACTTACAGCAAGATAAGATTACCAGTTTTTATCTTCCTTACCTTGTAGCAACTGAAAACCCCACACAAAGACATTACTTTCAACAGATTAAAACCCAAGCCTTTTTCAGCATCAATACTCATCTAACACTCACATGGCCACAGATATAAAGAAATCATTCCTTCTCCTGCAAATAATGTGCAGAATGCCAGTCACCAATAGAAGTGATTTATTGCATGAAAACTATTCATATCTCCTAGGTAAGCACTGCAATGTAAATATAACAAAAATATTCAGCAAACCAAACCAAGAGTTTAAAAAAAAATTAAGTCCACAATTATTTTTTATGTTTGGATTTTATCTCAAGTTTTATATATGAGATTCAGAAGCACAGACACATTCTGCAACAATAAATAGTTTTGCTGATGTTTATAACACCAAATTTTGCCAGTTCAGACATGGCAGAGGTTAGCTGGGCTTGTAAGCAATTCCCCAATTCCTTCTGTGCAAATTCTTGCATGAGCATTTCAGTGGTAGAAATGCCCGTGACTTCTTTCAGAAAGCAATCCATAAACTAGTCCTGAAGGAGAAAAAAAATTTGGACTCTTGGGATTTTCCCTTTTCTGCACAGAAAGGTTTGATTTGATAAAGACAACATTAGCCCCTTTCACTTTACAGATTGGTTTAACAACATCACTTCCCTCTCTTCCAAGTTCTTGGCTAAGCCAAAAGCAAATCCCAGCCTTCTGGGTCTCCATGAGAAGCTAAATTCATATTCCCTGCTCCCAGCTCTGTCTCTGTGCTCCTCATACAGGAATGCCACCCTCCTGAGGGCATCCAGGAGGGAGTACAGGAGCAGAGGGGGGTGAAGGAAGGGGCTGGCAGTGGACACACCTCAGGTTGCAGCAGAGAACCCAGTCCAGCCACAGAATTCCTTCCTGTCTATCCCAGCAGAGAATCCCAGCCCAGCCACAGAATTCCTGCCTGTCCATCCCAGCAGAGAATCCCAGCCCAGCCACTGAATTCCTGCCTGTCCAGCCCAGCAGAGAATCCCAGCCCAGCCACTGAATTCCTGCCTGTCCATCCCTGCCGGAGGAGCTCTTGCAAATTAAACACAGCAATTCACAGCAGACTGTGGGAATAAACCATCTAATTTACATGTTTCAATAAAATATATGCAGCCCTCCTGCCCAAAGCAGTGCTGACCATCCCGAAGGGATGGAAGGAAGGGATTTGGGCACTGTCCCGCCCTTGGCAGGGCTGGCAGCGCCAACAGGCACACAAATCACCAAGACTCAAGTCCTGAGGGCAGAACAGGGGCCTCTGCTCTCTCCCTCACACACACCTTGGCATTACTGGGGATGCTGATGCAGAACACACTGAGCAAAGAGATCATCAGGAACAGCCTGGGACTTCTGCTCCTTTGACCCTGATGAGCACAGAAAAATGGCTCTGGAGAGCTCATGTGGCATGAGAAAGGAGACCTGAACAGCAGCACGAGTCCCAAAGACTGAGAATTGCCTGGCACAGTAAGAAAAGCAAAGCCCTGAACTGCTGAATTGGTGCAGCATCACACAGTGCTGCTCCTCAGGAAGAAACCCCATCCTAAAGCAAAGAAAGTTTTGATAAAAGCTGCAGGAATCATCCCAGCTACAGCAAGGATCTGAAGTTTCAAGTTAAACACATATTGCAGCTCTTAAATCAGCACTACCAACAACATCCTTAATGCATCTGAGGATCTTCTGCTTGCTTTGAAAGCACATCCCTATGCAGCAACTTCACAGCAAAAAGGTTACTTTAGTTCACTTACTTTTAATATTTTGTATTATTTAAGATATCTATTGCATGCTTGGGTTCTAAACTCTACATAACATTTGCATTTCAAAGCCTCTGTGGTTCTACTCCTCAAGTGCAGTTCAAATCTGGGATCTGGAAACTTATGCCCAGTTCTACAACAGAAGTTAAAGATCATTGTTACCTCCAAGGCAGCCAACAAATGATAGCAGGAACAGCTGTTTCCACAGCAGCAGCATCTTCAGCCTCCTAAATTCAGTCACTCTGGTTCTCTCAGAAGAACTGCACATTTAGTCTTCAGGTGGGCAAGGTTTAACCTGTTAAAAGAACAAACACAGAACTGAATCCCTGGATGATCTTTAAGAACTGGCTGCCTTGTTAATGCTTTTAAATAACACACAACAAAGTCGACAGATCCTTTAATGTTCCTCTTTTTTTTTTCCTATGGCTTAATCCCCAGCAGAAGGGTGCACAGATAGATCACATCCAGGTAGGTCTACAAGGTGTTAGAATTACCCAGTCCAGCAGGAGCAGAGCTGACAGGGAAGTTCATTTTGCAGTTCCTGCTTCCCACCAAGCTCCAGCACTCATTTGTTTGGAAGATACAGTGGGTTTAAAGCACAGAGAGTACATGAGGTGCAATCAGAGCCACAGTTCAGCAGCTTAACACATGGTTACAGGAGCAGCTTGTGCTGCACTTGCCTTGTACACACTGTGCTGGCAACAATACATCGTGTGCAGGATCTGATTTAATTAAAGCCACATCTAACCAATCCCTTTTTTGATGCACTTGGGTGTGATGTGCTCACTGATGGGTTTTTTTAATTCCCCTTCAGACTTCAAGATCAAGTGCAATGCCAGGCAATGAACTCATCTGCTGCCACTTCTACCTTTGCCACTAGGCAGATGATTAACCCTGTGCCTGCATATGACATGGTTATTTTACTGGGATTTTTTTCCATAAAACAGCTTTACAGTCAGTTTTCTTTAGTTGTATGCCAAATGAGGCCTTTCTATTCTTTGCATGTCACTTCCCCAGCACCCTCTCTCTCCAGAAGACGGTGAGATGGGCAGTACACAGAGCAGACCAAATGATTCCTTCTGGAATTAGTCTACAGATCAGTGCACAGAAGTACTAAGGTCAAGAGAGCAACTATTAACTCTGAAGAACCAAGTCTGAGATGTCTGAACTTGATGTTTCCATGTGAATCGTACCTTACATTAGACTTAAGTTTTTACTATTGCTGTAAATGCAGTGTTCGAATTTCAAGTTAAGCAGCCCAGAAAGAGAGTCCACACAGAGGGTCTGCTGATACATCCCCAACCTAGGATTTGCTGGGAGACTTTAAGGTCCCCCAAAACACATCACACAGCCTTTGGCCACAAGAACAGTAGTTTTTTTCTCATCCTCTGATCCCTGGGGCTCCCTCAGGATACAGTCCCCTCTCACAGCAAGGCACACAGTGCTGACAGTGGCATCTTCTCCACTGTACTGTTGAATCTCTGGTTTTCTCTCCCATCTCTATGGAGTAACAGGTATGGATGACCCAGCCAAGTTGGCACAGAGGGAAACTACTGAGGGGCACAGCAATCCCCAAGCACCTGGAAAGGGGAGGGGGAAATGCCACCCCCAGGCAGCGCTCTGGGTCCAAGGGTTGGGGGAGCATCACTCAGTTCTCACAGAGCTCAGATCAAAAACTATATGGAAGTAAAATGTTATTTGCCTCCAAAAGGAGAGATGCAAGTCACACAAATTCTGTTCATTTTGCATGTTAAGAACTTCTCAATAGTGCTCTGGCAACAACCTAAATCTTCACAGAATATGCAGAGCTGGAAGGACCCACCATGGAGTCCAACCCTCAGCCCTGCACAGGACACCCCCAAAGTCACACCATGTGCCTGAGAGGGTTGTCCAAACTGTTCTTTAAGCCAAAAAAAACCAGTGACATCAAATGCACACACAAAGAAAGGTGAAAACATGTCCTGTGGCAGATCTGCAGTTTAAGACTTGAATTTTCTCATTTTCTGTTTGGCTTTTATTTTTTTTTTCCTTAGCAAATGCAACCTACAAAAAAAAAAAACAACCAACAAACAACAAAACAAAACCACAAAAGGAAACCAAAACAACCAAAAAATAAACCAAAACCTTCCTGTTGAAACTGGAAACTTGGGAGTTGGCCACTCCCTGCCCAGTGTTTCCAAGGGCCACATGCAAGGTCTGCCCTGGAGCACAGGAATCCATGGAATCCATGGACACACAGCCCAGAATCTGGCTGCATTATATCTTAATAAATTTTAATATCTAAGAGCCAAAAGCAGGACCATCCAAACACAACCCTGGCACAGGAGCACCCCAGGACACCCCTAATTTGGGCTGTAGAGCTAAATCCTCCAGGGCATCACCATCCCAGCCCATGAACTGAGACTTGCCCTGAGCAGTGAGGACAAGCCAGAAGGGCAGGAAGGGAAAACAGGAGGAGGTGAAATAGGAATACTAAAGTAGGTCATTCTTATGTGCCAGATTTCTTGCAAGGAAAGGGGAAAAAAAATATGGAGAAGCTAAATTAATTTCATTTTGTTCTTTAAGTGCTCTGGGCAAAGGAGAACATGATAGATCCATTTCAGGCCAGAAAAAAAAAGGCTTTAGTAGAAGCTAAAAAAAAATAAAAATTGGAAGGCTTTGTGGGTTTAAAATCATAAAAATACATCCCAACCTCTGGCTGCATTGTATTTTAATAAATTTTAATATCTAAGAGAGAGAATGGTAGTTACCAGCTAACCTTGTAAGATTTAAATGACTTTAAACACTTCATTTTCACTCTGCTCTGTAAGATTTTTCTAATCTAGGATCTATTCCTGAATACCAATGTTTCATTTTAAAAGCCTGACACTTGGTAGTGTTCAAAGTCACAGCTTTAAGCCAGATAAACGTATCTTTATGCTCAGTAACACGCTGGTTGTTTAAGAAGATGCAAATCCACATGAACACCCAGTGAACAGCAAAATATAAACTCAGTGAAGTTTCTCCCCAGTTCCCTGATGAGCAACGGCCCTTCCAGAGAGAAGAGGAGCACAAAGGAGGTTTTCACCCCAACCTCAGCACCAAGGCCAAGTTGGTGCCATCAGGTTGTTTGTAGAGCCTTGGCCAATTTTTGGCTCTGGAGAAAGGTTCCTGCTTGGAAATTGCTCCAAAAAAATCATGTATTGAACACCATTGCAGCTCAGCTCCTTTATCTTTTCTTATTTATTGTATTAATCCCCATCAGAGGTAAGGAGGTAAAAATCCATTCTATAGAAAGGCTGCAGCAAGTTACTTTCCAAAATATACATATTCCAATCATCCAGCACGTGGAAATGACCTGCATCAAGGAAATTCACAGCCCAGTGCAGAGATTCACAATCTGGTGACAACATTTCACCACCTTCAAAGCTTCTACATAACCCAAGTTGTTTTTCAGGTCATCCACACTCAAAATAAAAATTAAAAAAAAGGGTCCCAGCCCTTTGCCTCTTGATTTTTTCTCCCAAAATGTCACATCTTACAAATTAAGAGTAATGTAATATTAATAGCCAAGAATAATTTTGCTTCCCCCTTTACAGAAGGAAAGGGACAGATCCACAGCATCCCTTTGGTGCTTTTGGAAACACCTGGACTTAAATTGGCTCCACAGAAATTCAGCATTTTGTATGGAAAGGGCAGAAAGAATAAAGACAAGCAGCACCTGCTGTGGTTGGAAGAGACAGCAAAGAAACAATAGGACTAACACAGAGTATGAAAAAGAAAATATAAATATATTTTATGAAATTAGAAAGCTTCCCAGTGTTAGACAGGGCTCTGGTTTCAGAAGCCAAAGGTATAAGAAAGCAAAACTGTGAAGTGCAAACACACCAGGAAAAACTCACAATTCCATGTCTTTAACTGTCAGAGAGAAGCAAATTCTCATGAGTTCCTCCAAAAAGTCTGTTGAGGAAAACAACTGAATATCAAGAAAAAACCAAAACCAAAACACTCCACCAGCCAAACAAATTAATTAAGATGGGAGCACACATATATAAGAAAATTCAACCTGATTTTTATCTGTTCAAAATTAGCCTTCCAAAACCTATGCACTTACAGACCATCTAATACAGCAAGTGATGTACAAGAATGCCTGAAAGAAACAAAGTTTGGGAGAGGTTCAGGAGAGAGTAATTTTATTCAGTGACCTTAATTTTTACTACCCAGAGTCAAGTGTAAAAAGCAGTAACTCCCCAAAGGTGGAATTTTTATTTCTCTATATAAAACTGCAACTTGTCAGATCTGGCTGACAAGTTCATATTAAACTTGGAGTTTGAGCTAGAGGAATTTGTAGAGTCACTGAGACTAAATTAATCAGGAATTCCTGGAACTTGGGAGAGCTCCAGAGCCCTGGAACCTGTTTGTCTATATCGATCCCAAACCTCAGCACAGGGATGTGCTGACACCAGAGGTCAGTGTACCTTGGTTAAGGCAGGGCACTATTAGAAGCTGAGAATCACAAAACTATGAGATGGTTTGGGTTTAAGGGACCTTTAAGTCCATCCATTCCACCCCTGCCATGGGCAGGGACACCTCCCACCAGCCCAGGTTGCTCCAAGCCCTGTCCAGCCTGACCTTGGACACCTCCAGGGATGAGGCAGCCACAGCTTCTCTGGGCACCCTGTACCAGGGTTCCATTTGGATAAATTATGAGATTAACCCTCCAGAGAACAGTAAAGTCATCTCC
>JAWWLZ010000025.1:2911388-2927110 GCA_035041345.1 Poliocrania exsul | reverse complement strand
CACTGCTCCATTAACATTCCTTTTGTGCAAATAAAACACCCACTCCAGCTCCCTGCTGCAAGCCTTGCTTCCATCTCGACTTCCTTTCACATGTGCCATTTCACCACTTCAAATCCCTCTGCAATATTATTTCCCAGGAAGCAGAGGAATAAATCAATCCGAGAACGGTGTGTCCATTACCACCTTTAATCAGGCTCATTGGACAAGCTGCTGAGTCTTTTGGAAAGGCAAAACGTGGATCCTTACAAGTGTACAATTAGGAGAAATTTCCATTAGAATTGCAGGCAGTTCACTGTCTGCACTGCTTGTTCCCCTGACTGAGGCACACGAAATTTTTCTGAAAACAAGGAGGAAATGCAGATTCTTCTGTCCCTGCTGCAGGGAGCCCAGGGCTGGGAGGAGATCTCCTTTGTTATGATATTGTAAATGGGCAGAAGGACAGAGGAGACTACTTTTGTTCTGCTTATTTTCCTAAGTTACCTGCAGAGAATAAAATATGACTTTCCCTTTCCAGATGATGTTATATGCACCAACTAAAAATTCCAAGCCTGGTTCTCCTAAAAAGTATCACTTTAGATCTGCTGGAAAGAGAGCATCCTTGGACACTAAGGGGGTGTATGTCTATGCCATTAGGGATTTCTGTTTGAGACTTCCATGTCACTCTTTTCATGCTGGAAACACCCCCATGACAGCAGCCAAGGTTCCCAAAAAGGGAGAAGAAACTTGGTGAGGAATTAAGGGGATTCAAGGCCCCAGATCAGAACTTGTGCCTACTCTGCATTAAGCAAACCAGACTCCATCTAAGAACAAGAGGAGACTGGAGAAAACTTCAGGTTGAATCCCAAACCTTATCACTGTTTTCTAGCAGTTTCACACATGTCACTTTTATGTTTTTATTTTATATTCACAGCTGTGCAAAGGCAGCTTTTTGTTCTTCCAGGATAACACCCAGGCATGAGCAGGTAACTGGGCAGGTTATCAAAATCTGTAACATCAGGATATTCAGATGCTGGGGAAGAGAAGATTGTATGTTAAAACAGCTCAACAGCAAGAAGGACAAGGTGGTGGAGCTTTGCAACTTCCTTAAGCTGCTTATCTTTAGATAAGGAGCTTATGCAACTTTCTTAACTCTGGAGAACATTCAGCAAGTGATATCAAAACTGTTCAAGTTACACTTGGAACTGATACTTCAGGAGTACTCTCATTCTGCTCTCTTACCAATGAAAGAGGAAAAAAAAAATTGAATTTCCCTCCCAAAAAACCCACCTGCCCACTCAAGTCAGGGACAGTTTAACAGAGAAGGTGAGTCCCACACTTGTTTCCCTTGCATGACATGGTAAACTCAGCTTCTGAGCAAGACATTATTTCACATTTCTAGGTGGAGTCTGACTAGGAAGGAGCTGCTTTGTGATCCATCCAGAAGTACTTGCAAAAAGGAGTAGAAATACTGTTGTCATTCTGTCACCAAACAGACATATGAGAAGTGGTTTGGATTTTTTTATCTGAAAATAAGCCAATCAATACACCATGGATCTAGTCAAGAGTATTCATGGGACAGGATAGGGAGAAGTTCAAAACCTTAGTCTTACAACAGTCTTAAGTTCCATCAAAGCAGGAATTGAATGAATAATGAACAGGGAAGTTGACCCTACAGTCCTCCTGGAAGCTGTTGAAGAAAACATGGAAAAAGGTGAGGAAAGTCCATGATTCTTTTCTGGACTTCAGTGCCTTATGGAGAGGAAGCAAATGCCACCATCACTTCCAGGGAACACTCCAGTGGTGTCACACACCAGGTGAGGGCACCATGGGGGATGCTCAGAGGCTGGGAGCACTCACCTCTCCCACCAGGGGCTCCTGAGGGCTCTGGTTTTGAAGAGCATGGTGTGTTCCTTCATGAAGGTTCAACTTATTCCAGCTGCTTTGCAGAAGGAAAGAGCTGCAGACCAGCTTTTAAAGTCTCCAAGTGCATTTGATGAAATACCAGAACTTTCCAGTACCTGGATTTCAGTGTGTGAACCAGTTACATGGCAGAAAAGAACTTACTACAGTAAATGCTAAGCAAAACCCACAATCTTCTGTAATTCTTGGAGAAGAGGGGAGGAAACTCTACTTATTCTTCATTTAACAGTCAGAGAAGAACAGCACTGTTAGATATAACACCTCTTCTGTTTACATTTTAAGCTTATCAAGGAAAAAAAGGTGCTGAAGGAGACTGAACTACAGCTTTTAAAGCATTACAAACACAGCTCTTTTCCACAGCCATAGCAATTTTTATTTTCTTTAGCAATACAATAGCAAAAATAGTCAATGTGAGATTCAAAATCCAATAGTTACAAAAATTACAGCGAGAAATTGAAAAACTGCAAGATCTATAAACAGATTAAGGCAAACATCTAAAAGGAAAACTACCATATATATGCAACCACTTCAGCAATTGTATTTGATTCTAGGAATTGTCTGCCAGTTCTCTGTAAGGCTTTTTGGCTTTTTCCACTGTAATTTCAAACAGGATTTTTAGAACAGGAAAGCTGTGAGACAAGCAAGGAGAGGAACAGTGCTGTGTGAGGAGGCAGAGCCTCAAAAATGGGGCAGAAGAGGAAAGTAAGTCTGGTCTACACTATTTTTGCTACTTCTGGGACAAAAGCTGCCTCTTGCTTAATCAAGAGGAGAAAACAGACAAACAAGTAAATACCCAAGAATGGGAGAGGAGTCACACATGAGCAGCTGCTGCCCTTTGTGTTGTCAAGAAGAAAAACCCATTTCAGTGCCCTTCCAGTGCAGGTGGGCAGGGATGGCAGCAGAGCTCGAGGGCTGTGCCCACAGTCCTGGGCTCAGCACAGCTCCAACCAAACTGGCCCCCAGCCCCAGGGCAATGGAAATAAAAAAGAGTTTTCAGCACGAATTTAACCAGCCACCTCCTACCAGTTGTAGCAGGGAGATGTTTGGTCAAGCAAACATACACACCCCTTCCTTCTTTTAGGATCTTTAGTCTAAAACAAGAAAACATTTTCTCTGGTTTAAAAAATTCAGTGTGCTAACAGATGCTTTTCATTGTCACTGACACACACACAAACCCAGTGAGTGCCTCCAACAGCTCTGCAGCATCAATGCATCTCTATCTAGGGGTACACTTCGCTAAAAACACACATTTTAATGCTCAAACTGATATGGAACTGCACAGATAAAGGACCATAAACCACAGGATCTGGGGTTCTTCTGTTGATATTCCTAACAGCAGGGAAATGCACATATGTGACAAGGTGTGTGCCAACAGCTCTTCTTCACCAGGGGTTTTACAGCACTTGATTTTAAGAAGTACAACATTTCACTGTTGTTACTTAATTTTCCAGCAGCCTGTTCCTACAGCATAAGACACTTCAGAAGTAAAGAGGTACTGGTGGTCAAGCAGTGACCCAGCAGAAATGCTATCAAAGCCTATCTTCTGCTTTATAAATTACCCTAATAACACATACATGCATATACAGCCCTTTCCTTTTATTGTCATTTACAACCTACATCAACACACTTGGCTGAGATGTTAAATAACCCAGGATGCTGCAGAGCTTTCCTCCCACTCAGCTCTGCCCACACAACAACCTGCACTACAATTGCAGCAGCAACCACTCAAAAAGTTTGCATTTAAATAAAGAAAAAAGCCATCAGAGAAAAGGCTGATACTTTAGTCAGGAGCTTCTGATGTAAAAGCTGCACATGATCTTGCACATGAATGTTCTACCAACACAGCCCCACCAGGGGTTCTACCTGCTCCAGCACCTCACAACCATCAAGCTCATCCTCATGCTGGTTCTTTCCCCAGTGAGGACAACAATAAGTTGGGCAGGAGTAAAGAAAGACCCTTTTTTCATGGTTTTAGAAACAAACTGTCCTCCACCAGCAGGACAGATGGATAGGCAGGACAGACACACCCAGGAGACAGCAATAAACCTTAAGAAGCCAGGATGAAACCAAACATTTCACTATATTCAGGAAAATCAATGATGGTTTCTGCATCAACTATTTGAATTTTCCCAGTTTCTCCATATAAAATATCTCCACAGTAATATGTCATTAAAACAGTATTTTTCATCTCACAGGTTTTATTGGGAATGCCAAGAGACCCCAATTAAAACCCACGGAGTGTCTGCAAACCCAGAGATGCTTGATTTCTGCAAATGAACTCTGAAAATCAGCATGCTTGCAAGCTAAACAGAATTTATCATTTACTGACCTGCCCTGGATTGGATTAGACAGGATTGCTCCTTATGTAGTCAAGTACTGCAGCACTCTGGAAATTCCTGTCCTGACCTCAGCACAAGCACAAGGGAAGCTGCCCATGCTTTACAGCAAGTCACACCGTGGAAAACCAGTTGATTTTCCCCATCAGTTTGCTCCAAAGAGAGGTTTACAGCTACAAACAGCTGTAATTTATTATATCTTGAATTTCATAAAAGTCCTAAACATGTTGAGCAATAAAACTCCTCAGAATTGTCAAGGCCTATTGAACTGAAATCCACTGCCCACATCAGGGCCATGGCACTGTGATTGCAGAACTGCCAGGAACACAGGAGGGTATTTTTTTAAAATGAGCCAGTACACAAAAAAACAGGAATAGAGAGGAGAGCATGTTTAGAATAGTTAATTCCAGGATAGCTCACTACACTTGGATTAAAGTGTTGATGGAAAAGTAAACTGAATTTAACCATAAACTTTCAGTGAAGCTCAAGCTACTGTTTGGAAACTGCAGTAAAATTCAAGATTTATCACTTCTCCATTATAACTGAATGTACAAGTGTGTCTATCCTCAGTTATACATCTCAAAAATCAAAGGAAGAGCACATAGGAATAGATCTATACTAATAATAGGTGGGAAAAAACCTGCCCATACCTGGAGCCTCTGGTGTTTTCCTCTCTCCAGCTGAACAAGTCTGGACTCCACAGCTTCCCTGGCACAGCACTACACAAGTGACTTACTATGGTTTAAAAAAAAAACATGCCTTATTTAGTTTTCCTCAGTTAAACCCAGTGCAGAGGGACTAATTTGTAGCAGCTGAACGTGTTTAACCATTCTAGACTTTTCCTGCCAATAAGCAGCAATCAGAAAGCAGAGACACCTGTGCCCACCACACACCCCCCTGGTGGAGGGGCAGCACAGGAGCCTTGCCCCAGGCTCAGCTGGTGCAATTACACCAAATCAGAGAGCACAGAGTTCCCCAGGATGACAGGCAGGTTGGTGGCACTGTCCTGTAAGCCAGATATCCCTTGCACAAAGATTCTTTTAAGCTCCTTCATGCTCACACCTATTCACTCCTTGGCATCCCAGTCTGTGTTTCCCCCTCACACTGCAGGTCAAGAATGTATTGTTTGTATTTTCCAGCACCTATAAAGGGCTGACAAGGACCTCCCACACAGGTCTGGTCGTTCCTGCTGTTCTCTCCCTATTGCCTGACCACTCACTCAAAAGCCTTTGACAGCCCAAGTTGCTGGGTCTCATCTTCTGGAGCCCCACCACCCTGGAATGGTAAATCCTTCATGATTCACAGTCAAACACAGATAAAGTTTCTCCTGCGTGCAATTTGGATTAACAAAACACTAAAATAGATATCATCCAGTTTCAAATATTGCCTGTGCCCACTAAGAAGGTTCCTCCAGGAGAGCACAAGCAAGTTGCAGGTGTGGTTGTTCAGAGCTGAGCACAACTTCAGGAGCTCTCACTGCTGCCTCCCTCAGCTGGAAACGCAGCAGCTTGGCCAGTTAATTGTTCTTTATGTTGATCAACAGACATTTCTCAAGAGAAAAATAGCTGGAAGTCATAGTTTGGTTAAAAATCCCACATCCACTATGCCAAATGAAAGTATCACTGATTTTAAGGAATATTATTATACTTTATTACATTTAATAAGTGAAACTTTAGGAGTATAAAACTAACTGCTCTTTCAAAGTAAAGCCAATGCTATAGACACACTGAGCTGTATTTGGATCTTTTCTCAGACCAAATTTCAACATGCAGACAGTAGATTTACAGAAAAAGCAACAACAAACAGCTACCTGCATTATTCCAGCAGCTGCCTCCCACCTTCCCTCTTCATTCAACCAAACACAAGACTGAGAAGTCCTGACACTTCCCTTCACTCTGTATTAGCTCTTTCCTTTTTATAGAGTTCACTGAAAAGTAATGTATAGTAAATGTAGTTGACTGCAGTCAAAGCTTTGCCCACTTTTTGCTTTTGTCACCCAAACAGTGCCCTCCTGGACACACTTTTGTTTGAAAGACCATCAGCTTTGATCTGCTTTTCATCTGTCTCAATGGACAGGAGAACATTGTGGCCCTCTGAGCACCAAACAGGCACCTGTAAACAACAAAGTACTTCTCACTCCATGCAAACCTCCAGCCCTTACCTGAGCCTTTCCTGGTTAAGGCACATTACAAGGTATCTCTGATGATTCTTTCATTTTTTCCTCGAATTCTTTCTGCTACACCACATGCTATAAAATGTGGATATTCAAATCCACCCTGAAAAGTTCAGGCTATGCCTCTGAATAGCTCCACTAAACCAAAGGTGGAGATGTCAGCACAAGAGAGGGCTGCAGCTCTAGCAATCTCATTTTTCTGTATTTTACTTGGGTTTTTTTCATAGGATAATCACTGGCTGATCTTTCCCTGGTTTGGCTGAGAGAAGCTGCCTCTGAGGGAGATTCAGCTGGAGAGCTGCAAAACACCAAAGAACAAAAAGACCTGGGAAAAGAATGGCTGTCACTGCAGATATGTTTTGTTAAGGGCAGCAGCAACAGAGCAACCACTTCAGAGCACGGGCACCAAGGCAACTCCATTTCCAGAGCCTCTCTGTGACAGATTCAGTTCTGAAGAACCAAACCGGTAAGTTCCTAAACTTCTTCAAACAAAAGCTGATTTCAAAATACCTTGCCATTTAATGTATCTTGACATCACTCATGCACAACATGAGCTCAAGTAGGGCTTTCATCACAGAGGTCCCTTGAATAAATCATTTGTTATCACCTTTACCTTCAGCACTGTTCCACTTTAAGGACTGCATGCATCCCAGGACTATAATCCAGTGTTCACTGGTTTCCAGATATGAACTGGAAGGTTATGTGTTTGCCATGGGAACAAGACAGACCTCACTGCCAAGCTGAACACCAAAAAGGGTGAAAAGTAATACATACAAAAAGTAACTTTACAGGTAAACAAACTTCCCCTTTTCCTTGTTTGTTTGTTTATTGTAAATCAACAAAGTTCTGTAATTATTTCTCCTTTTTATACTCAGGGGGGATACTCACCTCCAGCCAGAGTCATTCCTCATCACTAATAACTTCCCTTTCCCTACAGCCTTGCTGACAGCCCCACACCATTGGAAATGCATGAAAAATCTTGTTTGCAGACTGCAGTTAATCTGTGTCTCCTGGTATCAAAGTAAACCCTGATAATCACTTATATACATATAAAACCATTGGCTTATGTCCCTTGCACGAATCAGCCTCTTCCAGGAAGAACAGTAAAAAGATTGCCTCTATTTGCAGTATCACAATAACATTAAGATGCTCTTGTGGTATTGCAATGGGAAAATTCCCACAAGAAACACCACCAGAACATAAACATAAACAACATCAAAGACAGTGAGTCGTGCTCAGAAAAAAAACAAACAAGCAAAACCACCGCCCCTGCAGAGCGGTTGGAAGTGTTTGTGGGTGGAAACTCCAACAGGAGCATTAGAGAGAAGTGACATGAAAATATGGCATCGCTCCTTGGCTACTGTATCGTGATCTTCAGGAATTTAAAGAACAAGTTGTTTTGGTGGGTCTGTAACTCACGCATCCAGGAGCCCAGGGGTCTGCAGAGGGTGCAGCCAGCTGGATACACACATGGATTTCTCCACAAGACCCTGACTCAGGTCACCAGCATCAGGGCTGGAAGAGTGCCCGGGCTACAGAGTCACCTGCAGGGCCACCATTCCCACCATTCCACAGAGCATCCAAACTCCGTTTTACTACCTTAACATCAAATGTACCAAGTATCAGATTAATTAGGCAACCCCTACCTGATGTTCTATTCACTGAGCAACCAACCAACTCTGGAAAAACCCTGTCTTAAATGCCAGTGCCAACTCGCAATGCCCTGTTCCAACAACACGGACCCGAGTGGCACCTCCCACTGCTTTCCATTCCCAGGGAACACCAACCAGCGCTTCCAGCCCCAAGCCTGCAGTTCATTCCCTGCAGTGCAAGGCACTGCCAAGGGGAATAGAGAGAAGCAAAGTCACTACCAAGGCTGTAGGAGCCCTGATGAGCAAGGGAAGTGCCAGCGTGGCAGGGCAGAGCTCAGGGCACAGGGCATGGATGTGCCTGAACTTCAGCCCCGGCACCAAGTCAGCAGCATTTTAGCAAGAATTCTTCACCTTCACCAAACCATTTCCCCCCATATGCTTTCACAAGTTTATTTCCCAGATTAGTATGGAAAGTCTCTTGCATAATAAATAACTTTCTGGAACAATTCCACGTGGAGTAGCAATACCCTTCTAATGCTTACAAGTTACTTCAGCATTTCCATTCCAGATTCCAACTATTTGTTCATAACTTTCCATATACATTAAAAAATACATCACTGAACAAACCTGGCATGCAGATTAAGCTGTAGTTTAAGTTTCTCTTGCAGAATACCACAGTCAATACTTTGCAGAGTTTGCATGCCCTCCCTAAGGACTTGAATGTTATTTTTACACTGATAACAAAAATACTGATATTATTTCCCCTTGTGTAAAACAAGCACTTTGGGGACAGATAAAAATCACTGTGGCAGTGATTTTTTAAGTGTCAGTGCCATCAGTAAGGCAATCGCGACTAACCCGCTGGTACCCAAGGCTGGATCATTCACATCAGAAACGGACTGATCTTTCTCCGACACATCCAACAAAATGGTGCTCGGATTTAGGTTAATCACAGCCAAGCACCACGCTTAATTGGCACCAAGGTCACAGAGCGATGCTGTGAACATCGGCAGTAAGATATGAGTCATAAAAATCACAAAAGTTCCAAAAGAGAAAGCAAACCACTAGTGGAAGAGGGAACAGAGCCGGCAGACCCTGCAGAGATGCTGCTGCGGAGAGCAGAGAGAAGCGGAGCCCGCAGCTGTGCCAGCCCCGAGATGGCACAGGAACTTCGCGTCCAGCTCCACCCTCCCCCGTGTCCGAGGGAAAGCTCCGGTTTTGCCAAAATTCAGTCAAAACCGAGCGGTCCCGAGTGACGTGCGGAGAGAGCAAAGGCAATATTCACGAGGGAAGAGAAAAAGCCTTTCAAAAAGCCTTCTCTGGAGCGGTGTGGGAGTTGTTTGGAACCAACACGGCAAATCCCCACCGGTATCAGAGCTGGGGGGCGAGAGGCTCTGCACGCCCTTTCTCGTGTTTGAGATAATTACCGCGTAATTAAAAGCGATGCCAGAGCTTTAGAACTTGAGCAACTCCAGGCTCACTTTGAATTTTCGGGGTAAAACATGCGAAAGACCAATAGACCATGCCAGAATGCATCCTGCCCGCTCCAGCGGAGCCCTCGGCGCTCTCCCACCCTCGGGGGCTGCGGGGACCCCCGGGCGGCTCCCGGAGCGTTCGGACCGGAGCGGGGACAGGGGACACGGGACACGGGACAGCAGCTCCCGCTCAGTGCGGCCACCAGAGCCCACCCGGGCGCTGCAGAGCACGGACCGAGCAAGACCCCCGGCAGAGGAGCCCCCCGAGAGCCGCCCCCCGCCGAGATCCCATGCGGAGACGCCTCCGTGTCCGCGGCAGCGCTCGGAGCATCCCCGGCCCCGCTCCGCGGGTCCTCCGCTCCGTCCCTCCCGAGGGATGGGGACTCAGCTCCCCCACCAGCCGCGACCCTCCCGGGCACCCGCACCCCAACTTTGTCGCCCACCTGCAGCCGAGGCGCTCCCGGCCGTGCCCGCAGCCCTTCCCCGCTCCGCCGTAATCCTGCGGCTCCCGCGGCTCTTCTGGAGCGCCGCTCGCTCCTCTCCAGCCGACGGGGCGGGCCCGGCCCGATCTCCCGCCCACCGCCCCGGGGCTGGCACGGCCCAGCCCAGCCCAGCCCAGCCCAGCCCGGCCCGGCCCGGCACAGCCCAGCCCAGCTGGTCCTCCGGGAGCCGCCGGCGCCGAGGATGCTCTGGCTGCGGGTGGCGCGTCTCCCCAGAGCCTCCCCCGGAATCCACCTGGGGAGGGTAAATGTGCTCCTTCAGCGAGCTGGGAATGACGGGGAAAGTTGACGCGTTACCGGCTTAAATAAAAACTCCATCTAATTTCTGGGCTGGAAGCCCAGGCAAAGAATCAGGTTCGCGTAGGTCGCTGTGCAGGAGCCGGATGGGGGTTTTATGGAGTCTGGCTCCAGCTCATCTCGGTATTAGAGCTGTGCTGCTGTAATTAAGGCTCAGCAGAATTCCTTTAAGTCCCCCTTCTTTTTTATTAGCAGGTTATATAACAAATTGTACTAAGTTTCCCGAAACCTCTCCTATCTTTCAGCCTCCCAAAGCACAGTGAAGTGCACTTTATAATAAAGTGTGCATTAGCCTGCAGAGCCTCTGTGGAAGCCAAGTTACACCAGGGATGGCTTTGGATTCACAGTCACTGTGATGTGTCAGTGCAAGAAAACCATGGAACCATGGAATGTTTGGGTTGGGAGGGATCTGAAAGACCATCTCATTCCACCCCTGCCATGGGCAGGGACACCTCCCACCAGCCCGGGTTGCTCCAAGCCCTGGCCAACCTGGCCTTGGATACTTCCAGGGATGGGGCAGCCTCAGCTTCTCTGGGCACCCTGTGCCAGGTCCTGCCCACCCTCCCAGGGAAGGATTTCTTATTAATATCCAATCCAAACCTACTCTCTTTCAGTTTGAAGTCATTCCCCTTAGTCCTGTCCATTAATTAGTCTCTCTCCATCTTTCCTGTCAGCTCCCTTCAGGCACTGGAGGGTTACAATGATGTCACTCCAAAGCTTCTCTTCTCCAGGCTGAACAATCCCAATTATGTCAGCCTTTCCATGTAGGAGAGGTGCTCCATCCCTCTGATCAACTTGGTGGCCTCCTCAGGACTGAATACAACAGGTCAATGTCCTTTCTGTGCTGGGGACCTCCCCAGAGGGGAGAAAGGATGTGGTGACTGCCTTTTGGTGCACAGAGGGATCTTGGACAGGGTGGTGATGCATTCACTGCTCTCCGGGCATTGGGAGGAAGGATGTGAGGAAAAGTTTTCTTCTTCAACGAGTAAGATTTAAGTCACTGCCACCTCTGTTTCCCTTTCTGTCTGTTTTTGTCATGAATTATTGAAATGTGCTGGCTGGGAAATGGTGACATCTCCTCTGGGAACTAGGAGAAACTCGACACAGCATCTGTTGACCCTGACTTAGAGCAGGAGCCCTGACCTGAAGAGATGTCCTTACTTTTCTATGCCTGTGAGAGTCTGTAATTAAAGGAATGTCCAGCACTGAAATGTAGCCACTTCTGTAATGAAATGTGGCACTGATCTGAGGAAGGGATGTCAAAAAATAAATTATCTCTGAAAAACAGGATGCATTTTTAATTGGCAGAGCACGATCCCACTGGACTCATAGAGATGATGGAATTACGGTGATTTAACGAGTTCCTGTACAGGAGCTGAGCATTGAGATTTGTACCAATATGGTCCAGCTCAGCCTTGGCACGGAGCAGGAATGTGCACTCAGCTTGTTGGTGTAGCTCAGCTGATGTATTACAGTCTGGTAGCTCCATCATCTCTAAAACTCCACTTTGGGCTTTTGCTTAGAAGGTAATATTAACTATTGGTTGTTACTGCTCAAAGTCTCATGAGAGGATAGGGTCAAGCCTTGGTTTCACAGCAAACTGGCTCAGGTAGGAGAGTGGTGGCTGTGGACACCTCTGTGGGGCAGTGACAGCACAGGCCCAGGAGCAAAACCCGAGTGCAGACTTGGCTTCCTCAGAGTTGTGCCGTTCAGTATTCCCGACACCCGACACACTTGGGCTTATGAGAGCTGACAAGGTCATGGACCTGTGGCACAGCTGTCCACGTGGAAATATCAGCTTGAGCTGTGCAAGGCCAGTGTGAGAGCGATAGCCTGTATTTTTATGCTTGACCGACCACTGAGGCTGTTAAAATTTTGAAAATGCATTCTGCAGTTGGCCTTCCCTGGTGTCCTTTGTCACCTCCAGCCCAGACCCACAGTCGGGCTACTTCGCCCAACTAATGTATTTTTTCAATTTCACTTAAGTCAAGGACTTCAAATTCCTATCATAGGTGTCTAGTTACACCACATAAGAGATGCTTTTATTTTAAGTTTGTCAGAGAGGCACTTTATGAGATTGTGAGGTTGGAAAGATGACTCTAATCTTTGAGATGACAAGTTAAAAAGGACAAACCCCACTCTTTCCCTCACTTATTTTCGAGCAGCCCAGGCATGTAGAAATAGTGGCTTTGTAAGTGTTTTTCCTGTACTCATTTCAGAAAGCACAGCAGACCTGCAGTATCACCATATACTTACTGAAGGTAAGCAATTTGTGGACAGTAAATTCTCTGAGGTCACCTGGCATGTTTTCACACAGTGCCTGGTACTGTGCTGCCCTTCTGCCATCTGGGGCTTCTGGACTGACTGCACTATCCATGTCCAATAATAACAGCTTAATTGCCAGTCTCATGCTATTTCCAGCTAATGATTTTTTTTTTCATTTCTACTTGTCATTCAGACATCACTGTTGACATGTCTCTGAAATTATATGTGAAGAACAGGGATGCTTCTAGTCTAGTGTTGTGTGATTAATGCTTCCTAAGAATTAAAGGGGGGAAAAAGCACTCTAATTTATGTGCACAGGTGTAATCAGGTACATTAATATCATATTTAAACTTCCCAATGAATAATTTGTTTGGAAGACCCAACTTAACCCTCTCCATCCTGCTGCCAGCTGGTGTAGACCTAAACTATCAACCAAGCTCTTGATCCCATTGACTGCACCCCCTCCTCTGCCATAGTTGCTGTGTCTATTTTCAAATAATATTCCTCTTGCCACGTTCACATTTTCAGCACGTGAATTTCCCATGTAACTGTTTTGTGTCCTGCTGGTTTTTGAAATTTGAGGTGGGAATTTAGGCCCCAGTAACAAGGTGACTCAGATACCCCATAAATTCCTCCAGAAAAAATCAATCATCCCTTGTCTCCCAGCTGCTTTAGCTTTCTCATACCACTGGCAGAAATACCCAGTAACTCACCTCAAGCTTAAGTTAAACTTGTTCTGTAAAACACCTCTAGGACGTTGTCAAAACGGGATCTAGTCAATGGGATTTGATGGACCATCACTCTGGTCTTGCCCCTGGCAGTCTCTGGTATCAGTTTCTTTGCAGGTAGATAAATCAATGAACTTAATCTGGAACAGCCACTAGAAAGTAGAATATTAAAAATTAATTCAAAAAAAGTTGAAAATTTAAGTTTTCTGTTTTTCTATGTGTAAAGGTTGTAGCATCCCACCTTTCCCAACCACATTTTCAGGCAGAATAAAGTCAATGATGAAAACATAGGGACAAAATATGTGATGCTTTGGGTGCAGTTAAATGAGTAGAAAATTGACTTTTCCCAGTTATACTTATGGGAATCTTATTTAAAGATAAGTGCTTGATGTAAATTTAATCTTTCTAATTTTTAAGAGATGCTTCTCCCCTTAAGCCAACATCGATATCAACTAATCTGAGGCTTGATCTGCAGGCACAGTTAATAGATTATGCATTTCTTTCAAGATCGAGGTCAGCTGTAGTAACTAGATGTTTTTTTGAATATCTATATCACAAGACAGCATTCCAGTTCTCCAGGGCACAGGCAGCCTCCTTGTTGTGCTGGTGTCACGGGATAAGCTGCATTCCCCCTCGTGCCCGATCCATGGTCACATCCTTGGTGTTCCCACCTCTGACACCAACATGAGCCGTGCTCCTCATGCTGCATTTTGTCCCATTTTGGAGTATCCTGTTCTCCATAGGCTTGGGAGCCATTAAGTTAAAAGGGATGGTGTTCTCAGGAGCATCCAGCAAGACTCTTGTCCAATTTCACCGCAGTGAATGGTGACACAGCTTTGGGCATCAAATCCAATTGATTGAATCACCAGCGTTTCAAAATTCCCATTTCAGTGTCTCCATGAGCTCCTGCTCGTCCTAATGAATTGAGAGTGTTACTGGTGTTTGGAGCAGCAGGAGGGAAGGACCAGGAGAGAGAGGCTAATGAGAAGCCCTGTCTCTATTAAGGAAATTAATTATGAGACTGGATTAAACTGCAGCCCTGGAAGCCTCACTTTGCCCAGACTATGTGCGTGAAAGGTTTGCACTGCTGTGATAGCCACAGCAGTGGTGTTGGGTGGATTCCTTAGTGAGGCAGGACCTGGAGCAGACCACAGTGACTAATCCAAAACCCAGAGAAGAAAGGGAATTATGTGCCATTGTGCTGCAGAGCAAGGTACAGAAGGAAAATGATAATATGAAGGTTAAGGACCCGGTGAGTGCAAACTGATACACAGTATCTTGAAATCACAGAGAAAGAAAATTAAAATGGTGAAATGACTTCATATATAGGTAGATGGAGGCATAAAAGCAATCTGTGAACTCTGGGAGGGAGAGCAGAGGGAGAGTGGTACTGTCAGAGGTAGAGCCTTTTGCCTATTAGACTTAAGTGGTTGAAAGCTATTTCCAATAAACAGGCAATTTTAGTTTTGTCATTATTTCGGGGTTTGTTTGACTCTGCTTTTGTGTGTCATTGAAATATTTGTGTATTAATAGATACTCATTTTCATAGCATTACAGTAATTTGAACATCTGCAGCTCCCAGGCATTAAAGTACAATTACTCCCCTATATTTCAAGTTATTTTCACAGTACTTCTTCCTGATTTTGTCGTGTCTATTAAAATGCAACAGATCAGTTCTTATCATTACCTATTAATTGGCAACCTTGAGCTGAAGTATTAAGCAGAAACCAGCCTGATGCCTGGAGGCCTGGCTCACAATTCAGTGGAAAGCAAAGGCATTTTATGGCTGTCCTGAAACCTGAATGATGGGCTGGGTAACTTTCCTGATCAAATACAATTAAATATAAAATTATATTCCCACCACCCATGGCATCCTTTGTTCCAACAAATTGCCTGATGTACTATTAAATTTACTAAATACAGAACATTTTCTAGATGGAAGGTTTTAATTCTACCAAAAACTCACCTTAGTTTATTAAAGAAATGAGATATTTTGTTTAGAGCATTGAGGAGCTCTCACAGGGCAGGAGGACTCTCTCTGGATGAGAAATGTCTCCTCTCCAGGGCTCAAAGTGACTTTTGAGGAGGGGAATACACAGAGGAGAAATTAACCCAGAGCATGTCTGTGAGTTTGCTGTTAAGGGTTAAGAAACCAAAGCAGCCATTGTGAGTAAAGATGTGGTTAGTTAATCTTCTACCAGGAAAGAAATACTCCTTAAAAGCTCTCTGGAATGTGCTCACTGTCAGTATGATGTTAAGGAGGAGGGCAGGAACAGCAGGCTACCCCCTCCTTCCCTTCTTAGTGTGACAGGGATTTTTCATTCTACTCAAAAGAACTTAATCCATATTTTTAAAGTGATTCCTGTAATATTTCCTTGCAAATGTGATGCTGGGTTGTGGTTTTCTCCAAAGCTTTTAGTTCTATCTGGGAAATTCCTGGTAGTCAACACACAAACA
>JAWWLZ010000025.1:2857894-2903864 GCA_035041345.1 Poliocrania exsul | reverse complement strand
TAATGCTCCTGACAACTCACATTCCCAAGGAGCACATCAGAACCTCACATCTGAACCCAGAGTGGCCATCCCAGCTGCAAAGCCTGCTGGGTTTGGTGGCTGGCTTTGCTGCAGCAGCCAGACTTGGTATGTTCTCAGGGAATCTGGTTTTAATTCAGCACCTCAGTAAGTGCAGAATCTGTCCCAGGCATAGAAAACTATCATTATTGCTGCAGGCAGAGCAATCCTATTGAAAGAGGGTATTTTTATCCCAAACCAAAGCCTTTCTACCAGAGCTTTTCTGCCCTGAGTTCTTCTGTCACATGGAGGATGCAGAATGAGGACTGTGCTGGAGGCTCATCAGTCCCATTACACTCAACCAGGTGTTACAACCCCAGGCAGTGCCAGGAGAGCTCTCCCTCCCTCTGCTACTTGCTTTCCTGGGTGGGTATTTCATTTTTGTCTACTTGAGGAGCTTCTTCTCCCCTTCCCAGCTCCTGTATAGTAGACAGAGCTATAGATTCCAGCACTTGACTATTCTGTGCATCTCTTTTTACTGCACCTCTGATCCTTCCTGCCAGGCTGTTGGACATCCCAGGTCACTGGACAATCACACAATGTGCAGCTGAAATTCAACCCAATTTTGCCTGGAAGTCAGGTAGATCCAATGCTCAGGATATTTAGACTGTGAGAAGTCTTGGGAAGAATATGGTTAAGAGTGAAGTTAGAAGTTTATATTCAGCTATTGCTATCAGAGTTCCCAGCAAAAACTCGCTCAAGGGGAAACAGCACACACCAACAAGTGTAAACAAACAAACTCCAGCCCTTGGAAATGATGAGAAAAAAAAGGGCTACAGTGCTGCTGCAGTCCCCAGCCAACCTCACTTCTGAGGCTCGAAAAATAGCAGCTTCTCACCTTAAATACTGGTTTGTTCTCACAGGGATTTAGGGAAGCTTCCATGCACATCCTGCATTGGACACACTATTCATCCTTGCAAATTTTACAAAGTCCTTTCAGAAAAGCCAAGAGAAAAATAGGGGAAGGTTTCTCATGTTCTGTTGCACTGCAGTAAAATGGTTGGCACTCAGTGGAGCTAAATTAATAAACTTCTTTATGATGGCTTGAAGTTACTGCTGCTGTATTCTGGAGCAGGCAGATAATTGGAGTGGTCAGAGTCACAACTGCAGTGCTGGAGAATTGATGCAATAATTCTGGAGCAGAAATTGTCTAAATAAAGGAGAAAGCACGAGCATATGTATAATATATCTTCTGGAATTCTGCTGAGACCTCCAGGGAATTGGATTGGGAGCTAATAAACTGTTAATTAAAATTCCCATAACAGGAAAAAAAATTAATTAAGTAGGTCTATTGACAGCTTCCCTGATAGGGTAAACAACAGTCTATAATCATTAACAGCTCATGCAGAGATCTGCATGGGTTTGCTTATATGAGTTCTAATAGAGCCATTGAAAAGGGATTACAAACACAGGCAAAAAGCACATAGTTCTCACTTGTCACTTTTTATGGTGTTGATTTGTATTTTGATTCCTCTTGCAGTGAAGGTTGCTGAGAGTTATGGCTGTCTGAGGGTCAACAAATTTCAGAAGGAACCAGTCCCCTCCATCGGCCTGAAACAATCCCAGAACCCCGAGCTCTGAAATTCGTGACACCCATACGGAGAAGTATCATTTGCAGTGATTTATTCTGACAGGTACATTATTGGGTGCATGTTAACCAGGACAAATGGCTGTACAGGAGAGGAGGACAAGGAGCTCCAAATTACACTTTTGGAAACTTTTCTCTGCGCTGTGGGCTGGTAAGAGAGAACAGCAATGGCTTTTTCATGGGGGGAGATAATCATCAGCAAGCTTGAATCCATCACTCCTGGCTTTCCCAGCAGTAAATAACCAGACCAGACCCAACACCCCCTGCCAAACCTGCACACCAGCCTGTTCCATCGGGCTCCTGAAGGCTTTATTGACACAGTTTGAATGCACAGAGAGCAGAAATACCAAATATTAATGTGGTGTCACTGCAGTCTCTTCTTTTTCATTACTTCATCCTTCGAGGCCACTGTGTAATCTGGCAGCAATACAATGCATTGCTTTATTCTGCCTCTGTATGAAACATCCCTTTATGTCAAATTTGGTTTGCAGACTTACACTCATAGAGCAATTCCTCTCACCCAGAGAAGCAGTGGGAGAGTGTGAGGTTGTTGGCATGTCTCCAGCCCCATTGTTAACAATTATGACATGACTGTCAAACCTTATTATCAGCTTTTAGGAATCTCTGCGAGATCCTGTAAGCACAGCTGTTTGGCTTTTCCCTGAAACTCTGCTCCTGGGAGGCAAGAGGAAGAGGGAATGTGCTTTCCCTTCGGGGCAATCACTGAGTGCTTGCACAAAGCCACAGCAATCAGGTTTTTTGGGGGTCCACTCTACCTCTGGTTATGTTGGAGTCCCGTGGTTTCATCCCTAGCCTTGCAACAGCTTGGTTGCTCTTTAATCCCTGCAAGGGACATTTTGGCAGGTGTCCTGTAGCAGCAGGCCAAGGGAGGATGCTGGCCCAAATTGAAATGTCTAAACTGGAAAGGAGGTGGGTGTGGAAGAGCAGGAGAGGGCTGGAAAAGGGCTGTCCCTCAGGAGCACACCTTGAGGACATGGGCAGTCAGCCCACAGGATCAGACCAGCCCTGTTTTACAGTTAAAAGCCCCAGGAACAGAGCAGACACCAGGTGGATCTGTCCTACTTGCTGGTGGAGATACATCCCCACCAGTGCTTGACATGACAAAAGTCAGACCAATGTGGTGAACGAATAAGAAACCAGCAATCTTTGTGTTTAATAGTGAAGCAAAATAATCTCTTAGCTATTATTTTACCTTTTGTAATATTTTTGTTGTGTTAAGGCTAAAATGATGAGAGGTTTGGAAGGCTGCAATGAAGGAGCATCCCACTCACCTGCTGAACAGGGGGGTGAATGTCTGCAGACATCTCCAGTGGGTGGACAGTGATTCTCACATGCACGTGCAAGCTCTGCTTATTTGCTTTCTATCATCACCATTAATCTGCCACGGGAGGTGTGTGCTGGAGTTCTCCGATACCACGTTCAGCAGACCTCTGTCTCCCACCCTAATGGCACAAAAAATAATAGATGTTACATTTCACATGCTGTTTCTTTGAGTCTGGAACATCCTTCTCCTGCTGGCCTCATCAAACCTCCCATTGTAATCGGCAAGTTTTCATTTCACTGGGAATCTTGGGGGGGTTGAGGGAAGGTCATTGATTTCTCACAACCGATTCAATCTTTTTACATGCCTGACTGCCCTAAATCACTACAAGTAGGAAACTATTTTCAAAATTTCTCAAGAGCCCTGAATGTATCGATTGAGTCTAACTTTGACTTCAGACATTAAATTCTTTCTTTTCCTGGAGAAAAACAACCCCTAAGCTTCTATAAGGCCACTTGTTTTCAGTTGGCCATCTGTTCCTTCTTCATTTATTTATGATCTTTTCAATGGTATTCAGGTTAAACCTTTGATGGGTTGCTCAAAATTTCCTTATTGTCTTTTTCACATTTGCCAATGCAAGTTAATTTTATTTGAATTTTCTCTCTCTGTCTTGGTTCAATTACCAGCCCCAAACAGTTGTTGTACTTGGTGCTAAACAGTAGCATATTGCCTGTGTAGTCATGTTTATAATTATTTCTCCTAAATTCCACTATCCCCAATTAAACTACAAGAACTTTGAAACTTAGAAGTTAGTTAATGGGGGAAAAAACCTTCACTGTTGGATAAATCTTTTTGCTAATATCCTCCCTTGCCTTTACAAATATATCCTGAGAGTTAATGCAGTTAGCACCAAGATTAGTGAGAACGTTTTACCTCATTTCCCCCAGCCTATTACAGTGAGCAGCTAAATTAGAATTGTAGATGTGGTGCATCATGTTAAGGGCCTCCAGTTTGGATTTTAAGTCATGCAAGTGCTCAGCACACAGTAGCACATCTGGAGGCTGCAGTGTTCCAGAGCCAGAAGCTTTACCAGCTCAGAACTATGTATTTAAAACAAAAACAACAACAAGAAAAAAAAAACCATATATGGAGCTTACATGGAGTACATGGAATAATTTACAACAAAATTGAGATCAGAATATAGAGGAGAATGAATTCTTTCTTTCAATTAGGTTAGAGAATCCAATCATGTTGTAATGTCTTTGTCACTCAGAAAGTTGAAAATTGTTCTCCAAGTCATTATCTCACTAGTTATTTGGGGAACAAAAGGGAATGCCTATTACATACAAGGAGCAAATATTGAAGAAAGACTTTCATGCAGGATAGAGCCTTAAGTTGGCCACTTGAATTTTCTTTTCATGCTCCTTCTTTTCAGTGGAGCTAAGCCAAATCCCAATTATCAGCTTCATATGCAATTAAAAAAATCATTAAAAATATTATTTGATTACTTTTATCAAAACCAGAAAAGTTTGAATAGTCAAAGGCATCTTTCCCAGGGAGGTTGTGGTTGCCCCATCCTTAGAAGTGTCCAAGGCCAGGTTGGACAGGGCTTGGAGCAACCTGGGCTAGTGGAATGGGTCCCTGCCCATGGCAGGGGATGGGACTGGATGAGCTTTAAGGTCCCTTTCAATCCAAACCATTCTATGTTTCTGTGACTCTTGCAATGAGAAAAATTGTAGGATGGAAGATTTATACAAAACAATTTGAAAATTTGAGGAAATACTGAACTATTCCAACATGTAGCAGTGGTAATTTTTGTGGTCCCAACTGGACCAGGTGGTAAAAGGCAAGACAGTCCCCAGCACTGCCAAGGGGTGCCAGTGCCCCCCAGGCTGGTTTGTGCACAGAGCTCTTCCTCCTGTGCCTTCCTTTCATTCCATGTGTTCAAATCCCAGCTGTGACAGCTTTAAACCTCCATGGAGACAGCACAGCTCTCACCTTGGTGCTCTCACCACCTCCTACCCTTCAGTGCCAGTCACTGGGTGACATCCCTGGTGTCCCCCATCAAGGCCACCATGGTGCCACCACCGACAGCCATGGTGGCATTTGAGAGGCAGAGCAACACTGTGGGACAGGTGACAGCAGCTCCACGCTCAGCCCCGGGGATGTCCCCACTCCCCCTCAGCCCATGGCTCTGGTGACAGGTAATAACCAGGTGTCCAAACGCAATAAAGCTGTCGAGTGAACAGGGGGCGGCTGAAATCCGAGGCAGCGATTCCAGGCTCTGCTCCGGGAGCTGCCTCTGCGAGCAAAGGGCATTTCTCACAGTGTTTGGCTCTAACTTTGATAGGCTTCGAGCACATACACACAAATTAAAGCTGTCAGAGAAGTGACAGCAACTTCTAAAGGACAGTTGTTTTAAACAACTCTATGGAACTCAGACACTGAGCAGAAAAGGAAGGAAGAAGCAGAAAAAGGATTTAGTTTTCTTCCTTTCCCCTGCATAATCACATTTTATTTTTTTTTTTATTTTTGGATGAGCATCATTTGAGTAATGAGATTTCTTTACTCCCTGTGTTTTGCTTTCAGGTTTCTCTATGTTGAGTTTTGTTTGTTTCAAATGGGGTTTTTAGGCTGTGAGGTTACTTCAGGAAGGAGGAAAACCAAGAGGCTGCAGTATTGGTATCCTTCTGGACTATTTTCCAGGCTAAAGAGCAACATTTCCTAAGGACATGAAGTGATAGAATAAGGGGTAATGGCCTTAAGATGAAGGAGGGTAGGTTAGATAAGATTTTAGGACGAAATTCTTTACTGTGAGGGTGGTGAGGCCCTGGCACAGGCTGGCCAGAGAGGTTGTGGATTTCCCATCCCTGGAAGTGTCCCAGGCCAGGTTGGACAGGGCTTGGAGCAACCTGGGATAGTGGAAGGTGCCCCTGCTGATGGCAGAGGTGGGACTGGATGGGTTTTAAGATCCCTTCCAACCCAAACCATTCTATGATTCTGAGATTCTGTGACTCAGAAGACACAAGTTTTAGACTCTGATGCAATTGCTGGCCAGTCTCTTCAACCCATTTATCCATTTGTATCCACTGTAACAGCAAAGAAACAGATCCGGATGGTGAGCACCCACTGAACTTGTATCTGTAGGTTCAGAAAGTGAAGCACCTTTTGCCACTCAGGCAATTCTTCCAGCAGTGAATCACAGTTTGTCAGAAGGTTTCCTATTGCATCACTTTGCCCTCTAATAATGAGGAGCTGGAGAGGCCAGAGCAGATTTTATGGTATTGGATGAATTGTAGCTAACCCCTTTCCTTCTCTCCATACAAAAGCTGATTTTGGAGAGCAATCCCTCTGTCTGTAAATGTGTATAAACAGCCATAGCCATGTTCAGGTGTGGTCCCAAGGGCCTGCAGGTGTCTTTACATGCAAATAAAAGAGATGAGCACACACTGCAGTTTACAGGGGTTGTAAGCTTTAAACACACAGATGTATTTGCACTGGATACACAGTGCCCAAACATCACTGAATGGAGCTGCAATCCCACAGCATTCTGGTAACTTTGATGCAGAGACATAAAGCCTGTAGGAAGCTGAACTTCATAAAACAGGCACTTACACACACAGAGACTGTAATTTCCTATGAAAGTTAATCTTTTCTATTACTCTTATTCCATTTGTAAATGGAGTGCTGCTTTGAATTATGGCCTGGTGCTGTACTTCCTTTATGCTTCAGTAGGCATTGCTTTGGGATTGCCAGTATTTATTGTAGAATCTTCTCAACTCTCATTCATCATATACCTGCACCCCAGTCCTGCACAAGGAGAGCCTGGAACCACAGCAAACTTACTGTTGCATTGCAAGTCAGCATTTCTATTGCCTCTCTGCAAGGCATTAATTACAAAAACATAACCAGCAAGTACTTCAGCAGGTGTTGGAGCCAGCAGCATTAGAGATGTGCTTGAATCATGGAATCATTAGGGCTGGAAATGACCTTTAAGATCATCAAGTCCAACCATCAACCCATGGTCACCACTAAACCATGTGCTCAAGTGCCAGATGTAAGAACTCTCTATGCTGTAAACTGAACCCTGACATGATCATTAAATACCCTGTACAAAATTGAATTGTACCTTACATATATGATAACATTGATGCTATTTTTATGATCTGTCATCTGCATGAAAATACAGCTTCCTTTTCATGCAGAGAGCTCTTTATTCTATGGGTGCTGTGGAGAATCTTTAAGATCCCTGCCAGTCGTCAGTAACTGGGAGCAAATCGATGTAATCTGCATTACAATGCTTGCATCATGGCTTTGAAGAGGGACTGAACTTCTTTGGCTGGCTGTGCATCCAGAATCACATCAAAGAACCCATTTCTGACATTCAGGGATGTCTCTGGCTTTGTTCCAACTCATTGCATTGTACACTGAATTCCGAGGCAGCAGCGACACCAGGACTGGCACCTCAGATCTCATCACACAGAATACACAGGAGCACAACCAGGTCCTTGCACTGGGCTTACAATCCAGCTATGTTGGCTTTGTAGGGAGGCAGAAAGGGTTACAACAAACATACTTATTGTACCACACATGTGCCTAAAGGCTTGCTGGCCCCATAGGAAAATCCTGCATGAGTCACTAGAAAAGCCTCCAGTTTATCACCATATTTTAGAGGCTAGTGATGAACTGTTCACTGTAGCAACAGAAGACAACAGTGTCACATATTACAGATAACAAATCCTCCTCAGACTCTGGAAAAATATATAAATGGTCTTTCATGGACATTCTGGAGTTCACACCATCCAAACACAAACATAACACCAAGGCTACACAGGTTTGATCACTGGATGGACCATTCACCTAAAAGCTGGACTTGATGATCATTGTTGGATCCCTTCCAACTTAGAATATCCTGTGATTTTGTGAAAATAATGTGTGCAATGTTACACTGAAAACAGATCATGGAACCACATAATTACAGAATATCCTCAGCTGGAAGGGACCCATAAGGCCATCAAAGTCCAGCTCCTCCTGCACAGCACAGCCCCAAGGGTCAGAAACATTGTCCAGACACAAAAACTGTCAGGAAAAACATTCTCCTCTGAGCTCCAGCAAGCTGACCATAATATGCTCATCATCATCTTCCCCAGAGCTCTCATGCCCTCCTCAAGATTCTCCAGCACACTCAAAGGTCCTCCAAAGGCAAACCCAACCCCTCCCCAGCTCTTTCCCCATCAATGGTATTGCTGAGTTGCTGCTCACACAGCTCTCTCTTCTCCAGCCTCTGGAACATTCACAGGACATCCCAGCAAGTAATTTTTCCAGTTTCTGCTGATTAATGATCCCCGTGAGGAGAATTCCTCCCTTGGAGCAGGCAGGGTTGAGCAACACATGAATGAAAGCAATGACAGCAACAATCACAAAGAGCCAAACATGTTCAAACCACTCTCTTCCCTGGAAAATCCTCTATTCCAGGAAACCTCCTTTGGAGAGCTTCAGGTTTCCCGTGGCAACACTTTATTGATTCTGTATAAATAGATCCTTCTTTTCTTCAAACACTTATTATCCTAATATCTCAGCAGCCTGAAGAGTCAACACACAGAAAGAAAAGCCATTAGCCAAATTCTATGTTGGGAATTTCAAAGTGCAAGAAAATGTGGCATCAGCCACACTTTGGAAGGTGTTGATACTTCTGCTGGCAGTTTATACATAAGATTTCACCTGAATTAATGCAGTAAGGAAATATTTCAGTGGAATAAAACATGGGAAGGGAAGCTGTCCCTGCAAACCAAACTAAACCTTCAGATTTCTTTGGTAAACTAATTTTGGCCTTTCTAGCACAGAGCTTGCTTCTATTGCTTTCATGAAAACAGTGGGGTAGAAGAATTTTTCATGAACTCTTTACATGTATTAAAGTGGATTTACTGAGGCTGAAAACCTCCTGTTGTCTCTTTGTGGACAAGTCAAATGTGTTAAAATGGTAATTCTTTCCCATATTTTTAATCCTCTCGACATGTTTCCTTCACATATCCAGTAGGAACCAAAGATAGCAGGATTTAACAGAACATTTGCAAATTTTATTTTGGCATATTGTGTAATGCAAGGTCAAGGTAATGGAATAAATTACAGATCCCTGAAGGAAAGAGAACATTGTCATTTCCGAAACTCAACTCTCATAATTGGGCATCCCAATTATGTAGCATCCTGTATGAATTAGTAACTACAATGGCTCCACTGAACAGGTCAAAACCACTGCAAAGAAGCAGATTTCTGCTTGGCACTAATTTATCCCTGCTTTTAATGAAGCCACCATGAATAAATCTGGTCCATTATTTATGAAGTTACCTACCCAGAAATTTCTTCTAATCAAAATTTCCAAATTATTCTGTCCTCCCATCTTTTCCTCTACCTCTTATGTGGCAACCTTTTCCATAAGCCAAAATTATTCATTTGTATTTCTTGTTGTTTAGATTTACCATCCTCATGAATGTTCCCACTTTACATGTTCTTTCTCTTAGAAACAGCAAACCAGAGCATTTTGTCCAGCATGGTAACATTTTGGTATGGATGAAGGACAACACCTGCTCCTAAAATATTATAACATTTTTATTAATCAATGAAAAAGTACAGAATAGTAAACTTTAACTCGATACAAAGTCTCTGGGAACCCCCTTCCTCTCAAATAATTGATATTTTCTTTGGTTTGAATCTATATCTACCTCGCTGAAATGATTCCACACAGATAGCTCTTAAAGATGTGATCTTTAAAATACGTGCCAACATCAGGCTGATTGTTTTGAAAGCTAAAACTCACTCCTTAAATAGCATTTCTCACTCCTTAAATAGCATTTCTCTCTGCAAATTGACTCATTGCAATGTTCAGCCTTGTTGCAGGGCTACGTTTTTGTGATTTTAAAGGTGTGGAACAACCTGCCTTTATTAGGGCACATTCCTGGGAGGAAGTGGAACAGATTAAATATTTTTTACTAGATTACCAAACGAAGGCTAAATTATATAAAGCCATCCTTGGCAATGGCAGAAGAGCAGGATTTAGCAACTTTTGCTAAACCTAAGGATCCAAGGTGCTGGCCCATAAGACTCTCAGACTGATGCTGGCAGTGCAGCCTCTCTGTCTCCTGTGGTAGATGCTCCAAACTCTGCCCTGAAGGGCTTTTTGTGACTTGGCACAGCGATCACCACCAACACCAGCAAATGTTTCCTCCAAAGCTGCTCCTTCCAACATGTTTTCCCTCTCTGTTGTCCCTCCCCTGCCTTCTGCACCTCCATGGATTCAATTGGTGCTTCTGAATTCATGAGCATCAAAATGCCCTAAGCTGTTCTCTTCATGTTTTATTCATGTTTTCAACCTCTCCTTTCATTTACCTGCTCTGCTGCCTGCCAGGAGTAGTTTTTGGCAGACAGCAGATAATTTATTTTGTGGACATCTGCTCAAAATGTTTTGTGAATAATTAGAGGAGTCTGTAGGGTCTTATCCAGGGGGATAAGACTGACAATATCAAGGGATTTCTGATCCTCTACTCCTCCTCATAATGAAATATTATTTTGGGTTTTTTTAAAAGAGGAAAATTTCTTCAGTAATTGAGGTACATTGTGGATCAGAAGAACTTCTGTTAGGACCTGCTGGGCTCCAGTCATCTTTTTGACATATTTCATTGCCTCCACTCTGCTGGTGAAAGAGGGAATAACTCAAAGCTGAAAGAACAGCTTTGTAAGAAAGGAGAAGGGAGGAGAAGAGCTGACTGCTGTGTGAAGAGGATGCCACACTTTAATAAAGGAATGCAGAGGTTTAAGTGAGGGATGAGCACACACTTGTACTTTACTTGCCAAAATAAGCAAATTAAAGTGAAGATTTTGAAAGCATGTTTGTGCTCACCTATCAGTGCAGTTATTTGTGCTCATTAGGTCAGGAAAATGTCCAGTATAATTTACTTATTAGAACATTTTTTGCTCCAATCCAAATCTATCTGGAAACCCCTTCATTAGTGGTGGCCTGTTTCCATTTAGATGATTTTTGTTTTATGGAGGAGCTCAGAATGACTGTTTTCCACAGATTCCAACCTACTTAAAAGCATCCAGGCTCTGAAAAGTTTTCAGACACAGCATAGTGAAAACATATGTTTTCAACATCTTGTTGATGATTTAATTTTTAATAACTTGGGGCATGTTTTCAGAACACTCAGAAATAACCAAAATTAGTAATTCAGTAAGTCATTCCTCTTTTTCTTAGCTCATTGGCAGGCTAAATATTACAGATTATCCCCGTTATTTGTATTTCTAGAGACAAATAGTCTCATGAAAAAGTGGAAACAGCATTTAAACCTTACAGAATTTCACACCATGTGTCAGTGACACCAAGTCCCCCCATTTGGTTTTTATCCTGAGCTGTGCTCCTGGCAGTGCCAATCAACCACGAGGCTGTTTCTGAAGGCAGGTCAGTCCTTTTAAAGAACATCCCTCTTGCCAGCTCAGCAAACAGAAGTTCTGGAGTTGGCAGCCCAGCCCTGGCATCCAGCCTGGCATTTGGGGTGGCTGCATTTCCCCCACAAACATCCCCATCCCACTGGCAATGGGGATCCGACCTTGATTTTCTCTTTATCAGGACATTTCTTGGCTTATCTGGGCTTAAGTGGTTATTCAATAGCCATTAATTGGTTTGTTGGGGTTTTTTTTGTTTTTGTTTTTAATGGACCTCAGCTGAACAGAACCAAAGTTAAGGGACAATTGCACATATTGCACAATTTTGTGTTTTTCCAGGAAAAAAAAAATTAAAAAAGAAAAAAAGAAGAGAAGCTTGTCATGTTTTTCTGCCCAGTTCTATTTTGTTCAGAACAAACTAAATTAAAAACCTGTCTCATCAGGGCCACCATTTCCAGATACTGAGGCAACCTCTGAATAAATTTCTAATTCTGTATTATCAGGGTAATCCAAGAATTAAAGTAATACAAATAAATGCCATCTCAGTGGCTTGAACAGAGTTAATTAGCCCTAATTCCTCACTCAATTGGAACACCTTTGGCAAATTTCCCAAGGTGTGGTGCTTATTTTGAACTCTGCTTATGAGAGCACAGGTGAAGAACTTCCTTCAGAAGTAGAGGGGACACTAAACCTGTTACCAGCAGTTTTGTCTGAGCTGTTTCCTATTCCTTCTTCCCTTTCTGCTTTTGAATTCTCCATATTTTATTTATATTTTTTTCTTTACTTTACTACATGTTTCTTTCATATGCATTTTCTGGTTTATTTTTACAAATGCTGTAAAAATAAGAAACAAATATCTGGCCCAAAAGGGAGAGTGACATCTGAATGTCACCAGATATCTTGCTTTTGGAGATACTCCAAGGTCTGCAAATCCTCAGTATTTACACTGTTAATATTTAAGAACCAAGATTTGTTGCAAGGTAAATAGACATCATAGAGAAGAGAACACTGAAAATGTTATGCCTGTTGTTATTAATATATGTGGTTCTCTTTTTGGACTGCATTTCTTAGTTGGGTGAATGGGGTGCATGGTTTTCTCTCCTTGGTTTACATCTGAAAAAAACCAAAGCCCAAAGCAGCTTAAAACCCACTAAATCACACACACCAAAGACTTTAAAAACTACAGCACTGGTATTGCTGGGCACAGCCTATTAATACAGAATTTCAGCAAATTTTAAGCATGAGAGACTTAGATATAGTGAATTACATCCTTATTAATTGCACTGTACATCTCATCTGGCTTTAATCAAGCAATATGTGGCTGGTTATCTCTGCAGCTAAAGGAGAAAACCCTCCAGTGAGGGCACCTTGTCCAACACATGGACATGTTGGTGCTCAGACACAAGGACACAACGGAACCAAGGGCACAGCAGGGTGATGGGAAGCTGTATTTATTGTCTAGATAATTATCAATTGTTTAAAAAGGACTCAGAGTGACAACAGCACGAGCAGAGCTGAGTATCCAGCGAGTGTCTTGTGAGTGGTGTTGACTCAGGCTAATTACAAAGAAGGAGAGCATACAGGAGAGTTGGCAGGGAGGGTTTCTCCCCATTCCCAGTGGGCATCACAGCCATGCAAGTCAAAGAAAGCTGCAGTAAGACACCACTACTAAGGATTTACTGTAATGTCAAAAGAACTTTAATTACAGTTGGCTCCAGGACTCTCTCCCTGTAATTGTGCATTGGAGCTTTTCAGCCACTGCTCTTCAGCAATATATTCAGCAAGGAGTAGCTGTTATATCTTCCTTTTCTCCTTCATGTCGTGAATTAACTGGAGCTGGTGGAAAGCTTCAACTTTGCCTTGGCTGCCTCATGGAAAGTTCAGGATAAAAGGCAAAAATATATCTTTTCTTTTCCCCTCCCCGTTCAGGGCCCTTTCTGCAGGCTGGCTGGGACCTTTCAGCTCTGCAGTGCTTTGGCAGCAAAGTTCACACTGGTGTGAAGAGCATTCCTTTGGAATATTAAAGTCCAGAGGGGGAGACAGTCCAGCTGCCAGCAATGATCACCAGCTCAGACCTCTGAGGTCAGTTTGCACCACTAAAGCAGTGAGAGTCAGGAACAGCTTTTCATAGTGATGCCTTAAGATATTTTATGTATTTGTAGATTTTAATCTAGGTGTGTGGTTTCTCACACTTAAGGTGGCAGGTGACAGTTACTAAAACCTCTTCCTCACAGTTTGTGCCAAATTCTTGAAGTTCTGTTCAATGTTCTTTTCAAGGAAAAAGATTTTAGCAAGGACATCTTGCTTGGGACACTAGCACCTGGAAGTTATATTGTAGTCAAAGCAAGATAGAAGGCCCAAACCCTTGGAGAACCTCCAAAGGGGTAGACAATTTTTTAGGTTGGATGTATCTATTAGAAGTGATAATTAAGCAGTGTTATAAATTATTAAGAACCCTGTACTGAGTGTGTATCTATGTATTTTGTTGCACCTGAAAGAACTTCCTTTAAAGGACCTGCTCTGTTCTATCTATACTAATATTGTCTGAAAGGGTTTGTCTTCCATTTTAATGTTGGGAGCAATACAACCAGGGATGGGCCAGCAGGATTTTGTAAGCTCTGGCTGCCAAGGTAGCAGGGAACAGAGTTTAGTTTAATGCACAAGGTTCCTTCCAGGCTGTGCTTCTAAAGGGAGTTGATGCCAAGAATAAAAATAAATGAATCTCAGCCATTTCCTTGGGTGGAACTGGCACAGCTGAGGTCACTCTGGAGAGGCAGAGGTGACCCTCTGGCTGAGGAAGAGGAGCAGCTGCTGGTGGCCAGAGTGGCTGGAGGCAGTCAAGGAGCCACCTGGAGCAGCCTGGACATGTCTCACCCAGGGATGAAACCACTACGTGGGAGCAGAACTGCAGCCACTGCCTGAGAGCCTGCAGATGGTTTAGTGAAGAAAGGCAGGAAGAGTTCAGGCAATAGCAAACTCAAAATTGACATGTGAATTTTAAATAGACAGAATGCAATTACCCAAATTGGAGCTTGGCTTGGGCTCCAAGCAATTGAGGGGTTTATATCCGTGTTTTGGAAGCGTTATGGGCTTACATGGCCATGCCATGTGAGTCTCAGGGACAGAATAATAGCTGCGCTCAGGCTGGGCTGTTGTGTCAGGGATGAAATCTCCCCCACTTAAAACTGTGCTGCCATAGCAGAGACTGAAGCCTTCAAAGTGCTTTTTGATGATTAAAAACCAGAAATAAACCCAAAACAAACAACCCCAACAAAACAACTGAATGCGCTGACAGGCTGCTGAGTCCTGTCCTGCATCACTTGGTGGTGAATGGTCACTTTTAGCACAAAGGGCACCAACTGAATCAGTGATTTGACTCCTACAAAAAAAAATATTCCTTAGATGTCTTCTTGTTTCAATAGAAACACACTGATGTGATTCAAACATCCTTTTTTTTTTTTAAACCTCAACCATATAATGTAAGATAGCACAGTTAAAGGGTTGCATTTTGTCTTCACAGCTGCATTTCTCCCCCTTCCAGTGCCTTCACAGCATCCCTGCCAGTCTGGCATCCTGTGACTGGTGCATTTGAAGGCAGGAACAGCAATGTGGTGCTGTCAGATTTGGGCACTGATTTAGCTGTCTGCAGGGGAGGAGTTTAGTTAAGAAGAGACACAATTCCCAAGCTTATCCAATAGAGTTGTCTGAATTATTAGCTCCTGTTGTCTGTCTTTATTTAGAGAAAAATGCACTCAAAAAGGAAGTTCTTTCTGTTATAGTCTGCCTGCCTAACTGCCTTCAGCAGCGTTGTTGCCTCACTTGTCTGAAATTTTAAGCCACTAAACACATAACTGAATTTTCATTACACAGCAATTTCTTACTCATTTCAGAAATTTAAGCCTGATTTAAAGTAATCCTACAGAGCTATCCAGTTCTCACAGCCTCAGATGGTAATTCCAGTCCTGACCCCAGCTTAGCACTGTCCAGTTTCTCTTCTGCCTTCCCTCCATTGCAGCTTTTCCCTTCAGTGATACCACACTGAGGTTTTTCCCCTTCTGCCTTAATGGAGTTTAACTATAAAAGGACTGGGCATGTTGAAATCTGTCACTGAAGAAATCACCAAATTCAAATGTGAACATTTAGGGTTTTTTTTTCCTATCCTCCTTTAGGAATTTAACTACATTAATATCCTCAATTAATATCCCATTTATAAGGGTAAAGTTTCAATTTCACAACACACCCTCTAAAGGAGCATAAGCTAAACCAAATAAACACCCATTGTGGTGTGTGTGTGTATATGTATATACATATATACATATATATATATACACCATCTATACTTTCATCTCAGGGCATAAGTTGCAAAAGAATTATTGAAATGCAGAAGTGCCATTTCCGACTTCACTGCATGGCACGAGCTGAGGTGATGCACAAGCTGTGCTTGACTTTGGGGTTGGTACTTGGAGGCTGTTCCTGGGAAACCACTCAGAGTTACTAAGCAACTCTGGGGACCAGGGTTAGTGGAAATTCCAGCAGGTTTCCTGCCTGCAGCAGCATCTCTGCAACCCTGTGAGCCCAGCTTATGGAAGGGAGCCCTGCAGGGTTCTCCTAAATATATAAAAAAAGGATGTGTAGAGCACTGCACAACCCAGCTCACAAATCAGGGGTTTTGTTGTGTTTATGTCATTTGTAAATTCTGTGAGGAGCTCAAAGCAAGCTAAACCTCATCAATCTTGAAAGAAGCCAGTCCTGCTTATAACTCATAGATCAGGAGAGGCATTGAGTGGTGCCACTGAGCTTTAAGAGGCTGGGAAACAGAAGGAGCAGCAGCCTGGAGCCTGACACCAGGAATGGGCTGATGAAAGGGAATGACAGATGTTTCTCCATGGGCAGAGGGTGTTCACAGAGTGGCACCAGGTGCCCTGGGCAGAGAGGATGAGCAGGGGGAGAGGCAGAGCCACACAGGTCACACCAACCCTGGCACAGGGGCTGCAGAAGGTGCCACACAGCAGGCTTGGTAAGCCCAGACAAGCATCACAGGCTCATTAGCACCAGCTCAGGATGCATTTTTGCTTTGTACAACACTGTTCTTCACTGCAAATCCTTGGCTTTAAGCAAATATACTACTCTAGCCTTGCCTTCTCCTTAGTGATACCATTAGTTCTTTGTTTTTCTACCACACTTACAGAGTTGGTTAATGAATCTGTAAATCAAAGGTAAGAAGGGGTAGGAAACCTGCCATCCCTGTGAGCCCTGGATTCCTGAGAATACTCAGGGTAATAACAATTACAGATCACAGAATGCTTTGGGTTGGAAGGGACCTTTAAAAGTTAGAGAGAGAGACTTAAATAAATAAAATCTGCTGGGTTTTGATAGTGTTGCACAGATCACCAGAAATAAGGGGTATCAGTGCACTTTGGGAAGCCCAACACCAGCTATTTCTGGATCAGGGAATCAAAAGTACATATTGAAGTGTAAGAAATGATTTACCCCACAATATTTCAGCACAGAAGCAGAGCTGGGGTTCAGGGCAAGGAGAAAACGTTTGCTATGACAGTCTCTAGTTTCTCTAGAGAAACTCCAAAGATCAAGTCTTCTCTCTAAATTAATTTTGTTATATGAAATATTTGAACTCTCAGAAGGTTCCTCAAAATAACCAAAGTATAACAGGGGTTGACTACACTAATTAATACTTCAAGAGTAGAAAGGAGATTCACCACTAAATTCTTCTGTAATTATACTTAAAGATGAAGGTCTGTTTGCACACAGCAGAAACAGTTCCTTAGCAAGGATTCAAGTTTTTAAGGCACTGGTGTCAAACCCCTGCAAGTTGCAGGACTTGCCAACCATGAGTTGAACACAAAACAAAACGGGGGAAAAAAACCTGAGTTGAACATCTGTTGGCTGTGGAGATTCAAAATTTATATCAAAACAGAGGCAGTGATCCCTCTTTAAAGTATCACAAATCTAAACCTCAGCCTGGTGGGTGTCACAGCACACCATCTGTTAAATTAATACAGTTTAATTAATCAAAGTTAAATGTTCTTACATGTTTTCACTTCTGTATCTGAAGAAGCATTAATTCTGCACGATGGTGGATATCCTGCAACTGGAGCTGGGAAGGATGCAGGGTGATTAATGTGTTTACAGGGAACATGCAGCCAATGGAAATGGTGAATTTTAAGATATATGAGGAAATTTGAAAAAAATGTCAAATATGCTGCAGCAAATATTTAATGTACCATGTAAGGTAATGGACAAGAATAAGCTTTGGGTGAGGCAGTTGCCATCCTGGTGCCCATCATGTGGAGAACATCCACACATCTTATCCATAGTCCTTAAAAAAATAAATAAAAATATGTGGAACCTTTTTCCATGTGGAAAACCTGCATCTCCATAGTATGGCCAAGTAATGTGACCCATAAATGGCTTGGACTCCAAGGGGATGTCTCCTGATTTGGATAAAGAGTGGAATTCCTAAAAATCTTCTTCCTAAAAAGAATTCCTAAAAAAATTCCTTTGAAATAAGTACAAGACCTGCACTGAATTAAATCCAGGACAGCTTTAGTAACAGCAGGTCAATGAGCCCTGAATTCTGTGATCTTTGCCTTGTGCCAGCACTTAGAACCCCATCCTGAAGGGCCTCATGTTGTGACATGTGCAATATCCTGATTGTCCCATCCCCATAACAAGGTTTTCCAAATAATTTCCTGAATGGTTGGTAATGGTTTGATTTTATCCATCACTGTACTTACATTGTTATTCAAGCAAGACACCTGTGCTTGGAAAAATTCCCTGATGGAGCTACTAGGGGTTCCTACAAAATCCTGTATTTAGAAAAAAACCATGCATTGATAAAATCCAGTTTTGGAAAGTGAAGGATCTGTGCATAGTATGGAAACCTGGATGATATTTTTTTAAATAAAGCACAAAGCTAGATTGAAGTAGAGGATTGATCTTGTCAATTAAACCAGATGCTGATGTTTAACCTCTGGTAATTCACAGGAGCACTGGGCTGGGCTGGACATCCCTGCACTGGAAATGTGCTATTTTTACAGGAGATTGATGCAAGCAAAGCTTTATTTCTTTATTGCAAAAGATGCTGAAAGACTTGGGCAGGGGACAGAAAGAGAGTAAAGAAAAGGAGGAAACAGCCATAATCATGGTAATAACAAGATATAACTGAAAGTCAAATTTGAGAAGAAAGGAGGTTAAAACCCCAGAGGATTAGAAAGGAGAACTGGGGAATTTGTAGTTAGAAACAAATACAGCCACCACTCACACTCCTGACCAGGGGCTTTGTAGCTCCTCCTGTGAATGCACACCCAGCACCCACTGCTGCCTTTGGGAATTGCTGCTCCAGCCAAAGGGAGTCAGGATTAAACAGGAGATGGAGACAGAGAGAAAAGAGAGAAGGGGAACAGTGGGCTCTGCATGGGAAGGTGCCTCAGTCCTGTCCTCCAAGTCCTGCAGCTCATTCCTGAGACTAAAAGCCCTTCCTGCTGCTGGGCCACCTGCAGTTGCTTTAGTGCCAGTGTTGGAATTTCTTTCTTAAGCCTACAAGGTACATAAAAACTGGTAAGACAACAGAATTTACTGAGGACCACAGGAGGAGACATTAAATATTTATTTATTTTAAGGTCAGAGAATGCACTCAAGCTATTTTTTAGGGCATGATTAGCTCTCCTGCCAAGTGACACCTTCCAGGTGACACAAGGGACAGAAACTGCACAGCTCCTTCTGCTTTCCATGACCACTCCTTCTTCCCTCCCATAACACAACAAAGAAGGGCTCATCTTTCCCTTACTATAGAGCTGGGAAAAAAACTGATACTAAACAACAGATTTTTGCTTTGCCTCCTTTACATCTTATGCTTCTAAGATCAGAGTTCATTGTTGCCATAGAGCGAGTTCAGCGTGATCCAACAGAGAGATTTAAATAGACAGGACCAGAAATATCAAGAAATGCTAATTAAAATTCTCCTCAGCTCAGCAGAAGTCATCCACCTGTGCTTCTGGAAGCCCTCTGTGCCCTATCATTGCTCAGTACCTCTTACTGTGGTCAAGGGGGGCATGAAGGGTACACAAAATGAGAAGAAAAAGCAAAATAGCATATTAAAAAAAAAATAAATGAAGGCTATAGAACATCCTCCAGCTTCCAGTGGGAGAGTGAAGAAGTCAGACACGTTGTGAGCTCCCACCTCCCTGCCTGGAGGCAGCTCACAGCTGCACAGATGTTACTCTGTCCTGGTGCCCCACAGAGCCCTCCCCAACACACTCCCACCAGCAGGTGCCAGGCCAAGCTGCATTTACACCAATTACATTAGCAGAGATTTAATCTGGTTGCAAATTGTCCCTGGGATCAATGGAGCTCACAGTGCAGTCAGATATTGAACCAGGGCCAGAAGCACAGACAATCCCAGCCCAGCCAGGCTCACCTTCACAGTGCCTCGGCATTTTGCCAGGTGCAGCTCTGACCACTCCTTCAAAGGCAGAACAGGTAAATCAGGGTCTTTAACTCAGTCTCTCATCCTGCCTCAATGACTTACACACCCAGGACCCCGTTTATCTGCCCCAGGACTCAGCAGTGCCATCACTCACCTTAAAAACAGAGATCCTCAGCCTTTGGTTCAGCTCTTAATCTCATTTTCACCTTATTATTTCTCCATTCTCCTCAATCCTGGGGCATTTGGGCAATCCTGCTGCCTGCAGCCTCCACTCACACAACCAAGACATCATTCCAGGAGGGTGAGGATGGGGAGCTGAGAGCAGGATGAGGAAGGTGGGCCACGAGTACTGTCAATAAAAATGCAAAGTTGTGGATGCTGCCACTGAAGAAGGTGGGGTTAGAGCAGCATCTCACTGAAATGCTGTTAAATAAATGAAATTTAGAAAAAAAACCCCCAAAACAACAAAACACCCTCCAAAACTGTTCTTTTACCCAGATATAAAGCAGTGGCCAGATGGAAGTGTCTGGGAATCTGGTAGCCTCTCTCTCTTAATCTCTCTTAAGTACAAAAGAAAAACACCTGCCTTTTATTGCTGTTGTGGTCAACATTGACCTGATCATCAGGAGTAGGACCAGAGCAGGGAGTGCTGGAGACACACAGATGATGGTGATTGGAACAATCTTCTCAGAGATGAGATTGGCTTTAATTTTCTCCAGAGAAGACAAATTGAAAAATTGTTTCTTTTCTTTACTACATAAGCAACTACTGAATTATTGCTTCAGTAGAGACACAGGACAGAAGAGTGTTACTCTTCCTGGAGCAGGACTGTGAACATCATCCCTCCAAAGCATGTCATGCAGATGAATTCTTCACTTTGGTGAGAGTGAAGGAAAAAAAAACCCAACCAGTTTTCCTAGTTCAATTTTTTCCTCTCCTTTGTGCTTTAGTTCACCTGATAAAGCAATTTAGGTAACAAAGTCAAGCAGAAAACAAGTATTCCCTGAACTTCCTCAGTGCTGCAGCAAAGGGAGGCAGATCGAGCTGCTCGTTGGTTCATTCACACCTGTGAGAGCCGCGTTTGCTCCTGCACCTTTCTCAGCAGGGCAGAGCTTTGTAGGGATAACCCAGTGAGGTGTTCCTGCTCCATCTTCTGTGCTCTGGCTGGGACAGGCTGGATCAGGGTCCCCCTGGATGGCTTGGCCAGTGGCACATCAGGAACCATTAGGGGGAATGGGAAGAAGCGTTTCCTTTGGGAATGGGGAGGGAGCAGAGGACAGGGGGGTTCGTTCTCCAGCTGAGCCACCGCTCAGCTGCTTTAGCCATAAAGTTATCACTAATGTGGTGTTTGGGTAAGTGGTTCATTCCCAAATGCTTCAGTGATTTATCACACTGAGACTGAAAAAAAAAAAAAAAGAATTGTTTTGTGTTCCTGCTAAAACTCTGTCCTTGTGAGCCAGGGGGAAGAACAGGGCATGCTTAGGGCACAGGCTGGGACCAGAATGATTTTAGGTTTGCCCCTGTCCCATCCCAAACTTCATATATGACAGAAAACAGCTTTCACCTGCATCTCCAGTGTTGCTCAGGTAACTGGTTTGGATTCAGAAGCCAACTAGTCTCTGGAAAAGGTAGAAAAGCAATTCCCTCCTTTGCTGGGGTACGGTGGGAACGAATACATGGGATTTTGACGAGCTCAGCTATCAGAATACCAGATAGTATCAGATCAATATCTAGACCAGATTCAAGCCATCTGCTGATGGATGGCACGGAGGGATTTACCCACCGAGTTCAGCAGAAGCTTAATGAAGCTTCTGCACAGCAGGAACTAACAGCCATTATCACCTCCCTACCTTACACATTCATCAGTTCTGGAGGTGTGGGGGGGGAAGAGGAAAAAACAGATTTTTTTTTTATTTTTTTTCTGTTTCAAGCTGCTATCTTGATTAAATAACTAATTTGCTGGTAATTAAATTGCAGAGATGGCTCACACAGCGTTCCCAACTGCTTGTCACACCGTGCTAGATCGTGTTGCTGAAGGACCAGAGCAGGTCTCCAAAAGCACACTGTGGTCCTTGGGAATTACAGGATCTCTTGGAGCTTTCCTCCTGACAGGGAAAACTGCTTTTTTTTCCCCCTGAAATTTCAGCAGGCTGAGCTAGAAAGCTCTAGAAGTTGCTGGAAGCTGAACTGCCAAGGGAACAAGGCAATTTTACCCTGCTAAGGGCCAAACATGCCATTTCCCAGGCAATTGTTGGAATGGGCACTGCTGAAGGTTGGAGTCAGATGGTGTCATGGAAACACCTCTGTGCATCAATTTGAGCCTTGCTCTGGAAGGCCTGTAAAGCCACTTGGATTTGGAAACCACTTCTGTTAATTTTTGCCAGCTTTTTAAATGTCTTTTCTTGATGCTTCCTCATGGCTTTGGGTAATTTTCTCCCTGGTGCCTCCTCATCCTGATTTCTCATTTTCTCTGACCAGAAATATCCAATAAGCAGTGCTGAAAGATGCTAAAATCCATGGGCTTTCACATTTCAGGGGGATTGTTGCCAACTCTGCAGAAATTCAGGACATATATGTGTAAATAATCAGAATTAGATATGCACGGGTGATATGAGTCTCATGAGCAATGGTTGTGGACACACATATATGTGAATACACACATCCTTTCAAAAGAAAGTTTCCTTCAGTGTGATAACATGTACAGTATTTACTTCCTCATAAAACTTCCCTGAACTGTATTTTTATCAGAACTTCAACAAGTTGTCAAGCCTGGTAGTTTTTATCAGCAAAAATAAATTCATAACTGCAATTTCCTTTTGAATACTGAATCAATTTCTTTCTGGGTTGTGTTTATTCTGTGTTTCTCTCTTAGTGACTATCACTTAATTTCAGAATAGCTTATTGTTGCTCTGTGCTGACTGTGGAGATAATTTTGTAAACTCCTTAAATGAACACGGACAGAAGGTTTTGCTCATCAAATCTTCACTACTTATCAACTTCCTGAAAGTCTCATGCAGATAACATTGCCTGTCCTAGGAGTATATAACAACAACTATTGATATAATAGAAATAATTAAGTTGAGACTGTTCCTATTACAAATTTGTGAATGGCACATGTGTAGGTTGGTACTCAAAGCCCTATTTTTTTAAGAGATGGTGACATCAGGCATTGTCTGCCCCCAGCCAACCTCAAAGAAAAGCACCACAAACTCAATCCTTTATGCCAGAGGAGGTTTAGTTTGGATATGAGGAAAAATTCCTTCCCTAAAAGAGCTGTCCAGCCCTGGTGCAGCTGCCCAGGGCAGTGGTGGAGTCCCCATCCATGGGGGGATCTAAAAGCCCTGTGGATGTGGCACTTGGGGACATGGGTTAGTGGTGGTGGGAACAGTTGGGCTTAATGGTCTTAGAGGGCTTTTCCAACTTAAAGGATTCCATGATTCTGTGGTCTGGGTGACTCCAGGGGCAGATCCAGCCCCAGTGGTTATAAATCCCAGACTTGCTCCATTACCTTCCTCGTGCCACCACAGCAGCAGAACATCTCCTCCTCTAAACCACTTTTAGGGCACATGTGGGTACCTTTTTCTGGGGGTTTGGATCTCTGAATCCCACTGTAATCAATAGACTGGATGATTAACATGTTAACAGCTTTAGCTGCTCTTAAATCTTCTTGTGCCCCCCATGTGAGGGAAGAGGGAAGCTCTGTAGGCTTCAGAGCTGCTCTGAGGTTTAGCTACAGATCCCTCAGACTCACAACTCCTTGATTACAAAGTCACCATTAAAATTACATTATAGGAAGTGAATGGGGTCAACAATCCTGGTAAACAAGAGGTAAAAGCAACCATTAAAAGACATTTGCTGGTGGCTAATCTTTGTAGTCTTTGAGGAGGCCAGGTAGGTCACTGGATGTGAAATAGTGAGATCAAGAAATGGAATGAATTATTAATTGTCATAATTTATTATTTATTTCCTCAGTGTTACAGTTTACCTTGAGCTTTATAAGCAAACAAAAGGATCGGAGCCCTCAAATCAAACTCACTTTCTGACATTTTAGGTTTGTGTCATTTATAGGCAGAGTTGTATCATAAGTATGGGGTGGCATTCAAAGGACACTCAAATCAATGGCAAATCTCTCTCCTAATTAAGATAGTAGCCAATTAAGGTTCTCTAATCAGCTTTATTCCTGCCATCCCAGCACATGACTATGTCTACAAACCAGATTAACCTCCTGGCTTCCAAACTGTCTTACACTCCTGTGCTCAGCAGTATTTCTGAAGGATATTGTGTAAAGAGCATTTTAAATTATGTTTTACTGTCAAAACATTCTCTGGCAAGTTTGTTCCCTATTTCCAGTGGGTGAGTGCTGACACTGCAATATCTGCAGTTGTTTGAATTGAGACAGTGGAAAACTAAAGTTGTATCTTGGATAAAAATTTGAGTTATTTGACCCCATAGATTTAAACTTATATCACCTTGGTCTTAAAAAATCTGGTTCTCATGAGGAATTTTAATCATAAAAGCATTATCTGCACATGTAGATCTTGTGTGCTCTTGGTTTAGGCTGAGCTCCTGAAGATGTTCACACACACACACACACATTTTACCACCCCTTTGTGGACTGGGGTCAAGAACAGTCTCAAAGAAAGTGAAGCAGATTTTTCTTTTTGGTGGAGACAAGGATTTCATTCCTGATGAAAACAATTCATTATGCAAAGGTAGGAAAGGACAAATTTTTGCAGGACTGAATAAAACCTTGGGAAAGCCACATTTCCAGCTCAATTACAGAAGCTTATTTGCATATTTTTGGGGAATTCTGAGGAAAAGGAATTTTCTTAAGCTTTGTCTTCTGTAAACACCAACTAACCTATAAAACCAAATCATGTTGGATGATAAAGACTTAAAAAAAAAAATCTACCACTCACTAATGTTGTTCCCTATTAATCCAAATTCAGCATTTCACCTCATGCTTTACATCTGAGTAAGGACATACTGATTTGTTCAGCCACAGTCTGGATGTACCTGAGCTGGTGGAAAGTCTATTAAAGGAGGAGCTCAGAGAAAGCTCTTTATTTCTAAACACAAGATGCTGACAGAAATCTGACAGCCTCTGAGAGGTAAAATGCCACAGCAGTGGATGTGCCTGTTATTTATCTGTTTAATTAAAGAGCAAATTAATTCCTGCTTGGAGGGCAGGCAACATTTGGCATCCCCAGAATCTGTTGCCTAAACCCCTTGGGAAGTAAAAATCATCCAGATACAGAGAATGAAAGCCAAGTGCTGAGCTTTTTCAGAGCATCACTGAGGATCCAGAAGCTGGAGGAGGTTCCTATAAAGAACATCCAGAGCCCAACATTCTGGTTCTAGAATCCAGAATTAGGATGTTGAGCTGTAGAGAGGGGAAGACTGAGCGTTAAAATGGCAAATAAAGAGGGAGCCAATAACTTTATTGCTAAAGATTAGTATAGGAAAAAACCCCAGCTGAATATCCTTTAGTAATTAATGAGACTTTTGGCTGGTTTTATGATTTCATGAGCCCCCTTGTACTTCAAAAGAGTGTGCTGGTGATGGAGCACACACCAGGCATTTACAAGCGGGGAGAAATGAATAGCCTGTCTGCTTCTGACAAATTATCCTTGGAGAGGAAAATAACTCCATAAGAAATATAGTTGGTGTTAAACTTAATAAAAACAGACCCTGATGGACTCCCCCTGGAATTGTGGCAGCCCTTTCCCCTGCACTCTCTCCCTGCTCCTGTCACAGAGCCTCTGTGAACTCATAACACCTATGAAAAAAGTATTCCTTTCATCCATTAAGACATAATTACTTTTCCCTTTCCCCCAGAAAGAACCTGACACACTTGCAGGTAAGGCCCTATCTGCTGGTGTAACTGCTGGATGAAGAACTTAAAATTCCAGCTAAAGCAGGAGCAGCTTAAACTCCCCACTTTTTTTTCCAGGGACTCAGCAAGATGTGCTAAGAAGAATTTGCTGCTCTGCTGGGAAATCCGTAGAATTTGCTTACCACAAGGAAAAAAACCATGCATTCCATCCAGCTCCATGCAGAAGCCTTTGAAAGGGTCACAAAGAGCTGCTGCATACATTAAACTTCTGGAAAATGTGCATATGTGGGATCCACTGAGCGTTAACCTCTGTCACAAAGAAGCAGCATCACCTTTCATCCCTTTTGGTGGGCACTTGTCAAGACTTCGATTATTTTTGCAAGCAGCTGGTGTGAGGTGGGGCTGGGAGAGCCTTGATTTGTCCTTAGGAAGGGAATTGCCTTTCCAGGGAGATGTGGGGAAGGATGGAAAAATGAAAGGTTCTGCAGTGCACACAGAGGAGGGAGGAGTGGAATTGGGGTGTCCTGGCTTTGAAAGTCACAGGGTGTGTGTGGTAGTGTGGGCTTTAGTTTTAGCCAGGCCTCAAATCTACGTAGATTAGGAGAGACAAGGATCACCTCAATTAAGTAACCAAAGTAATATTTCATACCAGATGATGCAAATCTGAGATATGAGTACAGGAGGTGTTCACTCAGTGCCACCATGGCTGAAGCACAGGCAGGACATGCAGCTCCTGTCTTGCTGTCTGGGCCCTGTTGCTGCTGCCGCCACTTGTATTTTGTTTGAGTTCCAGGAAGCAGAAACATTTTGTTGTTTTACTTCCTGTTTCTTGCTGGGTGTCTTTTAAGGTGCTTGTAGATCTAGAGTGATGGAATCTCTTTTGGATGGGGAGTGGGAAGTTATTTCTTGTTATTTCTAACTTGTATAAATGTGTGTTATATTGTAATATTACTTTTTTTCTGTATAAATATATATAGTTAAAGCATAAACCTGGTTTGAAGGGGTTTTTTCCCTTTCCTCCCTTTTCTCAGCAGGAGGAAGGAAGCTCTGACATCTGTATGGAGCAGATGGCATTTTGCCAGCTCAAACCAAGACAGTGTGTTAGGAATGTGCTCACTGGAAGGTCCATCAGGAAGGAGCCAGATCTTCCTTCTGCTCTGTCAGGACCTCGTGATAAACAGGAGAGTGATTCCAACCTGGACTTACCTGCACTTTCTGGTATGGGGGTTCTGGGCTCACTCTGTGCAGCAGTTGTGGCTCTGCAGGGGTGGGTTGGGGTCCTCCTCCTCTCCATTGCCTGTTCCCACATGGGGAAGGCACAGCAGAGTCTGCCTGCTCTGAGCACTGACTTATTTTGTGGTTATAGGCACCATCATCCATAGATTATATTAAGCCCTGCTAAAACTGTAAATTTAACAGCAGGTGTGTGATGGTAGAAGCCTCCTTTGCATGGTTTATGGAGGGCTGGAAGGATTTATTTCTTCCACCCAGAAAATTTCTTCACTAATACTCCGAGATTTACAATCCCCCATATCAGGAGAAAGTCTACTCCCAGCTTTATTTGAATATCTGTTGATAGATCAACAGATTTTTCTCCTATGAAATCCTCCCTTTACTGCTTCCTTGCTTGTTTAAAGCATGGAATATGTGGGCTCAAAAGTACCTAATAATTCCTATAGCTGCTCTCTTTGGAGGGGAAAATTAAAAAAAAAAGAAAAAAAAAAGAAAAGAGAAAGAATAAAAGTCTGATTTGGTTTCTGCCCAGAGCATATTCCAGATGTTGAACACTGCATTGTGTCCACAGCAAGGACTCCAGGCTTAAGTTGTCTGATATTAAGAGACAAATGGCATGTTATGGAATTGATTTTCCATCAGCCTTTTCAGGGACATCACTCCTCCTTTGTTCTCCTAATAGATAACATCACCTCCCATAACCTCTCCTCTCTGCATCTATAACTGGCATGTGCATTTCCCTCATTCCCTTTTTCCATATTCTGGGACTTGACAGAAATCCACTTTTTCAAATGGGTAATATCTTAATAATAAAGAAAGAGGTGTGATCCACATATGAGAGTTTTTCAGAAAAAGAAGAAAAATTGCTGAGCTGAGACTGATGCTTCCATGGTACAGGGGGTGCAGAACTTCCCAGCCACCAGCCTTGGGCTTGATATAAAATTACACCTTAGTTTTAAGAATCTGACCTCAATCCAGGGATTTGAAATTACATCTAAGCTATTAATTCCCATTAGTTTCTCTCAGATGCCTTTGCACTTTGTATTAAAATATGCATATTAAATAATTATATAAATTTCAAAGTACATCCTGGAAGATTTCTCTGGCCTTTGGGTTAAGCCCTAATTGATTTATACCAGTAAAATACTTAATATATATTAAGTCATACAAGGAGAGAACTTTTCTGGTACATCTGAATCCTTGAAAGTAAAGAAGCAGCTAAGAAATGGTGAAAGAATTTGAAATATGTCATTAATATATATTACAGAAAGAGGAGAAACAAGCTCCAAGTGTATTTCTGGGAGACTTTTGGTTACATTTCGATTGCCTCTTCAAACAGAACATGTACTTCTCCTTGAAGTAAACATACTCCCGTATTCATGGGGAAATATTTTATGTTGAAATTAGCAAGTTGCTGAATTGATGTCACCTGGTCCATCTTTAATGTATTCTCCTCTGTTCCAATCTGTAATATCAGCCAAGTTATGCAAAGCTGACTGAAGGTTGTGCCAAGTTCAAATGAAGTGTCTATTTATCAATTGGAGGTTTCCTGCTGGAGCCAGAGATGTTAATATTGAATATGCCTAATAGCATTTTCAAACTCAAACAGTCCTGGCTTATTGCTGAGCATTTGGAAACAGAAATCTCAACTGATGGGGCATTCTGCATTAAAAATGCCTTCCCAGCCCACAGTAATTATGGGTTGTCATAATATACAATTCTCCCCATAAAACTAACCAGGGAAAGGGCCTGAGAAGTTCAAGTTGTCCACAAAACAGGCATCAGAGTTTAGATTTATATGGCCCAAACTTACATGCTATAGAAATTAGATATTGGTAATTAGAGACTTTACTTAGGAGAGAAGTGTAAACTACTGATACTGTAATGGAAATTGTTCTTTTCTTCAAAGATGTCTCTGTCATCCTAATACGCCTTGAAATTGGACAAGAATTTAAAAATTATAATCCTGTTTGCCTGAAAACCCCCAAACCTATTGAATCTACCTCCTCTTCCTGGCCTGTGATCCCTCACACAGCTTTTGAGCTCCGTGACCAATTCTAACAAATGTTCAGTGCTTGTGAAACCATCTCAGAAATAAGGTATTTCTCCAAGTTCCCCAAAAATACAAATATAACACATAACGCTTTTGTATTGAAAACAGGGGAGGGAAAGAGGCAAAATACCTTCATTTGTCCTGTCCCTTTCCTCCTATACAGGAAGAGGATGTTGTGAATGCTTCCTTTGTGTGAAAAACTTGGGATGGAGTTCACTTTAGTGGGCACCAGAGAAGCCAACGCTGAGAGACACAAGCATAAGAAAGCCAAGCTTCATTAGCTTCATTGCTCATGGAAGTGCTTGTTAATACAGACACTCCATTTTTAAAATGTGTTTCTCTGAGCACAGAGACTGTCTGGTGGAATTAGAGCTCTGCAGCAGATGGGCCCCTTGCCAGTTCAAAGGAACACAAATTAAGGCTCTGATGTTGGGAGCGTTTATGCTCGTGCTTAATTTTACAAACCAGTGGGAGTCGTCATAGATCTGAGCCTGAACGTCTTTGTGAGTGTTTGCAGGCTATGGGGGACCATGGAAATAAGGATCATTTTGCAATATTGTGTGTTTGCACTGTGCAAGCTGAGTACAGCACTTGCAGATGCACATTCGGAGTTAGGCTGGGAGCAGGCATTGAAGGGCTCTGCACTGAACATTTATAACTCAAATTTTTCTGATGAGTCAGTGAATTTGGGTTCAGCAAAGTCCATACAAGTTGTGTTGCCTTTAAAAAAAAAAATCATTGCTTCTTTTGGAGAGAAATTAGTAGGTGGCAAGTTAATTATATTCAGCAACAGCAACATTAGACTTCCTAGAATAGAGGGGGAAACCCCCAAACCAAGGGCATGCACCTGCCAGATGTACCCAAATACAACTCTTCATTTCCAGTGTTTTCCTCCAGGCTTCTTCCATCCCCTGCTGCCTTTGGAAGCACAGCCTTGGAGTGTGTGCTCAAGGAAGGCATGGAAGGGAGAACACAATGTTTTGTACATAAGGAAAAGGATACTCTCCCCATCCATCCTCAGGAAGCAAGTAAAAGTGAGCTATTGGCTTAAAAGTAGAGGACAACCAAGGAATGAGAGACCTGAGGGTGAAGTGGAGGCTCATCAGATCCCACAAGAAAGCAGCAGATGTACCTGGAGGGCAGTGGGGTGGTGAGTGGATCCAGGGCAGGAGCAGCCACAGCCCAGCTCCCCATTCCCAATGTAGAGCTCTCCAGTGACAATGGGCCTGTTCTAGGGCTCCTTTGGGCTGGGTCCCTCATGTGCTGGGTGGTGGCTCGGTGGAGATGTCACTGTGGCTGTCAGACCACTCCTTGTGGCCATGGGGGTTCTGCACCCTGTGGCCACACCGCGCTGTCCTTCATGTTTTACACCCAAATGCTGGGCCTTGAGCTGGCACAAATCACAATAACTCTGTGCAGCCCAACAGACTTACACCAGATGGAGATTTGGTACTGCCAGTTCTCTTTGGTTTCAGGGTATGTTGCTCCAAAGCCTCCCTTCTCCCTTCAGGAGCACCTAAGTGGGTGTCAAAATCCCCATTCAAAGCTTCAGACAAAATTTGTTTGAAGGCTTAATCCAACCTCCTGTGAAGACATGTCTGCTGGAAGGGGGGCAGGCTCATCAGGAATTCAGCATGGATGCATTCAGATCATACTTCAAATGAATTGGAAACACACTGCGTGTTCCTCCCCATTTAGGACTCCACGATGGTATAATTTATGTCTAAATATTGCAGCCCACATTTGTCTGTGACATTGAACTACTGCATATTGTTTGAAAATAGAAGGGGACTATTCTTCAAACCCTGAGAAGATGAACAGGTAAGTTAAGGCTCCCTGTGAAGATTTTATCTCACAAGCTCTTCTTCCAAGTACAATTAATGAAAATATATGTAATAGTTACAGAAACAATTTGCTTAAACCCCCCCAGACTTTTAGCCTGATTCTCCTCTCATTTACATTAATATAGATCAGGAATATCTCCCTCTGAATCCCAAGGTAAATTATCAGCTGATTTCGGCTAACTCAGTGAGGTAAAACTAATGGAGCAAGAATTAGACCCTTCCCATTAACTGCTGTATGTTCTTTCACATTTGAAATTAAGATTATACCTTACTGTGAGAGTAATAAAACATTACAGCCATTCTGCTGAGTTATTTCACTGACCTCAGTTTTTGTATTAAAAATGATTGCCATCAACAGCAGAATATCCATTTTGGGTAATTTCTGTACATGTCTTGCCTGTAGATGCCACGACTTCCACAACACTCTCAGAAAATGGATGCTGGATGAAAAACCACAAAAAAACCCAATACCAGACATAGATTTTTTTTCTTAAGGCTTCTCAGAATCAACTCAGCATATCCAAAAAGAGGAAGAAGAGCAAGCAGGGGGAAGGGAAGAAGCTGTAAACCCAGGTGTCATTTTTGCTTGATTAAGAATTCCTTCAGGACCAAAGAACAGAACATTTGGGGGGGGGAAGGGAAGGGAAAAAAAAAGCCCTGCAAAATTCAATCTTAGAGGGTTGAGGAAAAAGCTACTGACACCCTCCCCATTTCCTGGGAATGAAGTGAAATTTCCCTTGCTATATTTTTCATGGACTGCCATTATTATGTTTATATGCTTGTTTTCCTCCACTGTGTATTTTGGAAAACAACCTCAATCTTTCCAATGGCATCTGCAGCAGGAGGCAGAGCTCTCCCTGCACACATTTTGGAGCTGTTAGCCTAGTTTGTAGTCTGTAGGATTATTTGTAAGTTTGAACTATTCATTGTGTTGAAGTACCTGGTTTCCATTAAAGTCTGATTAGATTTTAATGCCCAACTTTCTCAGGCTTCTTAGGAAATCCCAGCTATCAGGCATAAATAATTTTCCAACCACTTCAAACAGCCACGACTTGTAATTAAACAGAGCCATATTCAGGCTAGGAATGAACTGTTAAATCCTGATCTAAATTGAAGGTGACCCAAACTTCAGAGAAATTTCAGTGGAAGCTGCAAGTTCCATTAGTTCAGCTATTGACAGCCTGTCCTCCTGGCTATGGACTTAATAGAGGATTTTAAATACTCCCCACAGACAGTAAAATGTCCAACATCTGCAGGAAAAATGCCCAGATCTTGCAGATATGGGATTAAACCCAGATATTTGGGTCTGGAAATAAGTTATACCCTAACTGTGTTCTGTTGTGGTTTTGTACCTGAGAAGATGCCCCCCCCAAATAATAAAAATGAAGCGATGGGAAGTGATGTTCCTGTGTGGGGACATCAGGAGCAGCAGAGATCCCAGAAGGAAGCACTGCCTGGTCCACCACTTTGTCTCCGAGCAACCTTGATTATTACAGACCTGCTGCACCTCCCCCAGGTATTTCCACTGGTTTGTAGAGACAGAAAAACAACCCTAACCACTGAATATTGTGCCAGTGCTGGAGGATGGCACTGACTGACTGCAGGAAACACCAGGTGATTTCTGTCCTGTGTTTTGGACCTCAACATAATCTTCCCTGGAATATGAGAGATGATGCAGTGGGAGGAAAAGCAAACCAGAGGCAGCCCAGTGACATGAGCTGCATTTATAATGCTTCCAACAAGCCTAGGGAAGGAAAAATCCTATGTGCAAGTTAAAGCAGACAAAGTTTGAACTGAGGGGCAGAGCCAGGCAGCAGCAGATCACTCAGCCTTACTCATGCAAGCCTAGCTCTGTATTCCAAGAGCTCTGTCTTTTATGCTCTTGGACTGTTCTTTTTGAATTACATCTCTCAGGAATGAGGCACTGGCAGCAGCAGGAAAGCAAGGGCTGGCTTTGTTGTGGGGTTTTTGTCCCTAATAAACATCATTATGGTTCCCTGCATCAAAATCCCACTTCACCTTCTTGTTTCTCCTGTCTCTTGTTATTACCACTGCTTAGGGGGAGCAGGGCAATATTACATTTCCTATCCTCCAGGTTATTATAGGGATCTTACTGCAGCACTACTGCAGCATTAAATAATATTTATTAACCATAAAAGCAACAAAAATTATTATAAACTTTGATCCTGCTTCCAGTGAAATCATGGTAAAACTGCCATTGATTTCCAGGCAGCAGGAGGTGGAGAGTTTTCCTTCATCCTCTTTACAAAGTATAGACAGTGGAATTATCCTTCAGCAATAATGATGACATGAAAAACTGAGTTCAGCAACAAAACATTCAAGACTTTGCTGGCATTAAAAGACAGCAAAATTTAAAATCATTAAAATGTGCAAAATATTCTCTCATTCTACTGGACTTGGAATTAATGCTTCTTCCCTATTTTCTTTTAATATTTTTCTTCTGTTCTCCTTCCCAGGAGAAAGCTTCCATAATTTCTCTGACTTCCATCACAATTTTCTTCTTAACTGTCAAGTGGGATAAAACCAGCTCTTAGTCCCTCATTAACATTTTCAGCAAAGGAATAACCACTTGCTGCTTACTGAGAACACAATGTCTGAACATCTCCAAAACTCATTTCCAAACTGAGGAATGTACATGAGAATAATAAAATCCCTGATTTTTTTCCTCTACAATCACTGTCTGCTGTGGTGGATGATGTGGGCTGAACAGCTTCCCTCAGTAATTTATCCACCAAGCCCATCCTCTGTGCTTCTGTCTTAAAGCCAACGGCTTTTGATTCAAGAGTGTCACAACACAGAAAGTCCATTCAATTCCAAGACAAGATATTTTAATAACTAGAATGTTCATTTCCAATTTGAATTAGCCTCACTTCAGCAAAATCTTCTTAATATCTTTTTTTCCCCCTGCTAGATCAAACACTTGTTTACCACCATAATTTCCTCATTCATCATTGAAAAGAGTCTGCCCTTAGACAGGCATGAGAACAGGAGTCTGCAAGAGAGCACAAGCAGCTCCTGCTGCCCCAGAGCCAATATTTGTGGTGGAGCTGTGATAATATGCCCCAATAGCAAATCTCTCCTGGGGTATGGATATTATTTAATGGGTCATTATGTCATTCTTGCAGGCATGTGGCAAGAAAGGCAAAAATATAAAGGATCTGTGTTGGTTCATCCTGTTTATCAGTTACAGCAATTTGGGAACAATGTGGTCGCTCAGGTGGGATCCAAGTCCTGCCATCACAGTGCATTTCTCCACAAATAATCCCTCTTGCCTTTAATTCCAGCAGAGTTCTGTGTGTGGGAAAGGAGGTAAAGAGCTCTTCAAATGCAGGGGAGGGGATGGAAGGTGCTCCTCTTGTCCCACCATCCCAAACTCTCTGTGCTACTGAGTACCCCCTGCAGAACTCCAGAGGAAACAGCTCCACTGGGGGCCATAAATAACAATCCAGGCACTGGCTTCCTGATTCATATTCTGTCTTCAGGGACCACAAAAGTCTCTCCATAACAACTGGCATCTGTCTCACCATGCAGGTCTCAAGTAAAGAGTTGGGAGAGGCCAAACATGAAATTTTGGGTCAAACAGGCATATTTTGCTCACAAATCTGGATCCCAGAGGCTGCAATTTCCTGGTCATAAGGGAAGACCCAGAAAAGCGCTGCACTGGCTTTCCCAGAGAGAACTCCAGACACTTCCCTACATCAGTTCTCCATCTGTCTCAGGGATACATTGGCCTTCAAGACAAAGAAACTATAACTCTTTTGCAAATAAAATCTTCAATGAAAAGGAAATGCTTCTGTCTGTGATTGCAGAGAGGTGACAGGAGCTCTACAGCATCCAGTGTTACTTGGCAGGGCACAGAGGGAGGGCCTGAGGTGGTGATGCTGGAGCTGCAGCAGGTGAGAGGAGGAGTCAATGGTCCCACTGACCTCCCTGGCTCGCTCATCCACCTGGGACATCATTTGTGTTCCAAAGCCAAAGAGGAGGGGGGAAAAAAGCAGCTCTGAAAAACAACAGCTTTGCAGCAGCACAGATAAAAATCATCTGGGCTTGAAATTTCAGGACTGCATTTCAATGTGTTTGGGGAGGGAAAGAAAACTTGGTGGGTTTTTTATATTTTTTTTAATTTTAGAGTGAGACTAAAATGAAGGTGGAACAACTGGAAGTCAAAGACATGCTGCTAATACTGTGCTGGACTGGGGTCCCAGCCCGTGGGTATTTTGAGGACTGTTCCTATGAAGAATTCATGGGGAGTTATTTTCAGGGCAGGGAATTCTGCTGCGTCGTTACCATTATCAGCTCTGTCTTCTGGTTGCTTGACAGGCAAACTCAGACCCTGGGGAAGGGAATGTGGATAGAACATTTTCTTCTTTTGACATACAAAATATTGCACTGCACCAATATCTAGTAATGGAAAAAGAAAAGGGGAAAAAAAGCCAGATTGTGTTGATACACAGTGAATAAATCAGGATGCTGCTTCGTCTCTTTGCAAACACACCAACTTTGACTGACAGAGAGACACCCATTTTACTCAAGTGTTTGCCTCAGGCTGCTCTCAACCTTGCTTAAGTAGTACTTAAAAGAAATAATTGGTATTAATTTAGACACTCATACGTACTTTTGAAAACTGCAGCAAGAAAAGTGACTGCAGATTTGTACTGGGACAATTTAAGACATCAGCATTTGAGATAAAGATGAGAGCTGCATTTTTAAAATAGCACCTCTTTTTTTGGTGCCTCTACTAATTGCGAAAACATTTTATATTTGGAATAATTGTCCTACTTTTTTTTTTTTTCTGCTATGAACAAATCTGCAGAAAAGTAGAAAAAATGGAGTTTTTAAAGAATGAACCTAAATGCCAGAATACAATTTATAGATATTTTCATGAATAAAACTCAGTTCATGGCCAAGAATTCATTTCCTTTTTTCTTTCTCTCTTTTCCATGTCACACCTTTTTCCTCTTATGCTGCAACTGTGCTTATGTGCTTTACATGCAAACCAGTCTGACTAAACAAGGGACATAAAACCAAACCCTAATCAAGAAATACACGAATTTAAAAGCATTGCACTTTGACAGTGCTGTCTTACTATGTCCCAAATGCTGTACCTAAAGTAAGCAAGGGTTTGCCTCTAAATTTTGCACTGCAGAAGTGTCTTTTAGAAAGAAATTTATGGCAAAGCACTGCCTAGAACTGTGGCTTCCCAGTGATGCACCTGATTCAATATGTCATGTTTTAATAGGTAAGCCATTTACCTCTCTCAATAGGAACTCTGTCTCCCATGCAATGTATTTATTTCAGCATAGTCTAAGGCATCTCTTGCCCAGGATATATGTTTCAATTACATTGCAGTGCAAAACACATCCTCTGCAAGAATCTTCATACTCCAGGATCTTGAGTAATGAAACATTTTAAGTGCTGGAGAGCCCAGTCCTGAAATCTTTATTCAGGCAATCTCCCACGAAGCCAACCATTGCTCTCAGCACCACTGATCAATACCCCAATATGCCACACCAAAAAGCATTAGCAGGAACGTGGATTCCTTCTGTTCCTATCAATAAAATATGTAATAAATGGAAAATGGAAAACTTTATTAATTTGGGTTGGATTTTTCCCCTTTCCATCAGCCATGTTTTCAGACATGTATGGATCTGGCACAAAGCAGGGAAGCTGCATTAAGTTTTGTAAAATCAGGTGAAATCTAAGATCTAGAAGACAGAAATGGCTAGAAAATGAAATGGCTCATGTCTATTGGCTGGTGAATTTATTTTATATATACCAAGTACCTGGTTAGCAAGTTAATGAAATCAGAAGCCTCTAAAACCCACCCATCCAAGCTAAAAAGTGATGGTACCTTGGGTTGCTGGGGCACTGAGGGCTCCTGAGATCTCCCCACATTCAAACTGGTCCTAGGTCTGTCCCAGTGCTGCTCCCAGGGCCAGGAGAAGTTGGGGAGAGGCAAGACTGGAGCAGTCAAGACAAAAACCCCACCTGATGTTCTCCCCTCTCACAGCAGTTTTATGCCAGTGTAAACCAATGAATGGCTCTACAATAGGACAAGCTGGGGCAGGGGAGGGGGGGGAAAGCATGAAAAATACTTAAGGATTTGAACAAATTACATGGTGTCACATCCTGAGCTGGGTGAGAGACTCAGGTTGAGTCAGGGACTGCATTAATGTCAGAGAAAACCCTCCATCACTATCACCTGTTAGTGAAGCTGCTAAATCTGAAGCCTCTCAAAGCTGAGGATAAACATTTGTTTTAATCTGAGGTTTTTTTTTCATGTAATTAAATTGAAGGGCTTTAAAAAATAGTTGCAAATTGCAGAGCTGCGTTCTTGGTACAGCCGTTGGATTTTTGTTCACAGGAAGTGTTTCCTACCAGAGTTAAATCCTGAACCAAGTGAAAATAATCTAGTAAAGAGGAGCAATAGATACAGATATTTGAGATTTATATGCTTTCCACATTAACAGAGCTTCTGTTATAAATCCCTATTAATCAGGCATTCCATCAATATAAAGTTTTCCATTAAATTCAAAGAGGAACTGTAGCAAATGTAATCATAGAGCTTGTTTAATACAGTGCAACGATGCCAACATTTCCATCTCATCCCTCCAGCTGCAGAGCTCTTCTCCTCCTGAGCTGCTCACTGGAGTAGCTGAACAGCTCAGTGACAAAGTGGGAAATTCTCCTGAATATCTACAGGGGAAAAAGAATTAAAACCCCTCCTCTCTGACTTCCAGCAGTTTTAAAGCAAAGCCAGAAATAGCAGGATAATGAATTATAAGTTCCAGAACAGGTATTTACAGTTTTTCTCAACCCACAGCTCACCAGTTTAAAAAAAAAAAAAAGTCTAAAATGTTGTTGTAGAACTTCATATTTTTGTTTTTTCAGGTGACATCTGGACACTTTGCAGGAGCAGAAGCAAAAAGCTGCAGTGAGTTGGGTAAGGCACAAAAGGGAAAAGTAGGGTTTTTAAAAAGCATTTGTATGCTTTGTATGGGTTTTATTGTCCAGTATCAATACAGGAGAGGAAAGAAGAAGATAAACAAGGAAAAAAGACAAAAGAAGGGGATTGAGTAATTCAGATCTTGTAATGAAGAGCTGTGGAACAAAGCAGCGTTTTTTAAAGGAAACATTATCCAGTCTTGTTGAAATTAAATAGTAGGTATTGAGTTAGATTAGACATGAGAAAGAAGAAAATGAAATAGAACAGTCCAGGGAGGAGAGAATTTCAACTCACCTGGTTTCATTGGTGAAAAGTCAATGAGAAGGAGAAAGGCTATTCAGGGTTCATTAGGCTCCTGGAGAGTTCCTGTTCCCTTGATGTTAAGTGAGATGTGGAGTGGAAAATTCTCCCCCTCAGGGTACTCCTGAGGCTGGTAACATCTACAAGAATCCAAAAATTCCCATTACACCTTTTTTTATTGTTTAAAAATGTAAAATTACCTAATATTTTTCATTTTGTTGGTGTGCCCCTGGTGGAGTTCTGTCCTGTTCAGTCTTGTTTGCTCCAGGCAAAACACCCAGGGCTTGACTCTCTCTCCTCTGCCCTGGTGTCTTGGAGTTCCTGTGACAAAGGGCACTGCCACAGAAGCTGGATTTGTCTTTGTTTCATCTCAGAAAGAAATGAAAGCAAACAGTGAAACATTGCACCTTTGAAAAGTGAAACAGCTTGTGTTCTAGTTGGTCTTCTGGGAGATTTGTGGTGTATTTTCAGCATCACTGATATTACAGCACACTCCAGGAAGGCTCCTTTACCCTACATATCATATTGCTAGAACAGCTGGTGCCCTAACCCAGTAGATTTTCCAGGGTTGCAAAGTATGTTACGAGTCAGAAACCTCTTCCATATCAGCCCACCACCACATTTGGATTGCACCAGCTTCCTTTGCCACTCGTGCTTCTCAGCCCTGGGCCACCAGCTCCCCACCTGCAGGGGTGACAGGAACACAAGCCAGAGGGCTTAACACAAAGGGCAGGCTTTGCAGGTGCAGTGGAGAGCAGAAGCCTGCTGGGCATCTCCTGAGGGTGGAGGGTTATCTGAGGCAGCAGATGAGTTTGGATATGATGACCCTACATTGCCTGGAGCCCCTTGCACAGTCCCAGTGAAGGTCCCATTGTTAGGTGGAACATAAACAGTCAGACAGATGAAGTGGAAAATGCAGCAGACACAGTGCCAGGTTCAGAACCAATTTCTTTCCCAGTGCTGAGGACTGTCCCACGTGCCTGGCTCATCCCAGGCTCTGCTCCACCACTCACTGGTTGAGTTCCTCCCTTTGCAGCAAGAGCTGTTTGTGGTGCCCACACTGAACTTGTGCATTCTGGCTGTGCCCAAATGTGAGCAGGCAGGAGATGCTCCTGGGACACACACAAACCATTGTGTGTCCTCTCTGTTCATGTTTGAGCACAGCTGATCTCAACTGTCTCATCTAACACTGGAGTTTTTCCCATCAGGCATAACCACAGTAACACAAATGGATTTTGAGAGCAGGGAGAGCCAGGAGGCGACAGGGCTGAGTGGCAGAGGGAGAGCCTGGCACTTTCACACAAAAGCAGAAGAGAGTCTGTGCCCTTTCCTCACGTTTAGCTCTTCCTCCTGTGCCACTTCCATGTCTTTCTGCAGCCTGATGTGCTCACAGTGAGGCTTCTTTTCAGGAAAGCCTAATATTTCTTCCCAAGAACAACTCATGCACTTCAAGTTAGAAATGTTCTGAAAGGCATCCTTGACTCATGACCCAAGACATCATTTGTCAGTGAAAATCCCCCTCCTTCTATTTCTCTTTTGGAGCTAATAAGGCTGTGCATTTACAGAGTAAATGCAATACATCTCAAAATCCCAGTTCTGCGAGCAGTACATTATTTCCTGTCCTTTGAAAGGCTTTTTAGAGCAGAATATAATAGAATGTCTTTTAACAAGGACTCCCCCAAAAGTAAGAAAAGCCAGCATAGTGCAGACTTTGCTATCAACATATTAAGCAACTGAGCTGAAACCCAAGTTCCTCTTACAAGCTCTATTTTCAGCAGGGAAACGGGGTATTCTTAAATCATAAGGCAATGAACAGAAAGTTAAATCACAGTGACAGCAAAATGCAGTTTAATTCAAAGTGAGCAGGTCAAGAAGGGCTCTGAAGGATCCTCGCATTCACCCCAAGCTATTAATTCAGATAAAAACTACTGGCTGCTGCAGCCCTCAAGGATTTTATTTTTCATGTTTCTGCTTGTTAGCTCACACAAATGGAGAAAGGAGGTTTTTTTCTCTGAGACATAAGTTTCAATTGACTTGTCTAACTTAGTGCCTTGGACTGCAGTCCATAGGAAATGTCCATATTGGAGCACCACAGCCAGGAACCCCTCAATTTATGTACATAAATTCCTTTCCCCTTTTTCCCTTTGCCTTCCCAGTCCCACACAAGCAGTGCAGGGAGTTGTGTGGGGCTGCAGCTCCATCCCTGCCACCCTCAGGGGCCTGGGAGCCCTCCATGCCACTCCAAGATGTAGAGCAGCTGCCAGAATCTGTCCCTTGAGCTCCCCAGGGAACAATGAAGCAAATAATTTCTTTAATTATTTATCAAGGGCTGCTTCCTCAGTCAATACATTTGTTTGGCTGTCTCCTGGAGGCCTGGCTTCCTACTCAGTGAGGTCCTTCCACGTGCATTTGAAACATGTTTTATTATTCATATTCATATCTACAGCAAGATTCCTTTCTTTTTCTACTTTTCTTTTTACCATCAATCTTCTGCTATTCTTTGATTTTATTCTGTTAGCCTTTTGTTGCTTTTTATTCCCTATGCCTGATGTTTTATGAGACATGACTTGACCTTTAATTAACCTTTTATCCACTGTCTTCATTTGCTTCCTTCCCCTGTCTTTACATTGGAAAGAACTTTGCATATGTATTATTTTAATTGACCACTGAGTCATTTAATTCCCTATCTATTGTCAGGATTTGACTTGGGAGAGAACTGGGCTATTCTTTTCAGTGAAACTCCTTCAAATACAGCACATTTGCAGTTTTGTTATGAACTATTTTAATCAACAGCTGTGAAATGGCCAATAAAACAAATTTGTATTCAGGGCTTATGCAGTGGGAAAGAAGATTCATGAATTTAAAAAATAACAAACAACCAAAAAAACCCCAAGAAAACAACAAGAAAACCAAATAAAAACCCTTCTTGCCTTGCTGAAGTGGTGCCTGGTTTTGGCTAAACTCTCCAACTGCCAGTGGGCAAAATGACCTTTATTTTTCCCCTCCTTTTTGGCAGCTGTACCAAAAAAGAATCAAGGCACCCCAAAAGAAATGTCTTGCAAATTGCTTGGCTACTTTAAAAGGTACAGAGGGGTTAATTATTCCTGTTAACAATTAGGAGTAGAACCAAGGCAGGAGTTTGGAGTGGGAGAAGGAGGTGTAGGGAGGGAGAGGGATGGGAGCAGCAGAAGGTGCTTCAGTCATTGCTGCTTTTTCATCCATCCCAAGTCTCTTCCCAAATAATCATTAATCACTGACTTTGTGTTCTTCTAAAGACTTTCTATTTTCAGGTGCAGTGATATAATCTTGCACTCAAGCACATTTAACTGGGACAGAACTCTGAGAGCTGTCACACATCTCCCCATCCCTCCGTGCCACACTGCAGCGCTTCCCACACCTCCCACTCCAGCACAGTCTGCCTTTCTAATCAAAGGTGTACAGTGGTAATTCAGCAGGGATTATTCTCTGCAAACATCACGCTTATTTTTTTATCACTCCTTCCATATGCAGTTTATACTCTTTGTCTGCCTCAGAGTTACACACTGAAATATGAAAGCAGCCAAATCCGACCAAAACAGACACAAGAGAAAAATGGAATTAGGTAAATTTTACAGACAGAACACAACCTGCTCTTTTATGCCTGGACAAAAAAAAATCCTACAGTGAAACATTAATTACATCTTGAAAAATAAAATTTCCCCTGCTCTAACACAGATGATGGTTTCAATCATTTTGAGGCAGATGTTGCTCACAGAATTTTGAAGCTTTTCAGTGGTTGGAATTCTTTCTATCCTCCCCCAGTTTCCTGCTGGGAATGCTGTGTACCTTTGCTAACACACCTCTGTGCTCTTGTAAGACAGTAAACAAAGGGGTTGGAATCTATAATCACAATTAGCAGGATAGAGTATATGGAGTATTTCCTTGCAAGTCTGCCCCTCCTCACAAGAAATCATTTCTTCCCAATATCCAACCTAAACCTGCCCTCCCCCAGCTTAAGGCCACTTAAATATATTGTATTTCCAGGAGCCTCACCAGGATTTTTGTGGGAAATCATTTACCCTCCTCAGTTCAGCTCTGCCACTCACTCAGTCTCTGGTCACTTTATCCCTTTTCATTACTTATCAACAGACCTTAATAACAGTTCTGCTTCCCCTATAAATCTTTCATTTTTTCCTAATTCCTTCTCAATCACATCCCTAAGTGTTCTGCTGAGTGGAAAACAGCCACTGCTGAGATCAGAAGTTAAAAGACACCTTGTCTTCCCCCAAAACAGCAGGATCTGCATTTTATCTCCCTTTCTGCACTCCACATTAGAGGCCAGAGAGCCTCGTGCTTAAGAATTGATCACCCAGGCACTATTTCACCCAAGATTTAAAGATTGCTAACAGTTTAAGGAGCACACAGCTCTTTATGTGTGTTAAGCTGTTCATGTTGGACCACCTGGTGCCCAGGAGACCTTTCCAGAGGGTTTGCTTCACATACTCCACTGCAACCTTTAGCCCCAGCTTACACACAGCCTTAACAGGGATATAATTCCTCAGCACCTCCTGTGAAACTCTCCTTCCCCAAGCACAACTTGCTTTATTTTCCCATACATTCTGCTTTGCTAAAGATGCTGCAAATAGGCTCAAAGAGCTCCAATTAGAGCAGGCACAGTGGGATGTGTCGGTGCAGCTCAGTCAGGGCGAGCAGGAGACTGGCACACAGGAGGAGCAGATCAGAGTTTTACAAGATGGCCTCATCAAATCCAACAGTTGCCTCTACATGTAAAAGAATAGACAAGTTGCCTTAACTTTTTCCTCCCTCCTGTTATATTCTAGTAACACATTCTTGTTTCCACTCCCCAGATTTCCTCAGGGATTTGTCTCTCCCATCCACTGATCAACTGAGGGCTGAGTCTCTTTTTAAAATATTTCTTTTCATTACCATCACCATTGTGAGGACTTGATTCCAGTCCTTAGCTGTCAAAGTGCCCTGCCCTTCACAAGAACTCTCAGTGTGTGATTGCTTAGAATAGGCTGCCAGCACATGAGCTTTGTCATGGGAACCAGACCAAGATGTGTTTTCCCCCTGTGATCACTTTTCTATCAAGCATTTCATGTGTGGTCTTTGCCTTTTAAATGGATCTATGCACAAAAGATGAAGATGTGTCAAGTAGTTTGGGGATGTTTGGTTTAGAAATCACAGTTAACCCACAGATTGTAAAATACAGCATGTGCTGAAATGTAGAGTACCCATCTCTGGTTTGGAATTTCAGGTCTTAGAATCGCTGGATGGTTTGGGTTGAAAGGGACCTTAAAGATCACCTTGTTCCAACCCCCTGCCATGGGCAGGGACATGTTCCACTAGCTCAGGTTGCTCAAAACATCTCAATAATCCATCAGTGCCAGCTTTACCCTGGCAGGAGGCAGAAGGTAACTGGCAGCACTGGGTGACTTTGAGAACAAACTCTCCGTGTGCCTTGCAGGCAATTGCAACAAGGTGCAGTTTCCTGAGACACCAAAGCACTTTGGGCAACTCACCATTCCACCCCTGAACACAAAATGCACCCAGTGAGCTCTGCCAGTCTCTCCTGGCCAAATGACTTGGCATTCCTGCTCTCCACTTACAGCACATTCAGCACATGCTGCTGAGCCACATGTTGTCCATGGAGAAGGACCCTCCCTGTCCTCGCTCTCCATGTGGCTCTTTCCACCAAGGACTCAGCAAGCCAAGGACAAAACAGCCTCTTCAGAATTCTCTTCAGGAGCTGATTTTGCTTGCAATAAAGCCATGACAAATCATATCAACTATTAACATATTGTGCAGGACAACACAGACTGAACTAATGACAAAGCCATGGCTGGTGCTTGTGGTTTGACGCCATATCCAAGGCCAGAACTTTCCCTCCTTCTCTCTCCATCCAACACAAGCTCTTTTTCCTCTCCAGTGTCCTTCTGTGAAACCTTTATGCTTTTCAAAGAGGCAAAGGCTCCTGGATTACATTCTTTGACAAGACAGATGAGACTGCTTTTCACATGAGACCAAGGAAAGTAATGAGCTGTAATCTTGGAGCTGGAAGATATCTATCTTTTTTAATTACAGGTAGATTATTTCTATATTAGCCCCCACGGCAAAAGGCAGAGCCACAGAGCTTTCTCCAAGCAGGGCTGTGTCAGAGAGGGAGGGATTACAAGAGTTTGGAACCTTGGCAGAAAAAAACGATTTTCAAACTTGAGTCTGTTTTGAATTTATCTCTCGGAGTTATTTCTGTTATTCAGCAAGCACATATTTTGCCACTTATTCACTACAAGTAAAAAGATATTGCCATCCCATCAGGGAGCTGGTTATTAGATGGTGCTTGCCAGAATTTCTGTCTCAGCTTGACATGTCTTCACTGTCCTTGTCAGAGGAAGCTGCAGCCTTCACACCACTTAGAACAATTTAAGCCCATTTAACCAAAATATCTGTTTGCATTCTTTTTTTTACCTCATGCCTGAAGGAAGGAATTAATGTCTGATTCTGAGGCTCCCTGAAGGTACATCTTTGTATTACTATGTTTTTTTTCCATGTTTGCCAAGGCCTTGGCAATGTCTGGAGCCTTGGAGGTAGCTAAAGGCACCATGGCTTAACACAGAGATGGGCATAGGGAGGGATTCAGCTCCTTGGGATCAGCCTAAAAAGGGGTCATGACCAAGTGTCTCTTCCACAGCCTCCAAGAGAGATGATTGTTCTTGTAGAACAGATATTTCTGAGTCCTATTCCCATGAGGACAATTCCATGAGAACCCTGGAGTGAAATCTTGATGCTACTGATGTCCTACTTGAGAATAAACCCAGGAAAAGTGTAGCTGGAAAGTTATTGGAGAACATCAAAATATTTGTTGTTTGATGATACATTTCTGTTACATTTTTAATTTTATTTTCTCTTTATATTCTCTCTTAAATGGACATTTATGTCTCATGAATGGTCTTGGTTTGGGTGGAAAACAACAAGAAATCATAGGGATTACCTGGGAAGCAGCACTGGGAGTGAAATTCCACACAGCCCTAATCTTTTTAAAGTTTATTTCTCATTGCTCTGTTGCAAACACTTCCAGGACTGAGTCCTTGCTGAAACCCACTGAACCAGGAGAGTCTGGCAGCTTGTAAGGGCTGAAGGACGCCATGGACACCTCCACACCTTGGGAAAGTAGGAAAAGCAAAGATAACACAGAGAGAAGGGGAGGGGAAGACTTCAAATCAACAGAAAGAGAGTAAAGAGAAATCAGATAAAGAGACAGAGAAGTCAAACTTCAAAATTCCCTTAGGAAGGAAGTGCAGGATGGAAAATGTCTTTGGCCTCCTCAGTTTTCTCCACCTGCCAGTTATTGTTGTGTGAGCATTGAAAACTAAAGCTGGAAAAAGTGGTAACAAAGTAAACTCACACTAAGGGAAGCCTTTCCAAGTTTTGCTTCCCACATTGCACCTCACAGGTTATATAACTTTGCATTTAATGGATATTCTCAACTGGAGCTCTATTTGTGAACTGGAGGGAATGCCATTAGTATGCTAATCAGTTCTGCAGAGGAAATTGGTTATAAGAGTGGGGTAAGGTACAATAGGGGAATATTTTTTAATTAGCACACTATGAAGTCTATACTCCCCTGGAGGCCTGTGCATATCCCCTATTGACTTTAATTTCAGCCACACAACTTGGATTAAAATCAAGGGGCTTTGCATGACTGTTCCATCCCAGCTGAAGGGATTCACAGGATGGGATGATGGCCATGCTCCATCTGCAGCTCTGGAAGTGCTGGCAGGTTCCAAGCACGGCTCTCACACTTTCTATGTCTCATCAGGCACTCCCAGAATGGGTTGGGATGGAAGGACCTTAAAACCCATCTCATTCCACCCCTGCCATGGGCAGGGACACCTCCCACCAGCCCAGGGTGCTCCAAGCCCTGTCCA
>JAWWLZ010000025.1:2824533-2853743 GCA_035041345.1 Poliocrania exsul | reverse complement strand
CCACAAGGCTGGAGGATTTATCACATTTTCAGTCCTTGTCCAAGGATCAAGCACATGGTCAAGATAATTCTGCTAGACAAGATTCTTTTTTTTTTTTCCTTCGAGAAATCCTTTTTGTTTTAATGGTAGAAACTTATCACAGAATAAGATTAATATTAATCTATAGAAAAGAACAAGATAAAGATAGATTTTGCCTATTAAATTTAAGAATGACAATCAGTTAAGTGTCTACTAAGTAAGCTAAATTAAAATGAAACACCAGGAGAAGTATATATGACAGGCCAGAGTGTATTAAATGGTTTCATTATCCTCTGATATAATGGATAACAAATGGATTTGGAAGATGATGCAATGTTTTCAAAAGAAGTATTCCTGTAGAATTACAATAAAATTAGGCTGAATTTATGTCTCCACCATTACAATTTTCACTGCCATCTCACAGTGTTAGCTGTGGTTTTTAATGTCTGTTTATGTGCCTCTCTCAAGCAGAATTTGAAATTAGTTGATCAGTTATCAGGGAAGGACTGCTTAAGAATAAATCCATATTAAATAAGAAAAACTGGTAAGATAAGGATGTAGTACCTGTAATACCAACAGGGAAAAAAAGTAAAGACAGAAATATGTTTATATTACTAATGAACTAATTAAATTAGATATTAATCTATCCACTCTTCACAGAGATTGTGCTGCCTTATGTATATTCTAAATAACTTTTCTTGCAGCACAGCCTTGTTACAATGTTAAACAATTTTTAGTGTCTTATACCTGAAAGATCACCATAGATTAAATTTTGCCCAATAGATTTTACTGCTGAACCAGACTATTTAAAATTCCCCATGAAATGTAAAGATGGATTGAAAATTTATGAACAGGAGCATACAATGGCATAGGGCAGATTGAAAGAAAAAAAGTGCAATTTAACAGAAAGTATTATTAGCAATAACATTGCAATCAATCACCCTTCTTATCTACTCATGTGTCTTTAGATGATATCATTTCAAAAGCCCTAGTGAGGACAAATCATGCTGAGCTGAGCACTGCAGTTGGGTTTGCAAAGGGCTCTGCTGGAATTCCTCACTCCAGTGCCCAGCTCCTCACTGGAGGTTCACACAACCTGCTCCTTCTGCACTTGGAGAATAAAAGTTGCTTTTGTTCAAGAGGGAGAAAGAAATTAGGCTGAGAGAGCTGGGGATGTTCAGGCTGGAGAAGAAGAGGCTCCAGGGGGACCTGAGAGTCCCTTCCAGTGCCTAAATGGGCTCCAGGAGAGCTGGAGAGGGACTTGGGACAAGGGATGGAAGGACAAGACAAGGCAGAGTGGCCTTAAGCTGGAGGAGTGTTTGATATTAAATATTGGGAAGGAATTCCTCCCTGTGAGGGTGGGCAGCCCTGGCTCAGGTGCCCAGGGAAGCTGTGGCTGCCCCAGCCCTGGGAGTGTCCAAGGCCAGGTTGGACAGGGCTTGGAGCACCCTGGGCTGGTGGGAGGTGTCCCTGCCCATGGCAGGGGGTGGCACTGGATGAGCTTTAAGATCCTTTCCAACCCAAAGCATTCTGTGATTCTAAGAAATTGGAGATTTTGTCAAAAAACTTCAGAACCTCTCTATTCCCTCCTGTATTTTAATATAATACAAATGAATATATCCACTGTTAAACCAAATAAATAATTGAGATCTACAGTGGTATTTTGCAGCAATTTTTAGCCCCTTTCCAATGGGTTGTTATGCAGAAGAGCTTTTTGTTGCTTTGGCTACTGTTCTAAGCACTGCCTGCTGAGTAATTCCAAGGTCACAGCAAGGAAACACAAACAGGAAAACTGGGATGGAAAAAAGGCATCAAGTGGGAATAATTTTGTTTTCCTCTGTAAAGAGCTCAAGGGGCTGAAGAGGAAGCCCAACAGACAAATGTAGTTTCAGCATCATTCTCTTATTTTCTCTATTGCTTTATTCTTTCCAATATATCAAAGAGAACTAATGTGTCAGAAATTCAGCAAATTCAGAGGTCACAGCAAAAGAGAGGCTGCAATCTGAATTATCCAGAGGAAATGCATTTGGAAGTGAAGTGGAGCTGGTGCCAGCAGTGTGGAAGAGATAAAACAAAACAGCAGAGAGGGAAAAAAAGCCTCAGCATCTAAAGACCCACAGACACTGAGTGTAATTAAACTGGTCCCCCTGAGCAGAGGGGCAGCCTGGTGCCTGCCTGCCACGGGCTCTTCTGCTGCTGCCAGCTCCCAGAATTTCTGCAGCATGGGCTGGGATGGCACCAGCCCCATGTCAGAGGCAGGGGCTGTCAGGGAGGGCTTGTTTGCTGTGAAAAATCACCAGAGCTTTGCCTTCAACCTGAGTTTTCCAGCCCGCCTTGCATTGCAGTTTAATCAATACTTCAAGTTGATGTCTCTGTTACATCAGGACTCAAATGAAGTTTGCAGTCAGCTCAAAAGCTCTTAACTCCTCCAAGCAGCCCTGAAATATCTCTTCTGTTGTTTTTCTCTGGCCAACTAAGTGTTAAGGAATATCAGGATTAAGGAGGTAGCACTAAGCCACTCCTAATCCATGCCGCCCAGGAGGAACCAGAGGCTACTCCTCCTGTTTGAAACTGCATGAAAAGCTCCACATAAATTGGACACTTTGAAATTCTCGATGCTTTTGCTTTGCCTCGTCTCTGCCATCCTCTTCTGTAAGAGCCAGCAAGCCATGCTGGGGAGATAACACATCCCAGGCATACAGAGACACGAATTCATTCAGTTCTTTTCCCAGTTTATCCTGATGTTACATGGCAAAGCTGAGGGACAGAAGGATCAGCTGCACTCTTGGCCTTTGACCAGCCCAAAGGTCTTTTCCTGAGGGATTAAATGCAAATCTGAGCAACCTGGGTGAGTGGAAGGTGTCCCTGCCAATGGCAGGGGGTGGAACAAGGAGAGCTTTGAGGTCCCTTCCAACCCAAACCATTCCATGATTCCAGGAAAACCTTGTCATGCGTGTGCAGATGTGCCAGATGTGCAGCTGTGCAAGGTGTGCAGGGCAAGGTGCCAATCACAGGGCATTCCAGAGGCCTGGAATGTGCTGCAAGAGGAGACCTGGTGAAGCTCAGAGCGGCTGGCTCCTGAGCCAGCTCCCTGCTAGGGAAGAGGCCTGATAAATTGCAGAATATTCCTCTTTTCCACTTAAAAGCAAGGCTGGGGGGGCTCTGTTGTTTGCAGGGACTAACCTGCAGGTGGTTTAACAGGGCATTTCCACCAAAGCCACAGGGAGATGTCCTTTCCTGTGTGAAAGGTGTTATATTAATCCATACAGCTGCTTTCTTCTGTCTCTCAGGTTTATCTGCACAAATACACCTCACAGGTTCTTTTGATATTTGGGTGGTCTCACCTGATCAGTAAAACATTTCTTTAGCTAAAAGGTGCCTCTGTTAGCCAAGGTGCAGGTGAGCAAAGATGGGTCTGACCTCCTGCCCTCCACAGCCATGAGCAGGGAAAGGGAATCTCAAAAGCATCTGCAGCATCCAGTGGAAAGACTCCAACCCAGCACTGAGAGTGATATAACCTCTTATTTCCAGAATGCTGCTGAAAAAAATAGTCTTACCAGAAATTAATAAAAAAATATTATTGTAGTTATCTTTCCTTATCTTGTTCCAAATAAGCTTTTGACACAGCTCTTCCTCATTATGCTTCAAATTATGCAGTGTTTTTGAAGATACTACTGGTAATCCCTGTTCCATTTCCTTGCTGGTGTTTTTGATGGCAATCATGTACATGAGTCTCTCTTATATGACTTGCATTGAACTTAGACTATGAGTGTGGGGGCTGTATTTTGCAGATTCACTCTTTTGAAGTCAATGTGCTTGATGGCAATCCCCTAAACAGGGACAGGAACAGCAAAATTCCACAGCAAAGACAACAAGGTAGGGCACATTTATAATATTATTCTTTATTAATTCAGAGGCCAGAGTTGTTGTAGGCCAGGTCATCTGGCAGGAGGTGGGGTGGGAGCTTGGGTGCTCTGCTGGCATAAGCAGGCAACAGGAGTTGATATTCACCAAGGGCCTGAGTGACTCTGGGCTTTGAAGCTCTAGGAAGCTGCTCCAGGGTGATTTTCCACCCAGCTGTGGATATTCTATCTTCTTTATAGTGGTGTTTTGGCCTTCCCAAATGCTGTGTGAGGAGTTTGGATGCACATGTTTGGGCTATGGGTTCTCCTCTATGTTAGGAAACTAAACCATACTGATTGTAATGCCAAGGCTGGAACTGTCCTAAAGGACCCAAGTCCCACTAAAATGGAAGAGAGAGGAAACAGAGGTGGAAGATGTTACTCTGAGGACCCCTATGATGCCATCAGGAGATCGTCCTGAGGTCACAGTCCCTTCTCAGGCAGTGCAAACCCAGAAGGGAGATGCACTAAAAGTGGAAGAAAGGAAAGAGGGGTGGAAGATGTTACTCTGAGGGCCCCTATGCTGCCACCAGGAGACCTTCCCGAGGTCACAGCCCCTTCTCAGGCAGTGCAAACCCAGAAGGGAGATGCCTTATTCCCCCATTGAAGTTTTGGGGGTTTCAGGTGCCTTACACTTCTGTAAGGCATTTGTGAGATTACAGAGTCTGGGAAGGCGCCACTCTGCAGTTTGTTATTCATTAACTGGCTCCAGCTCTTTAGTATGCGACAGGATCCTCCTCCTCCTGAGAGCCAGGGAGAGAGATGACAGAGCAAAGGGCAGCACAGACAACATCAAGAAGCCAGAAAAGCAAGGGAAGCAGGGAAATATTGTTTCATCCTTTTTTTTACAGCCACTTATTTCCATGCTGAAAAGCAGCATGTGGGCTGAGATGCTTCACTTTGCATTTTACACTGGAACTACAGGAACTATTCTCCCCTCAGCACCAAAGGGGAATGCAGTTCTGGAGTGCAGTTCTGGTCTGATGGTAGTAAACTGTGACCATTAAACCAACCTGCCCTTGGAAAGAAAGGAGAAGAGGTGTTGTAATATTCAGGTTTTGATTACAATGTGCCATCTGCTAAGTCAGGTTATTTGTCTGGAAGGAAGGGGCTGTAGAGGAGTTTCTCCTCTCTGTGGATCCTCATCAAGATCATACTTCAGTATCACAGAATGCTTGAGAGGACTTTCTCTTTTTCAATTGCCTCTCCTAGAGATTTTCCTACTCTGTAAACCTGAGCTTTGATGGCCTGCTCTGTTTTCCCATGTTTTGTGTATGGAATTTATTAATAGCTGTGAGTGGAATCACCCACGTGCTCAGAGCCCTTTCAAGGTGCAGTGAGTCTAGAGAAGAAACATTGCTGAGTCTAGAGAAGAAACATTGCTGAGTGCCTCAAATACCAATTTGGGATTAAGGAAGGCCAGATTAGCCTCTCCTCAGCAGGTTCCCTTAAAATCCTCGGGGAATGCTCTTTTTCCTTGGGTTTCAATCCCTGCTTGGAAAGGATGGGTCCTTTTTCTCTCCCTGAACTGTGATAACTTTCAAACCCTACAAACAAGAAATTCTTATATTAGGTTGTGACAGACATTGCTCTGCTTATCACTCTAAAAGTACCATCTTCTATTCCTGTGGAAGAGCTTTTTCTTTAAATTGAATTAATTGAGGATAAGCCTGCCAGTGGCAGCCCTGAATCCATCACTCCTGGGAGTCATCTCCCTGCCACCCCTCAGAGGGAACTCCTCTGTGGCCCAGACAGACTGCACAGTGTGATCCTTGCAGTGCCAGCCTGGCACATCCTGCTCCATCAGCACTTCAGCTCAGCCACCCAAGTGCTAAGTCAGCTACGTTTGCACTCCAGGAATTTGCACAAGGAAATTCATGTTTCTCTGTGAGCTGCTCCGAACAGGAAAGCAAGAGTGGCAGGATGGGCCACAGAGACAGGGAAGCAGCACTTAAAAAAGACTACTTGTGATTAATATATTCCATTTCTGCTGTGAGGATTATTATTCACGGCTGTGTCTGGCAAACACAATGTGACAGGCCTAAGAAAGCACCCAGACAAGTTCACCTATTCTTAGCTCAGTGTGCAGCAAGTTTCTGTTTTGAGGCAAGGACTCATTTTCCAGATCACATCTGAACATTTTTGGGATAATTGAGACAGCTGTTGGTGAAAAAGTGCTGTAGCTTGAAAATCATTTGGATGTTTATACTGTAAGTAAACTGCTCTTCCTGGGTCCTTGGTGAGGGAGAAAGGAGACACCACTTCCCTTCCTACCTTGGCAGAGGTCCATGATTATTGGCAGAGAAGCTGCTGGGTATTGGCAAGGTAAGAGACCAGTTTCATGGTGAAGGAACCACAGGAGGGTTTAACGTTTCAGTTCCCATTTCCCTACAACATCGAGAACAAGACCTCAAGTCTTTACATCATTACAGATGTACATCATTTTTTGCTTCTTCCCCATCATATGATCACTGCTGTAAACATCCATATTCATGAACCCTTCAACTGATCCAAGTTGTTAACAACCTTTTTTTTATTTACCCAGGAATGTGGACATGTCAAAAAGCACCTTTCTTAGGCTCAACACAAGAAATAAGAAAGCACAGCTGACCTGCAGCAGGTCCTCAAGAGTCTTCTCAAAGTTCTATTTCAAACTACCTTAGTCTTTTATACAGAAAGGTTACCTGAACTTGTATTACTTTGCAGTGTGCAGGGCTTAGGCCCTGCAGGAAAGGAAATGGTGCAAGGTAACTTCATTGTGTGCCTAAGCCCTGAGCATGATATCCTAATTATCAGAAAAATCAGAGAATTGCAAGTCAGAACTTGATTGATATAATTGATATAATTATGCAGAATGTTTGACCTAACATGCAGGTTGAATATGCAGTTCAGAATTAGTCCTGGGACAGAGGAGAAACAACATTATGTTTCCTAGTAGGATTATATCCATGTCTCATAACATCTGTGTCAGCCCAAAACAGAAATACCAAGTTTTGATCTGTTCTAAGCTGAAAGATCTTCCTCTTTGGCCAGTTGTCCACCAGCAGTTAAAGGGACTTTCAAACTGCCTTATGTGTACCCCACCCCAGCCATGCCTACAGAATCAATGCAGGGCAGGACATCTGTCCAGAACATCTGTCTGTTTGGATTAGGACACTGATTTTCCTGTGCCTGCCACACACCAGTGATCTCTGCCACAAACTAAACCAAGTCAAATGGCAGATTCCCTTCAGAAATTCCATGTCAGATCCAGACTCTAAAGCTGCTCACAAAGAAACAGCATCATGCAAAGTTAATGAACACTGAGCTTAAGTTTCTGTGTCACACGACTGACAGAGTTCACAGATTCCTCCTTGTCTGCCAAGGCCCAGTGCTGCCATTTGAAGAGTTTTTAAGAATAAAATTATTATTGAGTAATTAACATTTTCCTTTGCCTATCAGAATATATCCAGGCTGGGGTTTGCACCTAAATATTTTTTGGAATGTATGCAGGCGTGTATTCCCTGCTTCCAAAGTGAAAATCAGATTACTGCCTTGAGTACTAGCTGGAGTTCTGATGAATGTTTATTTGGCACCATGTTCATACTGTTATGCACAAGTGCATGGAATTAAAATAATAATTTCTACTTGATTTCATGCTTCTCTGGCTTAATGGTCTCTGATGGTTTTTAGCAGATCCATTATACATACTTAAATATAGAAAAAATGTACTGCAAGGCAAAAAAAAAAAAAAGGAAGAATAAAGTGATGACCAAATTTACTGTACTAAAAAAAAGGTTGGAAAGGGAACTGCAAATATGACTTCTGTTAGAATCTGCCATTGTGTCTTTTCTGGATAATATGACACCGAGGTATTCATAATAATCAGTGGTGTACCCAAACCAATTTTCTGCTTGTCTCTACAAAATCCTGACAACTCCTGTTTTTCCTCTAAGAGCAGTTGAATGTAATTAGCAAATTGCTCAAGGCGTGATTAAAATGTCATTTTGTGAATCTGTGGTATCTTCATGTCCTTTTTAAAGCCACTCATTACCTGCTCAGCCTAACCCCATGCCACTCAAACATCCTGCCACCAAATAAAGGGAAATTATTCTTTCACTCTGCAGCTCAGCAGCATCCAGTGCTTTCCACCCAACGCACTGAATACCCAGAGTGGCTGCAAGAGGCACCAAAAACTTCCAAGCAGAACAGGGATTGTCATTTTGGATGCCACTGTCAAAAGCCATGCCTTGGAAAAGCATCCCTTTAGGGAGTGTCACTGCAGTGGCAGCGAGTGTTGACAGGCTGAGAGTGCTCAGTCTTTGTGCAGGGACCCAGGAGAGGCTCCAAGGGAAGAGCAGGAATGCAAATGGGAGTGATGGGGTGTAACATGTGCAAGCAAACACTCCTCCCAGCCCTGAGCTGCACCTGCACTCTGCTGCTCCCCACTCCTGCCCTTCAGCTTTCACACAGTGCCTTGAAATATTTGCTGCTTCATCCAGGCTCAGGTTTCAAAGTGTGGAGTCAGAGCAGCTTCCCTCTGAGTGATTGGGAGCTGCCAAATTCACACACTGCCATTTGCATGGCAACAACTGGGCATTTGGGGGGAGGCTCAGGAGTCTGGTCTGGGAAAGCTGAAGTGTTCATGACCTCAGCATCAACCTCAGCATCCTCAGCTGTTGTCAACATCTAAAGAGACTGTTTGGTTTGGTTTTGGTTTTAAAACAATTTATTATCTTATCTCTGTTCTCACAAAACTCAAGTTATTTTTATCTCGTTCTGCCTGGGGGGGAATGCACTGGTACTGCTTAACTTTGCAGGGCCTATTTGTGCCTCATATTCTTCCATGATCTCACACCAGGAGGGCTGATACACTCTGCTTATAGCTCTGTGAAGCCAGAACACAGCTCCCCTCTGCTGCCACACACTCACACACTTTCCTAGGGAAGACATTTCCCAGCCTCTGTCCTTTCCCAGGTTCTTCACCAGCATTGTTCCTTTTTTTGTGTGTGTATCTTTCTGTGCTCTTCCAGATTTGGCTGCTTTGTGCTGAATTCCAGCAACATTCCAGCTGCCAGGTCATGCAAGGAAATGTGAGGTTCACCCAAACACCTGTTAGTACAGCCTGTCATCCAGCATTTTCAATAATCCCACCTTTTCCCTCAGTAGAAAGAAGGGTGTAACGTGTATTTATTTGGAATTCTCCACCACTGCTATGTTATAACCAGGGTTATCTTCCAATTATGTCTTCATTGTCTCAACACAAGCCATGCTTTAAATGATTAAATAAATCTTAGCAAGGACAGAGGATTTTTAACACTGCTGTCTATGAGTGATTTGCAAGCAAGTGAAATAGATTTGGACCTGTCCCTGAAAAAATTCTCTGGGGAGCTGTGAATTTTGCATATTTAATTATTACATAAGCATTTTTGTTTAGTGTTGTTCTGGTAAGTGTATATTTTATTAGACCTTTGATAATTTATAATAATAAATGTTTGTTCAGCAACAGCTGGTCTCCAATCATTATCTAACCAAACATTATTTATTTATCCCTCCTCTGTTTTAACCCTTGTGTGCTTTGTTTTCTTTCTCAAATCACAATATTTTATCTAGAAAGAAATCGAACTCCCTTTGAAAATAATTCCTGGCAAACTGAGGTCACGTTTTGGAACAGATATGGGGCAGTGCTTGAGCACTGGAGCTCCAGCACCTGCAGGGTTTGGAGTGTGCTCTGATGGATCTCAGAGATGAGTGAGGTACACCCTGACCTTCCCACAGAGCTGTTAACCTCTTAAAAAACAAACTTATTGCATTGGCAGCAGGCTGGAGGCTGCTAACTGATGTCAGTGGGAGTCCTGCTCTTGATACCTTCAGGGAAGAGCAAACCTTGATATGTTGTTAATGTCACGTTCCTTTGAAGTTTCTGACAGGCTGTACATCCAGCACTCCCAGGGAGACCCGTGTGAGGTGGAACAGGGGCTGAAATTACCCCCAGCTCAGGTATCTCACCTCAGGGCTGCTGGTTTAGAGCCACAAAGTGGATGCCACCTTGGCTCTGCTTTCCCACCTCTGGATCATGTGGGATGTTCAGGTCCCCCACGCCCCAAGTGGGGTGCAGTGACCCCAGTCCTGAATAAAAGCAGCTTACAGTGACACCATCTGCATCTGCAGAAGGAGGTACTGGGGAAGGTATTATGGCTTCAGTCTTGCTTTTTGGGAGGTGATGTGCTTGTCCCTTGGCTGCCATTCATAAAAAATCACAAAATCACAGAAGGGTTTGGGTTGGAAGGGACCTTAAAGCCCATCCAGTCCACTCCTGCCATGGGCAGGGACACCTTCCACCAGCTCAGGTTGCTCCAAGCCCCATCCAACCTGGCCTTGGACACTCCCAGGGCTGGGGCAGCCACAGCTTCTCTGTGCAACCTGTGCCAAGGTCTGCCCACCCTTCTAGAGAAGGATTTCTTCCTAATTAATACTCTAAACCTGCCCTCTTTCAGTTTAAAACCACTATCTCTAGTTCTAAGACTCCACCCCTTCTCCCAAGTCCCTTTCCAGCTCTCTTAGAGCCCTTTAGGCACTGGGAGCTGCTCTAAGGTCTCCCTGGAGCCTTGTCTTCTCCAGGCTGGACAACCTCAACTCTCCCAGTGTTTCCTTGGAGGAGAACAAATCTGAGTGTTTTCTTGTCCCAAGAAGAACCAGGAGGGGAAAGGCAGCAATGCAGCGAGTGCTCAGCTGCCCAGGGTTAACCATGGGAATACAGGAGATTTAAGTTCAAATCCATCCTCCTTATTTGAAGCAGAGAATTGAACTTGACACCTCTCCTCATCCCAAATCGCAGTGCATTAACCATGAGACCAGGGAGTCAATCCCTCAGTTTTCCTCTCCCTTCATCTCAAACCCAATTGAAGTTGACATTATTTAAACACAGAAGGAACTTCAAGGAATTACAGGAGAAATTGGGTGCATCTCAGGTGTCGCAGTGGCTGCAGAATTTCTCTGTAGGAGCAGCAGGAAGGGCACCAAAACTTGGCTCAGATGAAACAGAAAAGAGAAGATGCATAAACCTGAGATAATGCCACAAAGTGTGGCTCTAACTCAACACCTACTGAAATCGTGAGCTGGATTTTCACTGACATTACACAGCTCAAACCAGCAAATGGATATTCATATTGGACACTTCTTTAATCAATTCTTCCCATTTTTTAACTGAAAAAAAATGGTGAGACAGAATTAAAGATAACAGGGGAATTGGTACAGCAACTATTGATCAAAAAGCAAAATAAATATTCCTGTTGAATGAATAACAGGCAAGGCATGACCTTCAGTAGAACATTTTTGACCCCCTATTTAATTTGTTGGATATATAATGCTTTTTCAAAAATAGTTAAAAACAGGATCATTTGAAGACCCACCTGTTTTATATAACTTAGTATGCCATAAATTGCAGCTTTCCATGCCATTCAGTTCTTTGTGAGGCTAATATTCAAAGAAATCAGAAACTCATTGAACTTAATTTCTCCTGGTCAGGGGTCATCAGATTTATAGAGAGCTGTAACTCGAGAGGGGAATGAATTCTGAAATGCAAATCTCAGATAGAAGGCAGAGGGCATTTTTATTTCCCCCTTGCTGTTATAATTTTGTTTTTTAAGCCTTCTGGATGTCTCAGCAGGAGGAATCCCACCCAAGTGGACTCAGCTCTGGCTCCTGCCCTGGGGAAGTTTTCTCACACATGTGTACACTCACTCTGCATGTTCAGGCCATTTCAGGCAAACAAATGCAAACAGCCAGTTAAATGCCTACATGTGGATTTTTAAGAGATCCTTTTTATGTTTGTGATCTCAAATAGAGCAAGTTTAGTGAATCTTTTACTGCTCCTCAGTTGTTGGGAGTTCAGGACTAAGATCTTCTCACAAAAAAAAAAAAAAAAAGAAAAAAGAAAAAAAAGAAAAAAAAAAGCAAGCCATTTCCAACAAACATTGAAGCATGTTCAGCTATTTTCCAAGTGACTGCTTGATCTCCTCTCTTTCCTTTCATGCCACTCAGTCCCAACCCTCACCCAGGAGCAGGGGCTGTGGCAGCTGAGGCAGCAAGAACCACAAATTGATGCTTTCCTTGCCAGCTCTTGTTTCCTCATCTCATCTGTGCTGGCACCTCTCTCAGCTCTGAGTGCTTCCTGCTGCAGAGATCTCCACTGAAACACTTCCCAGAAACTGCTCAGGTTTCTCTGACAGCAGAACAATCCTCCCTGGGAAGTCTCAGTTATTGCTTCCCTACTCTAAGCAGGCTTTAAATGCAAGTTATGGTGATACTGTTTTGATTCATGACATCTTGATGGGGTTTCTGACAGAACTGAACTGCTTGGATGAGGACTCTGAGCATGCACAACATTCCTGGTGTTGGGAGAGCCTTCAGATTGCACTGTGGGCTTTCCAAATACACTGTGAGAGTTTCAGAAGGCAGGAGGAGGAGAAAACACTAAAAGGGCAGGAGGAATTAAGTCTCAAAGGAGAGATTAGTTATGTAAGGCTTTTAAATGCATCCTTTGGGAATTGCTGTTCATCTCTTTTTTCCTATGAAAACCCAAAACTGACAGATTGATTCATTTATTAGTTATTTAATTGTCCTTTTATACAAAACCAGCCAAAATACTCAGGTTTTTGCCTTTTTTTTTTTAGCTCCATTCTCACCAACACTTTAAATGAAGGCAAAGTTTGAAGCTGGTAAATGATATTGATATTTGTTGATTTTATATATATATATATATATTTTTAAAGCGGTAGAGTGGGGTGGGGGGGAAAGCAAGAGGCCAGTCAGGTAAATAAAGATATATTTATGTAGAGCTTAATTTTGTTGGGCCTGAGACAAAGCAATAACAGAATTATGGTGAGACATCTCTATGTCTGCAGCCACACTGAGATGATCCTTTGAGAAACCCCATGGCCCAGAAACAGCTTTTGTGTGGCCTGAAGAAAGTCTAGAAGGAGGTAAGAAAGAAATAACTGAGGTAAGATGTGGAGGGTTGGGGGGTTTGTTCTTTCTGGATGGGAAGCTGCAAGAGGAAGGTGCTTTGGGGTTGTTTGGTAAGAGAAATGTGTAATATACACATAATTTGAAGCAAGAGAGAGAAGAGGCAAAGGTGACTTGAAGAGCAAGAATTTAAGTGGCATGGGAAAAAGTGAAATGACTCAGTAGCAGGAGAGATTTGGAAAGGAAAGTTAAGATGTTACTGTTCAGGTCATGTTTATAATAATGAAGTGATCTAAGAACAGCAGATCAAAAGCTTCAGTTTGCAGTAAATTAACTTGTGCAATAACTTCCACTTTTCTGTTTGAAAGTATTTTGCATTCTCCCTTTGAAGATGAACTGAATTTAGAATTATTATGGGAAGGAACAACTTCTGTAAGTCAGAAGAAACAAGCAGAATTGTGCCTTCTGAAATGACAGCAGGTGTGGAGAGTCAGGGTGTACAAACTCCTCTGTAACTCAAATATTCCTGTTCCAGCTTTCCTCCTTCCCAGGCAGCTCAGATTCAGGTCCCTGAGCTTGGGAAATGCATCTTCAGAAAATTCTGTGCACATAAACAGAGCCTGAGCCACCAACTCCTGCTGTAACAGGAGTTCACTGACCAGAGAGGTGGAACAGTGACTTGGATGGGAAAGGACTGGGGGTTGGAGGAGGATTTTATTGTTCCTACAGCTTGCAGGCAGTTAGTCTGAGTCAAGAAAAGGAAGACTTAGGAAAGAAATGCTTAAAGCAACCCAAGGCTAATAATTGCAACGCTCTGGGATGCCCTTGAGAAGGCTCAACTCTCAGTTTATGCAGCTCCATCAATCTGACTCATCCAGATACTTCAGAGTTGTACCTTTCTTAATATTTGCAAGAGAGCAGAGGATCATCCCCAGGTGAGATGAGGCAGAAGTTATAATAGAAACCCTCACAGGAAAGTCCCAGCTGAGTTAAACAAACATTTCTCAAGACCCAGCCCAGTGTCCTGATTGCTGTTGTTCACTTTGTATCTGCTGCCCACCCAGACATCCCTACAGAGCCAACTTGCACTGGCAAATCACACAGCCTGAAATTCTTCTGGAAGTATCCAACCTCTTCAGGACAGTCATAAATCAGATCCCTGTATGTAAGGGGAGTTTTCTGACAGTGGCTGAATGTCCCTAAAGCCAGTGGAGTCTCCAGGACAAAATGCAAGCAAATATCATGGGTGAGATGGAAAATTCCAGGAATTGATGTCTCCTGGCAACTACAAAAATGAAATAGGGGGAGATGGAGAATTTACAGTGTCCTACAGACCAAAGCCACCAGCAGGGACATTGGGCCTGGCTGTCAGTGCTGCCTGGGCAGGAGGAACCTGCCTGCATCCCTCTTGCTGGCCCACACGTGAAAAATAAAGTGAAGTAGAGATCTGTGGTAGCTCTTTCAGAAGGTGGAGCATCAGTCATGCTGCTCCTTGATAGCACTGCATGTCCAAAAGGCTTTTGGAGTAGTTACCTCCTCCTCTGAGAGTGGGAATGCTCTTGGCTGGTTTGAGCAGAGGCATCAGCACACAACATTATACCTTTAACCAAGGAATAACCTTCACAATCAGAGTGAACACAAATGCCAAAACATTTCAGGAAAAAAATTAATCTGAGCAGTTTGCTGAAGTTGCTAAGAGGAGAAGATGGATTTTGGTACAAATTGACTCACCTATCCTCTTCCCTCCTGACAAATCCACGTTCTGCTTCTGTCTAACATTGTCGTTGCTTTTTCAAGAGCATATCAGATTTTATTTGAAAGTAGAGCAAACAATATATTTTTTTAAAAGCCTTCATGTATATTTTATCCTAAAGCGATCTGTATCATTATTGATTGTTCCTGCAATAAGAAAGTTAATAGGATGAATTGCAAGTAGTTGCCATAGTAACTACCACTGGCTCTTTCTCTTGAAGAGGAAGCACACAATTAATTTGTCTTTTAACCTACTTTATTGCTGCAAAGTCCATACAAATGCAGCAACACAGGTCTGGATTCATTATACACTTCTGTGTCATTGTCCTCCTAAATCACCCTCTCAGATACACTTTTGAGAGTGTTTATTGAAAGAAAGTTTTCAGTCAATGTATTTCCTGTTCTTTAATTCGCCTTGAAGGAAAGCAGAGATGGTCAGAGAATGGGTTGTTCTTTTCCTCCCATTCATCCAACACTTCACAGCCCAAGCCCTGCCCTCTCCTGGCACCAAACCCCTTTGGAGCAGATCATCACCGGGACACAACTCTGAGGACAACACACACCATTTGGGGCTACACTGGAGTTGTTCTGCACTTCATTACTGAGTGGATTTGATTTTGATGCTTTTGTCACATCCTTCTGACATTATTATTTATTCTGTGATTATTATTATTATTTATTCTGTGATTAATGCAGGTTTGGGCAGTTTTGCCTGAGTAAGGACTTCAGGATTTGGCACACATTAAACCCACTCCATTCCAGGTCAATCAGAGGAAAACCTCTGTCATCTTTTGGGGGCTGTTTCCTCAGTACAGCACTAAATGACAGAAAAACAGGGGAGGAAAGTGTTTCTAATTTGGTTTGCATTATTTTTACACCAGAGAAACTGAATGTCTTTCATGGAACTTCTACTTTACAACAAAACAGCAAACACTTGGAAATTTCCCTTTCTTTGAAAGAAACTGTATTTTATAGGGAACGTTTCTATGGGCCTTCCTGGTCTCACTTTGCTCGTTTCTGTTCCAGTTTGGCTAATAAAGGACAGAGTAGGATGATGCCAAAAATATATGTAATGAAATAATCTTCAATGTATGCAATTTCAATTTATAAAAAAGAAATTTAACTACTAAAAAATTCATAAATCTATAAAATAATACTAGAAGTGTCCATATGTATTAAGCATGAAAGAAAACCTCTCTTTTCCCTCCATTACATCCATGGAGGTTGATGCCCACAGTCCCAAAGCCAAAGTGGTCTGGAGAAAACCTGGAATGTGCAGTGACCTACAGAGCTGGTTTTGGGAAGCAGATAATTTTGGGATGGGCAAAGACACAAACTGGGAATCATGGGGGTCACATGCATTTGAAGAGGTCATTTGGATCCTCAGCTTCCTCACCAAGAGGAGGAAACCCCCACAACCACCAGGCAGGGCAGGATCTCTGCAAGGGATGAGGAACACAGAGGTTATTCCAGGGTACTTCACTCAGAGGAATTTATGAAACACCAAAAGGAGCTTTGATTGGATAAACCAAAGTTTCTGTGCAAGTTTGACCAAGGAAATTATTCCCAACTAAAACACCACTCAGGTGTGAGCTGACAAAGACACATTGCAGTGAATTCCACAGAAAGGGAGGGCAGCCCATGGGAAGCTTTGCCTAGAGAGGGTTTGGGAGGTCACCCACCACATCTGCATGCAAAGGGAGAGGAGCAGTGGGGCAAGAGGAGAACAGAGGTCCTGTGACCTCCCAGATGCATCAGAGAGGAGGGAGCTGAAAAGTTTGAGGGCACTGAGACAGCAAAAAAGGTGGATAACTAATAACACAGAGGTCAGAGAGTGGGATCCTCACAGGCAAAGCTGCAAGAGGGGAATTTTAAGCAAATTCCTTTCAGAGGAGACAGCAGAGGTAAATCCTTGCAGACAGGTCATTCATTTTTACCATCTCCTACACCTTCAAACCTCAATTTAAAGCTTTATTAGATCAGGTTGGACATCAGTACTTGCTGGAATGTGCCACAAAGGGTGGGGGTGTTATTTTTTTATAGTTTATTTTTGGATCAGCTAATGGAATTGTTAAAATCATGAGAAGTAAGATCATATTTTCCTTCTTCTCACAAAAGTACTGTAGCCAGAGCAGGGAACATATAAGAAGAATGTCTTTTTAGAAAACCAAACCAAAAGAAAACAACTGGAAACAAACAACTGAGGATTTAAACACCTTAACAAATGAAGTGGAGCTCACAAAGTAGTAAAGTCTGAAGATTAGTACATGAAAGAATAGTTAAGGTAATTCAAATAGCAGTACAGAAATGAGATTTTATTTAGAAAAAAAGGTGGTTTCTTTTGTCTCCTTTCCTTTCTTACGAGCCTGAGGTGAACTTTGGTTTGCTTTTCAACAGAAAGTAATGGCTGGATCTATTCTTGTTTGTTGACAAAAGCACTTTGACAGCTCCAAGGAAGAGGAAAGGTTTGAAGGACAAGAGATGTCACTCACTTGCCCACAGTAACACTCAGTGAGGGAGAAAGACAACACACAAAGACTCTTTCTATCCAGACTTGCCTCCTGAAAGACAATAAAACAGCCACCCCAGACCCAGTTCTCCATAGAAAACTGGTTTTCTAGTTCATGATTCTCCTCATTTCAGTATTTAAAAGTCAACCTTCCCTACTCCAGGGAGAAGAGACAACTCTGCCACAGCAAGGCCACTTCAGGGACCTGCAAAGCCCTTGTCCCTCATTTTTGGGTGTCTCAGCTAAACCTAGCTCAGGTGTGCCAGTTGGTCCACAGCATAGCCCTTAACCTCAGGTTGAATTTAAGATTTCTCATCAGCAGATTAGGTCTCTGTGTCTGCTCCCATCAACTTGTAAGCACATGGATCCAGCAAAGATAGAGTGAATTCAGTGAGGGGATTCTCAGTCAGCCTTTTATGGCTTTCTGTAGTCAATGCCCTGGTAGCCTGCAGGCCTCATTCATCTCTTTTTCACCCACTCACAGTCTGGAGACACCTTGCCACAAGATAGCACTTTTATTTCCTTTTCTATACCTGATCATTATTTCAGAGGACAGAGAAAACAGAGTTTTTACCCCCTCAGGACTCCAATGCACCAAGAGAAAGCACAGTTGGTGTTTAAGAGGAAGACTTAACTCTGTGAGGAATACATGGGATGGCATTCAAGCCCAGAACCAGCTTCTTCCTAACTCTGAAACCATCCCATCCCACCCCAGTGTCCCTCAGTCTTGTTGTGGAGCTCAGCTGGAGCAGCCTGAGAGCTCCAACACCACTCCAGATGGGACATCGAAAGGCTAAAGGCAAACTGGTGATGGTCCAAGCTGGTCCCACAGCACTGGTGTAGCTCTCAACCACAGCCTCATCCTCTGGTCATGGATTCATTCCTCCAGCCCTAAATTCTTTACTGAGGTGTGACAGTAAATCCTGCTTTGAGCTGGTGACAGCCACACCCTGTTTCTGGATGGTTTTGCTCCATTTGGTAGCAATTCCCCCAGTTCCTCAACAGAGGAACATTCCTGCAGAAGAAATTGGGGCTTTGTGTTGCCACCACTATTTCTGCATTTAGGCAATAAATGCTGCAATCAAATATGTAGATTATCCCTGCATCTTCATTCCTTGGCTGCCTTTCAGCTGCTCCAGATCTTTCAGTTGTGAACACTTTGAATTTTATCAAAACAGCTTCCAATTTAAAAACAAAACCCCTTTCTCTAGCATTTTTTTAATTACAAATATATTTATTCAGGTTTCCCCTCATGCTTCATTTGTGTACCCCAGACACGTTATTTTATGAATACCAAGGGACTGGTTCTATTTTTTGCTTGCCCCAGTGGGTTCTTATGTCAGAGGAGTTATTTAGAATAACCCTATTATAAAATAGGTCAGAATCAGGTACCTTTAGTGGATGAGAGGGCTGTTATTACCCCTTATTAAAATTTCTCATTGAGCTTTATAAACTTTCTCAGTGCATCAGCAGAACTTGTGATGAAAGCTCTAAAACCAAAGCTTTAGTCATTATTATTATTTATATATTTCATGTTTCAATGCTATCCACTGCCCTGGAAGCCTCATTTCATGGTCTTATCTGCAGGGTTAGTGGGCAGGTTGATGCCTTTATATAGTTTGGTTCCTCTGCTGGACTCTCCCAGTGTCTCCTCTGATGTAATACTCCATCATTAACTTGATTATAATAAATAAATCATGTATACAACCATAGTACTGGCTGAGCACAGACCTGGCTGTGTCAGGCACTGGAAAACTGGAAAAGAGACCTGACCCACAGCAAGAAACCATGAGGGGATGGCAGAAAGGTCTCAGTGTGGAGCAGATGGACACCACAAGGCTGGGACAGGGAGAGACACACAGAGAGGGAGCAAAGTGACCCTGCAGACAGCCCGTTTATACCTCTGTGTGGTTCATCTTGCAGTGCTTTCACAGGGGGCAGGACTTGGCTCCAACAGGATTTAACCCCTCCTAAAGCAAAACCAAAAAGCAGAGGAGGGTTCTTGCAAGCAGTCAGCCAGTTTAGGTGAAAAAATATTCAGTCAGAGGCTGCACAGGTTTTTGGATAGGTCCAGTTTGATGAATAACTCATGCCCGGAGGGCAGCAGGGTTGTCTGAAATTGCTTTCTACTCCTGCTGCCCTCCTGGGCTACACCATTTCACTTGGCCTTCTCATGATTCAATTGAGCAGCTCCTTTGCCCACCTTTTTAGAGGTATTCCAAATTGTAGTATGTTAGTGGGCAATAAACGTTCTATTTTAGACCCAGACCACATTTCCCATCCAAATTCCAAGCGTGGGGCCAGAGTTGTGTGCACAGAAACACCCAGTTTGCTGCTTCAGGGCTGCAGAGCAGGCATGGAAATCCTCAGGGAGGTGAGGAGGAAAACAGCAGCATGTGCTGGACCACCCTGTGCATCAGACAGGAGATACAAAGAATTATAGGATGGTTTGGGTTGGAAGGGACCTTAAAGGTCCTCCAAGTACCAGCAGGGAAGCACAAGGGACTCTGAGCCTTCTTTCAGCCCACCCCGTGTTTTGGAGGAGCTGTGGGTCAGGGTGTTGCTTTGGTGGGGGAAAACCCATCTGTCTTTCTGAAAGAAAGACAAATAAATAACCCCAGGAGGTTGTTTGTATTTGAAACCTCTCCTGCAGGACAATGGTTGATTGCCAAGTCAAGCCTCCATACCCAAAATTACGAGGAGAGCATGTGCAGGAATGTGGCAAATAGAGCTTTTTTAAGACCTTGTATTTCTTGCAGGGGGGATAACAAAACCTGGGTGTTCCCATCAAGGCAGAAGTGGTTGCTGGAAGACTCACTAAAAGTGTGGTGGTGCTGCTGCTGCCTGTGCTGACACAAGTTTGAAATCATTATTTGCCTAATGTCATTAATGATTTGTCCAGCCTGCTGCAGCAGTTCAATTCCATCATCATTCTGTTCTTCAGGAAAATTTTTAAAGCATAAGCTAAAGGAGAAAAATAAAGCAAAAAATCAAACTGGTTTCCCAGCCAGAGAAAACTATTGCATCTAAATTGTACATTAACTGGGCTGTGTTCCACACAAAGGAACATGAACTTCTGCTGCACCATTTTTTTCATATTCAAGATAATTATATATTTGTCCTTGCCTTACCTTGTTCCTTTTTTGCAGCTCTAGTTACTTTTTTTTGTAATATGAACTCATTTAAATGCTTGGATTAATAAAAGCACTGGTCAATGGGAGAGGTTCTATGAACAAAAGCATGTGCTGAACAGCATGTGCTGTTTCTGATACAGCTCCCAGGGATGTGCAACCCTGAGGGTCCAACCCCTCAGCCTTTCTGAAGGAAAAAACACCTTTGTATCTCAGGAGCATGTCCTGCCTGGATGATTTTTAAATGCTGATTATTGAGTTTGAATGCTATTAATAAAGGAAAAGGAGATGGTAAAGGTGTGGTGAGGCCCCAAGGACGTTCAGAGACCTTGATGGCCCTGACCAGCCTCACATGGAGCTTCCACTCACCCCACCCATGGGCCTCTATTTAAGCTCAGCCCTGGGTTTTCACTCTGTTTTGGGTTATGCTGAAGGAGAGGTGGTCTCTGCCTTGTGACAGCCCTGATTTGCCTGGACCCTGCCTTGAGGCTGGACTTTCTGATGGGATTTTGTATCTGCTTTGTCATCACAAGTTGTTTCAGTCCTTGGTTGCCCCTGGACCTGCTCTGCTCGTTCTGCTCAGGTACTGTGGGTTCTGGGGGGTGACCTCCAGCCTGGGCTTGGCTCCCTGTGAGGAATCTCCACCACCAGCATGTTGGGAAGAACCCAGAGGTGCCCTGCCAAGTTCTGCTGAGGTGTATGGATATTTTTCAACCTAAATAATCCCGTATTGTGGAGGAACCTTGTATCAATGGGCTCTGAATTATATTTCACATGTTTTATACCTATTTCTTAAATGATACATAGGAACTAACATGAGTGTTATTAATTATTGCTCATACCTTCTTTCAGTACTTCCCCACAGATTTTAGAGGCACTTTAATACCTGTGGGTTGCTCAGATTGTGATTGGACACTCCACACAACTTCCTGTTGACATCAATTTTATCACCTGGAAAGCTTTTCCCCTTGGCAGACAGCTTTTGAAATCAGCTTTTGGGCATCTTCTTTTTCCACCTCTCTCTGTCTACAGCCCCTGGATGTGGCATCCCCTGTGCTTCCCTTCCTCAATCCCTTGCTGGAGCCCAACCTCCCTGCAGTGGTGCTGCTTGTCAGCAATCAGCAGGGCTCTTGTATCTCCAACAATACCTGACAGGGAACCATGGTGAGCACAGCTTTGCATGAAAGACTTTGTAAAAGGAGGATTATAAAGTACAAACCCCGTAATAATCTGAGTTCAATTCTCCAAGGTAAATTTGCTTGTGTCTCTGAAGGACAATGGGACTGCCATGGCATGTGGGGAAAATAAAAGCAACTCTAATATTGCATAAACTTCCTTCCTTTTTTTTCTTCTGCTGGTTTGTCTCTAGACTGCTGCAACAAATCCTGTGTCTGAGCAAATCATCCAATGTGATTAGACCTTGGATTCCTGCTTGTAGATGAGCCTAGAGGAGAATGTCCAAGATCTTTGAAGCTGAAAATTGTAAAATGAATAGCAGTGAGAAGCCAGATCTCTGAGCTCATGTATAGCATTTCAGAATGCTTCACAAAACTTATATAGAATTCCAGTTAGCACATCAGCTGCTCCCATGGTAATGTGCTGCCTTCCTTGGCTGTTACCTTGTCGCTGGTGAAGCAGGGAGGAAAAATCAAGTCATAAGCATGTTTTAACCTCTAAATTTCACTATACCTGTAAAACAAGAGGTTGCATTAACCTTTGCAGGAGGGAGTAATAGCTGGTAATTTATATGTGCAATTTGAGGGAAGCACAGTTCCATGGGGTGATTACTGCAATAAATAACTGAAGTAGAACACCCTTGTCCTAACATAAACCCAACTCCATTTTTCCCAATCCTCTGCATGGGAGGGTGTGCAGGAGGGAGGGAAGCCAGAAGGGGAGCAGATGTAACCTTCCCATGGAAGTCAAAGAGATCAGGGGGTAAGAATTTAAGATCCAGTGGGTGAGATCCCAGTTTCTTCTGCAGTACCATCAGTGATGTTCCCACTGTGTTATGACAAGTGAAAATAGAGAGGCAGTAGCAAAGGCAATAAATGCTATTGTACAGGTAAGCTGTTTAGGGCAGGAACTGTCCTTTAGTTTTATGGCAACATTACCTGACACAGCCTTGTTCAAACCAATGAGCAGAATTTCAGGGAGCTGCAAGCCAAAGTGATGGCAATGCTATTACCCAGCTAATAATAATTTGATGACCTTTGATAAATATTTTTGGCTTAGCTTCATTTTAATTTAAGAATGTCTGTATGTAGCAGAAACATCCATCAAGCTAAAACCTCCTTTCTAAACCAACCAATATGTTAGTTCCTTCTCCCAGCTCCTCAGTGTGTTTTGCTGCAGGAGCAGTACTTGTTTTATCTCTTTATTGTGCCTTTTGCAATTTATTTTTTTGCCTCACCCTGATCTGTTGCTAAGCTTAATAAATAAATTATGGAATAAACCAGTGGGAAAACACATTCCAGAAAAGAATTTGCTGGGGCTGGGGAGAAAGCAGTTGAAAGGTGGACTAAAGAAAAATGGAGTGGGGCACATGACAATGTGTTTTTACACCCTGTTCTCTATTCTGCATCTGGCTGTGCTCATTCCAAGGAATTTGTCTTGCCCTCACTAGCCATGGGCACTCAGGAGCTTCCTAGATGAGCATCCCAGCTGGCATTAGATGCTGCAGGGTGGGAGGGGGAGATGGGCTCTCTGGTGAGAACCAAGCTGGCCACAGAAAGCCTCAAAGGTCAACACCACCTTGAGTGCCACCTGGGTGCCCAAGGGCAGCCAGCTCATGTGTCCAGACAGCAATGGGATGTGCTCTGAACAGAAAGTTCTGCCCACCAGGCAGGTGGACACTGTCTGTCCTCCCAACAGGCCCCGAGGGCAGCCTGGAGTGGGTCCTGCTGCTGCACTCCAGGATGGTGCCAGAGGAGGAATTGCACCACATTCCTCATCCAAAACTGCCTGGCCCAGCAAATGCATATGCAAGTCTTCCCTTTGGCTTTGCTGCCAGCAGAGCATCCAGAAAACATCCTGAACTCTCAGCTCAATCTCCCCACCCGTGGCTCTGCACTCCCAGCCCTCCCATTTGTGCCTCCTGCCTTTGCCAGCACTGACCCAGCCAGGCCTCATTATCTCTGGTGCTACCATGGCAAGGCTTAGGTGGCTGTGATTACTGGGAGATTTTAATGTGTTTTTTATGGCTAAAGCCTAGCAATAACTATCTAACAGACTTGTTTCACTGGACTGGTGCCTGTGGACATAATGAACGTCTCTAGCAGGGAATTGCTCCACTCTGCAGATGAGGTTGCTGTAGTTTAGTCCTCATCAAGCTCCTGGGTGTATAATCAAAGAGAAGTTGACAGAGAAATTGGAGTTGAATGCAGAAATGATTTATTGGTTTTCTGCCCACAGTGAAGCTTTTTTTTAACCTAAAATATTTGTCTTTGCTGAAAACCAAAGTGTGTTGCTCATTTTTGAGTTTCTAACACCTTTTCAAATTCTGCACTGTGAGTTCTGGAAATATCCTAAATTAAGAAAATCAGAATCAAACTTTTGTGGTCTTTTTGTCAAGTGAATATTACTTAGACATGACCCAACTGTCAAATACTTTGATTTTTCTACCCTAAAACTATTTTTTTCAGTACATGAGCTCTTCAGGAAAAAGCCTGCCCACCCCAATTGCCCACAGCCTTTTCTAACTCTGAAACAATAACATTTAACTGGGTGTGTGAAAAAGAACAGACATCTCAGTCCTTGGGGTGGAGGTTTCTGTGCCTTTTCCAGTCAATCAGCCTGGCCCTTTCAAGGGTTTTTTTGGTTGAATTTTGGATTCTCAGGGAGACCATCACAAAAGTTGTGTAGATGTTTCAGCTTTGTTTAGACCCAGATGTTAAGGCTCAGAGGTGGAATATTGTTCAGGTGGTGTTTGAGGCAGGTGCTTTCTAAACTCCCCCAATCTGTTGTTGTGGCTGTGGCTCATGATATAAAAGATTTAAATCACTACCAGAATTGAGTCTTCAGGCCATAAAGGTAATCCATGTTCTATTGTCCTGTCCAATGTACCTGCTGCAAAGCATGAGCCACAGTGACTGTTCTGAGGGAAAAATAGCTTGTGACAGGTGATTTTAGTGGAGCTGACAGTAATGTATGGGGGGAAAATGTACCTGACCTTCTTGGATGTTTCCATCTCCTTTCACAAGAGTTAGGGAGCTCTTCTCTTACTGTGCTCGTGGTTCTGCACTTCTCCATCTTGCAGCATTCCCAAAGTTCATCTGCTAATTATTCATTCCCTGGGTGTACCTGCTGAACTCCAGTTGTCCCCTCTGTTTGCTGCAGGGATTGGATGGAGCCAGAGCACAGGTATCAGTCAGGAGCTTTAGGTCATGGCCAGTGATGTGGGAATGTGAGCAGCTTTATAGGTTAATTCCAGATTCAGGGCTGAGCTGTGGAGCAGGAAGGGATGAATCCAGCCACGGGAGGGGCGGTGCAAGGTCCTGCTTAATGAACATTGCTGAGGAAACAGGTTCATTTCTCAGAATTTTGAGGGATGCTGCACAGATCTGGGGACTTACAGAGGCTGTGTGGAATAGCTGGGAGGCCAAACATCATCCTGAATGCTTGGAAGGTTTTCCTCTCAATGCTTTTAACTTCCAGCTGCCCAAAAATGAGGAGCAAAGTACTTTGGTGTTGTTGCTGATCAGCTTCCATAAGCACCATCTAGGAAATAATCAGCAGAAGCTGTAAATGAGATCAGAACACGTGCCTTGGTCACCCTCTGCCATGGGAATGTTGTGTAAGGAACAGCTCCATAAGCAAAGGTCTTGATTATGATTGAAGAAATTAGAATGTGTTTCCTGGATGTATCTCAGAAGACAGCAATGCACTGATTTGTCATTTAAAATATATTAAATTTTTTTATATTTACATGATCCTGCCATTTCAAACAATCTTTTCCCCCCCTGTTCTTGTGGGGAAGGCACAAACTCATTAAAATTCATCAGCTATGTGAGGAACAAGATTGTGGAATTGCTGAGGGAGGAGCTGGCCCACTGCAAAGGAGCTCTGTGTCCTGGCACATCCCACCTCCAGGTTCCTGTCCCATGTGATGGGAAACTCAGTGAAATTACTTAAATGCATTGAACATCTTTTGCTTAAAGGCCACATGGAATTGTGACTTTTTGTTTCAGGAAGCCTTTTTTTGTTGGCTGAATCCCTGTATTAAGATGCCTTGACTTCTGCTGCTCCCAAACCCCTGCCAGGATGTGCTGTCAGTCATTTTGTCTTCTCTGCAGGAATAACTCAAAGTGATAAAATACTTCATCAAAGCCAGTAGGACCTGCATTAAAAACTATCATGATTAGATAATTTACTACATTTACTCCTATATTTTTCTGAGGTCTTGCATTTTATATTATATATAATATCCTCAGAATTACTGATTGTTGTATTTTCCAACACAAAATGCATGTTCAGTACCATAATTATCATGGAATCCTGGAATGGTTTGGGATGGAAGGGATCTTAAAGCCCACCCAGTGCCACCCCTGCCATGGGCAGGAACACCTCCCACCAGCCCAGGGTGCTCTAAGCCCTGTCCAACCTGGCCTTGGACACTTCCAGGGCTGGGGCAGCCACAGCTTCTCTGGGCACCTGTGCCAGGGCCTGCCCACCCTCCTAGAAAAGAATTATACTTTACAGCAGGGATTCACATGAAAAAGCAGCAGCTCCATTTGCTTCTCCTTAGTTTGCTATTAAAAAGCAAAATAATCAAGAAACTAAACATTTCCTGGAAAGTTATTTTTCAGCCTTTGATTCTTGCTCTCGCTGGAGAGGTAAAGCAGCCTTGTTTCCAATTGTGGGATAATTTGTGTAATATAACAGGATTTCTGGATTTATTGTCTAGTGTTTTGTTTAGCTCATGACAAAAACATTTTGTTGTGAGGAGAAATAAATGCTTGGTGATACAGGCTTGATGTGGGTTGTTTGGGGGATTTTTTTTTTTTTTTGCTGGCTGGATTTACATTTTGTGCACTGTTGAATATTTGCTCCTGAAGGATTTAAAATTGAGGTATTAGAATAGCAGAGAAATGGGAGTGAGGGGGTACTGGGGCACATGGGAATTTAAGAGTGGGGTTTGCAGTGTTGAGGAGAAAAGATTGGCTATTTTTTATAAAAAAGCTTTGTCCAGGTGACAGGCTGCATGTGCTCAAATTCTGAATATTTCCTTCTGTTGGCTTGACACAATCCTGACTTTCACAACTGATTTTTTTCTTTTGCCCATGAATACTGCATGTTTTTTTAATGCAAGTTGTTGCATAAAGCTAAAATTAGTTTAGAGACTGTCATACTTTTGGAAAGAAATCTGAATGCCATTCAGGAGAAGTGACATTGGGTTATATTGGAGCGACTGAATAGATGATGGTTTAAATGCCCCTCTGGAACATGAATGCAGACATTTTGATTAATGTCTTTGTCATGGGCAAAGATTATTTAGTTAATGATTTGCAGTTTCCTTTGCCTGGCTCTAGGAAAGCTTGCCAAATCCCGGGGTGCCAGGGAGGAACCAAGCAGCTTGAAGCCATTGGGTTATTCATGTGCTTTCAGCACGTGCCCAAAAGCTCTTCTGGATCAGGCTTGAGGCTTGCAGGGAAATAAAGCTCATAAAATGCTAGAAATAAAAATATCTCTTATTCAGACTTTGATTTGCAGTGCCTAAAAGCTTAAAGAACTGTGAGGGTGGGTGGATGTGGTGCAGTTTGGTGCCCTTTCTGGACAGCCCTGCGTGGGAGGAGCTGGTGCCCTTTCCAGGTTGGGCACCCTGTGCTGCTGGTGTGTGGCACTGAGCTCAGCCTACAGGCACAGCACAAGGCCCAGCTTAATTAGTTCTGCAAACCTGTGCTGGCCTGTGAGAGCAGCTCTGGTGGTTTTGCCCAATGCAATGAGAACAGGAGGAGCTGAAGTGGCAGGCTGGGGTGGTGTCCCGAGGAGCTGAAGGGGCAGGCTGGGGTGGTGTCCTGCAGAGCCAGCAGCAGAAGTTCCAGCAGCTGGGACAGTGGGATGGAGCAGCAGTGGCCTGGTGAGGGGTGCTGGTGTGGTGTAACCCCAGCTGGAGCTGAGCACCACACCACTGCTTGGTCACTCCCCTGTGAGTGACATGAGGGAGAGAATCAGAAGAGTAAAAGTGAAAAAAAAAGTGTTGGTTGGGATAAAGAGAGTTCAAAGCAAAAGCTGTGCGTGCAAGAAAAGCAAAATAAGGAATTAGTTGCCCACTTCTCATGGACTGGAAGCTGTTCAGCCACTCCCAGCCACTCCCAGGAAAGCAGGGCTCCATCATGTGGAAGGGTGACTTGGGAAGGCAAATGCCATAACTATGATTGTCCTCCTCTTCTTCCTCCTTCCCCCTGCTTTCCATCCTGAGCATGATGCCATTCAGTCTGGAATATCCCTTGGGATCAGCTGTCCCTACTGTCCCCTCCCAGCTTCCCCTTGGCCAGGGTGGCAGCACAGAGGGCAGCAGAGACCTTGGCTCTGTGCTGGCACAGCTCAGCAGCAACAAAACCACCTCTGTTCTCACACTGTTCTCAGCCCAGATCCAAAGCACAGACCCCCAGCAGCCACTGCGGGCAATTCACTGTCCCCAGCCAAGAGCAGCAGGATGGGGTGAAGAGGGAGCAGTTTCTGGGTGATCCCAGTGGGGAGGGGGACACAGGCTCAGGGGGTGGGCAGTGCCACCAACCTGCTGCTGCTTCACTCCAAAGGCTCAGAAAGAGCATCAGAAACTTTGGGGCTGTAATGGTAAATGCCATTATCAGTAGGGATCTTAATGCTCACTTTTATCAGTAAAACCAGCTGGGATAATTCTGTGTATGTGAAAGAGCAGCCCTGAGTATGGTGCCATTTTTAGTTTCAAAGCTAATTTTGGACAAAACAGTTCAATGTTTGCATGTGAAGTTCTCTGTAAGCAAATTTGTTTTTCTAGTCCTGTTGTGTACAGCCTGTCCCCTCCTGTTCTAGATGCACATGAGATTTTTCCTCACATATTTTTCCTCTCCTCCCTCTTCATTCTTAGCTTTGAGAATGGAAGAAGCCATTCAAGGTTTAAACAACTTAAGCAGTTACTTTTAAATTATCTTAACATGTTCAAAACCCTTGCCAGATTTACCCTTTGGAAGGCAATAAAATAATTTTGAATAGAATGTGACCAAATAAAATGAATATGATTTTATTATTCATGAATACTTTAACCTGAATGCTTTAGTGCCTACATCTCTCTATTATATTAAATTATGGTGAAACATAAAGCTGTCACACTGGGGGTTGTAGATTGATATTCCCTATGGATTCCCCTTATGCTTTTCTATAGCTATCCCTGCTGCTGCTAATGGGACTGGTCCTTTGATACCTTTTCCCTTCTGGTTATGTTCTCCCTCTTTTGAATCCTTTGAAGCACCTTTGTGTCTGTTGGGAGGTTATCCCTCCTTTCACAGGGAACACACAAATAACCTTATGTATTCCCACCCACATGTGTACTTTTGTATCTCACTTGCTCTTTTATATTTCTTTTTTTCATGTGTTCTCTCTGGGTGTTTTTTCCCCCCAGACATCACATTTTAGAGTACAGTTTTGGAGTGATGTTCAGATATTTAGGAGAGATTCCCATTAAAGTTAATGAGACATGTGGTTAAATGCCTGTGCCCTGCATTAACAATACCCTTTTACTGTTTATTGTCTGGCTGAGAGAAAAGGTCACATTGGCTCCTTGCTCCTAGTCCTGGGTCTTTACCTTCTCTTTTAGACCTTGGAGGTCACTGAAAGAGAAGAATGACAGGCCCAGGGCCTTGCAAGGCTTATTTTTCCAGCTGCCATAATAGTTCCTTTAGCTCCTCTTCTTTTGGAAAGGAGCTGCAGGAATTACAAACCAAAGCAGAGCTTTTATCCCAAGTTGTCAAA
>JAWWLZ010000025.1:2797590-2812829 GCA_035041345.1 Poliocrania exsul | reverse complement strand
GGCTCTTGTGCTTTGGGACCTGAAGCCTCCCTGTGTCCTTTAAGGAGGAGGTTCCACTAATGCCAGCAAAGGAAATGCTGACAGTGGGAACTCAGCTGATATTCCAAAAATTCCATGGGCTAAAAGGGTGCTGAGGATTCATCTGATTGTTTGGTGAAGAACCCAACAGCTGAAACCCTAAAAATGAGGTAGATTTAAAGCAAATATAAATTTGACACAGAATTGAAGGGGGATTTTTTTTTAGTACAGTTAGAATTAAATCAATATCTAATCATAGATTTTATTCCTCGCTAAAGGATAATTATTTAGAGATAAGTAGAATTGCAAAATTAAGTTTCATGGTTGAAAGTTTTGCACCACAAAAAAATAAAAAACCAGACAAACAAATCCCTCTCTAAACCCAACTTTCCAAAAAAACCATCCCAAAAAGCAAAGCTGGAAGAAAAAACTGTGGCAACTCCACTATAAGAAACTCTGTCAGGGACCTCAGTGGGATCATTCTGGTTGTGGAGTTTCTGGTGTGGTTTGGCAGATGCTGAATCCTCAAGATTCAGGTATGGTCCCTACCAGAGGGTGAAGCTGAGTGGGTACAGAGCCTGTGCCCAACTTCCCCAGTGGTTATTTTTAATCTATTTTAGGTATTACTCTGAAAAAAAAAAATCTTCAATTCAGTCATCTGAGCTATTTCAATTTTATAATTGCCTAATCATTTTATAATATATTTCTGTAGACAAAATATAAAACTCTTCATGATAGATTTGGTTTATTCCCAGTTTCCTGTCACGAACTTCTTAGACTCCAGCACCCCTTTTCCATCCTCTGGTTTTCCTCCAGGATCTCTTAGTCCTCTGAAAAAATTAATTTGAGGGAAATTATTCAGGACTTGGGAATTACAGAGTGGAAGCCATCAACAGATGTGTCATGTTTGGCATCTGCAGAGCCTTGGACTGATATTAGATGACAAAAAGAATCATTGCTTACCTGGAAAACTCTTGACCCAGACTCTGAGTTTCTAAAAGGAACAAAATATCCCCTAATTTCCAATGTGGAATGTAGGTCATACTGAGTGGATGATGGTAGTACAGGAAATAAAAGTTTTTAAAGGCTGCAATGTTAGTTATTAGATGGCATCTGTAAAATAATCCACCAGGATTTAATCTGACAAAAATCCTTTAGGTAAATTACGACAGAAATTCTGGACTGGAGGATGTTGCCATTCTTGACTTTTGAAGGAAGAGTTTCAATTCATCATGCTCAGTGCTCCTGTTCAGTCTTCTGAGGTATCATTTGAACTCTGCTGAACATTTCTTGTTCCACCCACTAATGAATTGCAAGGGTTACAGAGGGACTTTTCTGTTCCTGAATTTGTTTCTCACCTCTCAGTGCCCATCCCAGACTCTGCTGATAATGCCATTTAATGGGCTGCTCTAACAGAAGGAACACTAAGCAAACTCTTCTTTAAAACCACAAATACTTTTCTTATTATTTCAATGAGAGTCAAAGAAAAAACCTCACTTTTTTTTTTGACCTCCTGAAAACAGCTATTCTTCTGCCTTTCAAATTTAACAGAGCAGACACCAGCAAGTGTGCACAGAAACACATTGACAGAAAGAATTACAGCTCTCTCTCTCTATTTTTCCCTGTATTTCTTAGGACATTCAGCTTAATTAATTATCTTTTCCAGCACTGGAGTTGTACCCTGGTCTCTGACCCTAATAGCAAAAAATTTAAATCCTTCATTTGAAGTTTCATATTTAATTAATGAGAAATACCATAATATTTTCCCATCCACAAACAAACCCCCAAGAAAACCCAGTTTTGAACTTCATCTGGAAAATCTTATTTTCAAATTTCTTGGAATTCCCTTAATGTATCTGTATAGATTTTTGATTTTGTTAAAACTTGGATTAAGCTTTTAGGGCTTTGTTTCAGTGCAATTATTGGTGTTTTGTGATTCAATAACTTCTCAGCAATCACAAAAATAACCCAAAGCTGGGCTATTCCTACGATTTCTCCTCTTTCTATTCCTGCAAAGCTCAAATTCCACATGAAATGTTTCAAATTGAGGCAGATAATGGGAGGCTGTGTCTACACCTGATTTCCCATAAAAACCTGATCGATTCTGGTAGATTTGCTTCATTTCACTCCTCAGGAATTTTTGTAGCTGGGAAATTGCAAAAGTTTCTATACAATCTTATATGTGAAAAAAAAAAAAAAGAAAAAATCATCCTTTTTATTTATTGAGTGCTTAGTTATATTTATACTAATTTAATTTTCAAACAAAAAATTTATAGATGCTTCAAGATTTTGAAATATGTATTTTTTCTCTTCTCATTTTTTCTGTTTTCCCCCAATGATGTGTGTGTATTATTGGGGCATGGTAAGGACAAATCAATGGGGCACATTGAATCACCAGGGGCTTAAAACTGCCCAAAGATATATTAACTCAGAGGGAGTTATGCATTAAAATATCAATTTCTACCAAATATCTGCCAGCAGGATTTCTGGATAATGGAAAATTATCAATTCTCTATTCCATATAACGGTATTGGGGCCAAATTTATGAAGTCCTGTTGGGATTTAGTGCAACCCTTTGTGCCAAAAACGTGTAGAACTTTAAAAAATATCTACTGAAAAAGCCTGTTCTGGAAAGCAAAAAGGCAATTGCCAACTTTCCTGCAGCACTGAGGGAAGCAGAGCTCCAAAAATAACCATATTCCATGAGTTGCTATTTTTTCATTGGATTCCTACATGAAGCTCAGCAAAGCCTCCCAGACACCCATTTCTATGTACAAGTAAATCCAATAAGTTCTAATTATTTAGACCAATTTTGGTGTTATTTTTCCTCTTATTTTTTAGACTATTACAGTTTTTTACTCAACAGTTTTTGCAAAAATAGACTCTCAGAGTGGTTTGGCTTGGAAGGGATCTGATTCCACCCATTTCCCATATCCCAGGGTGCTCCAAGCCCTGTCCAACCTGGCCTTGGACACTCCCAGGGCTGGGGCAGCCACAGCTTCTCTGGGCACCTGTGCCAGGGCCCGCCCACCCTCCCACTCATTAATTTCTACCTAATATCTAATCTAAATCTCCAAGTTCTAATGCAAACGAAGGAGCTTTTCCACCCCATTCCAAAATCCTTTTTGCACTTGTCTCTCTGTGCTTTGTGCTCAGGATGAAATAATTTTTTCCCTGATATGCTCTGAGGTTTTTTGCTGTGAGTGCATGAGCAGGGACTATAATTCTTCATTAGCCTCAGGAGTGAGAACCCAGAGCCTTTCCAACAGGCAGGAAAAGCAGCTCTGCTGTGCCACCCCACAGGGAGGCCCCACACATTCCAGTTCACTCAAGGAGCTCAGATCTCACTGCAAGATTTTTTCTGTCCTTGAAGGAAAAGGCATCACCATCTGCTCTGTCTGCAAATCTCCTCGTTAGGAACTCGCAGAGCTCTGAAAATAAGGATAAAAAGGATTAAATTCCGGAGCCACCTAAAGGTTAAATTCAAACCTATGTAAGGAAGATGTGGGAGAAACATCTCTTGCCTTAAATGTATTTAAAGTCCTCAAAATGTAGCTACAGTGGGACTTAATGCATAGAGCTTATAAAGCTCCAATAGAAAAGGGAAATCCAGCACTTGTAGGAACTTGCATTTCTCAGCTATTCCATCTTTTCAGCATTCCAGGATTGGTGATTCCTCCTATTCCAAACCCTGACCACTCCTTCAGTAAAGAACTTTTTCCTAATACCCAATTTAAATCTCCCCTGGCACAAGTGTTGTAGACAACTTCCACAGCTTCTTGCTGCAGGTGGATGTGGCTTTCCTGGAGGGAATTTCCTGGGAGGGAGCCCTGGAGATGCTCCAACCTTCCAGGAGGGTTTGGGGCTTCAGCCTGTCCCCTCCTAACTCCCTGTGCAGCAAGTGTGTCCTGTCAGTGGAAATTCTGTGGAAAGGGGAGGGGGAACTGGTGATGTCTGATGGTGATTCCCCACTCCAGAGCTCCCAGGGATCTGGCACTGCTGGAGGAAGGTTGGAGTCAGTCCTGCCTCACCCAAGAAGAGTTTCTACTTTACCCCAAAACTCTCCTTGGAGCATAACAGGTGGACAGGTAAATTACTTTCATTGCAGTGCCTGCATATTGCAAATATTAAGTAACTTTTCAAGCATCACAACCCCCACCTTGAAGCTTCAAAGAAGGAGAGGGGCTGATATAAGTTGTATAAAACAATGAAATTCCCATGGTGTGCATCATGACAGCAGTGACACCTTAAAAACCAGGGAACTATTCCCTGAGTGTTTGGATAAACCCCTGCATTTTCACCAAGATACTCATTGTGGTTACATTTATTCAATTATAATTTCAAGGAAATTATGGCTGATGTAAGTGAAACCAAAGCAGATCCTGAAAGAAATCCTACGTAGGCTGCAAAAAAAGCAATTGAAAGTTTTCTTAAAAATCAGCTTTTGTGTTCATAAGATGATAAAAGAACCTGCTGGTGGCAAAAGCTTTGTTTTAAAAATGTGCAGATTCTAAAATAATATTGTAAAGGCAAGGAGGGAGACTCAATGGGGATGCTGTTCCAGCTCTTTGGAAGCCAAACATTATTCATGAAAGTAAGCAGATAATTCATAAGTTTAGAGAAGAAGGAGTTTTACATTGAAATAGCACTTTTAGCTGGACTTTGGCATCAGTGTGTTATGTTAAATTGTCAAAATCCTTAAAATATTGAGAGTGTAAGAAAATATTCATCTGTGGACTTTAATTTTTCATCTATATGAGTCACACTCATGGGATTTTTGCCTGTTGTTCCCGTAATTGAAAGTGGCTTTAAGGATTTGTGATTAATACAATGTGTGACTGTCACCCTCTTCTTCTCCTCAGTGCCAAATATGTATTTGTATTTTTAAAGTATGTTTTCAAAATTTGTTCTACATTTTACCCTAGTTTTGCTCCAAGTATCTTTTCTCTGCAGTTGCTGAGTGTTTTATTTCAAGTCATCTAATAAAGAGCAGAGTCAAGAGCCTCACACTGTAGGAATATTAGACTTTAAACAAATGTCTTTATCACCATTTTGCAGTCAGTGCTCAACTAAATGAATGGATATTTGATCCAGTGTTAAATTAAAAATAATATTTGTAATTCTTTATAATGTATTCCCTTCCCTATCCCAAGTGTGATGAAAAACAACTCAGATTTCAGGAGAGCCAGGAATGAAAGCATGAAGAATATTATGCAAATATGTGCATAAATATGAATATTCTTTAATATTTGCAGTCCTGATGTTTGTGATTTTAGCCACTTATTGAAGAAACACAGCCTGGCTGTGGTTTTGGCTGTCTTTAAACCCTGCTATGATAAAGTGAGTGACCCAACAATAAAACCTACCTCTTCCTCTTCTTTTTTGTATCTGAATTATAAATAATTATTGTCATTATTTATGATTCAGCTTGTCCTTGTAAGGGTGGTTGTCACTGCAGACTTGCCTTTGCCCAGTGTTCTACATCCAGGCACACTCTGAGTGCTGCTGGAACACACAATTCCCTTTGGAAAAATCCCAAATCTTCATTTGGCTGGAGCCAGAGGACATTCCTTGGGCTACCAGAAAAGGAGTTCAAGACAGGCTGTGAGAAATGCCAGTGTTATTCCTTTATGGGAGAAGTGGGATCTGCAGCTGCTTCCAGAGAAACCTGGAGAAGTCCAACCAGCAAGTTGTAGCTGTTCTTCTTCCTGGCACAGATCTGGACATCCAGGATGGATGTCTGGATGTCCATCTGGACATCCAATCACAGGATTCTGGACATCCAGAACTTTGGCACCTTCGTCCTGCTGCTGGATGCTTGAACAGCACGTGAGTTGTGTGAAACAAGAGGCATTTCTGAGCTCTTGCACAGGACAAGTGCTCAAGAGCTGCAGATCCAGGGGGTGTGGAGGTAATCCCAGAAACCCCAAAGGTGTCTGGGAGTATTCACCTGTGTGCTCCTTAGATAAGCCTTACATTTCTACAGGCCCCAAGTTGCATCTTTTCCACACCTAAAACCACCACTGCTGACAGATGAAGTCCAAAGGATTTTGATGCTAAAAAGCTGTTGGATACAAACTTTTCTGTGCTTCATTTTCCTCCTCCTTGTCACGGCTTGAAGTGTTTTCTCAGCCATCAGGAGGAGGTGATCCCACTGGGAGCAGCTTCTTGGGGAAGTGTTGAGCTGCTGACGGTGACTGTGACTCCTCCATGATTTTATTAAGCATCCATATGTCATTTCCCTCCTTCTTCCCCAGGCTCAGTGCACGGTGTCTGACACATCCTGCAAGGCTCTGCTCAAAGCTGTTATTACCAAAATCACATTTCTGATTATTGTAGAATAGAGAGGCATCATATGAATCTTTTTGTCTGTATTTTCTTGCCTTAAATGATGAAATATTGCAGCTCATCTGGATTTCCTGCATTCCAGGGTTCCCTTGGTCAAGAATTGCCTGTGAGCTGCCTAAACAATCTTGATATTTTGATGTGTGCAAACCCCACATGTATTGGTGTTGTGTTACCCTAGTTTATACAGATATATACATTTACCTCATCTATGCTTTGAGTTTAGACTTCCATTGTTTAGCATATTGCTACAAACATGAACAGATAACTTTGACAAGGTGATAGATCATCATCTTGGATTGATTTTCCTGCCTTTCTCCTCAAGGCTTTGGTGAAAACCCTTCTGATTTTCACTTGTTGTTCTCCTGACAGTCTGACAGCAGCTCCCAAAGCCTTCAAAAAGGAGTGAACCAGTAACATGCATTTAAAATGCTGACATAGCTCCTTGCTTTCATTTGATTGCTCCCTCTCCAAGGATCAGCACCTGGAAAAACTGCCCTGGAAGAGAATCATAGAACATGCTGAGCTGGGAGGGACCCACAAGTATCATGAGTCCAACTCCCAGCCCTACACAGACACCTCAACAATCCCACCCTGTCCCTGAGTGTTGTCCAAGCACTCCTGGAGCTCTGGCAGCCTTGGGGCTGTGCCCTCTGCCCTGGGGAGCCTGGTCAGTGCCTACCACCCTCTGGGGTCAGAACCTTTTCCTGATACCCAACCTAACCCTCCCTTGGCACAGCTTCATGCTGTTCCCTCAGAAGTGTCCATGGAAGTGTCCTTTTTCCACTGGGAATCCTTGTCTCCTTTTAGCAAAGGATGTTCCACTGTTTGTTTTTTAAGAAAGGTCCTTTAGGTCATGGCCAGCTCGTTGTTCCAAGTGAGTTGCTGTAAATCCAGAGGAAAATGCTGCTGTAGTGAGAGCTCTCGAGGTGTGTTGTGGCAGTTTATCTGAACTGCCCCTGCTGAGCTCGTTCCAGGCCATGCAGAGGAACTGAGTCCAGCTCAGGCTTAGACTTGCTTTTGAAGTGTAGTTGGTAACTCTTCACACGTCCCTGGCAGAGGCTCTGGCCTTATTTCCCCTAAACAAGAATCATCACTCAGATGGTATCTGTGGTCTGGAGCAATGCTTTAGTGCCTTGGCTTCACCTGGCACGTTCTTTCTGGGCTCCTCCATATTCTGCTATCTGAGACATTACAAAGGATGTCTCATAACCCCCTCTGACTCCTATTTCAGTGGCCTTGAAAATCAAACCTGGTTCCCCAGAATAATTAAAGTTCTCAGCCCGTTGCAGTCTACAACTTCTTCACCAGTGAGGGGCAGGCACTGATCTCTGCTCTGTGGGACCATGGACAGGACCCAGGGAATGGCTGGAGCTGTGCCAGGGTAGGGACAGCACCCAGGGAATGGCTGGAGCTGTGCCAGGGCAGGGACAGCACCCAGGGAATGGCTGGAGCTGTGCCAGGGCAGGGTCAGGTTGGATGTCAGGAAAAGGCTCTTCCCCCAGAGGGTGGTGGGCACTGCCCAGGCTCCCCAGGGCGGTGGGCACAGCCCAAAGAGCTCAAGGGGAGTTTGGACAACACTCAGGGACAGGGTGGGATTGTTGGGGTGTCTGTGAAGGGCCAGGAGTTGAACTTGATGATCCTTGGGGGTCTCTTCCAACTCAGCATCTTCTGTGATTCTGTGTTCCAAACCAAAAACATCTTTAGCTGTGACATCATGTCTGAAATACATTATTAACTTGAGATGAAGTAGAGGGAAGGTCTGTGACAGCAGAGAAAGAAGGGTGAAATTAGCCCTGATGTCCCTTGAAGACCCGGCTCACACTGTGGTGGCATCTCACACCAGCCACTTCAGAGCAGATGTGGCAGGGGCTCTAAAAAACTGAGACACACCTCCAGCACTGTCCACATGAAAATAGCCTGATTTTCTCCACCCAGCTCTGCTGGAAGTGCTGTGCCACCACAGGGGCAGTGCCTGGGAGGAGGGAGGAGAGGTGCTGTGGAAAGCTTGGATGCAACTTCAACAGCCAAAGTAAGAATTGTTTAGAATTGTTTCATTTTATTTGTAGGTGAAAATGATTCACTAGCACATCTTCGATGGAAAAAAGGCTCCTGCCTTTAGTGAACACACTCCCCGTGCTTGCAAACATAATGCTGTTTGCCTCAGAAGGCTCACAATGGAAGGAGAACCTGTTACAAATTCAGTCAATGATCCAACAGGAAATTAAACCTTTTAAAAATGGATGAACCAATGGACCAAGAGTAATGGAAGAAAATGCACAAAATAGGAAGAGTGACTCATTAATTTGATTTAAATATGATTCTTTATTTTTTGGCAGTACAGCACCAAGGTCTGACATGATTTCCTTTTTTCAAAACTGCAGCAAGATGAGAAGAGAATTGGAACTAAACATTGAAAGGCTACATTTTTTCTTTTAATTAGAAAAAAAGATCAGTGTCATACTGGGCAGGAGAAAAATATCAGAAAATATTTAAACCTGTGAATCTCAGTTTAATATAAAGCTGCCCTTTCCTATGGCTTTCTGAGGAGGGAAGAGTTGTTCTTTTCTATAATATTTAATTGTGTGCAAGGATAGGAAAGACAGAAGGAAGATCCTTTACTCTGAATCTGAAGAACTCAGAACTAAGCCAAAAATACATATTCCCATGATTCCCACTCCCAGACCACAGCACTGGGATCTGATTTGCAGCCCTTGCTGTCATCATGATTAAAGATGATGGTGCTCTTATCAAAGATCATAACACAGTTTTGAAAGACAAAAAGCAATTATTGTTTGTGGATGAGATGTCAAGTCCTTCCCAAGAACACACAGAGCCCTGTGGGGTAAAACTCCACTTTGTGGGTGTCTGAACACTTTCATAGGGATATATCCACAATTATTTGATGGAAATCAGTGCTTTGGTGGCAGTTTGGCACCTCAGGGGGTGGTGAAGTCCTCCCCACAACTCTGATTTTATTGCTGCTGGAGCAAAGGGTGTTCAGCTGAGCTGACAAGGGACTACAGATGAGAAAACAGCAATGGTCTCTTCTTGTTTTCCTTACTAATCAGTACCAAAAATGAATGAGCTTCCGGGTACCTAATGCCAGTTATTTTTACAGAATCTTCCTGGGACTTTTGTTTCATGGTACTGTATGGATTTAATCTCATCCACAATTGGTTAACATTGATGTTGCTCACTAAGTCATGAATTTTTTTAAGATAATTGTTTTAAGGGATTGGGTTTTTTAAGTTGCTTTTAGGTTGTCCTTTTGTCTTCATCTTGTCTACACCCCATTTTCTCTGCTCCTGTAATATCAGCTTTGTGAAGTCTTTTCCTCCTCCATCAAAAGTCTTGCCTTACTGGTATTTTAGGGTGGTAGAAATGCAAGAAAGAAGCTAAACCACCATCTGTGTGCCCTTGAGGGGAGTGGTCCTGTCCATGGGAGCAGGAAAACAGGATTTTTTCCTTGCTCTGGATCTGGAAAATCTGCTGATGGGGATAAAAATTGTAAAAAAAAGTGAATTTACTGGAATAATTAGAAATCTATCCTTTAAGAGGGAGACTTTTTAGCCACCTCTTTGCCTGTAATTCTGATAAATTCACTGATAAAAGAGTGGAGTCATCAGAGTAAATACAAGAACCAGGGAAGCTCTTGGTTACTTGGGAGTTTAATGCCAAGGTCGTGTCCTGCTGGTCCCTCCTGGTGCCACCTGCAGAGCTGGACCCAGCCCGGCTGTGTTTGAGCTGGAGATGCCAACAGGATCACCCAGGGATGCCAACAGGATCATCCAGGGATGCCAACAGGATCACCTAGGGCTGCCAACAGGATCATCCATCAACACCAACAGGATCATCCATCAATGCCAACAGTATTACCCAGGGATGCCAACAGGATCATCCAGGGATGCCAACAGGAACACCCAGGGATGTCAACAGGTTCACCCAGGGATGCCAACAGTATTACCCAGGGATGCCAACAGTATTACCCAGGGATGCCAACAGGATCATCCAGGGCTGCCAACAGGATCACCCAGGGATGCCAACAGGATCATCCAGGGATGCCAACAGTATTACCCAGGGATGCCAACAGGATCATCCAGCGCTGCCAACAGGATCATCCATCAACGCCAACAGGATTACCCAGGGATGCCAACAGGATCATCCATCAATGCCAACAGGATTACCCAGGGATGCCAACAGGATCACCCAGGGATGCCAACAGGATCATCCAGTGCTGCCCTCCTGCTCCCAGCAATAACCAGAGGGATGCAGACAAAGCCTGGTGATGAAGAGCAGTGTCTGTGCCTGTGCTGTGCCTCCTCCTCACCACCTTGAACATCTCCCCCCTGCTGCAGGAAATCCAGTGAATTAAAGCCCATTTAAAGAGGAGCTAAAAACCCCCATCGGATTCCAGCGGAGTGTGAATAATGATCCCGCACTCATCAGCGGTGGTTGCCATAAGAAACAAGATTTCATAAATCTATAAAGTGTAGAAGAGACAGAAATGCCACAAGCAACATTAATCTACTAAAATGATAACCGAAATGGGATCTTATTTTCAGTGCTGGGACTCTTATTTTTTTTTTCCTCCTGTAGTTTCTCAACAAATCAACCAAAGCAGCTGTCTGCATTCCAGCTGCAAAACTAAACAGTTTTCAGAAGCCTGAAGGCTCAATCTGATTGACTGTATTATCCACCCTTTGTTAATAGTCATAAATGATTTGTTTCTTTTGGAGGAAACTAAGAAGAAATACAAATAAAGGAATTTTATCTGACTCATAAGTCACTTCATATCACTTTCTGCTGTTGCACAGTCAAAAAATCCCATGCAGAAGACGAAATTTGCTCTGAATATTTGCAGTGTTTAATATTTTAAAAGCCCTGGCATATCATTTTGGGAGATATGTGTGCAAATTAGCATGAACACAGAAAATGTTTATTTTATTAATAAAAAGTAGAGCAGGCAAGTAGAGTAGTGCTGCTCCCAAGAAGTGACTCGTTGAATTTTAAGCAGAAATCTGTATTTTCTACACTTGAATTCTTATTTGTGTGATCAGTATAAATTACCACAGCCCAAGCAGGTCGCTGGGTGATCCAGGCATGAAGACAAAGTGCTGGGTGACATCTTGTCAAGAGGGAGAAAAAAAAGGTCGACAAACATTGGGAGACACAAACTTTGAAATGCCATATAAATTGTCAGGAAAGAAGCAAAACTAAGGGTGTTTTCTGCAGGCTTTGACAGCTGCAGCTTCCAGAAAACATCGTGTTTAGATCTGCATAATGGTGGGAGCAGAGCAGAGCAGGGCAGGGCAGGGCTGTGATGAACTGCCTGGCACATTCCTTTGGAAGGGTTTGCATAGGGAGAAGGATTGCTCTGGAGGAAAGGAGCTCTCTTTCTTTTAATAAACACCTCTGGAGGGGAAGGATTCTCTTGAAGTTACATTTTTATGTTTCAGTACAAATGTGTTTCCTGATGTTCTCCATCCTTCTGATGACATTGGACACGGGTTTGATGTGGGTGCCAACAAAGCTTAGAAGAAAATAGAACTATCCAAACTGTCCTTTCACTTTAATAAATGAAAAATGGTTGCAATTAAGTGAAATCCATCTTCCCTGCAAGTACACATGTGGCCCTGTAATAAATTTAACATACTCAATATCTCAAACCCTTGTTGTTAGGGCTTCAGGTAAATAAATACAGAGGCTCTTCCTCAAATGCAGTAATAAATTGAGAGTGAAGAAATTAGGAACACAATTTTATCTCATTTGTTTTGATTTCATTTCCATTACTTCCATATTTATTTGTTTTTAATTGCAGAGTTACACATTTATACAGACAGACACAGGTCTAGGTATTGCTCACCTTAAAGCTGCTGCATAAAATGGGACTTTTCACTGCAAAGCTGTGTAAAAATGTGTGTTTAAAGTCAAGCATGACCTTGCATGTGTGCCCATTCTGTGGTGTACTCAGCCTTTATTATTGCCTGACTATTATTTAAGCAATGTATTAATGTTATATGGATTCATGAAAGGTGTTCCTCAGCATCCACGTTTCTGATTTCAGATCCTGTGGAAAACCTTTTCCTGTGCAATGCAGGCAATGCTTCAAATACTTTTTTATTTATCTTAGCTACTAAAATACCAGTGAAAGGCTCTGTTCTGCAAACACCTGCACATAAGTTTGTATGAGAAAGAGTCTGCTCACAGCCTGCTAAAACCCCAAAACTATCTTTGATTTCCAGAGGGTTGGATGACATATAAAATGTTGTATTTAGGTAGCCTACATCTTCCCCCCTTCACTTTTCTTTTGGCCTTCTCCACCTGCCCCTCTTAATTCTCCAGCTCCTTTCATCTTGAACACTGTGTGAAATTAGAGTAAAAAATATCTAGGGATGAGAAGTGCCCTTATCTGCCTGTAAATTCCATAGAGTGTGCTTGGTAGAGCAAGATAAATCAGGATAAGGAAATGTAAGGGCACATTTTGGGGCTTGATTTTTAATGGCAATGATGCAGACACCTGATGCACACACTTGTCCTGGTTGTTTTGGAAGAGAAATTACATCAGAAGATCTACCAAGAAATGAACTTTTATACGAAATATGAACTTGAGACATTTGAGTGGGCTGACACTATTGAAAAACTCCCAGACTTCCAGTTGCTAAAGGCTCTGTTGACTATTGTTATAATGGGAATCCTTCTGCTTTAGTTCTCTGTGTCTACTCAATAGCAAATCATGATCCTACTCAGGAACTTGGAAAATCTAATTTATGTGTGTTCATTAGATGTTTGTCAAAAAAATATAAATATTATCCATGAGGCTTAGCTTTTGCCCATGATTAGTTTAGATGAGCAGCCCTTCATTATGTTGTAAGAAATAAATCCTGTTAAAGACTTAAAACCAGTGCTCTTCAGATCCAAAATTATTAATTCTCCTACTTATAGGACTGGAGCTTTCATTAAGCTTGTGTGAATGCCACAGATAAATGATTAACATTGCCTTTTGCATAATTGCACAGCCAGGTGAAATGCTCACACATATATATTTCATTTGTATCAAATGTGTATGAATCTCTATATTGCATTTTAAAGGTAAAAACAAATGAGAGCTGCAGCAGCCTGGCACAGAACGAATTCTGCTTTGCATTTTGGAAGGGCTGTAAATCATTGGGGCTGTGTAGTCAGAGTTTATGATTTCCATCAAAGAGCACGAGGGACATATTTCACTGTGGCCTATCCATTATTCTGCACATACTTGAAAAGAGAAACTCAAACAAAGCTCTCATTAGGAAACATTGACATAAGAGCAGCAGAGAATTCATTTACCTGAACATGGAGATACAGCAAAGGAGGCAGTGAGAGCCATCTATTACCCTGCCAGGAGGGTGGAGGGCTGAGGGGGAGATGTGCATCTAGACAGGGATTTTTGTACAGCTCTTCCAAGGTTTGTCTTTGTTCTTATTTTCTGGTAGCTTGAAAGCAATGAAAATTTATAGCTGAGGTGGCAGGGGGCTGGCAAAGCTGGCTTCTCCCTGAGCACAGGGAATTGGTGGTGCCATGGCAGGAGAGCAGGTCCAACCCCAGGGCACCCTAAGGGCACTCCCAAAGGGCAGTCAGAACTCTGATCCTTGGGTGGCTCTGTAGTGATGAGACAACTCAGAAAGGATTCAGGTCTAGTGATGATAAGGATAAGTGATGGTAAGGACCTGAGGAATATTGTTGTCTGTCTCAAAGTGCTGTCAAGGCCACAGAAGGAACTTGTCATAAGATCAGCCACCTCAGCAGGAACTTGAGATGAGCATAGAGGGGAGGAATTTGGACAGGAAGGTGTTAATCCCAAGCTCAGTGGAGGTAAGGTCTGGGGAGCACATCCTGGTTAATGCATCCAGGCAAAACTTCCCACTGTGTCCAACCGTGGGAAAGGAAAAAACTGCTGATACACATCACCCCAAACTATGGGAACATCTGCAACCATGTCATGGATATGTGGAATTTGGACTGTATAAAGATGGTAACCCCCAGAAAAACAACTCCAGCACTCCCCACCACCCAGAAGCCCAGGTTGAAAGAAGGACCAGCTGCTGGATCCACAGGTGGTGGCCATACTCTGCTTCTCACTCTCTTTCTCCCTCCCCCTCCTTTTTATTTCTTTCTCTCTCTCTCTCTTTCCCCCACATTTACTGTTAAATAAAATCCATGCTATTGATTTCAGCACATGGTACTGTTTGCACCTTCAGTGGGGCAGAGGCATCTCCCACCAGTCAGGTCATAACATGGTCTCCAGACAGGTCCACAGTGGGATGTCAGACCCCTGGACTGGGGACTGCATGGGCAGCATGGGCTGGCACAGGTCAGGGATCCTGTGGTGCAGCTCAGACCAAGGCTGGCAACTCCCCCCTGAGCTGCAATGGGACTGGGGAGGACCCAGGAGTGTCTGCCCAGGGCAGTTCAACCCTATTAGTGCCCCAAGGGCCCTGAGGGCAAGCAGATAAAGATCTCCTGAGGGACTCCTGGCTGTGCAACAGCAGCTCCTGTAGCAGTAGAAGTGGTGAGTGTTTTCCAGAGCACACACACAAAGGGGTCTGTGTGTTTTACAAAGGTTGTTTTGACCTGTATTGTCCTATTTCATGTCTCTCCTGTCTCAGAAGGTTCAGCAGCTGGAACCAGTTTATCCCTGTGTGGGTGTGACCAAAGCTGTGGATTCTAAACCCTCTATTCATTTCCCAGGAACTGTTCCCAATGGATCATTTGCAGCAGCTGCCCAGGGCACAGCTGAGCCCTCAGAGTGTGAGCTGGGTATGAAAGACACCTGTGAGATAAGAGCTGTGATAACTCCCCTCCAGGGAGTCATTAGCACCTCCACACCCACCTGAGGG
>JAWWLZ010000025.1:2779397-2797490 GCA_035041345.1 Poliocrania exsul | reverse complement strand
GCCAGGAGGAGCCCCCCACTCTGGCCCAGACTGTGCCATCATCTGCACCAACAGGTTTGTCCCTTCCTTTTCCTTTGGACTTGGGGGAACCCTGTGGGGCTCAGCACAGGGGCCACCAAACCCCCCTGTGTTTGTGCCCCAGGGGGCTGAGTTCCACCGCTGGGTTTGGTGGGTTAAAACAAATTTCTCTTTGTGCCATTGCATTTATTGTATTGTTGTTATTAATTGTATCTCTGATTTATAATCCCTTTTCTGTTGGGTTCATTTCTCCTGCCAGTTTACCTTTAAACCAGCACAGAAGGTTAAGGTTGGTGCCCCCATTGGGGTTAAACTCCTGCTGAAGCAGCAGTGTGAGAACCACAGGGTGACAGTGAATGGGTTGACCAGAATAAACAGAGGAGAAGCAAGAAAAATCTTGACTCAGCTGTACTTATGATGATTTGGGTGCTGGTGTGTTTTGGGGTTTTTATTTTGTAAGTTTGAGAAACTTCAGGAAATGATGTAAAAAATCTGTGGGAATATGTTTCAGTTTATCTTGTTGAATGTTTATTCTAGTTTTGCAGGTATCAATCAAAATAAATACAGCCTGAATAATAGTTAAACTTTAATTTACACTAAATGATATTGGGTTTGTTTCTCTATAGTCATTGGAATTTGTTTTTTTATATTATTAGGATGATGTGATTTGTTCATTTGGTTTCTTTATAGCAACGATCATTATATAGGTTCTTGCTGGTATCACAGCCTGTGTGATGCCTCCAGACATGGAGGTATTAATAAGTGGAAAATTGAAGTTATTTCTTGTGGGAGAAGGGCAATGTATCAGAAAGGACCTGTGGAAATAAATGCCCCATTTAGAGACAGACTTCCTAAAGCAGCACAGATTGAGCCAGTCCTCTGGAGTTAATGTGAAATAAGTTAATTCCTCCCTGTCTTGGAATGCTGAGTGGATTGGGGAAGATGCTGGGATAGAAAATATACACCAAGAGGCCAAAGGTGTCATATTTTGTTATTCAGTCTGCGAGTGACAGCTTAGTTGTAGCTCAGCTTTGATTGCTGCCATGATTCCAGCTCTGCTTTAGAAATGGGTCTGAAAGCCTTTCCATCAAAGGACCTGTTGAAAGCAGTTAAATGCTGCAGAGTGCACATAGAAAACACTCCAAAGGATTTTTGTCTGGATCAGCTGCAGCTGTTCCATTTTAGATCTGTTTTATATGAAATTTGTCTTCTGCCCATGTTTTCCCTCCCAGCCAAGTTGTGGCTTTGTCTGGGGGTGAAAGGATTAGTGCTGTGTCAGAGGTGGTGGACACAAGATCCCTGCAGAGCAACATGTGCTGCCAGTGGGCATTTCAATAGCAAACTGAGAACATTAGTTGGCTTTAATTGTGTTCTGTGCAAGCAAATGTAAAGCTTTTTTTGAGTAGAAGGTCGGTAGAAGCTGAACTCATTTCATATGGACTGAACTGAAGCACTGACTTTCCACAAGGACTTTAGTGATGGGGGGATGGCCTTAAACTGAAGGAGAGCAGACTTGCATTGGATATTGGGAAGAAATTCTTTACTACAAAGGTGATGGGGCACTGGATCAGGTTGCCCAGAGATCTTGTGAACCCCCCATCCCTGGAATTGTTGAAGGCCAAGTTGGATGGGGCTTGCAGCAACATGGGATAGTGGGAGGTGTCCCTGCCCATGGCAGGGAGTGGCACTGGATGAGTTTTAAGAACCCTTCCAACCCAAAGTATTCTATGATCTTGTGACAAATTCCAGGAACCTTTACATTATGATCAGATTTGTCTGGATGTAGGATTAGAAAATGGCTTTGCTGCCATGTGTGTGTGTTACTGTCAGGATTTATGCCATGGAAAATTCAACCACAAAGCTAAAGGTGTGTGAAGAGAAGGAGGAAAAGGTGTATGGGAACCACTGTGTCTGGGCAGAGGACCTGGACTGGGAATTTGGAGTGATTCTGGCAGTTCTTGGTCATGTGTACAGCCCATATTAGATACTTGTAGACTGAGGGGTAGAGACTCAAAATGAATATTCTACTCTTTGTGAAGTGAATCCTGATGGTACCACTGATGTTACCTCTTTGGTGATGGAGAAATGCACAATTCCTTGCCTTGTTTCCATTCCCTGTTATATCTGAACAGATATGAAGAGCATTACTCTTCTAAACATATGCAACAGAATTAGGAAGCGAAATTATTACATACTTGGAGAACACATTAATGTTCCAATTGTCCATTATTAAATAACAGATTTAAATATATTACCTGGGAACACTGATCTGCAGGTTTAACACTCGGGTAGATTCTTAGAGAAGCTATTTTGGGAAGAAATTATCTCTCAGAACTCCTCTGGACCAATAAATGAATGAGCACCAAGTGCCACTTTGGACACTGCTGGCTGGTTGTGCTTTCTGAGTGACAGCAGAGGTGAGGGTGGGGGGCTGCGAGGGGAGAACGAGTTCTGCTGAGAGTGATTTATGAATTTCAAATAATTGATGTTTCAAACCAGTGTTCAGTTCTTCATCAGTGAGAAGCGCAGCTTGTTTGTCACGTTTTTAAATGGATGAAAGGAAATATGTGCATATTAATGTCAAAAAAACGCTTTGGAAATGGTTGAGCGAGAACTTTTCAAACAAACCTTAATGAGGATAGATAATAACATGGATATTTTCTAGCTAAATTTAAACTGGATTTCAATCCTACCCAGAAGGGACACTTAGCTGAAGTCTTGCCTATACTTTTTCTGCAGTTATTTTGAAGAGTGATCTCAAAATCTGCTGGGTGGGAATGAACTGCATCTCTGGCTGCTTTCTCAGCTGGCCAAGGTTAATGACACATATCTGGCCTAGAAAATATTTCCATTTACACAAAACACTTAGAGTTGAACAGTTCCCTCTTTACTAACTCTACACCAGAACATCCTGAGCTTCAGGTTTGTCTCAGGCCAGGCTACAAAGTGACCTTCAGATCATATTAGTCTTTGAGCAGTTTTGTAGTGTCTACAAATAAAATTTTAGGTAACTTTATGAATTTAAGAGGTTATTGACCAGTGGATTGAGGATGTTTGCAGCATTTATTTAATGAGATTACTTTTTGTTAGCTGCCAGGGAAGAGGAGCATGGCCCAAGCCAGCCTGGCAGTTCCTGGCCCCTCCACTTTCCAAGCTCCCTCTGTATTCCAGGTCTTGCAAGTGAGGGAGTGTAATTTTTCCTGTGTACTTTCCCTAATAATAAGGAATGCTACTGGCAGTTGGTTCACTTCCCAGTCTGCCAAGTATATTTATTTTTGCTGAAGATATTGCCCCTTAGGATATAAGAATTATGTTGGACTAAGTTTTGGGTGTAGAAAGATACTTGAATTTAAACTGCTCTGAAATTCCAGCCCTTTTTCTGGATCCTGTAGTTTCTCCAGAGTTAGAAAAGTGGTCAGTGTGAAGGAGGACTGATACTTGATGTTGTTTAATTGTAAAGTGACATCCTAAAAGTTGGGGAATGTGAAGGAGTTGATGTTCAGCAGGAGAAGAGGAGGGAGCTGCTGCCCAGTGAATATTAAAGTAGTTGGGGTCTGAGGCTCTCACACACAGTGTTTAATAGATGAGCAGTAGCTGCAGCTGTCACAGTCTACAGTGGAATAGCACTATTATTATTTTATTACCTTTGATTAGTTGAAATTGTATCTTATAGCAAGCAAACCCACTATAAATGCATTTCCCAGCAGCTGTAGATAAGCCCAGCACTGGCACCACGAGGAGATGCTGCATTAGAGAGACGCCATCCATCACACTCTGGGTTTGAAGCAACATCCTCTCCCTACATTGTCATCACCTTCTAACAGCTGTGACCACCAGCTCAGTGGTAGCTGATGAGCTTGTCAGTGTTTCCAATAAAAATTCTGTCCTTAATAGATTTATTTATAAGTGAGATCTACTTAGCTATAAAAATCTGCTCTGGGTTGGAACTTGGCATGGAGGGCTCTCCCTGGGTGATTTTCTTCACAGTCCTTCTGTGCTAGATTGAAAACTTTGTTTGCCAAATCCAGTCAACCATCATAAACTTCTGGAAATAGTAATTAAGGATCTTGATGGCTGTGTGGCTGTGGTTTTAGCCAAATGGTCCCTTCTGTGGGCAGCAGGAACAATCTATTTTTTGATGTGATGCTCTGTATCCAAAGGGTGCTTGAATATTATCCTGCCCTCAATGGTTCAGTGAGCAATTTTGGCCTCCTTTCTTTCTCCAAAATCAGCTTTATTCCTTTTCTTAAGGATATCAGAAATTGGAAAAAGAAAATTTTGTACTGGATTTAACAAAAAAAGTCTTGTGTTTATTTCTGATTTAACATATGAAACCTTCAAATGCAATAGCAGTGCTAAAAGAAGCTGAATTGATTCACTATGAGGAAAATGAGGAAATTCTTTCTTTTTTTCTTCCCTTGTTTCTTGGGTGAAGCTGTACCTACAAAATTCACCCCATAAACATGCAGGTTTATTTAGCTGGAAATGCATTTTTCCTCACATAATGTTTCTCTACCACCTGTTAACAGAAAATTTGCCCAACAATGCCCCAAAATAAAAGCTGGTAACAACCATTCACTCAGCATGTATTTATCAGCAAAAATTTAAATATGAACATCTGATGACCAGATGTTTCCATTCGTGTTGCAAGATAAGACATTTCAGCAGTCTTTGTATTTGGGAAACAGGCAATTCATCACTTGATTTGGGGGGGTTTCATCTTGGTGAATGAAAACTTCAGACAGAGCACTTGGGACTGCACTGAGGGGCTGGGATTGTGTGCAGGCTGTGCAGAAAATAGAAGGTAGAAATGTTGTGTTCTGGCTGATGTTCATGGAGGGCCCTGAGGAATAACCCAGGGGCTCTCACTGGAGGAGGGCTGGAGGTGGTAGCAAGGTGGGCTTTGGTGTCTTCTCCCAAGCCACAAGCAACAGGATAAGGAGAAATGGCCTCAGGTTGTGCCACAGGAGAGTCAGTTTGGACATCAAGAAGAATTTATTCCTGGACAGGATTGTCTGGCATTGGTGGTGGAGTCCCCATCCCTGGAGGTGTCCAAGGAAGGACTGGCTGTGGCACTCAGCGCTCTGGGCTGAGTAGGAAGGTGGGGATGGGTCACAAGTTGGACTTGATGTCTGGGAAGGCTTTTCCAACCTGAATAATTCTGTGTGATGTCTTTGGGGCAGTTCTTGATTGAAGAGAGTCATAAAACGTTTTGTTGTACCCACTGCCCACTTCTCCTAGAGGGGCTGGAAAAAGAACCACACCTTCCAGCACATGCAGAGCGAGGAACCTGCTTGTTCCAAGTCTTGTCTGGGTCTCCTCAGATCCAGCAGCAGGTCATCATTTCTATGGCAGGAGCTCTCTTAGGACAGATTGTCCTGCCCATGGATACAAAGTCAAGCTTATGGAAGGGACTTGTATTCATCTTCTCATCCCAGATCAAATCTTATGGCAGTTTCATCATGTGGAAAGCTCACTTCATTAATTCCTAAATATATTAACTGAAATGATATATTACTAAATTTCCTAGAAGGAAAATTATTTTGATATTTTACAACTTAAATATTTTTGTTAGATCTTTCTGCCAGTGTAGTTGAAGAAAACTTTTCCCTGAAGCCAAGCAGGTTGTTCCTTTCTAGGGGCACAAATAGAAACACCAACATTGAGACCAACTGTAGTTACAGCAGGGCAGTTTTCTTCTCTGTGTTCCTCAGGGTGCTGTGCTGTCACAGAATCATCAAAACATCTTTCTGCAGCTCTTTTTGCCATGTGGGAAGGTCCAGTGGATGCCAACCAACCAAAGTGTGATCTCTGCATGTTCTTCACGTCTTCCTGATTTGTGTTTTGGTTGTTCTGTGGCAGAGAAGTGATCAAGCTTTCAATGGAAAAGGGAAAACCTGCCAAGGCAGCTTTCAGCACAGCCTCTCATTCCCATTTATCTGTCTATTGTAATCTGTAATTAGCTACAGTTTACTCAAATGCTCCTGGCACAAATATTTTCACATCTACTTTAAACTCCATCTCATTAAAACAACATAAAAAGCAGCACCTTGACATGCTCCCCATTCATTCACAAAGTTCTTCTGCACATACACCTGTGTCAGTGGCCTGGAGGGATGAGCAGTACTTGAGGCTTTGGGGTGACCTCTGGGATGAGTCTGACACAAATGCTGGGGTTTGGAGCAGTGTAAATCCAGCCTCCCTTCTGCTCTGGGGGGTTGGCTTGAATGACTTCAAAATATGTTAGTGATGGAAGAAGACATCCTTCAAATAGCCTTGAATACCAGGGGCAGGTGAGAAACGGTGAGCTTTCCACGGAGCAGCAGCACCATGTGCTCTCAGCTTTCTTGGAGCCTTGCAAACCTGTCAGAAACATTTTTACTAATAGTGCAGAGTGCCTTGTTGTAGGAGAAGCACTCAGTGATTTCTGAACCAAACTGGCAATTCAGAAATGAGTCATTGCCCCCATTGATTTTTATTTTTTTTAATGGTGTTGGCACCTGTGTCAGGCAGTGGAGTAGCAGAGTGTTCCCATCCCATTGTCACAGGCACGAGTCAGGTTTCAAACAACGAGGCACGACTTTGACCTATTCCTATGCAAATCCTCTCCTAATGTGTTTTGATAGTGTAGCAAAACATGTTTTGACCAAGATCTGCAAGAAAGGCTACTATTAGAAAGCTATAAGTAAAGCTTTTAGGGCTGAAACTAATAATTGGTTAGGAATTCCTCACAAGACCTGTTTTTAAAAAATTCCTATTAAGAACACAGACTTTGTGGCTAAAGGAACTTATATTTTGAGTAAACGTGATGTTTGATACAGACAAGGCAAGACCATTACAGGATGTGTAGGTAGCTGGAGATGGGAAATATTGTGATGGATGTCTTCTCTGAATTTGGAGTGGCATTCAAGGCACTGACAGTTCCCCCACTGACTGAGCCATCTCTGCTGGCACAGGATCACTGAGGCTGGAAAAGCCCTCCAAGACTGAGCCCACCCTGTGCCCGATGCCCACCTTGTGCCCCAGCCCAGAGCACTGAGTGCCACAGCCAGTCCTGCCTTGGGCACCTCCAGGGCTGGGCACTCCAAACCTCCCTGGGCAGCCCCTTCCAGTGTCTGACCACCCTTTCCATGAGAAATTTTCCCAATATCCAACCTAAACCTCCCCTGGCACAGCTTGAGGCCGTGCCCTCTCCTCCTGTCCCTGTTCCCTGGAGCAGAGCCCAACCTTCACCTGGATCCATCAGGGATTGCAGAGAGCCAGAAGGTCCCCCCTGAGCCTCCTTTTCTCCAGGCTGAGCCCCCTCAGCCCCTCCTGCTCCTCCAGCCCCTTCCCATCTCTGTTCCCTTCCCTGGACACGCTCCAGCCCCTCGGTGTCATTTCACATCTCTGGAAAGCTTCAGCAGCTCTAACATGTTATTTTTCAAGTCTTACATTGTTTCCTTCTTTCCCTGTCAAAGAGAAAATTTGAAATTTTACAGCCCCCAACTCCGGGCACTGACAGTGTTGTGATGGTGAGTTATTTTCCAGGTCTCACATTTCGTGACTTGAGTGCCTGGGAGGGAGAAATCAAAGCCAGGAAGGAACATTCTGGGTCAGGAGTCTGTGAGAGGGAGTTGCTGAGGATGTGGGCTATTCTGCACTGTGGTGACTCTCTTACCAGTGCTGTAGGGACAAGAGCAACGTTAGGAATTGTGTTATAGTTTTATTCTCCCAAACCATTTGCCTTGACTAGGTTAAACTCAGGACACAGAAACACTGGCTTGAAAATGGCTTGGTGAGGATTTCGTGTTCTCCACCACCATTTCGACTGAGAAAATCCAGTCAGTGTCAATATTTGCAGAGCTGAGAGTTGAGCAGATCTCAGAGATGGTCTGTTAAATGTTTGCACTCTGAAACCAAACAGGAAACTCCCAGGTCTAAAAATGGAATGATAAAGGAAAACATTCCTGCAGGTCCATGCCAGGAAACAGGTAAGACCAAATAAATGAATGGGCATAATTTTTACTGGCACCTAAATCAAAGTGATCATGGAAATAGATAATAATTGCAAAATATAATCATTGGATTTAAAAGTAACTGCCATGTGGACCTGTACTGAAAAAGGTGTCGTGAATCTGCTTAAAGAGAAGGAATATTGTTAATTTTCTTTGCTTAGGATTAATTGCTGGGGGAATAGATAACATCTTAAGTTCCATCTTTAATCATAGTTTCTCCTTCTGTGCTATCTTTTGTGGCTGCAAAAATGCACCTTCTCTTCTCAGTGGAACAAGTGAGTTATTTCTTTATTTTCCACCCTACACTGAATTGCAAACTGCAAAAAGTGGTGGAAGATTAAATGATTCTTCTCAGTGATTTAAGAGTTAATGAATATTTATTTGATATCCTGTAGATTGTTAACACTTGGAGAGGGAGCTCCAAAAAAGGACATGAAATTAAAAAGAAAAAGAGTAGATATTAAATAAAAAGTAAACTTCTCCCCTTGAGACATTCCAGGAAATTCCCATATCTTAATTCTACCTTCTTTAATATGAATTTTCAGAAGGCTTGATATTTCTCTGTATGAAGGTATTACCTTTTATTAATACACCCTATTAAGTTGTGTGTGTTGAGTTGTTCATAGTTGTGCTATTTCCCAAACTTTTCAAACCATTCCTGAAATAGCTTTTCTCTGAAATACATGGCACATACATAATACATGGCCATGTACTGTGGTGGGAAGGGTTTAATTGGGTTTTAGTTTGGATCATCTGGGTGAGTTACTCTTCAAGGCATCGCTTTCTAGCTGTTCCTATAATTTGTGTGCTCTCTCTTAGGGATGTGGTAACCACAGAGAGAAAATTGGTTTGCTATTGTTTAAAAAAATTGGGAATGAACTGTGTGGTGAGTTCTGGGGAGGAGTTATCTGCTTTTTCAGGTCCCCTCCTTCCTCCCCCCAGTGTGTGAAACACATGAACTCTGTGTTCAGAGCGAGCTCTGAGTCCTCGGGGACTCTCTCATAAATAAAGCACATTAAAGGCTGCCGGGGACCAACCCCCAAGGAGAAATGCAGGAGCTCAGAAGAGGAAAATGAAAGTTCTCTGTGTTTGTAGCAGCACATCCAGGCCTGGAATGATAAGCAGCAGATAGGATCGAAGCACAATGTGAACTCACCACAAATTTATCTGAAATACATGTTTGATATACAAAGAAACAGTCTCATAAATCGGTGGGGAACGTCCTAATCACAGCCTCAGAACTGAAAGTGTAATTTCTTTATCTGATTCTCTCGTTCCTTTTTTCTTCTGAAATATAATTTCCTGATATAAGGAGAGGGGGACCTCTTTACTCTTTGATTAGTTCTCTTTTTTTTTAACTACTTATTTTTTAATTAGCTTTCTGATTTAATTAGCTCTCCCAAATCACTCTCGGTAGTAGCAGTGTATTTGTGGAACAATCTGAACTCCCTCTGGTGGTCAGACAATATTTCTGGAGTATTTTATGCCTTAAACCATCAGTTCTATGTTTTTCCAGGAAAGGGTGGTTGTACCAACAGTCACATCATGAGCTGTGAATTTTATTATATCTGTTTTTTAATCCTGAGATAAAGGTTGCATTTACAAATTTAATATGACAGAGAGAAAATAACTTCAAGCAGGAATTAATTGGCTTCTAAATCTTAATTAAAGTTCGTAACCCCACCCAGCTTTAGAGAAATCCCTTTTGGGGGTGGAAGGGGAAACCTCTGTAAGATTTGTTTTCAGTTTTCACATCCATTTCTGTAAAGAATAAGAAATGCTTTGTCACTGGCCATTGTAAATGTACAGTCCATAAAACACCTGCACTCCTTGGGCACTCTCCTTCCAAATGGCTGATGTTGCTTGGAGTAAATTATTAAAAGGGGCCTGGAGTGGCAGGACAAGTGGTAAGGTTTGAATCTGAAAAACGAGTGGGTTTAGATGGGATAAATGGAAGAAATTCCTCCCTGTGAGGGTGCCCAGAGAAGCTGTGGCTGCCCCAGCCCTGGGAGGGCCCAAGGCCAGGTTGGACAGGGCTTGGAGCAGCCTGGGCTGGTGGGAGGTGTCCCTGTCCATGGCAGGGGGTGGAACAGGATCATCTTTAAGGTCCCTTCCAACCCAAACCATTCTGTAATTCCAGAAAAAGCACAGCTTTCCCCTGAACTATTGGTTGAAGATTGGGAAGCTTTCCCTCTCTGCTCTGGCTTTATCTCCTGGGGCAATGCTCCCCAGGTGCCTTTGCTCATCCCATCCTGAGCAGCAGGGGAGGATTCTCCTGGCCCAGTCCCACACTCCTTGTCCTGTTCTGCCACAATTAGTGAGCCAGCTCCCCCTCTGTGTCCCCTGCCCCCTGAGAAGGTGCTGCTGCTGGACCAGGCGTGCAGCCAGCCTGAATCCCTGCTGGGGTCTGGAGCAGAGCAAAGGGACCTGCTCAAGCTCAGGTGTTCAGCAGGAGCAAGGCAAACATGAAGGGAGATTGTTCCAGCAAAGACCAGTGAATTGGATGATGTGTGATAGTTCCTTACAACTGAATCAGTCCAAAGACAGTTGTTTTTTGCTGTGGTAGCTGGTGCTGCATCAAACTAGTCCTTGCACAATCCTCACTTGCTCTACAACTCATTTCTGGAGCAGGGGAAAGGACAAACAAACAAACAAGGGGAAGGAATTTCACAATTTAGGTGAAAGATTTCATATGAGCAGTTAAAAAAATCCTAACGAGAAATGTCTGGTCAGTGCTGTGGATGTGAGGGATCTGACAGCTTTGCTGGCAGCAAGATAACGAAGTGGGAAATGAAGTGAGTTACAGTTTTGCCTGGAATATGGAATTTAGGCGAGGAAGAAGCTGTCCTGGGCACAGCCCTGTGCAGTGATGGCAGCAGCTCCAGAGCTGTGGGTGCTGTTCCTGCATCTCACCCCTCTGCAGTGTAAAATCACCTGAGATAACCTGATGATGAACCAGAATGAAAACACCTCACAGCTGTACAGACACTGCTGAGTCACTAAACAGCCCCAACCAGATCATCCCACACTGGTATCAGAACCTGTGTGAGGCTGAAGTGCAGCAAACAACTGCCTTGGGATCCTTAGGATTTCCCCAGGAGTATTGTCTTCTCCAAGTGTGTGCTTTAATTGTGCCTTAAATGAAAGAGCTCCTAAATTTTACTTAAGGATTTGCACAAACTCCAATCACCATCTCGGTGAGCTGAGTAGTTCAAGCCAATCATAAAATTATATTTTGACCTGTTTGAATGTGACTTTACCAACAATCTTTAAACATAAATTTAGGCATCCGAGTCAACGAATGCCAGTCCTGCATTATTAGAGCCACAGGATCATTAAGTCTGTCATTGAATATCAATAATATCCCATGCTGTGTTAACAGATGAAAAAGGCTTCTGGGAATATCTTTATCCTCCCTGACAGATTCCAGCCATTCCTAGTCGATAGCTCCCTCTTCAGTCCTGCAGCAGAGATCAACATTCATTTGTCTTGGCAAATGAAGTCGGTCGTTTCATATGAATAATGGCAAACACATCCATTAGATTTTGCAAAGACATTTACTCCAAAAAAGCCAAACAAAATAATGTGCTGAGCAGTGCAAGCTTCATGACAAACATAACTTGCAGCTCTTGGACTCTGCTTTTCCTTCTTGGAGAGTTTTTTTGAGTAATTTTTGAGAGTGTTTTGAGTAATTTGTCCAGAGTTGAAGGTCTTTGACCTCTGGATCAGGAACTGATTATGTGATGCTGGGACAATAATTGAAATGGAGAAAACACAAGTGATAAAAGACACCAATATACCCAACAATATTGTTGGTGTTAAACTCACAGTTGCAAAACAATTAGAAGGGGCACTCATGCAATAGGTAAACACAAACACATCTGCAGAGAGAAGCACCCAGAGCAGTGTAAGCATAGTAAAAAACCAAAGCAAATTCAATGGTAAGGATGATAATTTAAACCATTTTATGAGCTCATCACTTGTTGTTTGACTGATACCAGCAGTTTGCTCCCAGAAGTACAAAATGATGTTGAATTCTAATGGCCACTTAAGTGATGAAAACAATATAATTAGAGTAATAAATACAACTTCATGTTTCCATAATTAGAGTAATAAATACAATGTCGTGGTTCTATAATTTACCTGATTGTTATTTGCAATTTATTTTTATTATACCCTGGAACTTAAAGGAGTTTGGGAAGTGAATAGATCAGAATATAATCAATGTCCTCAAAATTATCCTGATTCTGGAGGGGGAAGATAAGTGGCAATGGGCTGGAAATGTCTGTGTCAGATGCTGCAGTAATGGCAGCAAGTGAAATAATCAGGGAATTCCAGAATGGTTTGGATTGGAAGGGACCTTTAAGTCCATCTCATTCCAAGCCCTGCCATGGGCAGGGACACCTTTCACTAGATCAGGTTGCTCCAGGCCCCATCCAACCTGGGTAGTTGGAAGGTAACAGAAGAAATATTAGTGATAGTTTAGGAAAACTGCAAACTGGGTGAAATTAATTATATTCTCAAATTTACAATCCACCTTTCTTATTCCTTTGCACCTTCTCTCTGGGTTTTCTTCCTGTGCAGACCCAGAGAACCCTCTGGCTTTCCATCTTACACACTGTGATGGTTATATAAGGTTTATAAGGTTAATATTCCTATATTCCCAGGAAGAATTAGATATTTTAACACATCCCTTGGAGTTCTCATGCTGTGGGCAGTGTGCCCTATGGAAACCACAGCCCCTGAAGTCCTTGTCACCTCCAAAAAGTCAGGGACCAAAAAGGGAAAAGAACCCCAGGAACACTGAACTCCCTTGGATATTGGCATGACACTGCTTCAGTTTTGTATATTTTCTTTGTTATATTTTTCAGTGTAGTGTGAAGTCCCTCATAGCTGAGGGGTGGGTAGTTGTGGGTTGGTGTTTCTTTGTACAATATGTGAGGAAAGACAGGTCTGTGTGTGATGCCACAGTAGATACAGAGCAGCTGGGAAGGAAAACCAGATCAATGAAGGCAGCAAATTTAAGGAGCTGCTGCTTCCATCTGTTGGTGCCTTATTTTAAGGGACAGATATCCAAGCAACACTGTCCTCCTTCATATTCTAATTGTATATATTGATACACATTAGACTACCATAAATAAGTGATGCTGGGCTAACAGTGAATATAAAATTCACTTTATAATTCTCTGAATCAATAATTCTTTCTTTGCTTGTTTTTTTTTCTTCCAAGTTCACCTTAAATACTGTACAGAAGTTCTTGCCCCTCATTGAGGCACGTTAGGCACTCCTAATAAACACACTGACATGATCTGGGTATAAAAGTGTAACTTCCAGGGTAAATTCTAAATGCTCCAGATGATTCAGATAATTCAGGAAGTGGGAGCCTGCCAGCCTTGGTCTGCAGCACTTTCTGTAGCAGTGGCTCTGCACCTGCTGCTGGGAAGCTACAACTAATTTATTAGGAAGCCCTGGGACTCCTTTTATTTTCCTTTTCGTGCTGAATAAATTACTTTCTGTATATTCATAGGCTTATTAAGCAATGGGGTATAGATTTCTTATATAGGTGCTATAATTTTGTTCTTGGAAATTGCAGAGTCCCACTCACCCTTTTCTTCATGACTTTAAAGTCAGGAAATGATTCAGCAGTGCTGCTGCTGACGCCAAACTTTGTTCAGGGAATGAAAAATCAGATGCTTTGGGGTTTTATTTTGATTTTTTTTTCCCCTTCATTAACAGTTTGGTTGATTTTTTTTTTTTTTTTTGGCCACTATCAGAACAAACCTATCAGTAATTTGTTTAAAGAGAGTTATGAAATCAAAGGGCAAACCCATCAATAATCTGTTTAAAGAAAACCATGAAATCACAGTCCTCCCAGGCAGATAATTGTCTGTCTTAGTTACATAAAGGGGGGGACTTTGTCCCCCTGAACTGGCTGAAGGGGCCACATCAGGCACAGCCCATGGAGAACCTTCAGCAGAACAGAGCAGGCCAATTCATGCAAACAATTATTCAAACCCAAATTATTCACTCTCTGCTGGAAAGAGAGTAAATAATTTACTCAGTGTGTACTATTTGAAAATCTAAGCAGTAGCAAAGTAGCATGAAAACGTTATTGTCAAAAAATTTATGAGCTCACTAGTGGGGAAGAAATTATTCATGTAAATCCTATAGGACTCACTTCAACAGTTTAATTCAAGTTTTAAAATGGTTACACTGATTGATTAAGCTTTGATAACTGCCTATCTCAGGCCAGGGATGTGGTGGGACCCAGTGGAGCTGCAGCTCCCGACATTTATGGGTCATTGGCCTTGTTTTCTGTGAGCTCCAAGGGCACTGAATGACAGGAATTGGGGCACAAAAGTCCCTTAGGTCTGATCTTTTCACAGATTTCCATTCTTAGAAGATGGAGAATCTTATGGAAGGACAAGAGATTTCAGCTCTGCTTTAGGCAAAAGCTAAAATAAAGCAAAAGACCATTAATAAAATCAGAGCCACAAAAAAAAAAAAAAAGGAAGATATTCAGTGCTGAGATGAGTTTTAACAACCCCCTGATTTCTCACCCCATATCTGGGAGCTGGAGAGAAAGGGACAACTGGCACATCTAAACAACTACAATTAGGATCCACCTTCCAGTTACTCTTTCTCATTTGCTGTACTGAGATTGGTTAGTTTGTTGGGGGTTTTGTTTGTTTGTTTTCATGGGATTTATTTCTTGGGGGTTGTTTCAAATTGTATTAGATGATCAATATCTTGAGAATGTCAAGAAATGCATCAAGTCAGTGCTTCTTGTGCTTACAGATAGTGAGCAAATCCAGGCAGTAAATTAACAAACACTGCTTAGTCTTTATTTGTATCCACCTCTTCCCCCTGATGAAACTCTGCTCCCTATTGAATTTATGTTTTGGGCCAGAATCTCTCAAATGCCAGATTGTCACATGATTTAAGGCTGAGTTATAAAGTCTTGGGGGAAGAATCATTTCTTAGGCCAGCAGGTGATATAGCCCCTGTACAGCTGGATAATGTTCATCCCCTCCTCCTCTGCCCAAAGTTCATTGGAGAGGGAGGAAAAAACTCCCCAAATGCCCCATTTGGAGCCCACCCCCATGGCCCCTCCTGCCCTGTTTGTAGGGGGTGTATTCACTCAGAAATGGAGCTTCACCCAGTCTGTTTTCTGTCTCTGAGACCAGTAATAAAGACATTAAGGACAATAACCCTCAATGTGTTGGTGGAAAATCTTTATTTTAAAACTAGGCCTGCATGGAAATACAAATCATGTACTTTGGCTCATGTAAAATATTGGTAACATTTTACAGAGGTGCTTTAGATTGGTATTTAATTTGAATTTTAAAAGCATTTATTACTAGTTAATGGATCAATTGATTGCTCAAAGAGCACTTAATGAGATTTATTGCCTTATAAAAGAGAAAGTTGGTGGCTAAGTAACAAGGAATGTAATTGTCACTGCAAGTGTCACTGTCTGTCCTAGCTCAGGAATGGCTTTGGGAGAGGGCAGGGGTGGTGGGGCTGGTTATGGAGGAATATTGGCAGGAACCTCTTGAAATAAAGCAAGACAATTGGACACAGAACAGTGGCAAACACAGATGTCTGAGTGGAGTGGCCACCTGATGATCCTCAGATAAGAGATTGTTTCATTATGGGTTTAGTTTGAGAAGAAATGAGCACAAGAGAACTTTCTGTACAAAACTATCTTAAAACTTCATATAATCTTGGCAAAAAGAAATCCAACAAAGGCTACAAAAGACTTACAAGTTGTGCCATGTCTAAGCAAATTTCTAGTATTTTTTTAATATATATATATATTTTATAGAGAGCTTTGCTCAGTATTCCAGTTCCTACTTCCCAAATGATTGTGCTGTCTCTTAAAAGTAGTTTGTCATCTTTCCCTATCCATGTTTAAAAAAAGAAGTGAATTCCTTTCAAGGCCTGATAACTGAACTATTAAACATTCTGCCTCCTTCTTTTTGAACTCTTCTCCTCCTTTATAATTCCAGCATTCCCTTTGAATGTTACTGAGACTGAAGAGGAGCTCAGCTGTGCCTCATCCCTTGCTGGGACTGTTGCCTCCCAGAGATCTTTTTGGGCAAAAATTCTCTCTGAGTTCCTTCTCTATTTTCCTTCAAGAAATTTGAGCCAGTTTGCTCTACTCTTCTTTGGGAGAACTCAGCTGAAATGACATAATAAATTAATACTTTAATTCTGTTTGAAAAGCAGGGGCTTTCTTGTTCCTTTGGCCACATCTGCTCCTCTGTATTTCTGTTTTCTCTTGCTCTACCATCTGTTTTTAACAATAGAAAGATTGTGATTTTCAATTTTCTGTTAAATAAAACGCCTCAGGTGTTAATTCATGCTTCACTGGTATCATCTTCTCGTTTACCAGTGCTAAATATGGATCATTGTCTGACTCTGCATCCTTTTTCATTAGACAGTTTAGTATTCTGGCATGATTTGATCCACCTTATTGGGCTGGAAATAATGGCCACAGTCTGAGTTCTGTCTAAACCTGCACTACAGGGAAAACTGCTTGAACTTCTGCATCCTAATTTGGATGACAGAAATATTACTTCAGCCATGTCTGGTGTTTTCAAATGGTGAACTTAATTTCAGTTTGGAACAGTTCATTTTCAGTGGAATAGAAATGCCATTTCTTTCTTTCTTTCTTATATTTCGCAGATGAGAGTCCAAGTTTTGGAATAAGATACAGAGTTTATTCTGTTTCTTGTGTTGCAGAACTAACTCCTTTTATTGAATGATTGCCTTGGTCTGCCCCCAACAGTATTTTCTAATTATTTTATATGCTTTGATGCACCTTAAGTGATATTGTACATTGTGCTGCAATTATTTTACACCTTGTGTTGCTGCATTACATGTTGTGGGTGAGCAAGCATGGGTAGGACCTGAAGAGATACAAGACTTTTATTTATTTAAGGGAAGTCACAGAAACTTGCCAGCATTTTAATCAAGACATCTTCTAAATATCACATCTCTTGAAAATAAAATCTGGAAATAAAACAAGAGTGGCTTTAGGAAACTGTGTATCCAGGAGCTCAAATGAAGTTTTTTCACAGATTATCACTAAGGTTCTGTAGACTCTTATTCCAGTTTTACCTCAGATATTGGAAGGGTTCAAACAGAAACAGTGATTTTATTCAGCACTAAGTTGAAAAATTACTGATAATTATTAGATATTGGGAAGAAATCCTTCTCTGTGAGGGTGGCCAGGCCCTGGCACAGGTGCCCAGAGAAGCTGTGGCTGCCCCAGCCCTGGGAGTGTCCAAGGCCAGGTTGGACAGGGCTTGGAGCAACCTGGGCTGGTGGGAGGTGTCCCTGCCCATGGCTGGGGTGAAGCTGGGTGGGTTTTGAGATCCCTTCCAACCCAAACCATTCTGTGATTCCATGACCATTCCTTCTGGAATAGTTCAAGAATAAAACAGCCTTTAGACAACTTCAGTAGCTGAGGGACTCTTTGACCTGCTCTTTACAGTTGATTTTTCTGCACTATTTTATACACTCCTCAGCAAACAAGTCCACCTCTTCAGGCCCTTGAGAGGCTCCTGGAGAAGAGGAGACTGAGGGGAGACCTCATTGCAGCTCCAACTTCCTCAGGAGGGGCAGAGGAGGGGCAGGCACTGAGCTCTGCTCTGTAGGACCAGGGACAGCACCCAGGGAAGGGCTGGAGCTGTACCAGGGCAGGGACAGCACCTGGGGAAGGGCTGGAGCTGTACCAGGGCAGGGACAGCCCCCAGGGCATGGCTGGAGCTGTGCCAGGGCAGGGTCAGGTTGGATCTCAGCAAAAGGTCCTTCCCCCAGAGGGTGGTGGGCGCTGCCCAGGCTCCCCAGGGCAGTGGGCACAGCCCCAAGGCTGCCAGAGCTCCAGGAGGGTTTGCATGATCCTCTGTGTGTGACTCTTGGGGATGGGTCTGAGCAGGGCTGAGGGTTGGGCTGGATGATCCTTGTGGGTCCCTTCCAGCTCAGCACATTGTGAGGCTCTTTGGAGCTGAGGGATGACTCCTATCTGTTCCATATTCACGTTCAGGATGACCTGGAGGAAGGACAAACC
>JAWWLZ010000025.1:2748364-2765902 GCA_035041345.1 Poliocrania exsul | reverse complement strand
GTTGCTCTTCTCTGGCCCCGCTCCAGCCCCTCAATCTCTTTCCTGAACTGAGGGGCCCAGAACTGAACACAACACTCGAGGTGTGGCCTCACCAAAGGGAGTACAGGGGAAGGGTCACTGCCCTGGGCCTTCTTTCAGGACTGGAATGTTTTCCCAGAGTTCTTTTGCCCTGAATTGGATGGAGTTTGGCAGTTTTTTATATCACCTGTAAAGACTCTGCAGTGACAATAACCTGCTCAGCTGGCACTGAGCTGCTGTTTCACAGAGTTTAAGGTGACCAGAACTGTCCATCTATAATTTATAAAATAGTGCTGGGTATAAATGTTGGTCATGCAGGTTATATATTGGCCCAATATTTCTAAATGATTAGAAATTAAAGCTTTAACCAGGTCAAATTCCATGACAACCATTGCCATCTGCTGGATTTCTTGGTGCTCTTGTGAAATCTTGGCATTTTTCCTAAGTGTCAGCACCAGCTTTACATTTAAATCAACAATCAAGGAAACCTCAATTTTTCTTTAAGGAGGGAGAAATCAGTTCAATCTGAGAGAATTTCATACAGGAAACAAATGTTTTAAAAGAAATGGGTGTCCAATTTCTTTGTGTTTTATGGTTTATCAGTTTATCACACCCCAAAATTGAATTCTTTATGGCTGGTGCTGTGTCCATCAGAATGTTCACTCAGTGTGGGGAAAAATCAAGTCCTTTTTGGGAGCTGAGGGTCAATCCAGGTAAGGAGAGGGCACATATTTCTAGGAAAGACATCAATTGAAATGCCTTGAAATGCTTGAAATGGTTGGTTTAGACACATTTTCTTTTGAAGGGTTGCATCTTACATATTTTTAGACCTACTGTTTCATCACTGTGTGAAGCACAGAAGATTGTCAGTGTCTAGACTGCATCTCCAAAATCCTGTCTCTCTGGATTAATGATGAAAATCTGCTGATGAATTGTTTGAATTTTGCCCTTGAAAACTGCCAGAGGAAAGTTGCCAGCAGGAAACAGTATTTCTCTCTGTTAGACGTGTTACTTGAAAAAACTGATCTTCTCCTGGAGTTACTGAAACAATATTTCTTTTGATTTTATTGCCCATTGATGCTTTTTCCTTGAATAAATGTGCCCAGGTCTCATTTTTCAAGGAGAAGGCATAAACAGGTGTAGCAGCACTTGGAGCATCACCCATCTAAGGCTGGCCCAGTCTCATCACTGGCCCTTTGCTGTGCCCCCCTCAGCCAGGCAGAGCAATCAAACCAGCTATCAAATCTAAGGATTACAACTTGGGATACAATCTTTCAAAAACCTCAAGATTTATTGGAGAATAAAATCCCTGAAGCTTCAACCATGTTAGAAACTGGTACTGCAATGGTGGGAAAAGCTGGAAATGGCATTGCCATTCCCATCCCATAAATTATTGTAAGGAATGGACCCTTCCCTGCAAGTCTCAGTTAATCAGGTTTCTTTTTTAACCATTGCTTTCTCACTATTCTAAGCTTTTTCAGGATGGATATAAATCATTCCTCAATACAAGCAGATCTCAGTTAAATGTCATGTTCTGATGAATTATAACGATCAGTGAAAAAACACAACAGGGGGAAAAAAAAAGTCTGGAGAGGAAAATTCATGTAATGAATTCAACCCCAACTCGTGTTTGGAAATTAGATGACAAAGAAGGAAATATAAAAGTTAAGTGTTCCCCAGGATGCTGTGCCAGGAGACCACAGTGGAGATGGCAAATACAAAGCAGGGAATTGCTAAACTTCAAAGAAGGGCTGTCTGTGTGATTCTGCCCCTCCTGTTGTTATCAGCACTCTGGGGATGACTTAAATTAGCCTCATCCTCAGAAAAGCCCCAATTAGAGTTGTTTCTCTTGGTAAAATGACCAGGCAGAGATGAGAAGTCTTCAAGGGCTTGGACATACTTGATTTTTGTAATTGTGTAGCCTAAAACTCTTTCTGGATAAGAAAGATTTCAGAGTACAAGTAGAAATGCTCATCAGCTTTGACAAAGAATTAATTTACGGCTCTTTCCTTGCACTCTGATGATTTATCACAGCAATGGCCAGTGAAGAGACTTGTAATTCACTGTGTTGAACACGAGTAGCTGAGGGCAAGAACACCAGAGCTGGTGGTTTCTACATCCATATGGTGTGTTCCTGCAGGAGAGCAGCTCCTGGGAGTGTTTGGAACACAAAGGTGGGATCTTCTCTTTCTGATTTCAGCTAAGAAGTAGTTGAAGGTATTTTTCCAAATATATTTGTTTTGAGTCTTTTCATTGCTAACAAATAGGGATAGAATGTTCTTTGCTTGTTGATTCCAGTGAGAAAACACTGTCCCACCTCTCAGACATGAATATTGTGTGTAATACAAAAGATTTAACATAAATCTGATAAAGGGGGTTCCAGGCAGATCAACACAGAGATTTGTACAGATGTTTTGGTGTCAAATATGACATAAAATGAGACCCAGCACAAGCTGCAATTGTACCTTTGCTCTGCTCTAATTTATGGCATCTTTATGGCATCAATTCCCACCTAGCAAACAGTAATAAAGCTTTCAGATAGAAGATTAATGAGCATAATTCATGCACTGCTGGACTGGAAATGTGACACAAGCCTGGCACTTGGGCATTGCAATTATAGAAAGGAGAAGTTGTAAATGCTCTTAGAAATGTGGGGTTTTTTCCTGACAAACTTTTACCAGAGTTGTTGCTCTTTCAAAACAAAAAAAATCCCTTTTGAAATATTTTAAGGTTTCTTCTCATGGATGATGTAGCTTGTAATTCTCTTAGTTAGACATGGAGGTTCTGTGTGTGTCTGTCAGTTCATTCCCTTGAGCTCCAACCTTCCAGGCCTTCCAGGACTGCTTGGCTCCCAATCAAACATTAATGAAGCAAATCACTGCTCTGGAACTGCTCCTCAGCTCTGCTTTCCACTATTTCAGGTTAAAAATGGGCTAGAAATGCATTTTCCATGCTCCTTAATGATGTTTCCCCTCGTTGCTCCTTGTTTAGATTAAAAGTTTAGAATTCTAATGATCTGTCATTTTGAATTTTCAGGACAAACTGTTGAAAGTGGGGACTTTTCCCCTGGAGTCACTGCTGAGAGAGCTCTGTTTGGTTGGCTGAATCCCTGCTCTCCTCTCTCTGGGTGGTTCTTTGCAGAGCTTTGCAGGGGAAGAACACACATTTCTTGATCCCAACCACAGCTCCTGATCTGCTCTGCATCCACATCACTGATCTCCATCATTCCCCACTGATCTCCATCATTCCCCACTGATCTCCATCATTCCCCATGTCACTTCTGGCTTTGTAACTCTTCCCAAAACCTCTTTTTTTTTTTTATTCTAATTACTCTCATCATTAACAACTAATTATCCTCTTAGATACCACTCATCTTCAAAAATATTCAAGTGAATGGTTGAACACGTTCAGACCTTTTTTTAGCATATCTGTATGTGAGGAGGGAGAGAGAATAAATAGAGGGGAAAAATTCTTTCATCAGGGCATAAGAAATGTAACTCTCCTTCCCTTGGTCCATCTGTGCCATCTTTGTGTGCCCAGGCTGGCCTTTCCCTGGCAGTGCCAGGCAGGAATTCAGGGGTTGATTCCCACAGCAGAGCTGGGACTAACAGGCCAAAGTTTGAATCCTCACCCTCTCTGGGAAGGCAGAAACATTTGTCCTTTACTTTAGGACTTCTGTGGATAACATTCTGCATTGTGACAGCTTATTTTCTTTTGATTCTTTTTATAAATATTCTGTCAAAACTATTTAAGAATCTCATCAAGGTTCAGTGGGTTCCATAAGCCCATTATACGAGAATCATTACTTAGTAATAACCAGACAAGCAATAAAGAAATCAATAACTATTCCAAAAGCCCAGTCTATGCTAAGAAAAATATGTTTTTCCCTCTCATAACACTAATAAGATTGGTGGGGCTTGTTTTGGTAGCTTTGTCCTGCATATCAATAATCAAATTCTGTGAAATATAAACCCACCAGGAAGCTGCACTCACTGAAGGGTGAGTTGTGCTGCTGGGAACCTCTCCCTGTTTAATTAACATTTGAAAATACTTGTTAGAAACCATCATGTTTTAAGGGATACATAATTTTAACTGCTTAATAATACAATAAAAATACTTTAGGTTTTTAATTGTTGGGGTTTTGGTTGGTGTGGGGGTTTTTTGGTTTGTTTTTTTTTTTTTTTTTTTAATCTGTGTTGTTCTTAAAGTGATTTCTTACTTGAAACTTTTATGTTAATTTATGGTTAGGACTGATAGGAATAAAGTCTTTTCCCTCAAAATGAAATCTTTCAAATAGTAATAAGATTTCCTATTTTCCCTTTGTTTCCTCTTCTGTTTTCCCAAAATGAATGTTTTCTGATACTATTGTTAGGTACAAAAATGAGCACACAGGAAAACAAAAATCAATCTCATTAATTACATGGCAGCTTTGTCTGGAATTCATTAACATGAATATCTTATTTTTCTTTGTACATTTAGCAGGGATTATTTGCATTCATAAAGATTCATCAACAAGTGGTTGCTGAGGTGGGACATGTGACAGAAGTGACTCTGATGATCTCATAGAGAACAGAATTCACATAAAGAAATGGTGAAGGAACCACCTAATGGGCAAACTGAGCTCAGGCTCCTGTTCCAAACTGGGCAGGGGTCTGGAAACAGTGTCTTTACCTTTGTTTCAGCATTCCAAAGACTCATTTAAACAACACCTCTTTGGATCCTTCTGGGAAATGACATTCAGCAAGGAATAATCCTTTTTCTCTCTCTCTTTTTGGTTTTTTTTTGGCTTGTTTTTGGTTTTTATTTTTTGTGGATTTCTTTTTTTTTCTTTTCTTTTTTTTTTGTAGTCTTGGTTGGGGCTTGGGGTTTTTTTGTAGGTTTGGTTTTTAGCACTGATTGTGACCTTTCCCACAGGTCTTTGAGTTGATAGATGAATCTATTCTCCAAAGCTTGTGGGATCTACACCATAGATCCCCTTCTGGTGGAAATCTCAAGCAGAATATCCCTTCTTTTTTTTTTTTTTTTTTTTTTTGGTTTTTAGTTTTTGGGGTTTTTTTTGTTAGGCTTTGGAGGTTTTAAATATTCAAGGTTATCTAAAGCAAAGACCTGTCCTGTGTTTGTCTCTCCCCAAGTTCAGATACCATTGTACCAGATTTTGTACTTTTACCCAGGGTCTCTTGTCCCCTTTTTTTCTGTTTCTTGATATTTACTGTTTAACTCATGTCCTATTTAAACTAACACATTTTAAATGCTGTTTTTGTTTGTGTTTTTTTTTGTTTGATTGTTTGTTTGGGGTCTTTTTCTCTTGTTTTGGTTTGGGTTTTTTTGTTACGCTTATCCTTTCCCCAGATATATCCACACCTAAACCCCAGCAGGTAGATTTATTTTTGCTTCAGTGGGAACAAGATTGTGACATACATCTTACAAATCCTGTAACATCTCCAGAAACCAAGTTCTGTGAGAAAACACTGCAAATATTTTTGGTAAAATCTTTTGCAAAAGAGCTCCAGACACTCCATGTGCTGTGCTTCCTTTAAACACTTCCTAGGAGGGCAAAATTCACATTTTCTTGCGAAGCTGAGGTTTTAGGTAATAATAAAAGTCACTAATAATGGTCTGATGTGTCCTTTCTTAAAATGATTCCTTTGGATTTAGACACCTCCAAGTCCTTTGATCTCATGATTTACCCAACAGCGAGCAAGGTTAATGCTTAATAAAGTAAGATGCCCTTTTTATAATCACTTCATTAAAAGTGAGTAGCAAGAGGTACATTAAATTAAAGTGTTTGTGATATGGGATCAATTTGGTGCAATCCCAGAGGTCTCTCTGTGCCTCATAAAGAGCTCTCCACTTTGAACATATCTATAAGTGACCCATTGAGAATTTCTGTTCTCCTTAATTTGAGAAATTTAAATTGCTTTTATTACCTGTAATGGTGTTAAGTACTGAATGAGGGATAAATTGTCCTGGAAAGGAATTAGACTGTGGGTCTACAGCTTTAATAATTCATACCCTCACTGCATTTATAAAATAAACTACGTGTTACTGGGAATAAAATTAATACTGATATTCCTCAGAAAAGTTTCCTTTCACCTCTTCTAAGTGCTTGGGCTTTATAGGGAGTCTTAGAGGTAGGAATGACAATATTCTGGATGATCCATGAATTGAGGAGAAATATAAAAGTCCTGATTTCTTGGACCATGCTGAATCCTTACACCTTCCTACTCTCTGGACCCAAGTTCTGAAAGCTTTTAAGTGCCCTGCTCTTTGCTGAGCAGGCAATTTCGTTGCCTCCAGATGTTCCAGTGGTTTTTCTGCTTCTTAAGAGAAATGAAAAGCAACCCCCAAACCATTTTACATCCTATGGTGGTGTTGTGGCTCTTGGGTTGTTTTTCAAAGTAATTCAAAGTTGATTGAAGACATCTCATAGAATCAATGTCTGTCTTTATAAGTCTGTTGTCAACAAAAGATTTCTTTTTTCTTGCAGTTGCATCATTTTTGGTATGTGGAGCATTAGAAGAAAAAGCCAAATACAAAAGCATCTCTCTTATGTGAGACAGAGAGTTTGACATTCATGTGCCTTGAGCATGAAGTTTGGGAACTGAGCAGGAGACAGGAGTGTGCTCACTCCACAGGTCCTCTCTCAGCTGCTTTAGGAGCAAGAGCAAGGACCATTCCAGGCTCTGATGAACAGTCATTAATGTCCTGCTGTAATTAGTGTGTTGGACACAGGGACTGTGTAGGGTGTGCTCCATTCTCAGAGACAGAAGAACCTCTCCCTTCTGTTGTCATTATATCACTGTACAGCACTTCATCCCTATTTCTGTAATTAAAATCCCTTCAGTTTCCCTCGGATATTTATCCCTGGAATTCTGGGATGAGCAGCCCTTGCTCTGGCCTTTGCCATTTCCAACTTGCTTCGTTCAGTTCCAACTCTGAGCTGTGATTTATCAAATGCACAATGAGAGGTTATCAAATTCCTGTTTCAGTAAAAGAAAGAGGAACATTACCCTCAAGAGATAAATCTTTCATTAAACTTTACAAAGACCTTAAGCAGTTTCTCCCCTCTTTATCTTTGCCTGTCTCTCTCTTTGGGCACACAGCCCAAACAGGGGCTGATTTCCCAGCCAAATGGATGCAGCTCCTCTTCCAGAACCAACATTTGACTTCACCTTAGGAAAATACTTTGGAAATTGCCTAAGTTTCCAAATTTAATTTAGTCCATGTCATGATTAACTAAATGGTTGGTCCTGTATAGGACCAGTGTTGTTGGGACACAGAAAAGGTCAAAGGAAATAATCACAGAGCACAGAAGATGAATTTGGTGAGGAGAAAACTCACTTGATTTCTCTTTTAATTATTTTTTTAATTTATTGCACTTGGCTGTCAGTGCTTTAGGAACTTATTATCTTTTGCCATTTTTACAGTAGGTGGTTTCTAAGGAGTTTTATCAGTTGGATCATGTTGGAAAGGAATTACAGGGACAGCCTAAATAAGTATTGAAAATAACGTTCTTACCTACTCAGCTTCTGTGACAAGCCAGGTGAGTTTTTATTATAGATGCTTTTTGAATGGCAATGCTTTTTTCCCTTCCTTGCTTTTTAAAAGATGTTACTGAATATAAAGTATAACCAAACCAGACAAAAGTGAGGATGGCAGAGAAGCAAAATTATAGAGTTTTGATTCATCCAATACACAGTTGTGATTAAATATGAATTTGGTTCTTTGCAGAGACAAAAAAAAAGACTAAATATTTGGCAAGTCCTGACTCAGGCAACATCAAAAGGAAATTTTCTTGCAGGTCAGTAATTTTTGTCTGTTTTGGAGGAGTTCTCTTTGCTGTTCTTTACACATTGGAAAATTTTGGAGCTGTGGTTGCTCCAAGTCCTGCCTGGAATTGTTTCAAGACTTTGCAGTCCCCAACACCTCTGGACAACCTGTGCCAGTGAGGAGCAGATGGACAGGAACAGGGAGAGCCATCTTCAGGGTTTTCCCACCAGAAATGAGACTTTCTGTGCAGTTCTCCTTTGCATTTAACCCAAGGTGATGGTGGTGGTGGGAATTGCAGGGAGCACCTTCTTCTCTGCTGCTCTCCTGCCATGTCTGATTGGATACTTGTTATGGACAATTCCCAAGCTAATGATCTCTCTTTGCAAAATTTATTTTCCATATTCCCACATAATGATGAAATATTTCATGGATCTGTGTCTTCTGCCTCCTGTATGGGCTCTATAACAAGTCTCTGAAATTACAGCCAGTTGATTAATTGATTCTGTCAGGAAGTTGTAGGGAATTAGGTTTCTTTTCAAAGTCTCCTCTTTTTCTCTGTTAAACAGTGATTTATTAAATAGCAGTGATGTGCCCCAGCAAAATCCATTTGATGTTGTAATATCTATATTGAAATTCCCTAATTTATTCAGAAAAAAAGAAAGTCTCCTCTTCTTTTTAAGGATTTCAATCAGAAGATGGGTGAAGCTCTGACCTCTGCTTCTGCATTGAGCCTTTGCAAAATTTATGGTACGTTTTAGTATTTAAATTCAGAAACATTTAGTTTCATTAAAGAAAGCATTAAGTAATCTCATAATGGGTAGACAGGAATAAGTGATATTAAGTGATTTGCAGAATTGGTGCCTGCAATACCACACTCATTTCAACAAGAGGATTCCAAGGGTCAGAAGCATCAGTTCCTCAAAAAATGAGTCTCAGGAACCTTTTAAAGAGAGGGCTGTTCAATGGGATTTCTCTTATGGCATCTCTTCCCCCCAGATTCAATACAGTTAAGTTATAAAGTTGCAGGAACAGAAGATTTCTCTCTTTGAACAGCACCAAGTGGCTGAAATGCCACAGAGGGGGTGGTGGCACAGCCCCCCCTTGGCACTGCCGAACAAGCAGAAGCTCAGAGTGCAAACTGGGGGGCATTTTCTGCCTCTGACTCTGGTGAATGTCCTGCCACTGACTTTACTTGGGAGTCTGGGGAGTTGAGCTGGAAACTGGGTTGTGAGTGGCACAGATTTGGTGTAGGATTCAGTGATGCAGAGCAATGGGAGGGATAAAACAATCCTGAGTTTGTTTACAGGCAGCAGCTGCAGGAATGGTTGAGATAAAGACTCACTTTTCTGTCTTTTTTTTTTTTTTTGGAGTGGCTTTAATGCATTTTTAAAGTGTCCTTACATTAAAATAACTTCCCAAATAACATTTCTACTCTGCCTCTCTGCTCTCCCTGCACTTGTCAGAATATTTCTGAGCTGGGTTTTTTGTGCTATTTAGATAAAAACATGCTGTTTGGTTGTTTGGTTTTTTTTTTTCATCTCTCATAGCTTGCCATGTAGACTGGACAAACCTTGTCTCCTGAATGGCACTTGAAAATCTTTTCTCTGTCAGCTGTTACTGTGAGTGTTCCAGAGAGACTCCCAGAAGAAATGCAGGTAGGAACAGGAGTTTCTCTGGTTTGTGTGAGCTCACAGTGACAGGTTTGGTACTTTGGGTTTGGGAGCAGAGACATCAGTGCCATAATTTGAATTCCTGTGGCCTTCCAAAGTCTCACCAGATGGTATTTGAATTGTAATTACTCTGTTTATTTTATTCTCAGGGAGTAAAAATGAGGTTCTATTGGCAGAATCAGGAAATCCCTGAAAAGAGAACACCACCTACAAAGGGTTCAGGACTGAGGAGTGTTACTGTGGTGGCAGAGGATGCAACAGTCACAACATCCTGGGAACCTGCTTTTATCCATCCCAGGAGAGGAGGACACACCTGGATGGCAAATGTGCCCCTGGAGCTGAGGAGACAGCTCTGAAGTCAGGCTTGTGGAGATGGTGACAGCCCTTCCATCAGGGAATGGTGATGGTGAATCTGGAGGGAGATGTGGAGTCCCTCAGAGCCTGGCAGAGGGTCTGGCTCATGGGGGAGGTGACAGCCCTTCCACCAGGGAATGGTGATGGTGGATCTGGAGGGAGATGTGGAGTCCCTCAGAGCCTGGAAAAGGGTCTGGCTTGTGGGGAAGGGGCAGCCCTTCCATCAGGGAATGGTGATGGTGGATCTGGAAGGAGATGTGGAGTCCCTCAGAGCTTGGAAAAGGGTCTGGCTTGTGGGGAAGGGGCAGCCTTTCCACCAGGGAATGGTGGTGGTGGATCTGGAGGGAGATGTGGAGTCCCTCAGAACCTGGCAGAGGGTCTGGCTCATGGGGGAGGTGACAGCTCTTCCACCAGGGAATGGTGATGGTGGATCTGGAAGGAGATATGGAATCTCTCAGAGCCTGGCAGAGGGTCTGGCTCGTGGGAAAGGTGACAGCCCTTCCACGAGGGAAGGGTGATGGTGGATCTGGAGGGAGACGTGGAGTCCCTCAGAGCCTGGAAAAGGGTCTGGCTTGTGGGGAAGGGGCAGCCCTTTCATCAGGGAATGGTGATGGTGGATCTGGAGGGAGGTATGGAGTCCCTCAGAGCCTGGCAGAAGGTCTGGCTCATGGGGGAGGTGACAGCCCTTCCACCAGGGAATGGTGATGGTGGATCTAGAGGGAGATGTGGAGTCCCTCAGAGCCTGGCAGAGGGGCTTGGACCATGAGGGAATTCCACAGCTGGGGGCAAACCCATCCTTAAAGATCACTTCTCTTTTAGCCACACAGAGCTTTGTTTTCAAACTCTTACAGTGGTTCTAAGGCAGTGCAATCTGGATTGCAGAAAACACTAAAAAAATCTCTCTTTGAATGCTTTACCACTCCTTCCCTGTAGGAAATTAGTGGCAAACCAGCCCTGACTCCATCAGAAGTCACAGACCAGGGCTGTGTTTTTGAAGGTTTTCCCCTGAGAGCCCAAGGCAAGTCCCATTCATCAAAGGCAACTTTGTAGCTGCTCTTGGTGGATTATTTCCATATATTTGCAAGTGTGAACTGGGTACCAAGGGGCAGTGCTTTGGCTGCCACTCACTTATTCATTTTCCTAATGAATCCCACCTAGACACCTTGAGCTAATTCAAAATATAATGCCATTAAGAAAAGTGTTACAGTAAATTCATCATGCTCTGAACCTTGACCAGTGACGTTTTGCTTGGAAGTTTGGTACTTGGAAATATTTTTATTTTGGACATGTGGGTATAAAGGCTCAATTTAAAGCAATAAGTTACCACTTTTCAAAATGAAGCCAACATTTTGGGGGTTTATTTACCTGTGGGGTAGTTTTTTAACTTGTCCTTTTTGTCTTGCTGCTGCTGCCATGCAGAGTTCCCAAATAAGCTGAGAACAGTCCTATTAATCTCTGATTAGACAGCCAGCTCTTCAGTTTGTACCAAAAAGGCTCAACAAGTGCAGGGAGGCAGCAAAAACTTCAGCTGAGCTCAGAGAACAAGTCAAATGTTTCCCATAATGAGCTGATTAAATAATATCACAGATTTGGCCACTGACAAATTATTCTTTTTTCCTATCCCTTATTCACTTGCAGGTATCTAAAATACTGAAGGTTTCACTTGCTGAGTCCTTTTTATGCCCTTTTTTTTAAAAAAAATCGGGGTGGATGTCCCTAAAATAGGGTTAAAAGTCACTAGAAGTTTAAAGGTCACTGAAAGGTTTAAGTCAACACAGAAGGTTGGAATTTTATTTATATGACCCAAACCTTCCTGACCTCTGAGGTCACAACTATTCACCACATTTATAGCTCGTTTGCTTCACCTCACAGCCTGGCCCTGTGTTTTATTAAACAATAATGTGTGGAGGGATTTCAGATTCAGGATTTGTTTGCTGTGGTTTAGTTGTCTGAGGTTTGTATTTGCTTTAAGTGAGAGAAGGAGGGGGATCAGCCCTTCCTATTTTTATGATTGGGTGGGAAGGGGAGACAAGACCCCAAAATGTCTCTCCTTGGCCCTGAGCCCCTTGGTTTAAACATCTCCCCTTGCTCCTCATTTTGGGATTTCTGGATTGCATCAACCTGCTGCAAACATTGCAAGTGTGTGCTTTGTTCTCCCTCTTGTGTTCGTTGCCAGCTCTGATTCCACTCAGAGCAGGGAGCTCAGTTTGGAAGTGCCATTGCCACTCTAATTAATTAATGTCAAATCCCTTCTTGGCGTGGGTGAGAAAAACAGTGAAATCCTTGGTGAGTTACTTAAATAAGTTTTCAAAATTGGATATGGAAAATGTAGAGTAGGTTTCTATATTTCTGTATTTCTCTGCTGAAGGAAAATGTTGGAGACAAGAAAGGGGAAACCTCTCTCATATTAATAATCTGTTTTCATTAACACTTTCTGTCCATCCTTGAGTTTTTCACTTTGTTCCTGCACAATTAGTGGTTTGTGCAAATGAGAATTTACACAGACTTTAGAGTCACTACAAAGTCAGCAAATTGGGTTTGTTCTCTGCAAGTGTATAGCTGAAAAAATATTCTTATTTTGCAATGTCAGTTGTTGTATTTGCCTTTGAGCTCGTTTGGTTTGTTACCATTTCCTTTCTCTTCATCCTCATTGTTTCAGGAATCATCCTGCTTGTGGTGCAGGGAATGTTCCATTGGATATCCAGCATTCTGCGCTGGTAGAGTTCTCTCAGATGGAATTATCAGAAATATTCCAAGTTACTTCCAGTTTTCTTTAATCATTTGTGATCTCTGAGAGTATCACTTTAACCTCATGTTGTTTTTCTTTCATAAAATCTGTCACTGTGCTGAATAATTATGGAAATGTAGCCTGATTGAAAGAGGTAGAGGAAATAAAAAGAAGCATTTTTAATGTTTGGAATATTTTTTAAGAGAAATTATATCTGCCTAATATATTGCATATTCTTAGATGGAAAAGTAGATCTGTAAGTTTTTAAAAATATCCTATATAAGTGAAAAAACCCACAGTCAAATTATTGCTGTTAACTAATTGATGGTTGGTTCCAATGAAATTCAAACAGTAACACAGGCATGAGTAAGAAACACTCAAATGAGAATTTTACCATTACCCATAATAGCAAATAAATTCACTTTCCAGAAATAAACCCTGGGAAAATTTGTTATTTAAAAAAAAAAAATAAAAAGGAGAAGTTGTAGTGCCAAAGCCATTAAACTGAATTAACAAATGACCAACAGGGATTTAGGACTTGTCATAAAATCCTGTGTCTGGGACCCACGACAAGGCCAATAATGCCACGGGAATGAGAGGCAATAAAGCTGGGCTTTAATTTATGGTTTGCAAAACATCTGCTCGGATGAGAGGCATAAAGAACAAGGCACAGGAGTGAGGAGTGTGGGTTGTAATGAAAAGGCTAAAATTTGATGCCTTGGCTCAGTGATAGAAAATCTTGAGTGACTTTAATAATTCCAGGCTGCTCAAGTTTGTAATCTCCTGTGCTGAGTGGGCTTCAGGTTTGTTTTATTTTTCTAAATTCTTTTTTTTTTCCTGGTGTTTCCCTGGATGTGTGAATGGGATCACTCAGGCAAAGGACATTTCCTCTGAAAAAGAGGCATGAAGAGGAGGTTTATAGGTCAACACATCAAGCCTCCCCCCACCAAAACCAGCTCCAACACAGGTTATTAATATTTTAAATGATTTCTGCAACAAAAGTGGCATCCACAGTCGTGGTGCTGCCTCCCAGGTTTCCTTTCATTCCATTAAAAGCAGAGGGTCCCTCACAGAAAGAACCAGGAGGAGATGCATCCTCATGCAGGTACATCAGGTATTTTATCTCCAAACCATGAATTTGGATGGGATTTCAGGAAAATTTCTTATCTGGGTACACAAAATCCTACCTGGAGTAGCAAAGACCCAAAGGAAATGAACTTAGAGAGTTATTAATTTTATGTAACTTAGTCCCAGATATACCTGCAGACAACTCATAACCCCTCTGTTACTGCCTGGATAGTGGAGAAAATCCCAAACATAAACGGGATTCCAGAGCAGAATCTTTCTCAGGATGTCCCCTGGTTTCCATGGCTGTATTTTACTGGGTTCATTCTTCCAGACTCAGGTGAATGTCACTGCAAACAAAATCTGCATTTGAAGAGTAAATAGAATAGGGCAAAAATGTCTTCTCCAGCTGAAACACCTGAAATAGCTGTTTGTGTTAAATGGTAATGTAGAAATTGAGAGAACATGAAAAAAATTGGATGGAAACTGGTTTTGTTCCCCAGGTGTGGGCTGAGAAACCTAAATTCAGAGTTTAGAAAAACATCTTTCTGTGACAGAAGGTTGCCAAGATCATTGATCTTCATGTTCAGCTTTGAGGGATCATGTGTTAAGATCTCATTTCCTTTTCCCCCACCTTTTCTCCCCATTTCTGTGTGTTTGTTGGACTGTTGAATACAGTGCAGTGAAGGGACAGAATCATCAAGAATTGTGAAGGTGACTTTTGGAGAATAATTAGTGTGACAGTAATTGCTCAGTTTGTGTCTGGACTGGGAATGTTTTGAGATAAAGCACTTTCAGTTTAGCATTTTCTCCTTGTTCTCTGCCTGCCAGAGCCCCTGAAGTTCCAGTTTGAGGGATGTGCTCCAGGAGCCATCCCCAGCCTGAGGAGGGGCAGAGCAGGAATGGGATGCAATAAAACATGGGGTTATTTTCCTCCCAGAATTTCAGGGCATAAAATTTGAGTGATTCCTCAGTTAGTGTTCCTCTCTTTCCACTCTGCATGTGAGGATGGACTTGTGGTGGTTGGTGGGAAGTGCAGATATTGGTGAAAGGTTCTCCATGCCATGAAGCACTTCAGAGATGGAGGAATTCCTGATCTCCACAGTGGTTTTCTCCACTGACAGCCCACACTTTTAAAGTAATTTTTTTGTTTTTCTCTGACTTTTAACTTCCAGCCCTTATTTATGTCCTGCAGCAAAGAAAGGCCCCCCCCAACTCCTGCCATTTCCACCTGGTGAAGGTTTTTAGGTACCACCTCCCAGTCCCCGAGTTCCTTTGATAAATGAACGAGGCTGAACATCCTCAGTGTTTCCCTGTGAGGTGTTTCTCATGTTGCTAAATAAGACAGATATTGATGCTGAAGGTGGTAGTTGCTGAAGGGCTGGATGACAGTTTAAGATGCAGAGAAGCAGGAGGGCCCCCAAAAAGCTGCTGGGAAAGGACCCACTGCCTGAGAGCTGGGCAAAGCCATTACTGATGCTGTGGGTTCCCTCCATTCAAGCTGTGCTTTTGTTGCTGCACAGAATCAGCAATAAAGAACAATAAAACCCCCCAAACCAGATGCTGAATGTGTAGATTTTGAGTGATCCAACCCACTGAGCCACCAGCACTGACTTCCACATTTTTGGCTGGCTGAGTGTGCAGGTAGAGGTGTGCCAGGTACAGCATCTGTGCTCAGTGCCCAGGGCAATATCGGGCAGGAAACCAACACCCAAATGCCCCTGGTACCTCTGGCATGAGATGTCCCAGCATTTTGAATACCCCATCATGCAGTGCTCAGGGTTGCCCAGTTTATCTGACACTATAAAAAATTACTATTGCTACTTCTGAAATGTGGTTTAAAACTTTAAGGCTCAAATCTGTGATTTTTTAAAATGTCTTCTAAAAATTTTGTGGTTTCTACTTTGGCTATAAAACCATGTGGAGTCATTAAAATTATTTTTCAGGTACCATTTTAGGAAGATAGAGCAGCAAATTGTAGATTTCAAAGGCTTGCATTGCATGCCTTACTAATTTTTTATATTTATTTCACATATTTTGGTTTAAAATACCAGCTGTTGCAGAGATAGTAAGCATTGTGTTGAAGTTTCAGCTTTTACATTTAAAATGTGACAATTCTTTTCAGAACTAACATTGGCTGAATACTCTCAAGAACAGAAGTGTTGTATGGCCATATGTTCTTACAGCCCTTTCTTTAGCAAGTGGAATCAAGATCATTGAAAGTGACACTAAAATGTCTAAAATAACCCTAGAAATCTGAGTTCCTGCTCCACAATTCCTTATTTCTTTAAGCTTTGTACTGTGAAAATGATGCTGATTTTCATAAGCCACAAAAAACCCCATCTGTGACAGCAGAGGATGATGATGCAGCATCCTCATATATCTTTATTTTCCTTCTTCTGCCCAGAATAAATAAACCTATGAATATTCTGGCTGGCTCACAATGAAATGGGTTGTCTTCCCACTTTTTTTCTTTCTTTTGCCCCTCTCACATATTCAGAATCCAAACTAAAATTATATATGGGATTGTTTCGAAAGCTTTTTATTTGAATGGTGTCAACATGTAAAAAGAAATTGTACCAAAAATACACCTTGTTCTGAGCAGGAACTGTATTAAAAACACACCCTGTTCTGAGCAGGTACTTTGCTCATCATCCAGATCTCAAAGGAGGTGGGAAAACTTCAGGAAACACATTTTCCACACAGCATTTTGGGTGGTATGGAAATAGGGAAGGGATGCAAAGAACTGGAGACAGCAACAGTTCCAGTTTTATAACACGACAGTGAACATGGCAATAAAAAAAAAAAACCAAACAAACACCAGAGGAAAAAGACAGATATGACCATAAAGATTTATCTGTAAACAGATAAAAAACTTAGTGCACTGTATTAAAATGAAATACAGGTGGAACTGAGCAGTGTCTTGTTCTACAAACAGCTTTCTGACTGCAGCAGGGGAAACACCATCGAGCCATTCCGGAGCTCAGCTGGTTGCCCTGTGCTCTTGTCTTGTGTTTGCACATGAAGTTCTGCAGACACAGTCACAGCTCTATCCCTTTTATGAGTTTTGAAAGCTAATTATCTAAATCTTGCTCCTCCTCTCGGAGTGACAGGGGGGTTTACCCCTTACCCAGCACGATTTTTCTGTACTATCTGTGCTTCCTCTTACATCTGCAGTCTTGTACCTCTCGCTGCTGTATTTCATGCTGCAGACACCTAAGGCAGAAGCAGCTGTATTTTCAAAAGATAATTGGGTGTTAAGATGCAGAGGTGAACTTGGAGGCAGCTGTGAAAAGTCCCAGCTGGTGCTTATCTGCATCTCTGCTGCTCTGGAACACTTTGAAATCCAAGTCTGTAGTAAATTGTACTGAAAGGGTGGAAAAATTCAGCACTGAAAGGATGGAAAAATCCAGCATTGAAAGAATGGAAAAATCCTGTGCTGAAAGTCACAGAAGGGCAAAGAGGGATGTTCAAAAAACCAGCCAGGTCATCAAGTTTTTATTAATTATTTTTTTCAGGAAAGATTTGCATTCCTGAAATAAAGACATATTTGATTAGTGTAGTGTGCTCTGCATTTGTGAGGTTGTTCTTACTCTCAAGTGCTGCAGAGGTGGATAATTGATGACTCTGCTTTATTACTGGTCTCCATCAGGAGTTCAGTGGTGGGTTTGCCTGGTTTGGGAGAGGACTGGAGAGGGAGGATGAGCTTCTCCTGGTGAATCCACTGGATTCATCACCACCACATTCCTCACCACGGGACCTTGAGAGACTTGCACTGCTTTCCATCTGCAGGTGTGACACAAATGTGTGTTTTCCTTTTCACTGATCTCTCTGGAAAGACCTTGATGCTCATCTTGTCCCACTCCCTGCCATGGGCAGGGACACCTCCCACCAGCCCAGGGTGCTCCAAGCCCTGTCCAACCTGGCCTTGGA
>JAWWLZ010000025.1:2735081-2746362 GCA_035041345.1 Poliocrania exsul | reverse complement strand
GTGAGCTGCTTTTTTTAGACCTAATTTAGGTCTTATGGGAAGGGGGTTTAATTTTGGTGTATTTAAATGATTCAATTAAAAAAGTTAACTTTCTGTGTCCAAAAAAGTCCCTAAAAAGTAAAAATAATTGCTTTCTGCCTTTCCAGTTCCTGATTCATTAAAAGTATTGATAGACTTTGAGTGGCTGCAAAGCTGACAGCGTGGAGTTTGTTAATGGATTCCCTCTGAAAAGGTCCTGCCCTTCCTTAAATAATTACTGCTGCCACTTAATGGACCCTGTGGCCACATCACCAGGAGCAAAAAGAGACCCTGGCAGCACAACTGCCAAGTCAGGTCAGCAATGTGGGCTGCAAATTCAGTTATTCCTTATAAATGATGGAGGCTCGACATGCCAAAACCTGCTGCTGCCTTTGTGGCACCAGGGCTTTTGTTACCTGGATATGTGGGCATCATTCCATGGAGTGCTCTGGAGTTGGTGTGCGGTGTCTTAACTCAGTAAAGAAAAAGAAAATATCTTATAATTTGGAAATACATTCCCAGGGCTGGTTGACAGAGGATAGGAAGGGTTGGTCACCTTGGAAATGCTCCTGCTGGCATGAGGTGTGTAGAGTTGACCCTCAAGACAAACTGCCCTACAGGGGTTTTATTCCACTATAAGATCTGCAAAGAGGACTAAAAAAGTCCTTTCTTTGCCTCCAAAGCAAATTATGGGGGTGGGGGTTGGTTTCTTCTGCCATGTCTCCAGTGAAAAGATGAGAGGAAATGACCTTAAGTTGCTCCAGAGGAGGTTCAGAATAGAGATTGAAAAAGAAAATGGGTCAAAAAAGATTGATCAGGTGTTGGAATAAGTTGCCCAGGGAGATGGTGGAGTCACCATCACTGGAAGTGTTCCAGAGGCATCTGCATGGGGCACTTGGGGACACGATTTAGGGGCTGGGTTGGTGGTTGGACTTGATGATCTTCAAGGCCTTGATGATTCTGTGATTGCTGCTCACTGTGATTTTGGAGGTCCAGTCCTGGAAAATATCCCTAAATGAAGCTGCATCAGCAATACCCCTGCAAGTCCATTCATGCAGAGCAGCAGCACTGGCTGGAGCTACAAGGAATTAGCAGAATAATCTTCTTTACTTTTGCTTTTTTCCTGTTATTTTAAGGAAAAAAGAAAAGGTTAAAAATCTTCCAGATCCTGCAAACTTTGGGAAGAATGCAGACAGACACAGAATGCTTTGAACTTCCTTATAAGAAGGCTCTTAAAGTCTGTCTCAGTTATAAATTTATTCTGCTGTGGTGGCTGTGAATGTCCAAAGCCAGACATGGAGTAGATTTATGTGTGGTCATACATTATGTATCAACTATAAAAAAAAAATAAAAAAAAAGAAAGAAAGAAAAGACTTTATGATTTAGCACTAAATTTTTAGAAAATAAAAATTCTGCTGAAAAAGGAGCTGTGCAACATTAAAAATGCCAGGCTGGTGATCAACACCTCCTCCTCCCCTCAGCTGTCTTTGATGCATTTCTGTTTAGCCTCATCCTCGTAGTGGTTGGTAAATTTGCATTTCATGTTGGAGTCAAAAGTCAATTCCAAAAGCTGCAAGCTGGCATTTAATTATGAAACAGTTGGAAAAATCAAGAGAAATCCGATTTCAGTCTTAGTAAGATGAAAGACCAGAATTAGTTATTTGTGAAAGGTTGGTTATTTGTGCTCCATTGGGAAGACATCGAGCACTCAGAATCCATGAACATCCACCAAGTTGATCAGAGGGCTGAGAGGAAAGGCTGAGAGCTGGGATTGTTCAGCCTGGAGAAGGGAAGGCTTTGGGGTGTCCTCAGTGTGGCCTTCCAGGACCTGAAGGAGCTACAAGAAAGATGGAGAGAGATTATTTCCAAGGGCCTGGAGTGACAGGACAAGGGGAATGGCTTCAAACTGACACAGAGTGGGTTTGGATTGAATGTTAGGAAGAAATTCTTGGATATGAGGCTGAGGAATCCCTGGCACAGGTGCCCAGAGAAGCTGTGGCTGCCCCATCCCTGGGAGTATCCCAGGCCAGGTTGGATTCCATTGGAGCCACCTGCACTCATGGAAGGTGTCCCTGCCCATGGCAGGGGTTGGATGAGATGATCCTTAAAGTCCCTTCCAACCCAAACCATTCCATGCTCTTCATACTTGTATGTCTTTTCTAAAATGATGTTTAAAATAATTTAAAATACATATTTGATAAGGTTTTAATTTCGAAGTTACTTATTGATAATGCCATGAAAATATTTTCCTAAACAAGAACATTTGAAGATGATCCATGCTTGGATCAGGTATTTCTTTAAGTACAAATGAAAACAAGACCAGTCAGTTGGAGCCTTAGGGCAGAACTGGAAGCTGTAATGAGATTTTCAAGGGAAAAGAGGTTCTGCTGCTGGAGATTTGGCTTTGGCTTAGAGCACCTAGAAATAAATCAGTGCTATAGGTCAGGTTTGACAGCACTAAAATTTAATTAAATGATGTAATTTTCTTTTCAAATTACAAAAAGGCCCATAAACTGGGGAATTGTACAACATTTCTACCGTGCTGATGAGAAATGTGAACACCCAAAGGGATTTCTATTAAGCTGAAAGCAGAAAATTTTGTTTGGAGTCAGGAGTAAGATGTGAGACCAAGCAGGTTGTGTGTAGTGTGGCTGTTGTGCAGCACCATCAGCATTTCCAGGGTCTTCACTGGGTAAAAATTTCCTCAGTGTAAATTTGGTGTGAAAGCTTGAAAAATGTTCAGTGTTATTCTGCAAATAGGCACCAAATCTGAAAGTTTTGCTTTGCCTCCACAAACATCAGCTGGAATTGTCTGGGCAGCATTGCAGTGTCCTTGAAGGACACCAACCACACTCCTGGGGGCTGGTTTGTGGTCATTCCTGGGCATGTGCTCCTCTGGATGACCAAGGAATGCATCTCTGAGCTGGAGGAGGTGTGAAGGTCCCACTGTGCTCCCTCCCTGCAGGCTGGCACAGGGCACAGCCAGCCTGGCACCTCTGGGCAGCATGAACTGAGCTGGATGAGGTGTGAGGGTCCCACTGTGCTCCCTGCAGGCACAGGGCACAGCCAGCCTGGCACCTCTGGGCAGTCTGAACTGAGCTGGATGAGGTGTGAGGGTCCCACTGTGCTCCCTCCCTGCAGGCTGGCACAGGGCACAGCCAGCCTGGCACCTCTGGGCAGTCTGGACTGAGCTGGCTGCTGTGTGACTCAACAATTTTGATTTTTTTTCTTGAGCAGACCTGAAAACAAAGCTCAGCACTTTATATCATCTTGCTTTGATGATTTAGATCTGGTACTAAAACCTAAATCCCATTTTATTGACTCCTCACCCTCAGCCTGAGGATCTGGTGCCATCCAGGTGTCTCAGACTGAGAACTGCCACAGCTGTTTCCTCCTGAATTTCCAAGGAAGGACGACCTGAGCCCACAAGAAAGGATGAGGAGCTGTCTGGAAGGAATTTGAGGGTTGTTCATCTGTTCTGCATTGAAATTCTCACACTGTGCATGAGACTTGGACACTTCAGGGGGTGGAAAGGAATTCAAAGGCTCTGATGAGCATCTGCACTTTGGGTACCTCTGAAATTCATCTTGCTTTTTAAGCACTGGGTGTTATCACTCTTACATTAAAAAGGACATGATTTTTCCATCTTGGGGTGTATTTAATTTTGGGTCAATTACAATAAAATTAAATAAGTGTATTAGACCAATTTATCCACATGTGTATAACAGCTACTTATTGAGACACACCAATATTTGGATTTATATCCCACCAGATTTTAGTATGAGCAATAATTGTATGTTCCTATTAAGGACAGTTCAAGCAGTTTACTGTGGAAATGCCATGAAAAAGGAAAGAAGAAAATAATGTGAGAAGCAGCTTTTCATTGAAAAATTCTAGGAATTTTCTCTGCTCTTTGTTTTGCATAAAGGAAAGTCCCATCAGTTTTGTGATTGTCTAAAAACTTCAACTCATGAAAATGAAACTCTAAAAAATTATGTTTCTCATATGTATTTACTGGAAACCTTAACTAATTTCCTGTGGTTGTTGGAAAGTTATGGAGAGAGCTTTTACTATATAGTTTAATGCTTGTTTCTAATTAATTTGTAAAAAAAATATCACTTTCCCAGCCTTTTTATTGGTGTGACAAATTCCCATTGCTTTTTTTTTTGTACCCTGTATATTACAGCTCACATAATTACTGTTCCTCCTGCTGAGCAATTAGTGGGAAGGAGTCCCCAAATTAAACTAAGCTGAGCTCTGGAGTTGCCCATGAATTCTGCCAGGTTTCTGCAGTGGATATGAAGAGAAGCCTTTCGTGAAGACTTAATAGCAAAACTGTGGGCTTGATTTTTAGGGTTATAATTATATATTTTTAAAAACTGGATTACATATTATTAGCACCACTATATGTCCTTAAACTACACTTGGGTCTTGTTTATACCTTCTGTATCTGTATTATGTGATTTCATATTGTCATGGTTTGTTTTTGTCATTTCAAGCTGTTTGTTTTTATCATTTCAGGTTTGCCTTTTTATTCTTAACCTGAGTCAACCTACTTTGACACAAATTAATAATTTTTATTAAAAATTTCTAATAGATCTGGAGTTATAGGAATGAGAATATAGAGAAACCCCCCCAAACATACAAGGCTGAATATATGTGTGTAAAATTGGTAAACTTTTTGCCATCTAAAAAACCCCTTTTTGCTTTAATAGGCTGTTCATTTTGTTAGTTATCAGCATTCCCTACACAATATTAGAGAGTCAAACCACTACATCTTTTTTTACTGTCCAGAGGTTTTGTATGAGCACCTTGGGTTGTTTTTACATCCTCTTCTGTACCAAAATAAATGCACTTATTAGAGAGGTGAAAATAGATATAGAATTTCATTCTAATGTGTGTCTTCAAAAAGCTTGTATAATCTTCCCATGTTTACCTTTTATCTTTATGGTTCTGTTTTCCACCTTTAACTGTCTGATACTCCACTGAACATCCCGTGGAAGGAGTTTTATGGATGCATAAAAGTAAAACTTGACTGTTTCATTTGAACTTGTTATCAAAATAGGAGCTGCTATGTCCTGGAAAATGTCACAATCTTACATTTAAAAACCCATCTGTGAATCTCTTTGTGACATTTATTCTCTTCTTGTATGCCATCAGATTCCTGATGTGTGGAGAAATACAGGTTTGCTTTTGTTTCATCATGTCATTCAATTTTCCACCCGAAAGCCTGATCCCCATTTGTGATATTTAGTTATCCAGCTGGGGAATAATTTTAAGGCAAAGTGTACATTTTGAAGAAAAATGAGCTCCACAGTCCAAACTTGATTTTTCAGTCTTTTCAGCATAAAAAGACATATTAAAACCCCAGAATATTTTAAGGTAGTAGTTAAAGCTGCCAAACTTTTCCTGGCTTCCTATAAAGATTTCTGCCTCTCTGTCTTATAATCAACTCTGAGTATAAATTTAAAGTACCTTTTAGACTGATAAAGTCAAACAATTATTTTAAAATTAAACTTGTAGATCAAATCTTAAATATATATTAGAAATGCTACCTTTATTTCAGTGCAAAGCCAGCTATAAAAGTAAATTTATAGGGTTTAATTTTCCAGTCCTAGTCACTGACATTGGCTTTTGCTTTGTCTGGGGGCCAAGATTGAGGAACATCCACCCACAGGGAAGTTCCTGTTACAGAAACTCGATGTAAGCACCAATATCTGGATTAAAACCTGTTGTAGATGTTTATCATTTTTTTTCCCCCTTGGTTTAGCTCCAGTTCTGAGTTTGCAGCCTCAGGGATGAGCTTCTCCTGCCTCAGGAGGGTTTATCTTTGTGGTGTTGGGTCATTTACCTGTCATTAAAAACTTCATTATTCTGGCTCAGAGTGCTCATTAGTGATCACTCCAAAACAATACACCAGTGACTCAATCACTGATTAGAAGAAATGTTCTTGTTTTCATTAAATCCCCCTTGAAGATCCTGATGCTGAGAAAATTCAGATTTATCCCCTTCACTGGGGAACATAAAATGCAACACTCAGTGAAAGTTTTAAGGATAGTAAAAAATATGTATATCCCAAGGCAAATATTCTTGTTGCTGCTGGATGGGAGTGCAGAGGGACTCAGAGCCACTCAGTGAGCTGATCCAAAACCTGGGGCCAACTTTGCTGTGCCCCTGAGCTGAGCAGGCTGGGCATGGCCTGGGCAGGGAGTGCTGTTTGAATGCCCTGAACGAGCTGGAATTTGAAATACTTTGCATTTGCCTTCTTAGAACAGGAAATTGCCTTGTTAGTTCACCAATTTGCTCTGACAAACTACTTTGTCTAATGAAAAGGATATGCTTTCTCAGTTACAAGGGAAGTATTAATAACTCTAATTGCCACTTATTAGCAATTTTACAAGATGCTGAGCACATAAGTACACTTTCAAACAGTCTATAAAAAGAGAACAGCATTAAAGATAATACGATCACTACTAATCATTTTCTGGCTGGAAAACAAGATTTTTACCACAATATTTGAACATTTCACATATGGTTGTGCTGTGCTGTGGAATGAGATCAACAGCATTAATATTCTCAGGACAGAAGGTGAGAGGAGACCTCTGGTATAAGTAAAAATTCTCCCATTTAAGTACTTTGCATCCTCACGAGGTCAGGACCTGAATGTTGCCCCACTGGAGGATAAAGATGCTCTTCTGACAGAAGGAGTTGTGCACACCTGAACTGCAGGGAGATGAGGTGGGATCTTTTCAAAAGCAGATTGGCACACATTTTGCACAACCATTTCTGCAGGGTAATCCCATCAAGAGTGGTTTTTTTTAATTATTTGCAGATATTCTGCTTTTATGTTTCAGTTTCCTAATGACAATTCTGTAATGTGGCTTTACATACAAAACCTATTTTTTTTTTTTTAAGGTTGTTAGGAATTGGATAAGAATTGTCCTTTTAAAAGTCTGAATATCTAGTTTTTAATAAAATGATGCTTTTGTATTGGAAAAAAGGGATATAATAAGTGTGTTTATATATATATATGTATATATATGTGTGTGTGTGTATATATATATATATATATGTATATATGTATATATATGTATATATGTATATATATGTATATACAGAGAATCATTGAATAATTCAGGGTGGAAAAGACCTGTAAGACCATGGAGTCCAAGCATTTCCCCAGCCCTGCCAAGGCCACCACTCGCCCATGTCCCCAAGTGCCACATCCACATGGCTTTAATTCCTTTCAGGGATGGGGACTCCACTACTGCCCTGGGCAGCTGTGCCAGGGCTTGACCACCCTTTCCATGAGGAAATTTTCTCAATATTCACCCTGTCCCTGCCCTGGCCCAGCCTGAGGCTGTTCCCTCTCCTCCTGTCCCTGTTCCCTGAAGAAGAGCCCAACATTCCCCTGGATCCATCAGGGATTGCAGAGCCAGAAGGTCCCCCTTGAGCCTCCTTTTCTCCAGGCTGAGCCCCCCCAGCTCTCTCAGGCACTCCTGCTGCTCCAGCCCTTTCCCATCTCCATTCCCTACCCTGGACATGCTCCAGCCCCTCAATGTCTTCCTTATCATCCCAAACCCAACCCCAGGTGTGGCCTCACCAGTGCCCAGCACAGGGGCACAATCCCTGCCCTGGTCCTGCTGCCCACACTCTTCCTGATACAGCACATTTATTTATGTATCTCACAATAGCAAACTCTACAGAACAACATCCTCAGTGCATGAAGAGATTCTGATATAGATCTTTCATAAATGGATTTGCCTGTGCAGCAACATCAGGCATGGGAAATTTCTCTCCAAAATTACGAGCATGGCAAAGAAGGTGCCAGTGGAGGGTGTTTATGCCCCATGATGATCCACGATGGTCCAGACCCCTCCATTCATCCCCTCTGGCCCATCAAGCACAACGTTCCTGTACACCAAGTTTTGTGGTCCTTTTAAACTGATGTGTCCTTGGCTCTGACAAAGCACTTTGTTACCTCTGACAAAGCACTTTGTTACCTCTCGGAGCTGTGAGGGAAGAATTGTTTCCTTGGGAGCACTTTGAATGGAGTCCATGAGCACCATCCTTTATGGTCCCTGCCAACTGATAATGTGGGGAAGGAAACTTCATGTCAAAATGTTATGGCTGTATTATCATCGTAGAAAAATATATTTTCCAGCATTCATTCAAGTTGTAGAACATTTCAGGGAATGTTCAGGCTCCATCAGCTGAATAATTTATTTTGTGCTGCCAGGGCCAGTTTCAGAGGGGTAGAAAGGAGGGAGGAACTCAGGCAGTGAGAGCTGAGTGCTTAATGAATTTAGCCATTCAAATGTCCACAAGTACCTAAATGGATTACTTATGAAAATCAGTGCTGCTTGTACAGATTGGTAATAAATTCTGTTTCGTTGCAATGACTGGGATTTGAAGATTTAAAACGAAGACTGATGAAATCAAGTGAAATACTCACGTAAATTGTCATTATGTGGATGGATGCACCTTACTATATTAAAATTGGATTTTAGATTTGTTCCCCACTTGATTTTGCAGCTCATTTTTGATGACAGTCCATTCTTTCCACATCACATTATAAATTCTGCTGTATTTTAGCATTGGAGGTAATGGGGGGGTTTAACTTTGTTTCTCTTTTTTCCCCTGTTTTCCTGTGTCAGTATTTTATACAAGGTCAATAACAAGCTTCAGTGTGTTTACAATTACCAAGAGGATGGGATTTGTTATTGTGCACAGACAAATGTGCTGATGCTTCCATTATTTATGGATAGGAGATAAAAATCGTGCAATGTACTGAGACAAAAGTAAGGTGTGAGCTTTATATCTGTATTTTTGATGAGTTCTCTTAACAGGCATTGGGCAATGCACGGATCTGTGACCATGGGATGTAAATTTTTCTTTGTTGTAAAGCTGTCAAAGCTTTGTGGGGTTTTTTTTATGACTCACATTTAGGCAACTTGGAAAAAATAAAATCTGACTTCCTCTAGTATTTAAAACCTGAACTGATTGGTTTGAACTGCCTGATGTCTGAAGGGGGTTATGAAAAGAGGATAAAATTATTTGCTTAATACTGAGGACATTCTCAGTAAACTTTTGCTATGATAATTGATTTTCGTTTTTTAAAAAAAGGGCACAATTCAATTTTAAAAGCTCCTGAAATGTCCTTAACATCCTAATTGTTGTGGTCCTTGGCTCAGCTGGCATTGCTGAATTGCATAATGAGCCTTTGGGATGAGTTCTGTGGAGAGGAGCAGCATCCAGTGCTGGGCAGAATTTTGGAGCTTTGCCCCCAGAGAGGCTTGGACACAGCTGGGACTTGGGGCCCCATTGCCTCCTTTCCCTGCTGTGCCCAAGTGGGATCAGCATCTCCTCACCACATGCCAGTTGTCTGGGGGCTCAGGAGTCTCTATCCATTCATGTGTCTCTATCCATTCATGCGTCTGTTGGGGAATCCCAGTGGCAAACAGGAAAAATCTGAATTCTACTGCTTAGAAATGGGGTTTATTCTAACCTGGTTGGAACAATATCCACACAACAACCCTTTTCCTTGCCATGGTCCATCCCATGGGATGCCAATGGGTCTATTTTCTTGTCCTTAACTCATCAGTGCCTCTTGTTTTGAGCTGAGTGGTGAACTGGGCTGAGAGCCCTGCCCTGCTCTCTGTTACACCTGGGAGTGCCACTGGAACAGGGAGAGACACCTCCTGTTTGGGGAGGGGGTGGTACAGTCACATCTAAAGATCACAGAGTCATGAGAGAAAATAAACTCTTTTAACAGGTGGAATGAGAGGGATTTTTTCAGGAGAAACTCAGAACACCTGTCTTAGATTTACATTTTTAATTGCCCCTGGGGGAGTCTCCTTTCCCTTTCCTGTGAATTCAGGGAGATCAGAGATTGCCAGGTCTCCTTTGCATCCCTGTGGCCAGAATTTGGGAGGTTTGGATCCCTTTTTATGTGTCTGTGTGATGAGCAACTGTCCTTTTATCTACAGCAAGTAAAGTAGGTAAGAGTAAATTTGTTATGCTGTAATTGGGTGATGTTACTTGAATGTAAATCCTTCCCAACACCAAGGATTTGTTACTTTATCTTCCTCCAGCTCTTCCCACAAACTGCTGACTAGATCCAAGCAATGCCATTCTTTTTGTCTTTATTATGAGATGTAAAAGGATCCAAATTGTTTCAAATGTTTTTTTTTTGAGAGAATTGATTTTGCATTGTGTATTAACAGCTTGGTTTGGATGAAAAATGTTTGCAAGGGGAATTTTATTGAGTTTTGCTTGATGTTAAATTCACAGCCTCTTACTTTATTCACTCTCCAGCTAAGCTGGGGGCTGAAAACTCCAGTGACTGCCAGGACTGCACAAAGGCTTTATTAGGCTGTTATAGCCCACGTGAAATGAGGAAAAGGAGCAAACATCTTTGTTGAGGCAGAGGGAACACTCCCATAATTGAACATGGGCCTTTATTGAGGGGTGTTTTTCTTTCCTGTAGTTCCTTCAGAGATCTTGAGAGCAACAGCACTTTTATAATGGAGTGAGAACTGTGCATATTGTCAAGAACCACCTGTTTATACACCTTTTTATTTTCTTTGATGCCACTGCTATGCATCCCAATGATTAGATTTGTTTTAATACTGCCAGGTTATTTAAATCTTAACTTTCATCTCCATCACATGTGCTTCAGATCTACCTCAACTGCTAAATATGTTATGCAGGAGGGATAACATAATTTCCTGCTCACACACTCAGCATTGTATTGTGAACATAGAAATGGTTCCTGGAAGCATTTTTGATAATGTGCTGTTCCTTTCCAGGCCAGAAAACAATGAACATTTAAATACCTTATTAATAATTTCTCTGTTGCTCTGATGTGTGTTTGGTTATAGTGGAGATGTGATGGGAATTCTTGAGCTGCATTCCCCTCACAACAACCTCAGAATAAATACTTACTAAGGGATTTTATACTTCTATTTCCAGTAAAATTTCTATATTAATCTTGGTGTATCTGAGATAGAGATAAAATTGTATAAGGGGGAAAAGTTGTACCTGTTAAAGCTTTGGGTGAGAGGATTAAAATCTCCCTGGTGTGAACATGAGCACAGTGAGGCTTCTGTGGAGTTTTCTTTGTTGGTTTTAAATTCCCAGTTTACTGATGATCAGATCATGGAATCATGGAATGGTTTGTGTTGGGAGGGACCTCAAAGCCCATCCAGTGCCACCCCTGCCATGGGCAGGGACACCTCCCACCAGCCCAGGTTGCTCCAAG
>JAWWLZ010000025.1:2722902-2734519 GCA_035041345.1 Poliocrania exsul | reverse complement strand
CAGGGATGGGGCAGCCACAGCTTCTCTGGGCACCTGTGCCAGGGCCTGCCCACCCTCCCAGGGAAAGATTCCTTCCTCATATCTAATAAAACTTAATTTCATTTCTTATTCTTCATTGCCTTCTTATTTCTCCCTGTTGGAAATGCTTTTCTGTGGTCAAAATGCTGTTGTTGGTTTTTAGAAAAGCTTTGGGAAGCGCTAGAGGTGGCAAAGCAGTCTGAGAACCAGGAAATAGCTATTTTAAATCATTTTTGCTTTTAATACAGTGAGTGTTTAGTCGAAGGGTGAAGGTCAGGCTGAATTAAGCAGCAATCACTGACAGTGCAGACCAAGTACAATATGTACCTGCAATTAACTTAAATAAATAATCAGGATAATAAACAAGGCCCTTTTGACTTGTTAACAGCTCTGCTTTGTGTTTATAGAAAACAAAAAAAACCTAAGTCAAAAGAAAATCTGTAAATTAGTCTTCACTACACAACTTGTTATCCAAGTTGTACTTTTGTAGAGCAGGGATGGAAAGGGCTCTTCAAAGACTGACACAATTTTTCTGCCTTTCACTCTAAAAAATTCTATTTATTATTAAAATACATTTTTATTTTTTTTTAGTGTTGCAGCAAAAAGGAAATATTCTTCTTTGGAAAGCAAATCTAGACTGTAAAAAAGATCATTACAACTATCTCATATGTAGAAAGGTTAGTGACAAAGAGCAAGAGGCTATAAATATCTGCTTATAAATATTTTTTAAAAAAATTAGTCATTCCAGCATTTCCTCTCCATAAGCAAAGGAAACTCATTAAATTTATCATTCCTCTAATAAAAGTGGTTTAGACCTGATGTCATTTTTTGCTGTCACTTTGTGCTGACTCAGATGTGGTTGGTGTTGCTGCTGCAGAGACAGGAATTCCTTGAGCTGGCAGGGGCAGTGCCAGTCTGGTGCCACTCTAAGGAGGAGGAACATCTGCAATGGAAATCCCTCAGTCCTGGGCAAGAAGGGACTGCCTGGGGCTGGAAATGAAGGGCTTTGCCCTTGGCTTTGCTGGGAATGAGCTGTCAAGAAAGTCCTGGCAGCCTCCTGTCAATCCCAGGGGTAGCAAATAGGTTGGTGCTTCAGGGAGTGAAGTGGAATAACAGAGAAAAACCTTTTTTTTTTGTTGTTGTTGCACTTTTATTACAGTATTGAAGTTTATGTTGCTTCAGGAAAACAGGGAAATTGCCATTGATCTAAAAAGTGGATTGGAATAGAATCAAGAATGCCACTGCATTTCTACTCCTCATGGCCAGAAAATTCCCTGGCAGCCTCTGCAGGTTCCTGCACCTGAGATAGACTAATATTGCCATGAGAGCAATGGAGGCTCTAGAAATAACTCAGAAATGGGGGTGTAGAACCAGAAAATGTCTGTTCTTCAGTGCTGGATTTACAAATGTTAGAGCTTGGTGATCAATTAAATTAAATCACAGCCATCTGACTGACTCATCCATAAGGAAATATTGGTGTTTGTTTAATTTACCTGCTTTCCTTCTGGTAAAAATTCACATCCAGGTGTGTTGGGAGGTTCCTTTTTCACAGTTTGCTGCAATGGGATCTGGGTGCTGCTGTGGGATCTATAAATAGGAAATAGTTATAGGAAAGATTTAATATCTGTTTGCCAAGCTCGGGAAGGATAGGAGTGGGAAAACAAGGGAGGATAAAGGTGAAGTGGAACATGTTTGATCTCCCAAGTTTAATAAAACTGGAGGAAAACTCTCCCATCAGCTCCATTTGTGCTGCTGGAGAGACTCTACTCAGCAGCTTCTAAGTGGTATAAATAGAAATTCTTGGTAAATACAGGAGTGAAATGCACACAGATGATAAAATGTATGAAAAATGAGGGATCTTATTAGAAAAATAGAAGTATTTGCCGGTTCTTGGGCATCTCTGCAGGAAGGCAGCCGGAGCTATTCCCTCCTGGCATCACCAGAGGGCACCCGGCAATTGCAGTTCGCTCTTTGCCTCCCATCTCGGAGCCATCCACTCCCCTCCTCTTCAAAAGAAAACACAACACGCGATTAAATACAAAGGTTTCTGGGGCGTCAGGATTATTTATTACTGATAAATGATTCTCCATAGAAATGTAAAATAAATGTAGTGTAGAAACAACGCTGTAAGACGGCACTTTGGGGAATGAAGGAAGTTTTAATCCTGAATAACAGGTATTTATTTCTTATGTCCCATGGGAGAAGGGATGTTCCTGAGTCATCCTTGCCTTCCAAACGTGCTGACAGGAGGGCAGGAGGCAGCTCCGGGCAGAACATTCTCTGAGCAGAAAAATGTTGGTGGAAAAAGAGGATTTTCAGCTGTTTTTAGCATTGGGAAAGTGAAAGATGAGGTGGGAGAAGCAGCTCCAGTGCTCTGTGCCAGAACTGCCCCAAAACACCAGCTCATGCAGCAGCCCTTCCCCTGAAATGAAAGCAGTTAAATGGAAACCCCTGTGGATAATGAGTGCAAAATCCACGTGAAAACATCAGCTCATTTCCCCCTAAACTCAAGAATTGTGGAATCACAGAATCCATAGGGTTGGAAGAGACTTCCATCACTGAACCCAACCCAAAGCTGTGTGCACACAGGCTTGGATTTGTGGGGTGGCTGAAGCTGTGTTTAACCTGCAGGAAGGTTTTCTGGTGAGAGGGGAATTCTGCTCTGCAGTACCTGGAGCTCTCAGGAAATCCAGGGGAGGTTTATAAAGGACAGGACAGAGGCACCTGTGGGTTGCTGGAGCATCACACTGCTGAGGGAGCTGCCACAAACACTGTGCAGGACTCTGCCCAGAATAATCAATAAATTGTTTGGATGAATAAATTAATCTTGTTCAGCCTTTGCAGGTAAATTATTGATTGCAAACACAGGCTTAGGTAGAGCCTTGTCCTGAGCCCTGCTGTCCTCACAGCTCTCCACACTGAGCTGGGCTCCAAGCAAGTCCACTCTCAGGTTTTTCATAAGTCCACTTTCATTTTCCAGCTAAGAAATTGAGACTGAAGCATTTGGAGCTTCTCTTATCTCTGTTTCCATGTGCCATATGCTTAGTGGTGAGCTCTGTTGGTCAAATTAAGCCCCTCTGTTTTCACCAGAGGCTTTTCTGGTGTGAGACACTGTCCTGGCATCCTCTGCCATCCTCCTTGGAGGGGAAGTGCTGAGCAATTTGGTGTGATCCAAGTAGTCCCTCTCTCTCTGCTATCTTCAGAAAGCACAGAGTTCTTAGCAGATAAAAAGGCTGTGAAATTGTGTTGGTTGTTTCAGCCTGTGGCCAAGAGCTAAAGCCAGACACAGCAAAACTCTACAGCTGCCTCTGAACTTGGCTTAGAATCCTGACTGTGATGACTGGAAGAGCCACAAAGCTTTAAAGCAGAGTTGAAGTCATTTTCTGTACTAATGGAGGCATTTTCTTCTTTTGTTAAAAGTCCATCATTTGACCATCACCAAAATGGAATCTAAACTTTTGTCCCAGGAAGACTATTTTAAAAGAAGCACATTTTTCAGATGAGGGCATTCTAAAAGGACAGATATTCTGTGCAATCTTTAGAAAGTAGTAGAAATGAACATTGCTCTTTTCCTTCCTATGCTATTCCTTTTGCCTTCATATCAACTGTAGTATAACAAAGTATGTGGTTTCTCTTTTCAGGAAAGAAAGGGGAGCTGCAAGTTCAATTCTATTGAATCCTGTTAATGACATAGAACATTTTATGTCCTTAAATGCCCTAAAATATTCTAGATTTTAGTTAGAGTTCAAACTTCTGTTAACTTCCTGCTTCATCTTGTGCCCTCCTAAAACCCACAAGGCTCTGATGTTCTGTACAGCTGCACCATCACAGATGGGTGAATATACAAAAGATGTTGGAACTGCAAGTTCATGAAGCAAAAACTTGCTCAACAAGAATGCACAGAACAGTGGGTCCTCTTCAGATCTAAAATCCTGTGGTTACAGCTTGGAAATGCCAGTGGTGGGATGAGTTTAGTCAAGTGAGGTCACTTTGTACTGATGGAGGATGTGTCATGTTGTTCAGGAAGAGAGCAAAAGGTCGGGGAAAAAAAAAACCCCACACAATTCCAAGTGCTTAGTCATTTTGTGTTATTTCTGAGAGCAAAGACATTCTGTGCTGGTTTTGTAGGCATTGTATGAACATCAAACACACTCACCAAAGGACAGAACCGATGAAAACACAAAGGTAAAGAACTCGGGTGGGGAGCTGGCAGGGAAAGTCTCTTCCTTTTAAACCCACATTTCTATGGCTGAGCTTTGCTATGACTTTTAAGTGAATATAATGAGAAATGAAAGCCACACATCTGAATTGGCCAGGGCAGAATTGCAGAGGGGCCTGCTGTAGTTTTTTGAGAGATTTCTCTTTGCAGCAGTGGAGGAACCAACATTGATGGGTGGGGGAGAACTAATTCTAATTCTGGGAGAGTTCAGTAAGAGGCTGAAGATGGGGAAAATAAGGAGAAAGAAAAAATTAATTTGAAGGTTTGTCCCCAAACTTGCATCCTTTGGTGTGTCTCCATATCAGAGAGATCTTATATGTTCAACATGAAAAGTCTTGAGAATTTGGCTTGTCCATTTGCCTCGTGTTCTGTACCATCCAAAAGAGATTTCCCAGCAATGCTCAACTCTCCAGTTACACCTTGTCCAAAGCTGGTTTTCCAGCCTGCTACTGCTAATAATCAATACAGGAGACCAAGGACATTGATTTGGGAAAATGCCTCATGGAAAATTCTTATTTAGGCATTTGTGCCTGTCTCTTCTCTGTGGGCTGTGGCTGCTAAAAAAGAAAAACAAGGCAGAAAACTAATGCCATAATACATTAATGAAGGTTTTTTAGCTTGCCTAGAGAGCTCAACCAGGGAATAAATTTTTACATTTGACTTCTCCTGATAAAATTATAGGTTTGGGCCTCATAACAGGTTTGCTCACAGCACTTGTTGCATCAGGAATTACCTGCTGATGCAATTTGGCAACTTTGGGCAGAGCTGCGGGAGCTGATGGAGCCTGGACAAGGGAGACACCCAAAATGTAGACTTTCCTGTTCAAAATACTGACAGATAAACAGTGTTATGTTGGTTTAATAATTACTGCTGGAAACTCGGGTGTTCTGCTGCTTTAAATACAACCTGAGGGTGTTTAATGCCTTCAGTAATTAGATATTTTTGACTGTGGGGCCTTATGAAGATGTCAGAACTGGCTGTAGGTATGTCCTGGCTCCAAGGCTTCAGAAGCTTCAGGAGTCATGGTGGATAATTTAAAGGAATATTTGCAATTGCTGCAATCCTCTCATTATCTTGTGTTTTACGTCACCACAGCAACAAATTCCAGTGTGACTGCAGAGAAAGCAGCAATGAAGTAGCTCAGAGTAACATCTCCTAATACAGATCAGGGAAATTAAGAAACAACAGCTTCCCATTTTTTCTGCATCCCGACATGATGGGGAAAATTCATAATTTCCCTGCGTAGAGATCTAATTAATCAGTGCATTTGAATTGCAGTCGCAGCAGCTACTAAAGCAGGTTCCAGGATTAATTTTTCCAGCTCTGAAATTCAAACAGCCTTTCCCTTTAATTGTGTTACGTATTTCAGCACGCATAGTGCTGGATTTAAATGGAAACTGGATTATTTAATTATTCAAGTTAATTAAGGTGGCTAATTAAATGCTGCAACTAATGTATTATGTATTTTACATTTTATTTCCATTAAAAGTGATTTTTAAGTACAAACTAAATAGATTATTTTAGACTCCAAATCATCTTTTCCAACTTTTTTTCCCCCTAAATTGCCTTATTCCTCACCCTCCAGTACTTCCAACTTTGAAAGAAGAATCAGAAAAGGCATTTATGGAAACCACTGTAAAATCACAAGTTTGTTACTTATTTCAGTAACAGTGTTTTAATCTGGTATTTACATGGTGTTTTAGTTCCACACTTTCCAGTTGCCTAATCCACAGTAATTTACCCATATTTTCTAGTTCCTCCCATAATCATATTTTTGTATGCTACTGATTTCTGTTATGGAGGTTTTGGGGGGTTGTTGCTGTTTGATTTTGCTTTTTTTTTTTTACTTCAGTCTCTGCTTTCAGAGTAGGACAGTGGCAGTGTTTGTGTTGGACAGGGCTTGGAGCAACCTGGTCTGGTGGAAGGTGTCTCTGCCCATGGCAGGCGGTGGAAGGAGATGGTTTTGAAGGTCCTTATGAACCCAAACCATTCTGGATTCAGAACAGAGCAATTACCTGACTTTTCTTATAGATAAGATTTTGGGAGTGTTACAGCCCCTCTCTGAGAAAGGAATGGTTCAGGTCTAGCCCAAGCCTAAACCATTCTTTGCTCAAAACATAAAGGAGTTATCTCTGTACAAATCTTATCTCTGTACAAATATTGCTTAATATTATTTAACATAAAGTTGGGGGAAAGGTTTTACTGTTGCAGGATTTGGGGGCTTTTGCCTTTCTGTAACGCAGAATCACACAATGGTTTGGGTTGGAAGGGTCCTTAAAGCCCATCCAGTCCACTCCTGCCATGGGCAGGGACACCTTCCACCAGCCCAGGGTGCTCTGATGGAATCCAGCCTGGCCTTGGACACTCCCAGGGCTGGGGCAGCCACAGCTCCTCTGGGCACCTGTGCCAGGGCCTGCCCACCCTCCCAGAACTGTCATTGTTGGGTCCAGGCAAGTAAACAAATTGGAAGATGAGATGTGCTTTCCATGTAGTACTTTTTTCACTCCCCACCACTAAAGCAGACATTCTTTTTGCTGATGTCAGGGTGAGATGTTTGTCAATAAGGAGCTGGAGAATTGTCTTCCAGAGCATGAGCTGTATCAGCACAGGGACAGGGACCGTGTGTTTCTGTGCATGTTGGTTCAGGGCAACGTCAGAGTGAGTGAGTGTGAAATCCCTGTGACAGAGTGATGGTTCAGTGCAATCACATCCCCTTGGGAACCACGTGGAGCTCTGGCCTCATCTGCTTCTTGTCATCTTTTCTCTTCCTCAGCTGTTTTAGCAAGGCACAGGCTGGTGAGGTGAAGTTCCAGAGAGGCTCCTGCATCTGGTTGCCCGCTGGCACTTGCTAACAACTAGTTAAGGGTCGAGGATCTTCCAGCCAGGCCCCAGGTCTCCATGGCTACCAGAGACTCAAGTTGTTTTCCAGAAATAGTGCAAAAGTGGAATGTTAAAATATTGCAAAGGTGCCTTGTGTCGTGTCTCGCACTCAGGACGGTGAAATCCCTCACTACAGAAATCAGCATTTATAAAGAAACTCTTATGAAAACATGGTAGGATCAAAGTTAGGCTGGGATGGGGGAGAGTTTTGCACCAAATCAGGAGCACTCCCTGGGCCTGGTGTGTAGCATCACCATCTCCCAATGTTTTCTCCCAGGATTTCTCTGCTTTATCACAACTGTTGGATTTCCATACTGACCATTTTACAACTGCCAGTAAACTGGTCTTTGGCACAAGGAATTCAGGAGCTATTTTGGGAAGAACATAGGAAGCTGGGTGCTTTCACAGAAGGCCTCTTTGTAGATGCTGGCAGACAGGTCTCAGTGTCCCCCAGCTCTCCCTGCTCCCAGTGAGGATGTTTGCTCTGCATTGTCCAGCCATCACCCCCCTGGCTGGCAGAAGCCCTGGTGACAGTATGGTCCCTATCCAAGTTTTAAAGCTGGAAAGTAAGGCTGGTCTCTTGTGCATGAATTGGGTTTCTGTTTGAATTTTGGCCCTCTGAGAGGTTGGCTGCTCATTTTGCTAAAGCAAACCCAGAATACTAAACAGGTAATTAATTTATGTTCTTTGCCAGGAGTCAAAAGGCAGCGCTCACCAGGCACTGAAGAACAGTGATGATTTTCATGAAACTGAGCATTTAAAAAATATATAACTAATATATTACTATAATTTGTATGCAAATGACATGGGCAAGAATCACTGATGTTCACATTTTATTTTACTTGTGCCTAAGCTTTCTTTCCTGCTTCCTTAAAATGCTCTTTGTGGGTGTAGTTGTGCTTGTTAAAGAGCTACAAAGCACTTTAATGAGCTTGGGGTGTCTGGATCACTTGTACTGGAGCAGTTTCTTGCTTGCAAGTGGAAGGGAATGAGCCAAGCAGGATTAGGAGAAGGCACTGCCTTCAAGGATGTGATGAGACCTGTGTGTTTTCCTACCAGCAACAGCAGAAAGATGAATCAAGTCATTCTAGATTGCCCCAAAAACCCCTTGTGATCTAATTTTGACTCTTTGGTCTTGGCTGTATTTTTCTGTTGGAAATCTGTTGAAGGAGAAGAGAGAGAAAAGGGTCTCTGGTCAAGGAGCTCCTGGTCCCTGTGGGGCTGCTCAAAAGGTCATGAAAGAAGATGAAGCATTGCCAGTTAACAATAAAGAGACATCTTACAAAAAAGGCTTTCCAGGAAGGCTGGGAAGGAAGAGAATCCCTTGGGAGCAGACCAGGAATGCTTGAGCTACATGAGGGGGAAATCTCAGGCTGACTCAGGCCAGTGCTTTGAGCTGAGATGTTATTTGCTATTCCAAGCAAAAGAGTGAAGAGGTTCATATGAAGATAAATGACCTTGTTACATGGCCAGAGTTTGTAAATTAAGGATTCCAGTCCTCTGAAATTGTAAATTAAAAACCCCAGGCTGAGGGAGGAGTTCTTGTCCAGCACCACATTGAAAAGGTAATTAGGTGATTTCATGGAGAGGAGCTGAGCCAGTTGGGCTGGTTCCTCCCTCAACTGTTTATTCCAATAAAGTACCCAAACATCTGCTGGCTTCTCACCGTCTGAGCTGCTATAAAACCACCAGGCATGTGGGATTTAAAAGGATAAAAGAGATTTAGAAGTCCTAGATCTGCATGTGCCCAACTTTCTGTAATATTCCTGACAAGACAAAGCCTCTTGGAAGCACAAATCATCCAAGAGAGCCTGTAAAAGAGGCAGTTTTTAGAGAAAAAGTCAAAACTAAGAGAAGTCATACTCATTTTGCTTCTTAATTTAGACCACAGGCTGCTGTTTCTTGAGGATGTGTTTCCATGTGCTTAACACTTGCTGTGGTTTTGACATTCTCTAAGTGTAAGAGTATTTTTAGGGCTGCCTTTCTACCAAAAAAATACTTTGGCTGTAGTAGACATCTGTAGTCTCCCTGGCAAAACCTCCAGCCAAAAAAGAAGGCAAAGGAGATGCTACAAAGCAGCAAGAGTCCAACCCAACGTGTTCAGGAAGTACAACAGGACTGAAGCCAAACCCAGCTTGTCTCCCAATATTTTAAAGCACTAAATGTTGAGAGAACTTGGCAGCTGTCAATAGAAAGTGTTTTCTATTTCACATTGGTCATTCTCTGAGCTGTATGTGCACTAAATTATTTATTAATTTGCCTTAATAAAAAGGAAATTGTCTTAAAACCCCACTGAATATCTGCTGGAATATATAAACTGAATGATGCCCTGTATTGATCTGCTCTTGTGTATATATACTGATTTCCAGTCACTTAAAATGTATATAATTGACTATATAAGTGCCAAGCACATTCCTGGAAGGCAGATTAATGATCTGATGAAGTGATCAAGCACTTAGTGGCTTTTGGCTGATAAATCATTTCAGCTCCTTCATACGTACAGCATTTAATTATGGACATTGAAACCACTGTTGACTGTTGTGCCATTTTATAAACTAAAGCAATCAAAACATTAACTGGAATGTGTAGCAGAAAGTTATTGTATCCACAGCCTTTTAGTTCCTGGTAAATTGGGACAAATTTGTCTTTTTGGAGCAGTTTCAAATTTTACCCAGAACTTATTTTTTATTTAGCCATTGGTTTGAGATGGTTACTAAACATTCTACCTATTGCTCTGCATACAGAGCAACCTTTCTGGTGCAGCTTTCTGTGAAAATATTCAGAAAGTTGTGGAATCACAATCCCTGGAATTGGTCAAAAATTACATGTAGCTGTGGCATTTGAGGGCATGGTTCAGTGATGGGTTTGGCAGTGCTGGGTTCATGGTTGGACTTGATCTTAGAGGGCTTTTCCAACCTTAAGGATTCAACGACATGCGGAGTGGAATAAATATATCCTGCTCTCACTGGAGCAGCTGGAAGGAATGGCTTCCCCAGGGAGCTGCAGCTGCACAGGGATCCCACACCAGATCTCCTGGAAGTGCAACTAAGCCACTTGCTGTCTGTCCACTCAGGTGCAAATTTGGGAGTATATTTTCCTTCTGTGGACTGAGAAACCTTGCAGTGGAACCACTAAGCTAATAGTTTTTAGCCCAGAAACACTAATTTATACTCAAAGCCCTAAATAAAATTCTTTTCCTCTTGCTGGAAATCACTTTTTTCTTCGAAGCAGAGCTGGCAGCGGGTTTGGATCTTCCCCAGGGAGAACCTGCCTGTGCTGGAGATAGAAAATCCTCCTTCCTGCCCGATTTCTGCATCCAGAGTTGGGAAAATTGCCCACCTGCTTAATTTCACTCTTTTCTCTCTGCTAAGCTCTGCCTTGTAAGAACTTGTAAAGGGGTTTGGAGGAATGACAGAGATTTATTCCAGCAGTCTAAACCAAACAGGCTCCTTTTCTTGGTATTGTCTTAATGTAAATTAGATTAAATATGGCTGGTGGAGAGGAGTCAGAGGCAGCTTGGGATGCTCCTGTTGTTGCAGAGCAGCATCTCTTACAACACCACCTGCCCACCCTCCCAGTGCTTTATTTGGCTTGTTTGACCAACCTTTGCTCCATGAATCTGCTGTTCAGTTATTGGATGGGGTTTGGAGCAACCTGGTCTAGTGGGAGGTGTCCCTGCCCGGGGCAGGGGGCTGGGGCTATGTGGTCTTTAAGGTCTCTTCAAACCCAAACTATCATGGAATTCTCTCCTTTTCTATTTTATGGAAGGAAAAGCAGAGAAATTGCTGAGGCCAAGTGAGGCCTTTCCACCCCCAAACCGCCCTGGTGCTGCTGAAATCCCCTTTGAAGGATGAAAAAGTTACATAATTCTCCTGGCATTTTGGGAGTGGGGGGTGGTGTTTGTTTTTATGGGGTAACCAAGATGCCAGTGGGAGGCTTTTTCCACCGACTTCATTCCCTGTCAGAGCAGGGCTAGGAGACTCTCCCCCCTCAGTCAAGGACTTCCTGATGGCTCCTGATATCTCTATACAGTCCTTGCCAGGGGCTGTCAGTGCCCAAGGGCTCTTTGTCCCTGTGCAGTGGCCTCGGGTGACCCACAGTGGTGACACTGGGCTGTCCCTCAGTGTCACACAGAGGCAGGAGATGGGTTGTTCCTCCACCATCCCTTGGTGTCTCTGCCCATTGGCAGAGAATCTGCTTATTGAGCTCCTCTCCACAGGCAACAAGGGAAAACAAACACTGAGCTTCTGCAGTGAGTCTTCCAGCCATCCACCAGTTATACAAGACTTAATTTCCTATTTTCATATTATTTTCTAAGTGGATAAATGTAAATACAGACACAAATAAGCAAAAGAGGCAGAGCCACCAAAAGCTCTTTAGGCTTATGAGTGTAAAGCTGCTGGAGTTGGCCATGAGGTTGAGGAGGGAGGTTGATGTTGGGGAGGGGTCTGGCAATGAGACCTCAGTCTGGGTTTAGCTGGTGATGTCTTACACATTAAA
>JAWWLZ010000025.1:2657922-2674846 GCA_035041345.1 Poliocrania exsul | reverse complement strand
CCTGCTCTCTCATCTGTTTTTCCTTTTATGCTTCAAATCTTTTCCTGTGAACTCAAAGTTCCTGATGCAGCTTTGTGCTTCTCCAGCTCCATTTCAGCTGGTATATTTTGAATATTCTAAAAATTCCAAAGTTAATGGAAATACTGTTGCAGCAGGACATCATCTCAAACCCAAATTATGACATGGAAAAACTGCTAGTTGGCATGAAGGTAATTATTTAGCCATTTAATTTCTTCAGGACAAAAGCAGATTCCCAGAAGCTTGTCCCATTTTTAAAAAAAATCAAAATCAAATTGTGGTCCTTGATATTCAAATACATTCCCATTTTTGCCTATTCTACCTATTGAGAAAATTACAGCATCTTTATTAACGAGGGGTGGTGGGAGATGTGCTGGCAATTACCAGCAAATTAATTTTCTCTAAAGAAAATCTGCCCAATCTGTTCTTTTGTCCTGAGTATTTCATGTATCTTAAATGGCATTTAATGTGCAATTGGGAATCTTCTGAGCCTGCCATCAGACTCTGGAACTGAGTTTAAAATGGGAGGTGTGTCTCGAGGGAGGACGTGAACCAGGTAACAAGTTACAGTTTGATCAGCACAAACACACCCTCTATTCCTTCTGATTTCTTCAGAAAACTCCTCTGATAAATATTCTGAGGGGGTTTTATCACACTTGGTTTGAGACAATATTATGCATTTAGCATGTATTTTAAATATGTAATCAGTACTAGCCTAGAGAGGCTTAATTAATTTTCCCAGTGTTTCTTGCAGTGTTGCTCTCCCCTTCTCACATCGAGTAGTGGGTTTGATGAAAAGGCTCCTTGATTTTCAGCAGGAAATCCCGAAATAAAGAGCAGTTTTGTGGAGACACGGAGAGGACCAAACTGAGCTTCTCTGTCTTTATTTTTGCTCTCTGCAGACTGAAGTGCTGCGACATTTGCCCTTATTTCATCACCCAGTGGAATCTCAAGCACAATGGATTATGCCCATTTATACCTTACTTAAGGCAAGCCCTATTATCAAATAGATGTGGTCAGTGCCTTGTTTTATTATGAGCATTTTTTATTTTGGAAGTGTGGAGCAGCTTTTGGTAAGCAGATGTACTTTGATTTTTCCATCAATTGGTTTCCTAGAGGAAGGAAAACTTTCTATGTGATTCTGTGTGAAACCATTCTATGGTTTCCATATTATGGGCTGAGACCTGAAAATGTGAGAAGGCCCTGGGGAAATCATGTTGACAGAGAGATCTAAAAGTCAGGCCAGCTGGGCAGGGAAATGCAAGTCTAAGTGGTGGCTGCATTTTGCAAGCCCAGGTCCCCTCTGTGCACGGCATGTCTGGGGTGGGGATGTGGAGGTGTTGGATGGGCAGCCTGGGAGGGTGACTTTGGCAGCAATCCTGCCTTGAGCACTCACTGGAGGTAATTAAATTGTTGTCTCTCTTCTTCATGTCAGAGATCAACCTGGCAACTCCTGGTCTCGCGGAGGCATCCAGGAGGAGGGCAGTATTGGCCAGGAGTGGGTAGGAGTCATTGTCCCTGTTTTTCATCCTCTTGGCAATGGCAGGAGGGGCAATGCCAGCTCTGTCGGACTTTCCCCAGCTCTGTTATCTCAGCTCCCAGACGAGCAGCTTCCCACCCTCGGCATCTTCAGTTCTTGCCAACACTCCAGTGAGTCTCCAGTCCCCTCTGGATCTGAGTGGGTCTCAGATGGCCCGTTGGTGCTGAGTCCAATGGCTTTTCGACACCTTGGCAGCCCTGACAGGCTCGAGACATTCCCCTGCAGCTGATTCCTTGTCCATTTGCCTCCTGAGGTTCCCACTGCACTGGGACACAGGCCTGTTGCCTGGCTCTTGGTTGCTTTGGAAAGCAACGTGCTGTGAATGCAGCGTTTCACTGTCTCTGATGAAACAGTGGGGCAGGATCTGCCCATGAGGATTCAAAGGGAGAACTCCCACTCCCTCTGTGTGCCCTGGGCTGGGTCTTGGCTGCAAAGAAATCCAGCTGCCCAACATCAGAGCTCTCTCAGCAACCACAGCACACTTTCCATGCTTTGCTCCATGCATTTGGGGAGAAGTTGGGCATTTACATTGGCACAAATTCACTTAAACATAGATTAATGTGAAAGTTATACCTATGAATTGCCTGACTTTGCATGACTGCAAAAACTGGTTTAACAGTTTATATTTACTTTCTTAAAAAGTGTAATATTCTGCCCTTTTCCTTTCCAGTTTTTGGATTTTTTTCTTTTTCTACCATCTTTATGATACTTTTCCTTAAATTTAATTATTTACTTCCTGTCCCAAAAGAAAGCTCACCCACCTAAATCTGCTGGAGAAAAACAACATCAGTTGGGCAGTACATCAACAAATTCTGACTGCCACTGTCCACAAAATCTTCAACCCCAATGATCATAATCCCTGTGAGTGTAGCTGTGATTCGGTAGGGTGGGTTTATGGCTTAATGTCCGTGAATGTTACTTTATGATTATTGCTCATTGAATTAGGCAAAGCTCCGAGAAAAGCAAAACACCCAAAGGTCAGCAGAGAGATAGAATTGTCTGAGAAGTCTAAGTCCTCATGAAAATGATTATGTCTGACCTTCCCCACCTCTCTGGCTGGAGTGCTTAAGACAATGACTGGCAGATTTGTGACGACTGTCTTCACCAATCACTTAAAAATTCAGCCTGTTCCACACAGGCATCACAGGCACGACCCACACAGGCAGAGTCCGAGCTCTGGAGCACACACATGGACCTGATCTGGTTTTGTGGTCATGGAAAGCACAAACAGCCAAAATTAGGAGGGGGTGTTAGCAAGACAAAAAGGAGAAAAGATGGATTTTTCCGAGGTTTGGATGTATGAAACACCGGGTATTGGGATGATTGGTACATGGAGATTTAGAGAGGGAGGGCTGTGGGGCAGGAAGGGCTATCCCCGGCTGGAGTTTTCTGAATCTTCATCCTTTGCTCTGAAAAGCAATGACACTTCTGCAGCTGAGGAGCAGGGGCCAGTCCCTCCCCGGGCAGCGCCTCTCCCCTCTCTGACCGCATTTTAGCCACCACCATGACGAAGCGACAGCATCCCCGGGTCTTGTCGGGGGCACTTCCCCCGAGCTTGGCCATTCCTTTATCTCCTCCCTGCGTGGCTCTGGGTCGGCACTCGGGGTGCGGGACATCCCCCGCTGCCGGGGGCGGGCAGGGGCTCCCTTCCCTCTCTCCCTCCCTCCCTGCGCGGTCGCTCCCGCCTCCCGCAGGTGCCTCCCGGAGGAGCGGCGGGCGGAGGCTCCGCCGGTGCGGGTGCTCGGAGCGGGCAGGTGGGAGCGGAGCGGGGCCAGAACCGGGACCGGGGCTCGGAGGCTCGACCCCCGGGGAGGCGGCAGCGCTTTGGGGAGCGCGGGGCTCGTTGCCATGGCTCCCTGCAAGCTCCGCCGGAGGAGATAGCGATGCCAGTCACGGAGGGACCCTCTCCCTCCTCGTGGGTGTGGAGCGGGGCTGGCTTTGGGGTGGTTGGTGCTTGCGTTGGGTTTTTTCTCCCCCCACGCCCCCTCCTCCTACTTTTTTTTTTTTTTTTTTAAGGGGTGGAGCGATTATTTCGGAGCTGCCGGGACGGGGCTGCAGAGCCGCCGCTGCCGCGACCCTCCGTCCGCGCTGGGCTCAAGGTACGGCGGGGGCACCGGGGCGGGGGGTCTGGGGGTTGCCAGCTCCCCTTGTCCTGCCTGGCACCGAAACCCTCTAATTATTATTGGCTTTATTTTCAAACTGCGTTTCCCCCTCCCGGCGCCGCACCCGGTGCGCGCCCTGCGGAGCGATGAGGAAGCGGAGCGGGCTCAGCCCGAGCAGGTGCCCGGAGGGGTCCCGGTCCTTGCCCTGCTCCTTCCCGCAGGGATGCTCGAATGGGTCCCGGTCTTTCCCCTGCTCCTTCCCGCAGGGATTCTCGGGCGGGTCCCGCGGGCGGAGGAGCCGCTGCCCGGGGAAAGTTTGCAGCGGGTGCGGAGCCCTGCGGGGTCCTGGGACAGGATGAGGGGTCCGGGGGGCACGGGGAGTTCGGCTGGGGGAGGGCGGGTCAGTCTCGTGTCGCCTTTGCTGCGTTCAAGTTTGCCAGCCGGGATGTTCTGCCTCTGTGACAAACACTTGTTTCTTCTCTCTTAATGATTTTGGAGAGGTTTTTGTGTGCTTTTTTTTTTCCTGCAATGCCTAAATAATTGTAAAAGTCCCCATTTTTTCCCCCCGGGAATGCGATGTGCTCGTGTTGCGCTGCAGGAGAGCTGTGGGAATCTTTAAACCTCGGTGTGGTGTCACTGATTTGTGTTGCATGTTCAGAATATTTGGTGGTCTCAGCTTGGTTGGATTTTCATGATGCAAGAAGGTTCTATTTTCGAATAGCAAGACACAGCAAATGTACACAGACTTTTTATTTATCACTTCTATGACCAGGGATACTTTGCTTCTTATTTTGGGGCAGAAAAGGGCTAAGAAATGGTATTGTTGGGCAATGTACAGGTATGGTATGTTGGATAAAGTACCATAACAGATAGAAAGTAAGTAAATTCATCCTCAGCACTACCTGGGAATAGTTTTCCTTGAAATATGTTTTGGAAAATTTCACCAGAGAGTTGACAGGTGGCATTTTTGTTTTGTTGGCAAAGGTTCCTTTGGTGTGGCCGAGTTAAATATGTGCTCTGTGGCTCCCCCAAATACCATTCCATAAGTAATAAATAATAAATATTGTGACTTTAAATACAGCTCTGAGGAAAGGAGAAGGGGGGAAAGAGCTGTAATCTAAATGAATCCGTAATTTTGGGTCATTTGTGAACACATGTTGCCTTGTTGGAGCTGGACATGTCATCCTATGCCTGCTGCTTCCCGTGAGCCTCTGCTTGGCTTTTCCTGGGAGGAAGAAGTATTAGAGTGCACAACTGCTGCTGGTTAACACTTTTCTGTTGCTTAAAAATAAGATATTTTCTTTGTCTTTCAAAAAAAAAAAAATCAAGGGAAACAAAAACCCCCCCTTCCCCTCCCCCAAGATAGTTAAAAAATTAGAAAATTCTTTTTAGCCACTTTCTTTGGTCCTGACTTAGACTGAGCATCTGCTATTAGTGGAGTTTGGCTTGCAGAGGAACTACAAGACCAGAACATGTGACATTAAAATAAGACACAAAATATAAGATGCCAAGATTTGCAGAAGGTAATGGAGTTTCTTCAGAAATGTTGCCCAATGTACGTGAAATTATCATCAAATATCTTTAGTAAAAAACACTTGTCAGCAACCAAGAAGTTGAAGGTTTGCCATATGTAACACACAGCTTCTAAATGAGTTTGTTTCTAAACTCCTTCTGTTTATTGTTGATTTTTATCAAAATAGGAATGAAATGAATTCTGAATATGAGGCTGAAATAAAGAGACTGTACTTCAGGAATACACACTGATTACATTTAACTCACTGTGAGTGAGTGTAATTATTATGGGCATTTAGTATGTGTTACTTCACTAATTAAACTTAATGAATGGAAATAGAAGAGTTTACTTCTCTACCCCAAGAAACCCAACAGATAAGCCTTCTTTAAATGAAAGATTACATTATTCTTTCATGGGCATGTACCTCAAGTGGCTTGGATGGCAGCCACCTTATTTGCCAATAAATATGTACTGTATCACTTCTGTTTGGAAGGGGAAATGAAACAAAAAGGTATCTATTCATTACATAAAATGATGTTGTGGACAGTTGCTTCTGTGATAAGAAAGGATCTGCTCCTTTCCCAGTGGGAGAGGACAGGGACTACTTTAAACACCACTAATTAGTTCAGTTTATCTTGCAGGAGTTACAATGCTGCAGTTAGTTAATTATAGCTTTTCCCATTAGCAGTTTGTTAAGAATAATGAATTAACATATCACACAGATCAAAAGAACATCTACAAAGTTTATCTTAAAGGAAAGAAAGTGTTATTGTGTGTTAGGAAATCCCCTTGGCTTTCCCAAGACACAGATTTTGTTGGAATTCCTGAACTGGTGCTTCAGAGCCTGATGAATGACTTGAATTGATCACAAACAAGTGACACTGGAGCTCTTGGTTGCTTAGCAACCCACCAAGATGCCACAATTTCTTTTGGTATATTTGTCCAGTAAAGTAGAAATTCTGTTTTGTTAAAGATCTGGGTTCTTGGCCAGCACAAAGCCCACCTTACAGCACCCTTAAATCATGTGTAATGAACATCCTGTGATGCCCAGGACAGAGTCTGGGAAGCAGTGTGGGTATGAGAACAGAGCAGGAATCTTCTGGTGATGTGCTCAGTGTTTTATGTTAAGTTTCAATTGTTCTTTCTCCATTAGACTTCTGTGCAAAACCCTAAATCATCAGTGGGATAAGTAAATCTTAACAAAGAGTCATCTCCCAAGTGCTTTTGGAGCAGTTCCCCTCATGCTGGCTTGAGCTGTGAGATCCTGCAAAGTCTGGAGTGTGCTCCATTATGGAATGCAACATGGAATATGCTGTTTGATCATTGTCTGAGTTACATCAGGATGGTCTGGCTGGAGAGCTCTGCCAGGTTGTGCTCAGAAGACACTGATTCCTTGGCAGATCTATTTTGTGTAAGGAAATAAGAGATTTAGTACTCAAAGAGCAGAAGGAAGAGAAATGTCATCATGGTTATGTAGCCAAAGTGGCAGCACTGATTTTAACCAGGATGTGGCATCCTGCAGACAGGTCATAAATGCTGAATTATCCTCTGCCTGTGAACTCTTTATTGTTGCCCTTGTGTCCATGTGTTCTGGAGAGAACCTTGACAGGGAACCTTGCAGTCCTCCCATCCCACTTACTGTGTGTTTGTTTGCAGGGAGACTGCACAAACTGCATTAATCTTGGCTGAACCTAAGCCAGAATATCTCTTTCAGGAGTTTACTTTGTGCATTTCAGCTGCTAATGGGCTTTTCATCCGTAGCCTCCTGAGTGGAGCTGAAAAGGATCCTCTGCAATGTGTGTGGGTGGATCTGGAGTTCCCAGCACCGTTTTACTCTACTTATCTACACTCATTTGAGCTCTGCTACTTGCTAATAGAGACATGTCCCCTTCCTTCTGAAACTGGGACTAGGAAAAAGCTCTTAGGGCAGGGAGAGCTACAGGCTGCCATGGCATTTATTTTGCTTAGATTGCAGTTGGCATTCTGCAAGATTTCTTCCCTGTTGATGAGAAAAAGGAATACAGGGATTCCTCTTCTTTAAAGAGCTTGAGTGTTCCAGGATTTACTGTGTATTGGACTAGAAGGTGATGTAGCAGTGCCCATAGGAACTTCTAAGGCTGCACTGAACCAAATCTCAACTTATTGTCAGTGTTGCTGGGCTAAGATTATTGTAGTTCATAATCTGTGTACTTGTAATTAATTGCCTTGCTAGGCTCAGACAGACTTAGGTAAAGATTAAGGTATATTTGGGCCTGTTTGACTTTGTTGTGGTTTTTTTTTTTTTTTCTGTGTTGTTTCTATGTAACAAAGTCAGCACCTGAAACTCAAGGTTGTTGCGTTTGGGTTTGTTTATTTTTTCCACAACTACTCTCCTTGTATCCATGTTATGCTTTGATTTCTCTGAGTTCATTTGCATACCCAAATGCTGATTAGCACTTGCCAGTGCAGTGATTGCCTCTGCACTATAAACAGGTGAAGGAACAGGGAGAATATTTGGTGTCTTGGATTTCTCCTCCCAGCATGTCCAGACACCCCGTATGAAGCACATGGAGTGATGGCTATGGGGATGTGTTATTTTCTGGGATTTCAGCATTCCCTAGCAGATGTTTCCTTCTTCCTTCATTACACCTGAGTGTATAAAACTAAAAAAAAAAAAAAAAAAAAAGCAGATGGAGAGCAGTTTATCATTAAGAGTGGTGTTTCTTGTTACAGCTGAAGTAGTGTTTGTTGTTTTGAGTGTGATCTCCAGGTGAAAATCCTCTTCCATATAAAGACAAGAATGATGCTGCTTTCTTCATTAGGGCTTTTTATCTTCACATTTTCTTTTGACCCTTGCTAGATGTCTCTTTTCTCTCTTTATAAGGAAAATTGACAATTTCAGGTGTTCCTCTCCGATTGTTTGTTTTTTCTCTTCTTGTTTATCAGCAACAAGATGGAATTAAATCACAGGGAAGGTAAATGGGAGATTGGGAAGGACAGGGATAAGCCTGCTTGCATTCATCCATGTCTTTGCTTCTGTTCTCTGGCATGGGAGAAATAATGTCTGGATGCAGTTCTGAGCAGCTGGGGGAGAAGGAGCCAATGGTCCAGCCTGGGTTGTTTCTGAGAGTGCAGCTTTCGAGGAGATTGTGAACAGATGGTTCCCAGTCTGGCTGTGAGAGCTGGTGTGTCAGCCAGGCTGAGCTGCCTTGGGGACAACCCCTTGCCAGGCTCCTCAGAGGTGACCTCCAAACATCCAAAACGGAGCTTCTTGTGGTGTCTCTGTTTCCTTCTCCCTGTGTTTGCACTCAAGGAGGTGACCCTTGTGTACCTGCCATGGTATTTATCCTCAGTGCAGCACCAAGTGGCCTTTGCAGTGCTCTGTGAATCTCTTGGTCCTCAGCCTGGACCCCACCTGTGTTGGTGTCACCTGCCTGGTGATGTTCCTGCTGGACTCACTTCCTCCTCCTCCTCATGGGAGCACCAGAGGCAGCACCTGGGCTGTTCATTTCTGGTTTTGAGAAGTGGGCAAGGCTGTAGCTTCAAAGGAGGGATGAACCCATGTGAGGGGGGGTCTGTTGGCTGGGGAGCCTCAGTGCCCTCCTGAATAGAAAGTTTAACTCCATCCAAGCCAAGTTGTGAAAACACAAAACTCCAATTCCAAAGAAATCCAAGCACTTCATTGATCCAGAGCCCTATGACCTCTCAATGCAGCTTAGTCAGATGACTTCAATACTTTTACAAATCTCATTTCAAGTGTCTCCATATTTTGGGAGGCCCTAGGGATGACTCTGCAAGGCTGGCAGTCGTTATTCAGGCCAAAATTAATTGGTTAGGCAGCAATTTGCTAAGAGGAGTAGGGCAAAGCAAAAGCAAGCAGGATTGGGCCCCTCCACCTTTCAGTGTGTCTCCTTTGGTGACTTTTCGAGTGTGACACAGGCAATTCCCTGTCAGCCTTTCCTGCTGGCTGACACAGAAGAGGTGGCTTTGAATGCTGCCTGCTGTGCTTGGATGGCACTTGAAAGGAGAGAGGGCTGCCTTGAAGGGCTGTATTCCCACAGCTTTAGAGAACATTTGAGAAAGGCATCGCTCAGTTCTGTCACGTGGGGTGCAGCATTAAACCCACAGAAACCTGCAGCAATGTCTCAGTAAAAAATGGCTGGTGCCAGGGCTGCATCCCCAGTGCTGGAAATAAAATTAGTCTTGATGAAAGATTGCTCTGCTTATGGGGAAAGTAAAATTATTATTCCAGGGCAGATTGTTTGCTGTTAGAAAACATCACAACAATGCTCTCAGCTAACAGGAGTGATTAACTCAATGGCTTTTTTTTTTTATTAGACATGCTCACCAAATACACTATTATTTTTGCCCTTTACTGAAAATAGAGAGTTAATAATAAAAGATTGTCTGAAGATTTGGAAGCATCTCCCTTGTGGCTGTCTCATCCCTAAAATCCTTCCCTCTGTGGTGTATGTTGGTTCATCCAGGTCTGTGTGGATTCTTGCACCCTTGCCTCTTTGCCTCATTTTGTAGGATTTGCTTCTTCATAGGCAAAACACTCCAAAACACAATCCCTTGGCTGATTTTAGTCAACTAATTACCTAAAATTTGTGTTATTTCCCAAGTATTTTGCTGGATAATGGTCCTGTGCTTCATTTTTCAGGGGTTATTCTTTCATAATACTCCACCATAGACTTTGTTCTAATAAAACTTCGTTGAGGGAATAGGTTTTAGAGGATTTCTGTTTTGACCTGCTATGTCAGGCAATGTCCTGCCTGATCTTTATTGGTTGTTCAGTTTTCAGCTGAATAAAGTGTATTTAGTTTTCATTTCATATGAATTCTGCAGAGGCATCGCTCAAAACTGTACTGATTTTGGACATCAACATCCAAATTCCTTTGAGATAAATATCCCCTTTGTTACATTTGAGCAGAAGAAAATAACACAGGACTGAGCTATCTGCAAGTACTAATGGAAGCTTTTATTTGATACACTTTTAGGAAAGCCTGATAAACTGTGGTGACTTTCAGGCTCAATGCTGGACACACAAACCACTGGTGAAGTCATGGCGCCACCGAAATGGATGGTCAAACTCCCACTGACCTCATCAGAGGCAGGTTTTTGTCCCAGGAGTGATGAAAATCTAATTTACAACCTAACCAGTTTGAGAAGTAGGCGTAGTGGCTCTGGTCCCTGACTGATACAAATGACTGTGGTTCAGCTGAGGGTGATTGAGTTACACTGACTTCAGCCATCTGGGCTTCTGGAGAATCATCTCCACGAGCAGTTCTGTTGGGAGCTTTGTCACGATGTGTCCTCTCAAGTGGCATATTCTTGTCTCCTGTTTTGACTGGAAACAAACAGGCAGGAAACAGCAATGAATATTCCAGCGTTCTGAGTCACATCAATGACAACTGCCGTGTGTAGGCAATAGAGGAACAGTGATTAAAGGGCTGGCCCAGCTGCACAAAGCTAAGCCATACCTGCTTCATTAAATTTACAGGGTTCCACTGAAATCCACAGTAATTGCTCAGGTTTTACCACCTGCATGACAAATGCACCTTTCTGTTATTGACTGCGTGAGGTTTGACTTTGGCTTTCACCGAAATCTGGGATTTTGATTATCTCTGCTTAGCGTGTGGAATTGCAGCATCCCTGCTGTGTGTGTGTGTGTGTGCAGCGCTCCACCTGGGATTTGCTCACCCTGATTTTCAGCTAATACCTGTCCAGATGGTGCCTACCTGATGGGAAAGCTTAGACTTGCCTTTTCAGCCTCAAATTATAACCCAGGGAATCGCTGAAAATGGAGAGCTGTTTGAGGTGTGTTATAGAACAAAGCTTCATTAAAGGTGAAGTGCAGCATGTGTGGTGGCACCAAAAGTAATCCTAGAATCACAGGGTGGGTTGGGGTGGAAAAGACCTTAAAGATGATCCAGTTCCACCCTCTGCCATGGGCAGGGACACCTTCAACCAGCCCAGTGCGCTCCAAGCTCTATCAAACCTGGCTTTGAACACTTCCAGGGCTGGAGCAGCCACAGCTTCTCTGGGCAGTTGTGCCCCTCCCTCACAGTAAAGAATTTCTTCCTAATATCTAATCTAAACCGAGTCTGTTTGACTCCATTCCCCCTTGTCTTGTCACTACATGCCCTTGTAAACAGTCTCTCTCCACCTTTCCTGTATAGCAGCTTGTTTGCTTATGCAGCCCCTGAAGGAAAGGAAGTTTCTCCCATTTACTTCCACGTGTGCAGGATCCTGCCTTTTGGAGCATCGTCCCTAATTACCCTGCCAGTGCAGCAGATTTTCCTGTCAGCCATTCCCCCTGTCAGCCAGCACTGTGCAGGGAAACCTCACAGAATTCCAGCTGCATAACAAGAGGAACATTTCATCTTTGGTGCATAAGAAATATGCCTCAGTGTTTATTAAAAAAACCAACCCAAACCCCAACAGGCAACAAACCTGAAGGGTTATTCACAATCTTATCATGTGTATCATGAAAAAATTGGAATAATCTTTGTATTCAGCAGATGAGCAGCATTCTCCATACAAACCTATTCCACTGTGATCCTCCAAAATGTATGCTAAGCTTGTTTGTGCACAAAGCTCCCTGTAATGGGTGGTGGTTAGACCAAGCATTTTATCCTAGCATAGGATAGGATATGGTCAGGAATGTTATGGATTTGCAGTGTTAATTATATAATGCATTCACTGAAAAAAATAATGTATGCAATGTTTGGAGGCTCAGGCAATGACAATCCATTTAACTGTTTATAGCTTTATGTGTTCTATAATCCCTGAACCCAAATGTCCCCAGAGAGGCAATGTGCCCTTAAAAATTTTAGGCCTTTAAATTAAGTGAATTTAAATGTGCTCATTTGCATATTTTTTTCTTTCTTTGTTCTGCCTGAATGAGATATTACTTCAGTAATTGAACTGTAACTTGGCTACAGGTAAATGATGTGAGACAGCTGATGCTCCAAGTGCCCGAGTGCATTCAGTGTGTGCTCTGATCCAGCCTTCGCTGCACACCTTGGAGAGGACATGGTGTCCAGGCCACTTAGGATCACCCAGACTGGGGCTGGGATTGAGAATTTGATTAATCTGGGATGCTAAATGTGCTTCTGGAGCAGGGAATGGAAAGGATGCCGTGGGGGGAAGGAAATGGGCACCCCCGGGAAAGAACTGCTTGCTGAGGTGATGGCAGAGAGAATCATGGGTGGGTTGGGTTGGAAGGGATGTTAAAGGCCATCCCATCCCACCCCTGCCATGGGCAGGGACACCTCCCTCCAGCCCAGGTTGTTCCAAGCCCTGTCCAACCTGGCCTTGGACACTCCCAGGGATGGGGCAGCCACAGCTGCTCTGGGCAACCTGTGCCAGGGCCTGCCCACCCTCACAAGGAAGAATTTCTTCCCAATATCCCACCTAAATTTCCCCTCTTTCAGTTTGAACCCATCCACATATCTCACCTAAATTTCCCCTATTTCTGTTTGAACCCATTCCCCCTTGTTCTATCATTACAGTTCCTGATCAAATACATAGATAGGTCTAAGCTGAGTCTTCTAAAAATCAAACATTACAGCTAAAGCAGAACATGAAGGCTTTTAAACAGGTTTCAGGAGCAGGCTCTGGTGATGACCATTTTGGTCTGTGTTGTTCTCAGGCACTGCATGTGGTATCTCCATACCTGTGTGACAGGAAAACTGGGATGAGTGGGCAGCAGTGGTGATGAGAGAGAGGGGTGAGACTGATCAAAGGGGTGAGGTGTCTGTTGGAAGAAGTCTTGGTTCTTATCTATGGAAAAGAGAGGGTGCTACAACGCAAAAGGATGGTTTTGGCTCTACTGTCCTGTGTATCTTGGTGTTTTCTGGGAATGCTGGAGGAGCCTGTGTGCAAGGAGGGAAAGCAGAAGGAGGTAGTGGATGATTGTCTGGAGAGCTTGGCACCAATCCCAGAAAAATAATGGAAAGTTGATAGAGGAATGAATTAATATAGAGTTAAAGGCTAGAGAGACAATTAGGGCCTCTCTGAAGAGGGAGTCGGTTCCTCATGGAGTTACAGGTTTGATAAATGTGAATAACTGAGTTTTGTGGCAGAGTTTGTAGTGCTAGATTTGGTATCCCATGAAATTCCAGTTAAACACAAACAAACCCAACAAAGCTGGTGTGTAGGATTAGTACAATCTTGTTTCATAGCATCATGGAATGCTTTGGGTTGGAGGGACCTTCAAGATCATCTCGTTCCACCAGTGCTGTGGACAGGAACAGCTCCCACTAGCCCAGGGTGCTCCAAGCCCTGTCCAATCTGGCCTTTGTTTAATGGATTAAGACTGAATTGACAGAGCTGAGCAGGTTCATTCATTGGTCTGATGGGGTGTCACAAGGACGAGCACTAGTCCTGAAACTGTTGAACATCTGAACACAAAAATGAAATGACTGCTGCCAAAGTTGTGGGTGAGGCAATATGGGCAGAGTGGAAACAATAAGTTATGTGGAGCAGATTGGCTGGCAAGATGCCTCTTCTTTCCTCCCTACAGTCTGTGTTTTAAGCAATGCACTGGAAGAGGGTGCCTTGAGATGAGGGTGAAAGGGTATGGAGGGGTCACAGCAGAAAAGAAAGGAAAATGATTTCCCAGCAGGCTAAAGGACAAGCAAGATGCTTTGACAACAGGGTTTTTACCTGAGTCCATGAGAATGCTGGAAAACCATGACCAGTTTTGGTGTCAACAGCTGAAAAAAAGGGTTTGCAAAACTGAAGAGTCAGGAAAATAACCACAATATTGATTTGAAGAGTGGAGAAAATTCCCTGCTATGAGAGATTTAGAGAACTCAATCTGCTTAGCTCATCAAAAAGAGGATTGAGAGGGGACTTGATTACAGGGACAAGTATTTTCATGGGGAAAACATATCCAGCTTTTTAATCAACAAGAGAAAAGAAAGATCAGATCCAATAGCTCGTAGCTGGAGCTAGACAATTTTAAATTAGACATTAAAACCACTTATTTTCTTTAATCTGTGATTAACCACTGGACTGAACTGTGATGTGTTCAGAATTAGTGGATACCTTGTGTGATACAATCAAACTCAGGGTACTGGATATGATGAGCAGGTGATGGGGAAAAGGAGAACTGCCTGTGATGTGCAGGAAGATACAAAGGCCTTAAAAACTGTGAACATTGAAAGGGAAATCTAAGGAAGAAGATAAGAAAAAAGGAGAAACCCACATGGGAAGCACAAAGAGGAGAAAGAGAAGCACGAAAAGGACAAAGAAAGGAGTTTCAACTGGAGACAGAGCTTCTGTTTCTGAGTATTGGAGCATATGTCTCAGCAAAGTCAGTTTTGGCACTGGGAACACCTTGAGTGTTGGCAGAGCTGGAGTCATCTGTTTTCCAGTCAAAACAGCAATTCTGGATTCTGTGCTTTGTTAATGATGATGAAGAAACCTCCTATTTATGGTTTGGGCTTTTGGCACGGTTGGCTCCTTGTTCTGCTGCTGTGGGAGGAGACAGTTGTGTATCCCTGGGCTGTGACATGATGGTCCTCATGGTGCCCTTCACCTTGTTGGCATCAGAGTTACACCTACAAGTTGTAAAAGAATTCATGAGCCCCACTTTTATACCACTAACCCATTTTTTTGGGAAACCCAGCAGGGAAATCTATATGTGATGTCAGTTGTTTTTTGACAAATTTTGTGTGTGTTTGTCCTTTTGAAATAGTTTCACCAGATCAGTGACTGTGACTTCCTTTTTCAAGGAAGAAACAAGTGCTTAAAATCCCTGATAATGGGATAATCATTAATTTAAACATAATATTGTGCTTCTTCTGTGGAGAAGTGCAGTTGTTCAGCCAAGATTTCTGTCCAAGGCCACTTTGTTCCTGGTTTTTTAATGTGGGTTTTCAGTTCTAGTGGAAGTGAAATGGATGCCTTAAAGGCTGTAAGTAATTTTGCTATCATGGAAACGCTTCAGCCAGGACTGGAAATCACTTTTCCAGGAGAATTTCAGAAGCACTGTCTAACATCCAGAGCAGAGAATATTTCTGTAATGGTTATGGGCAGAGAAATAACTCACATATGTTCTGTTTTTACAACTCCATCACAAAGCTATTACCTGTGTTTAGCAGCATTGCCTCTATTGTTTTTGGATTTGAAGAGAGCCATTACTTCAGGATCTTTTCATTGGAAAAAGGCAAAATGTTTCCTTTGGACTATTTAACAGAAACATAAACTCTTTGAGATCAATTAGAACATCCAATTACCTGCAGCTTTGCATGGGTTGAGTGTTTCTGCCTCGTGTGGCCATGAGCATTTTGCATTGCCAGCAGCACCAAGGAGGAGCTTTCAGAGTGTAGAACCTGAGCTGATTGTGGTCATATTCTCCTTGGAATTAAGCAAAATGATAAATGGTAATAAACTGATTCATTGGGGGGAAAAATATCATTCAAGAGTGTCTGCCCTGCTTGTAAGAATGGACCAACTGGGCAGTGATTATTCTGAAATGCTGTTGGAATATCGACCTTGGTGATCATTTCCCTTCCCAGTGGACACCTGAATAACTGTCTTTGCCTAAGGATTCCCTGGAAGCTGCACTCAAATCAGAGCAGCACTTCAGCATTTAACTCCTGACATTGTGACATCCATTAGGAGCACAGAGAGGTTGGAATTACCCTATTCAATCCGATTAAAGAGCCAATTAACTTGGAATCCTCTCCCTGTTAGTAACTAATACTAAATGACTCGACACCCTGGGAAAAAAACTGCAAACCACTAAAAAACCCAGCCCCAAACATTCCTCCCTCCTCCCCCTGAACTCTCACTATCACAATTAAGGAGCAAAGTGTCCCTGAAAGACATTTTAATTTTGTTTTCCCATCTTCCCAAGCCCCTACTTCTTGGCTTCCATCCTGAAACATGAGATCAATAACCCTTATAAATTCTTGTCCTGGCTTGGGAAAGTATTATTATTAGCACTTTAAACATCTAATCATTCTCCTAATCATTTTGCCCTTTGTATCAGTAACAATCTGGTGTCAGACAGTTCACAAAGTTAATTATTGTGATTTTCTTTCCCGTTTTAAACTTGGTGTCTCTTAATTCCACTGTGATCATTGAAGTGACTGTTTGACCTTATTTCACCTGTTTTCATAAATACTTAAGTCTGTCATGTCCATTCCTTGAAACACTTTGTCTGTACATGAAATACTGATCATTCTTTTCATTCCTTTCTTAAAGGGACCTTCAACATTTTCCTTATTTTTGTCTCATTAAGCCCTTCCTTTTTCTTTAATTTTGGAATGCTTGTTGTCAAAGGTCAGAATATATCAGCAACACATCTGAATTATTAATAATTAGCCATAATAATTATTTTTAGTCCTTTCTAAGGCATTCTCTGCAGAACTTCCCATCTCAGTTACCTCTTGAGCACCTTGGGCTGCTGAGCAGATGTTTCCTAATGAAGTGATTTTTCTTATTCTTCTGTAGAAAGAAAACAATGCAATAGAAACCCTCATCTCCTGCAGCCTTCTGAAGGCCAGGGGCTATTTGTGAATTTAACTTCAGTTACATCAAATGAAACAAATCTCTTCTGACCCTTGAGGAAGTCTCATCTTTTAGATCATAGGTCGCTTCTAAATATAGGGATGGGAAATGAATGTCTCCCTGGACAGATTATTCTGTCTCTGTCTCCTGCAAGGGGTTCCACAGTTCCCTTTGAATTGGGTGTCCTGCTCATCTCTGAAGGTGCAGTAAATAAGGGGATTAAAAAAATTCTATATATTACAC
>JAWWLZ010000025.1:2644874-2657838 GCA_035041345.1 Poliocrania exsul | reverse complement strand
GAATTGTTTAACCATTTAACCATCATGGCACTTCATAGAAAATAAGATCATTTGGGAGATAAATATATGTATACATCATATATTTAGTTTTGTTTCAAAACCATTTTGTGCAACAGGCAATAGCTTTTGCCTTGGGCTTTTGACTCTGATATTCCATTTATCTTCCCTGGAAATAATCACAGCACCAGCAACATCTGACGTGCCTGAAAGGGAAACAAACAGAAATGAAGCAGCTCAAGATGGAGCAGATCAAATTTTCAGATTTCTTCCAGCGACATGAACTTTGAAACTTGGTACCACACACCCATGGTGTGAATGTTTGCATGAGTGAACACAGACAAGGGCATTTATACCTTCTATTTTTTAAATAGATATGTATGTAATTTGTTTTTTTTTTCCCTGTGTGGGCACATGAGAAGTGTTGGAAAGCTCAGATAATAATATTTATTTATTCCTAATATTTAGCAATTAGGTATTGCCTCAGAGGTGGTTCAGAATCCTTCTGGTTTGGGGTATTGTTTTATTTGGGTGCTCCTCTGAGGAAGAACATCATCCTGTCTGTGCCTGCTGACACTCATTGTGGCAGATGTTATGACTCAGAGCAGACAGGAAAATTCAGATTTATATTTTCTTTTTCTTCTTCTTTTTTTTTTTTCATAAGTGACTTGCCCCCAGGCATGTTTTGACAGGGAGGATATAATTTCAAATTAAATGTGAATGTGGAGGTTTTCCAAAGCTACAAATTGCAGAGATTTCTCAGCATGACTCAAAGAAAAATAAAAGTCTTCCTGCTGCTGGGTTGCTGTGATGGGAGGGCAGTGCTGGGGTGCAGCTCTGCTACCAAACCCCAGAATTTATTGCCTTGGGATGAATTTGGACACGAGACAGGCAGTGTCCAGCAGTGAGCTGCTTTAACTTCATCCTTTAATAACCCTTTTCCTCAGTAAAACTCAGAAGCCAACATGCAAAAGCTGGTTTTTTCCATCTCCTTTCAGATGGTGACTGGTGGTTTAACACCTCCTTTCCCTGCTGTGTTTGAAATGCTCAGGGCAGCTCCAGTAGCAGCGAGCAGGTGTATTTTTAGGAGGAAGAATTTGGTCTGAAAGCATCCAGAGGATGCCAGAGGAGCAGGAAGGGCTTTTTGTCTGTGCCGAGGTGTTTGCTCTTCCCTTTGAAATGGGAGAGGTGCAATGAGGAGAGGATGCTCTTGTGGGATTTTGTAAACTATGTCAGTAAATCGGTGTCTGTGATTTATATGTCCTTTGAAGGAAGAGAATTTAACATTCCAGATCTAAAACATTTGAAAGTATTTCCTGAGTTTGAGAGCAGAGCTTTTTCTTCCTAATGGAGCAAAACAAAGAGAAACCCCCTGGTTCTTGCCTAAATCTCCAGATTTATGTCACATCCATAACAGGCTCAAGTTTGTGTTGTCTGGAGCTGATACTCGTGTGGGTTATGCCTTTCTGAGAACATAATGCCTTCTCAGACTTCACCTTTCATCTTCTCACCATTATTCTCTTTTTCACCTTTTGTTCCAGCTTTTGACCTTTGTTTTTCATCTCTTTCTCTGCTTCTCCTGCTTGAGTTTTCCTCTCCCTACCACTTCTGGATCTCAGGGCAGGTGTGGGGATGGTTCTGCAGCCTTTGGGATTGTCCCAACCACGACATCTTGGTGTTGATGTGGTGTCAGTAATAGGAGGGATGTGCTCAAGGACTTCTTCCATCAGGGTGCAACTTCAGCTGGGCTCTGTTAATTCCCACTTCTCTTGGAAATCATGGAATTGTGGCAATGTGGGTGCAGGTAGGATCTGTCCCTGTGCCTTGGCTGTGACATCTCATGATCCCTTTGGGAGCTCCCTCTGTGCCATGTCCACAAGGTTCTTCCTTGTGTGCTGAGAAAGCAGCACAGGAACAGAGTGAGAGCAAACTCTGCTAGTTTTAACCCCCAATAAGTCTGATGTCCTCAGGGAGAGCAGAGATTAAAGAGCCCAAATTCTCTGGGAGATTGTCACTTGGCTAATGATGATCGTAGCCTATGGCAGTCAGGGATGATATGGCTCATACTTAGCAGGGGTTGTGAACCAATTAGTCTGCTCAGCAAAATACTTGGTCCATTGGGTGCAAATGTTGGGAATATTTATAGGGCTGGCTATGGAGTCAGCTAATGAAAACTGGAGAAAGCTACTTAAGAGCCTGTCCTGGGCTCTGCAGAGGCCCTGAGATTACACAGCTGACAGATAAACAAATGTTTGCCCATGTAAATATTAGGACTCCAAGAACTCTTTCTCAGTTTCCTAGTGCTGTAAAATCAATTAGGGGTGATTAATACAGGCTGGAATCCTCTTCCCTGTGGAGAGAAGCTCAGTGGTGGCTGTCCATAGGCAATCTGCTGCAGGTTGGCTTCTTCCAGCTTTGCTTTTGGGGTGTCTCGTGGTCCAGGTGGGATGATGGCGGAGGATGGCACACAAGGTGGCCCAGGTAAACTGGCAGCATGAGAATAATTCAGCATATACTGATTCATTAACTGCTTAATGCTTGAGCTCTGGGTATTCCTGTTGCCTCCTTACCCAGTGAATCTCTGAGCTCCTGACCTGCTGAAACACAAAACCATCGCAGCTCAGCACTGGCAGCACAGCCTGGGCTGTTCCAGCACTGCTGTCCACCCCACTGTGGTACTGATGCAGAGTTGGGGCTTCCATGAAGTTGGAGAGGAAAGGCAGCAATTCATCTTAATTTACAGTAATTCATCTTAATTTGCAGGGTGGCTGAAACGTTTACAAGGATTCCTTTGTTGGCTTATTTATTCATTTGCACTTCATTTGAAATTTTCAGGGGTTTGCCCCTCTAATCTGAGGCCCCACTTAGCAGGAACTCTTCTGTTAAACAAGTCAGACAGGGAGAAAAACCCACAGACTTCCCTGGAAAAGCTTTTCCAGACCTCAGAATATCCGTTGCTCACACTGGAGACACCAATGTGGCTGCACATATTTTTACAGAGAAACTGCAAATAGAACAGCTCCTAACCCTTCTCCTGAGCTCCTGATGAAAATATTCTGCCTTGCTGTTCCCCAGCTGTTCTTTTACAGCAAGTGAGCAGTTGGAAATACAGCCATTTTGGGTTTCTCCACTTTATTTGAAAAAAATTAAATGTTAAACTGAAGCACTTATTGTGTTTGGCGAGCTCTGCACTAGGTCTTTGCTTAAAGAAAATAAGATATTATTAAAAGCCAGGTTGCAGATTGTTCTGGCAAGCACTCTGTGATTTTATTATTTTTATTATTATGTTTTTTACACCCTTTTGTGTGTAAAAGCTTCCTTATGCTGCTGCCAGTCTGGCTGTAAGTGGCTTTAAGTGCAGTGGGTTTTAGGGTACAGATGTTGTTTCTGATGGCTCTTATATATTGAAAATGACATAATGTCTTTTTTGATCCTGAAAAGCACAATTCCTATTGGTCCTGGTAATTGTGTTAATAGTGCTTTTTGTGGGGGGCTTTTCTCTTTTTTTTTCCCTTTCTGTTCATTTGTGTATCAGAGATGCAACATACTGGCAGTTAAATGGGGTAAAAATGGTCTTTTTGAGAGGACAGTCCAAGTCCATGGAGACTCTCCAGGGATCTCATTAAATCATTCTTTCCTTAATACAGTGTAGTGCAATATCAGCTATCAGGATCCCCACAGTGTGCTTTCCTGAAAGGTTAGTTTGCACAGAATTAATTGTCTAATTTTGCAAACAACCAGAGAACAGTGCACATTGATTTTTAGTTATTTATTTTGAGTCTGGTGTGTTGCTCTTGTGGATTCTGCTTCATATTTTCAGGTAGGTTTTACAATCCATCTTTGCTTCCACCACTTTGTCATAGCCCATATTGGATAAGAATCATGATTGATTCTTATCATTCTACTTTTTGTCCTTCCTTATGTAAGAATTGCTGTTAATGTAAGCAATAATTTTCTGCACAGTTTTTTTTTTTTGAACAACAGCAATATTAGGATGCATCAGAAAAGCAAGCTCAGGTCATGAAAGGCTTCAGTGGTTTAGAAGCTCCAGAGAGCAATCCTGAATGAGGAGAATGGATTTTCCTTTTCCTCAGAGGTCACCTGGTCTGTGTGGCACAGGAACAGCAGAGGGAAAATCAGCCTTGCACAGAACAAAGGACCAGCAAGTTGGAATCAATTGATACAGGAGCACAGAAAAATATATTTGAATAAAATCTCATGGGCTGTGCTGAGAATTAGGCTTGAACAGGACTTCAAATGTATTCAGAGGCTTTCTTTTTACAGTGAAGTTGTTGAAATATAATTTCTTCACAAACAGAAGACTTCTGTCTTACACCCATAGAATCATTTAGGTTGGAAAAGACCTTTAAGATCAGTGAGTCCAACCAACAATTTGTGTTTAGCCACAGAAAAATGGAGCTGTGCAGAGGATTCCTCAGCTGGCTTTGGGCAGGATGGTGCTAAAGGAGCTGCTGCTCCCAGCCAAGTGCTGCCAAATTCTGCCAGCTTGACCCCACTGCTGCTGCCTTCAGGGACATCCCCCTCCTGTTACCTGCTCAGGTGGGCAAAGGGAATGGACTTCTGCTGATTCCTGGGCCTGGCTGTGCTCCTGCAGCCTGCTGAGAGCCTTGCCCTGGGCATGGCTTGGCTCTGCAAGCCCATCACTAAATGGAGATATTTCTGCTGACATTGTGGCTGTTCACTGGCATCAGCACTGGCTGGAGGAGGTGGTGGCTGTGCCCTCAGCTGCTGTAAACTGAAGGACTTGTATCCTGAATCCAACATTGGGAGGGACCTTGGAGCTCATCTCATTCCAACCCCTGCCATCCAACCCTCCACTATCCCAAGTTGCTCCAAGCCCCATCCAACCTGGCCTTGGACACTTGCAGAGATGGGGCAGCCACAGCTTCTCTGGGCACCTGTGCCAGGGCCTGCCCACCCTCACAGGCAAGAATTTCTTCCCAAACTAATTTAAACCTCCTTCAGTTTGAAGCCATTCCCCCTTGTCCTGTCACTACCTGCTTCTGTAAATAGTCTGTCTCCATCTTCCTTTCAGGTGGAAGTTCAGGCAAAGGGAGTCCTTCAGCTGGGAATGAAAGGATGTAAAAGTGAAATACTTTGGTCAGTGTAGGTGAGGGAGACTAAGGCAGTGGGAATAGGTGAGAGAAGGGACAGGTCAGGATAGCTTTTTGGAGGGGAAAAAACCCCAAACAAAGCAGCAAAAGTATTGTCTGTTATAATTCAGAAAGTCTGTTAAGCTTGGATTTTATCTTTCATTTCTTATTTACATACACAGAACACTCTCCAGGTGCAAAGCACAACATTTTGTGTAAGAGTTGTGCACTTTGGACAAGGCTGCTGTCCCTCTTGTCAGCTTGTCTAGAAGGAGAAATAGAAAGGAAGTAAGGGAAAGGTGAGATTCCTTCATTAATTGTATTTTCAGCTTCTCTCAGAGAAGTTCAGGTGCAGTAGCTGTTCCAAACTGCTTTTGTAGACAGGCATTGTATCTCCCTGTTGGACACTGGAACTGAGAACTCCAGCCCAGGGGCTCAGTGTGGATCCAGCTCCCCCAGCAAAGGGGATGTCTCCATCCCCCTGGCATATCCCAGGAATTGCCCACCCTGCTGTGTGCACTGGGCTTGCCCAGGCCTGAGGCTGTTCTCTGCTGGGAGGCAGCTGGAATGGGACTGTGCCATGGTCCTGTGACAGGGGTTTGACAGCGTGAGGAGCCTTTGAGTGCCGAGTCCCATCCTGGCACCGCTGGTAACGTGCATGTTATTCTCATGTCAGTTGTTATCTCAGAGTGTTGACATCATACTCTAAATAACACTTAAGCAGGTCTCTTCCCATTAAAAGATGAATTCCAGACACAATTGAAGTCAATGGGGCCTTTGTCACTGACTTCAATAGGCCTCAGCTTCCTCCTCAGGACTCCATGGGAGGAAGAATAAATTGCTGCCGAAAATGCGACTGTGTCTGACATCCAGTGGGAAAGGATAATTAGCAGTCAGTCATGGAGCTGCCATCGTGGTTGTCTGATGAATAATAGAACTGAGTACAAGTGATATGTTGCTTTCCAAGTGGGTTTAGCAGATTAACATGAGTGTAGGCAGCCAGGAAATATGGCATGAAAACCAAGTGTGAGATTAGTTCTAGACGGTAGACATCAACTTTTCCGTCTGTCTGGCCTCCAAAACATACTGTGCAGTTTTATGTAAACACTGAAGTAGGAAGATGTTGGAGATCAAGAAGACAAAGTCTTGTGTAAACAGGCTTTGTGTCTTCTTTTTCTTGTTGATGTTCTTAGAAGAGCACAAGAGAGGTTTCAATGAAACCTCTTCTACCTTTTTCCTTCTTCTTCAAAATGCCTCTAGAGCTGGTGAGAGCATGAGTGGAGCTCTGTTATAAGGAGTTCAAGACCAGGCTGGATGGGCTTTTGAGTAACCTGGTCTAGTGGAAATTCTCCCTATCCTTGGCAGGGGGTTGGAACAAGATGATCTTTGAGGGCCCTTCCAACCCAAACCATTCTATGATGGTACAAGCATGAAGGACCATGTTCTATGGGCATGTGCAGCTTCCACATATTGAGGAAACCCTGGCTTGGAAACCCTGATTTCTAACAGAGAGATGGTTAGACCAGCTGGTGCAGTGGACTTTTGGATGGAGCCCAAAGATAGGTGCTGGATTTATGGATCTAATCCCTTGGAGCAAAGCGAGCAACAATTAAAGCAGAAGCAAAGCAGCCCAATGTAGTTTTAATCATTTGTCTCAGTTTGTAGTTGGTCTTAGCGCTGCGTGAAGCTTTGTGAGAGCATAAAGGCAGCTCTGTAAAGCCAGGGCTTTTAACTAGCCCTGTTTGTGTGTGTTGTGATTGGGGGAGCCATTGACTTCACATTCTTTCATGTTCTCTCTGTTCCCCTCTGGTTTGATGTTATCGTGCAGTCGTTGGAGCTGCGTATTAAACAAGAGGCTGCTTCAATATGGGATGATCAAAGGGCTGAGGGAACACAGGGCCATAAAGAATATATGGAGAGCTCTGGGAGAATGGAATTTAAAGGCTTTTTCAAGCTGCTTAATTCCTGCTTAGATTTCTGGTGCCACCAATAGGCAACAGTCCCTTTCTTTAAATCTTTTACTAAGGATTGACTGGCAGAATCCCTGTTTTACATGGGGTTTAAAGAGGAAAAGGCCACCCTGGAGGTCAAACCCCAGGAGATTTCCTCTAAGAGCTCATTGATTCTACTCGATTTTTGACTTGGAGAAAGACCACTCCTTCTTGGATACAAGTGCTTTAGTATGTACCAGCACAGAAGGAAGGAGCAAAAATGTAAGGGCAGGCAAAAAAATTAGAGAAAGATGCTCTGGGGCAGACAGACAATGATCTCAGTCTTGTGTCATTCAAACTGGTGACATTATTAGCTGCTGCTCCATGGGGGGGAAAAAAAAAGAAAAGTATTATTTTATCAGTCTTAGAAATGGATTATATTAGGAATGAAAGTGGGCAGAATAAAGATTTATGGCCCCATCCTCAGCCTGGGTAAACAGGCAGAGGACCTGTGCCTGTGTGGGGATGGAAGGACTGGGCTGTAAATGCTGGGGGTCTGGCTTTCCTCACATAGAGACATGAATTCAAGGTTGTTACTGTGACTGCATGTGCAAAGAACTGTCTTTTTTTTTTTTTCCCACAAAAAAAATGAAGATGAACATGTTTTACCTCTCTAACCTCATTATAGGGTTGGCTTTGTGAGTTGCCCAGTGCTGTGGTGGTGATTAGCAAAAACCTACCCCATAAGCAAACTCTGGATTTGTGCTATTACCCACTCCTGTGATATTTCAATCTGATTCATTAGAGAAATTAGCATTTTTATGGACTAATTAGGGGAAAATGTTGCTTGTACTCTTTCTGATATACAGAGATTTTTCACAGCTTGGTAAAGCCAACTAGGAGTGAAACATGATTTTCTCCCCCACGAAAAAAGGAAGAAAAGCAAAATGATGACTCAAATTAACTCAGAAAACTGGGGAAATTTGAACTAAAAAAATGGAATTAAGTGCAGGTTAGATTGCTGTATTATTGGCAATCTGTCCAGTTTTTTGAAGTCAAAATTCCAACTCTCTTTCAGCTATTTTGGTTCTTGAGGCTTAAAAATATTTTAAAATCTGTCAGTCAGTCACCATATTTTTTGTGACAGTTGCAAAATGCTCAGTAATGAGAATGAATAGTAATGAGTGCATTATTCAGCAGCTATAAATATCAATTGATTCTCGTTGCAAGTTTATATATTTATCAACTTGTATTTGAGCTTTTTTTTTCCTTCATCTTTTTTAAAACCAAGCTCAGGTTTTATTAGACCGTGGCTAACGTGTCTTGGTTTTCTTCACTAATGAACCACTTGCTTTTGAAGTTTAATTCTAAATATGCATGTGTGGCACTTGCTCCTGCTCTGCATTAGCCAGGAGGGGGAAAATGGGTGTTTCTGACTAAACATCTGAGGTCATCTCTTTTTTTCCCTCAGAGGGTGGAATACCATTATTTTAATCAATGCAGGCATCTCCTGGTTGGATCATTATGTTTTGATAGTGATCTTGCTTTACAGAGCAGCAAACCCCTCATTTTGGGCTTCTGCGGAGAAGGCAAAAATCTCCATCTTGCACAGAGGGTGGAAGTTCAATTAGGCATTTTGGTGTCATGGGAAGTTGATGGTGGTTTAATTGGCTCCAGCTGACTGGCTTTCAGGCCATGATGTTCTTCACCTGCAGTTGGATGCGTCTCAAATATGTATGGAATTTTGCACTGCATTTGAAAATGCTGCATAAAGTCAGAATAATTATTTCCAAATGATACTTTACGAGTGAATGCACTATGATAAGTACAAGGGAAGGAGAAAGCATTAAAATTGGAGAATAATTTAAGTTGGAAGGGACCTTTGGAGGTTGTCTGGTCCATCCTCCTGCAGAATGTAGACTTGACTTTGAAGTTAGATCAGGTTGCTCAAGGTTTTGTCTGGGTGAAAGCAGCAATTAGCCTTCTCTCTCCATGCTACACAAACACAGTTCTCCATCATCTTCTCCTCAGTTATTGTGCTGCAGCCTCTTCATCATCTTGGCTGTCTGCTGAAAATGTGCCAGTTTGTCAGTGTTTTGTAACAGAGAAACCAAAAGTGGAGAGTGTTCCAGATCTGCTGCCTCAAAGTCCTGCATGAGGAGTAAGAGTTGCTTTCCTTGACGTGGAGGCTGTTCTGCTAATGCCACCCAGCCTGAGGTTGGCATCCATCCCCACTGCTGCCAGCTCCTGTGCAGCCCCCAGCCTGGCTGGCCTCCCCAGAGCTGCTTTCTGCACTGTGGCTTTCCATTTACAGAGTTTTGTGCCTGCTTTGGCTGAATGTTGGAAGTTTTCTGTCAGCTGCCCTGCTGAGACACCACTGAGAGGCTGTTCCACTCTCCAGCATGTCAGGAGTTCATCAGCTCTGGTGTCATCTGCAGACTTGCTGCTCTCATTGCCTCAATTGTTAATGAAGATACTAAGTGGTTAAACAAATTGCCTTCCTGAAGATTTGTTCTGTAATCTCTGGCTTTGCTGTGAGGGATCCAACCAGGCAGTTGGATGTTGGTGTGTGTTGCTCCTTTCTGAGGATGGTTCAAAGGAGTTCCCTTTTCCAGTCACCAGAAGGATCCCCCCACTGCCACAACATTTCAAAGACACAAAGAGCAGCCTCAGAATGAAGTCAGTCTGTTTTCTGCACACTCGGAGACTTCACTTTGATAAGCTAATTCCTAACAAAGTCCTCCTCTACTGTAGATCAGACTTCCCTACCCCACACAGAGCCATCAGGACCATGGACCTGGGCAGCCTGAGAGGAGGCCTTGCCCATAAAGACTGAGGCAAAAACATCATTGAATTCCTCACCCTTCCTTTATACCCTTTGTCAGTGGTTTTGTTCACATATCCAGGAGTGGCCCATGTTTTCCCTGGTCTCTTGTTGCAGCTGTGCCTGTGGGTGAGCCTTTCTCATTGGCCATGCCATCCCTTGCCAGTTTTAACTCCCCCTGGGCTTTGGCTTTCCTAATTTTTTTCCCTGCAGTTTGGGCAAGGCTTCTGTAGTCCTCCTGAGCAGCCCCCACTCCACCTTCTGTTCCCTTCTGTCTGTGTTTGAGCTCAGTCAGGGGTTCCATGTCCAGCCAAGTCATCCTTCTGTCACGTCTGCTCCCCTTCCCACTCATCAAGGTGAGTTTTTCTCATGCTTTGAGGATCTTTTCCTTGAAGATCAAGGAGCTTTCCTATGCCCTTCTGCACCCCAGGGCAGTCATCCATGGCACCACCCCTTCTGTCTCTCTGAGGAGGCCAAACTGCTCCCCTGAATTTCACCATCAATATTATCTTTGCTGTGCTCAGGAAATCTCAGTTGCTTGTGCACAACCAGTGCCACATTTGCAGACATCAGGGTGTTTAAACTCCCCCAGAAGACCAAGGCCTTTGATTGTGAAGGCTGAATAAAGTTTTATCCACTTCCAGCTCTTGCTTGGGTGGTGGGCAGCAAACCCCCCCCCAGCAGCATCCTCCTTGTTGGCCTTTCTTACTGACCCACAAGCATCAGCTCCCACCAAACCCATCACCCATTTCAAGCACAGCCCAAAGCATAAAAGTTGAGAATTAATTCTGACTCATTAGCCTCTTCTGAGGAATATTCTGTTTTCTGGGCATTGTTTTTAACAGCTTTTAATCCTACACAGAGTCTATTCCAACAGGTATACTTTTCTGAACCTATTGGACTTTAAATAGTTGCTTACCTTAATAACTTAAGCATATCCTTAATGATCTTTCGTGGTGGGGGATTGTGGTAAAAAGTCTTTGTGCCTGTCTATGGACAGAAGGAGTTAACACCCTTCAAGCCTTAAGTGCTGTCATTGAATTGATGTAGTTTTTCAGTTGCACTTTTCTCCTTGTGCTTCCAAGAGCTCTGAAGTTGCAGTGCTGGAATGGCCCCTCCTGCCCCCAGCTGTCTCAGTGTTCATCCAGTGCCCTGTGCTGTTCCTTGGGCCATTAGCCTGGCACTCGGAAGTTTTATTTCTGGCTCTGCAATTATCCCTCTGCTGCAATTTCCTTATCTGAATTGGCCATAACAAAGCTCTCCTTCTCTGCAGAAGGGTTTGAGATTTCATGATGAAAAATGCTGTCTGAGGGTTCAGTGTGAACAAACCTCACTTTGTTTGCATGGCTTGATTGGCTTATAAACAAGTTGATGACCAAATCAAGGTTAGAATAGAGCAAATGAGATCTAATGAACAACTTCAGACTATTGACTTCACTTTTTCCCTTCTGTTTGAATGTCATTAACTTTTATAAGTCATCCTCTAGAGAAATTTTTAGCCTGTAAATCATTTGCCAGTTGGGTCTAGAAGTCTTTTAGTTTGCTTGTTTGTGGCTTTGCTTATCATTTTAGATGTCAAATAAGTTACTTATTGGTTTGTATGATCATTAGCAATCTGAACATGGAATCACATATTATGAGGTTAAGTTTCCAATTTCAGTGTTGGACAATATCCAGGTGCACTGACAGGGCATTTCCAGGAAAAAAAAAAGATCCTGAAAATTATAAATTAACACTAAACTGTCTTTGCAACAGGAAAAAATATTCCTTAATTAAAACCATAGTCTAAATTTGTTGTGAAGAGGGAAGCAGAAAAACTGATTATTCTTAAATAAATTTCAAGACCCTTGGTATGTTATTTGCACTTGGTGCCATGGGTTAGGTCCTTCCGAGCTTTTGGAGTTCATGTATTGGGGCAGCTGACACATGATGGGCTTTGTATTGTGCAGTGAAGAAGAGCATCCTCAGGTAAACTTACATAATGCATCGAATTTCTAAGGAAATATTAGGGAATATTTTGTCTGGTGGTGTAAATAAAAGTAACTTTAAAAAATCTGCATTACTTTCTTTCACTTGGAGGCTCTTTACAACTGTTGTGACAGGGCAAGGGGGAAGGGCTTCAAAGTGAAAGAGAAGAGGCTGAGATTAAATATTTGAAGAAATTCTTCCCAGTGAGGGTGGGCAGGCCCTGGCACAGGTGCCCAGAGAAGCTGTGGCTGCCCCAGCCCTGGGAGTGCCCAAGGCCAGGCTGGACAGGGCTTGGAGCACCCTGGGCTGGTGGGAGGTGTCCCTGCCCATGGCACTGGATGGGCTTTAAGGTCTCTTCCAACCCAAACCATTCTGGAATTCTCTGATTCTATGATAAGATTTGCTCCAGAGTGTCTGAGAACAGCCACGTGTTCTGACACAGGGGTGTGAATAGTTGAAAGCCAATTTATATCTGAAACCCCCCAGAATTAAGTTTCCTGACTGTTTTCATTCCTGAAACCCCAGTGGTGTGATGGGAATTCATGGTTTTCATGGAAAATGGTGGCTGTTTTTCATCTGGCATGTAGATCCTCACAGTCCTGCCTTCCCTATCCAGGAGAAATCCTTTTCTCAGCCCACATGCTGCTCAGTGCAAGGCTGTAACACAGCCTTGTGCATTAGAAGGTTATTAAAACCAAGTGAAAGTGCTCTCTATACCTTGGGGGCCTTAAATGCAGAATCATTCTAACTAATAGGCAGGTACTAAGTGTGCCAAATTTTACCCCAAGGTCCACGTGGGGCAGTTTTGCTCCCTGACTTTTATTGACTATCAGGATTTATCACCCCAGGAGGGAAATATTGGCAGAGGTGATTCTGTGCCAGTCACAGATTCCCTGAAGGGACCATAACACCTGGTGTGGGCTGTAAATTTGAGCTCAATACAGGCATGCAAGTCATGCTGAACATTCATCTCCTGTGATGTGTGGCAGAGCTGGGCGAGTGTTGGGGTGGGCAGAGCTGGGCAATGTTTGGAGTGGGCAGAGCTGGGCGATGTTTGGGGTGGGCAGAGCTGGGCAATGTTTGGAGTGGGCAGAGCTGGGCGATGTTTGGGAGTGGGCAGAGCTGGGCGG
>JAWWLZ010000025.1:2580109-2591958 GCA_035041345.1 Poliocrania exsul | reverse complement strand
GGGCTGGAAGGGACCCTAAAAATCATCTCCTTCCACACACTACCATGGGCAGGGACACCTCCCACCAGCCCAGGTTGTTTCAAGCCCTGTCCAACCTGCCCTTGGACACTCCCAGGGCTGGGACAGCCACAGCTTCTCTGGGCACCTGTGCCAGAGCCTGCCCACTCTCACAGGGAAGGATTTATCCCTAATATCTAATCTAAACCCTGAGACCCAAAACTCCCACGTGCCCTGCAATAATTCCATGAACTGAGAGTTGCTGCAGCCCTGGAAATAAGGCAGATCTGTTGTTCTCCTGCTCAGGACCAAGGATGAAAGCATCGAACCCCTCTCAGCGTTCCGCTACGAGTTAAACCAGAATGGCACCCTGGAGATCAAGCACACCAACAAGGAGGACTCAGGATCTTATGCCTGCTGGGCTGAAAACTCTGTTGGGAAAAGTGCAATCACTGCCAATCTGGATATAAGAGGTAAGGCCTCACTTGTGAGCAGAAAAGCCTTGCACAAATGCTAAGGTGTCATATTTACAAATATTTGGTATATAGCAATTAGTAAATATTCAGTCCAGGATGCAGGTTTGTTTGGTTGTTGTGGTGTGTTTTATTTGGTTTTTTGGTTGTTTGTTGTGGTTTTTTTATTTGTTTGTTTGTTTGTTTGTTTTTTTCCCATGAGGCTATAAATTATTAGATTACTATGACCTGGAATTGCCCCAGGTCTCATATATGCAGTCTTTGATATTGTCCCCACTTTTCTGTTGTTTTCATACAAGATGATCACTTTCTTCTTGACACTTGCAGAAGCTGCATAAGCCACCAAAACTTGCAATTTTCATCCCAGATCCATTAACTGTGTTCTATTGAAAGGATTTTCCCCTCCTTCTTGCCATTGGTTTTGTTTCACTCAGAGCAGGTTCTTACCTGATCCTTGGGAACCCAAAGCCCTCCCTGTGCTCATGGACTTGGTGGAGTCCTCTCTGAACCAGACAGAGCTCCTGCTCCTCCATCAGCCTTGGGCTTCCTCCTTCCCTAAAGCTGCTTCCCACCTGTTGGTCCAAAGGAACATCCCAACCTGGATTAAATTCCACAGCAGACACCAAGTGTGTTGCAGCAGGAGGAGTTGGGGGTGCTGCTGTTTTAAGGACTTTGACTGGGCTGTTGCCTGTTGGCTGATAAATATCTGTATATAAAGCAAAAAATGACTGAAATGTGTTTGCTTATAAATTTTAGATCCACACCTTGTGCTCCAGTCCTGTTTTAAGGGGTTTATGTGGCAGGTTGGCAGCAAAGAGCTTCTGTTGAGCACACAGGCTGCGTTTAGTGGGTTTTACACAAATTTAGTTAGGATTTATGGCTTGCCATTAAAAAAACCCTTAAATACTCAATTAGCAAAGTCCTCCAAAAGTCTCTGCAATGCAGGTTTGCTGTGACAAACCTGAAGACAAAAGCCCACTCTCTTTGTGTTCTATTTCCACCCACTCCCTTGGCTTTGTCAATTTTCCAGTGTTAATAAACATGAAAATGCACAAAGAAATTCTCACAGAGCAACGTTTCCCTGCACAAATAAATTCAGCTAAGTGCCTTCTCCTTACTTATTCATCTGTTCCTGCATTTGGATTACAGTCAATTAAAAGAACAAACTTGATTGCAATAATTTTTTCTCACTTGACTTTAATAAGCTTGTAATTTTTCTTGGATCATTGCCAAAGCTTATTTCAAATGGCAATTAGACATAAAAATCATATTCAAGCCTTTTTTTTTTTTTTATCATCCATTTCATGACAGTCTGCTAACAAGGATTTTCACCTGTGACTTTTTTTTTGTGGATTTTTTTTTTTTCTGGAGCTCTTTGGTTTGGAGTGAACTGAAAAAATATTTCAAGCTAAAAAATATCTCAAGTTAAAAATATTTCAAGCCAAAAAAACATTTCAAGCTCAAAAATTGAATCCTGGCAAATATCTCTTTCAAAACAAACCATCCTTCCCCTGAAGTGTTTGTATATTTAACAAAAAAAAAAAAAAAAAAAAAAAAAAAGGACATGATTGTTGCTCCTAAGGTTGATTTTTTTATATACGAAGTGTTTGGTGAAAATTTGATGTAATAGTCTCTCTTCTCCCCTAATCAAAGTGTTTTTCTGTGATCAATCAGATGCTACAAAACTTGCTGTTACTCCGAAGAACCCCCAAGTGCTGAAATCACATTCAATTTTATTGAAATGTCAGGCTGAGTATGATTCCCACTTGAAACACAGTTTTAAATTATCCTGGAGGAAAGATGGAGATGAGCTGCCAGTCAACAGCACTGAGAGTGGCAGGTGAGTGGGGAGGAGACAGAGTTGGGACAGGAGGTTCACTAAACATGAGCCTTAATAGCTTGAAATGCAAATTTGGGTCTGCAAGAATTCTTCATGGGATGCATGAATAGATCTGCATTTTATACATATATAAATATAGATGCAACCATATGAAGTTTGAGCCATGGTTGGTAAATGATTTGGGGGTTTATTTACTCTCTCACCCTCACAGCAGAATATAGTAATATATATTTGTATTTATATACAACAAATATAATATATAAATAAACATATAAATGTATATGTATAAATAACGTTAACATTGGTTCAACCCAAAGAGCCCCAATGCAGTCAACTGGGAGGTTGTTTCTCCACTTCAGTGTAATTATTATTTTTCTTTATTTTACACCTGTTTGACCAAAGCAAAGTCCTTGTAATGTTGAAGTGACTGGAAAACAGATTTCTGGGATTCTGCCTAAAATCCTACATGTTAAAAGCAAGAGGTTTGCCTGCATATGAGTGTAGGACTTGGAAGTCCAGGCTCAGTTTTTCCCCTATTTCTTGTGTTTCTGTTGACCTCAAGGGGATGGAGCTCAGCCTTTATTCCGTGGGAGGGGTCCCACAGTGCTTAATCAGATGTCTTTATTAATTACCACAAAAGAGAGATGGTTTCCTGCATCCTGCAGTGCTGGAGAGGCTGAAGATCCTGCTGAGCCCACGTAGGGTGGGGAGGGAGTGCCAGGCAAATCCCATGTCTGCCACAGGGCCCATGTGCCTGGATTAATGCCCATTTCCCCTGGGCACTGGGCATCACACAAGTGGGTTGGGAATGCTCAGCTTTCCCCAACCCTTTCCAAAGTTCCAACATAAAGCCCCTGCATTTGCCTCATTAATGCCATGCCAGAACCCTCTGATTCCAACACTCATCCCATGCATATCAATGGGGTTCCTTTCAGACCAGGATTGACACACCAACTTCCAGCCACAGAGGCCAAAATGCTGCAAAACACAAACAAAAATCCCCAGCACAATGTATAATACAACTGCAATTATGTTTTAAAGCATTGCCTGTTGTGCAATTATGTCATTCAAAATGTCCTGTTACCAAGGTTTTTTTGGGAACAATTTTTCAAATGCGTCTGTTTTATTTATGTTATAGAGTCTTCTCATCCTTTCTTTTTTTTCTTTTTTTTTTTTTTCCCCCTGTAGGATAATTCTGGACAGAGACACACTGTTCCTCTCCAGTGTGATGCTGGAGGATCAAGGAGTTTACACGTGTGTGGCCAGCACTTCCCTGGACTCTGTCACAGCCGAGACGCAGCTGATCGTTCTGGGTAAGAGCTGATTTTCCAGCTGTTCACACAGCTCCAAATGCCATTGCAGAACTCCTGCTTTCTCCCTTCTCCTGTCCAGTTCAGTTACAAAGCCTCAGGAACCCAATTTCACATTCTCTCCCTCCTTGCCCCCAGCTGTGCTGTCCCTGTTTCCCCAGGAACATCAATGCTGACACAAAATTTTCATCTCTAAGATGAGGCAGCATTTTTTTTCCCACTTCAGGAGTCCCCACAGGGGCTGTAGGAGTTGGTCAGGTTGGAAGGTCTAACAGCATATTAAGAATGGCTGTGCTGCTGCTTTGAAACCTTTGCTAAGTCCTTCACCCCACTTTGCTGGAGATTTCCACCAGAATTGAACAATTTTTTGAAGGACACAAGGCCAGTATTTGGATGTCCAGCTCCTCTGAAGATCAGTGCAAGTTAAGCTCCTAATAGGACTAATTATCTCTGTGAATCTCAGCATAAATTATTGTCCAGTGGCAAAGAGCAAGTCCACAGGAGAGAAAAGCCTTGACCCGCTGGGTCTGAAGCTTGACCTGCTGTGAGCATCCTTCCAGCCTTCATCCCTTGCTGAAGCAGCACCTGGAATTCAGGGGGTGCACCTGTGGAATGATGTGTAGCCCATTGCACATGGACCCCTAAGGCATCACCCAGCAACTAAAATTTTGTGAACAGTTTTGCATCATTTTATTGAGGTTAATTTTTGCTTCATTTGACAAGTTTAGTTATTTCTGGCAGAGATTGCAGCAAGAAATAAGTCAGTCTGACCTTCAGGATGTTTTTGCACTTTAGAGGCGTGATATTTTTCAGTAAATAGTAAATTAAGAGGATGCTGTGCACATTATTTATGGCACTGTATAATTCAAAATGTTTGTAGGCTATTAATTACATTACTTGTAAAAATTTCATAAAGCACTTTATTCCTTTTTAGAAAGGTGGTTTGGGGAAGAAGAGAAAGAGTTTTGTGCTCTTTTCTCCTTGTTTATTGTATATAAGAAAGGTCTTGCTGAATATGCAATATCTGTTATTTTCCAAATGAAAAATTCAAGTTTCTTTGCAATGAAGACTTGTGAGATGACTAAAGGACTAAACATGGCACAGTTGGAGACACCAGAATATGGGCAACTGAGAGCAAAAGAAATATTCACTTAGAATATTTCTAAGTATTTGTTGTATATTTAATGAACAGGCAGAGGACTGAGTACCTTTAGGATTCACCATCAGCATCTTTAAATTAATATACTGAAATTTAAATGGATATACTCCAAGAATAGAACAGCAAAATTCCTGGAGATCAAACTAGGCTTTCCTGATTTTTCCCATGTACTACAGAAATAGGGGGAAGAAATGCAAAGAAAAGTAAAACTAAAAAAACCCAACCCAAATTTAAAGTTTTCTGATAGACCCTGAGATAAACAAGGAATTAAAGAGTTGTTTAGATTGAAAAAGATCTCCAAGACCTTTGAACCCAGATGTTGAGCCAGCGCTGCCAAGGCCACCACTAAACCATGTCCACAAGTGCCACAACTACACATCTTTTGCAGACCACCAGAGGTGGTGACTCCAGCACTTTTTAAAACAAGAAAACACAATATTGTTGTTTAAAAAGTTTAGTACAAACACAGTTAATTTCTTTCACAATGACAGAGACAGTCTGGGGTTGAAGTAACTTGTTTTCCTGTAAGAAAGGACATTGTCAGCCAAAACTTTAGTTGAGAATTAGGAGGGGGAGGTCAAAGACCTGAAGTTGTGCAACCACATTTCCTTGGCCTGCACATTTTTGAGCTGTTGAAACACCAGCCCTGGTTAAGGGGGGAGTGTGTGGGTGATTTTGGGAGGGTCAGGGGTGACCACCAGCCCCCAGCAGCAGAAATGACTGTTTCACATCAGGCCCAGCAACATTCCAGTCACCAAACTAATCCAATACAATCAAAGTGAGCTCTGGCACCAGAGCTTGGGGCTTCTATAGCCTCCAAATTGTCCCCAGGAGGTCCAAGTGCAGTCATCACACCCACCACCACCACCTCTGCTTCTGATATATTCTCTAGACAGCACTAGTTGAGCTGGCAGGTAATTAATTTTCTTGTTTCCTATTAATACAGGTCCCTATGGCTGGGATAATGAATGTTACCCCTTTACTCATCCTCTGAAAGGCCAAGTGCAGTAACTGTCAGAGCTGAGTCATCTTCTCCCACTCTGGTTTGCACCAGAGGAGATCCAAGAGATGCTGATACAATTTCCTGCTAAGAGCAGTGTCAATGTCTTTAATGATTAAATAGATCTTGGTGTTGATTTGAAAAGAAAACTCTTGATTCAAGCAGAGTAATGAGAATAGATGGAGATGAATTTGAGAGGAATATTCTGTTTATAAGGGAAAAGTCAGGACCAGAATCACAGAATATTCTGAGCTGGGAGGGACCCACAGGAATCATCCAGTCCAACCCTGAGCCCTGCACAGTACCATCCCCAAGAGTCACTCCCTGTGCCCCAGGGGATCATCCAAACCCTCCTGGAGCTCTGGTATCCTTGGGGTTGTGCCCACTGCCCTGGGGAGCCTGGGCAGTGCCCACCACCCTCTGGGGAAAGAACCTTTTCTAATGTCCAACCTAACCCTCCTCTGACACAACTTGAGGCCATTCCATCAGGTTCTGAAAACTCGGCGTGGTTGTCTGTAATAAAAGGGAATTTCCAAAGCAATTCCCACTTCCCTCATTTTGTCCATTTTGAAATCAAAAGCTGTTTTACCACCATCTTCACTGAGCTTGCTGTTCCAGCCCTTTAGAAAACACTTTGACAAACAGAAGCAGCTTGCTGTGCTCCTGACACTCCTTCATTGTTTCTCAGATGTTCCTGACCCACCAGAAGACCTTCAGCTCTCGGACAAGCAGAACCGAAGCGTTCAGCTCTCCTGGACAGCTGGGTCCAGCCATAACAGCCCTGTGAATGGTATGGAGGACTCTTGGGCATCCTCTTGTACTGTTCCTCACCCTGGCACGTCCTAGCAGTTGGGAGGAACAAACCCTGCCCACAGCCACGCTTAATCCCTTTGACTATGATTGTTGTAAGTCATTGTAAGATATTTCTAAGCTGTTTAAACAAGCTCTGCCTTTTTTCCTTCTGTTTTTGTTCCTTTTCCTGCCCAGAGTCCATTATAGAGTTCGAAGAGAACTGGTGGGAGCCTGGCAGGTGGCAGGAGCTCACCAGAGTGCCCGGGGATGCCACCACAGCCCTGCTGTCCCTGTCCCCTTACGTGAACTACCAGTTCCGTGTGGTGTCCGTGAACGCCGTGGGCAGGAGCCAACCCAGCCAGCCCTCCCTGCGCTTCTCCACACCTCCAGCTGGTAAAACACGGGGGCTGGGTGGAGGGAGACACCCACAGGTCCCCCCAGAAATGGGTGGAATGAGACAACCACAGGTTCCCCCAGAAATGCCAAGGCGCTGGAAAGAATCCAAGGTTTATTCTGAAGTTGAGAACACTAAAACTTTAAAAGGAAAATCTGGACCTCTTGTTCCTTCAGGGCTTTTTCTCTTCTCTGTCCACCCCCAGCCCTCTCTGGGCCATGGACATCTTGTAATATGTCTATGAGCATTATATCCCTCCTCACATACCAAAGAGAGAGAGGCTGCAGCTTTCTCTGGAGTGCAGAAGGAAAAGGAAGAATTATCCAACTATTTTTTGAGGAAACTAAGACAGGAAGGTCTTCCTGAGCAAAACAAGTTCTGACTCCTTATTACAAACTCTTCCAAAAGGGTATTTATTCTTACAGTAGTTTACTGAATATTACCATTTTTAGTGTTTTCTGGGAAAACTCTGCCCTCCTGAAGAAATCAAGGCCACTTGTGCTGCTCAGTGACAGCCCAAGGGATTATTAAATGTAGGTCTTGTGGTGGGAAACACCCGCAGCTGGTTCACTGGCCTGAAATAACCCTCAGCATTTCTGAGGGGCAGGTGACCACTTTAATGAAGTTTATTAATGAAAGCAGCACTTTTTTTAGAGAAATAAACTCAGCTCATGAGAAGGCATTGTCAAACATCTTCTGCTATTTTATAAATTAATGTTAATTAGATGGAACCCATGCTGGGGTGAGTTCTTCAGTGATTGGTAGAAACAGAGGAGCCCAGCAGTTGCACATTAAATGGCCAGGCATAGTTTCAAGCATTTGGTGTGTGCTTAGAACAAATCTAAATTTTAATGACCCAACTTGCTGTGCTACATAAAATTCCAGAGGATGCCAAAGGGAAGAGTCCAGGCTGCTCTGTTTTTCCTGCTTCTGGCACTCCACTCTGCTGGTTTTCCACCTTTAAAGCCCTTTTGACAGCCCTTCATGGACAAGCAGGTGCTGGAGAGGAGCTGAGTTTACAGGGAGCCTTTCAGCAGCACTGAGCTTGTCAAAAATCTTCATTCACAGAGCATTTCACTGTGGCAGAAGATGTTGTCTCCCTGAAAGTCATTTTAGAGGCCAACTGCATTTGCATTTCTTGGCATTTTTCTCTTTTTTTAACCCCCTTTACTTCAATTTCAGGTCCTTCTTCAGCTTTTCAGCTGTTTGTGTCCCACTAATGTTGCACCTTCTGTTTGCTGTGCCCACAGGGAGAGAAATCTCTCCCTGATAATCCTCCTTCATCTGGTGCTTTCAAATCCAAAAGTCACAGTTCCATGTCAGCTGTGGCTCAATTCAACAGGGGCACTTAGGAATCCAAACTGCATACACAGCTTGTTTTGGTCACATCAGCTTTGCTGATCCAAGTAATTAATCTCATGTGTGGTTTTTGTTTAGGTGTCTTTCACTCATAGAGACACCAGAAATGGGTTTGGATGCTTGGTTTGCATTTAAATGCAAAATGAGAATAATGCCAGGATATGCAAAGTAATTTTGTCCCCTGTGTGGTTCCAGCTCCAGACAAGAACCCAGAAAACATCCGAGTTGAAGCTTCTAAACCAAATGAGATGGTGATGAAATGGGAGGTAAGACCAACGAAGCTAAAAATTCTACAATACTGTAAAAAGCTTCTGTCTTCAACCATCAGTTTCTAAAGCAGCAAGGAATTGATCATGCTGTGTTTTTCTTGTTGGATTATAATTACATTTAAAAAAAAGTAACAAATCTTGACTTTATCTCCCCTTCTCCTACCCCTGTTTCTAGGAAATAATAGCAAATTCTATAGGTAGGATCCTTTGTTCTTCTGAAGTCAAAGGTAAATGTGACTTCAATGTCTTCTGGATTTTCTCCCCCAGTATCATTTTTTTTTTCAGAAGGCAGTTTTTATGTCTAACTTCACAGGATATTAAAAAATATGGAAATCCTCTAAAGCACAGTGAGAATTCCCCAAAATTTGTTCATCTGTGCTTCTTGTACACAACAAAGTGCTTTAAATAATTGTGGTCTTACCCTGCTCTGCAGGAGGAGCAGCCAGTGCCAGGGAGGGGATGGGGGACTTGTGGCCTCTGCCCTTCCAGCCTGGAGGTTAAAAAATCCCACAGATCACTTGTCCAAGAGAAGGAGCTTGAATTTTTACACCATGAACTGAAAGACTGTGGATAAGGCTCCAAATCATATGATGTGCATCCAAGGAATTGTGTATAAGTCTTGAGGAAGGTTTCCAGTCTTCAGATTTCCTGGTTTTAAGTTTAAAGGTTCTGTGCCAGCAGTTGAGAGAGTTGGATATTCCTTCATTACCACAAATTTCCACAACTGGAAGGAAGCCTGTTTTTGTTGTGGCTGGAATTGCACACAATTTGCATGAGATTTACTTTTGAATCTGCTGCTCACAGCAAAGAACAATAAATGTTTCCTCAGTGTGAACTCATGATTTAGGTTGTAATTAAATAAAAAAGGAGATGGCCCCCTATCCACTGACTGGGATTTGAATGGGATGTGACACACCCCAGGTCAGGGAAGACAGTCCTGCCTCTCAGAAGAGGTGGAACTTGATGATCTTGGAGGTTGTTCCCATCTTTAATGCTTCAGAGTGGTAATACCAGTGTTTTCCCTGGGAAATGCTGGTATGGCATGAACAGAACCAAGCTCTGTTCCTCACTGGGAAGCCCTTAAATCACTGCTCAGACCAGGCAAAAGTGGAAGTGAAAGCTGAGACTGAAGGCAGAGAATGGGATGAAAGGCTTTGATAAATCTTGTTGAATCATTAAAATGCTGTAAACAGGATATTTATTTATTTATGGCGTTTCCTGTGTGCTTTTCAGAGGAACTGCTGGGCACTGAACATGCTATTTCTGACAGGCAAAAACTGCAAAATGATGTTAATCTGCCTATTTTGGATTAAGAGACCAGCTGAGCATTAGTGACTAGATTTTCAGCTGAGGATTTGCAGCATTAAGAGAGATCAAAATAGGAGTCAAGCAGTGCTCCAATTTAACTCTAAATGAGAAGTTATTTTTTAGTAGGAATTTTTTACTTCTTCAGCTCCTCTTGCAAATCTCATTCCCTGGGATCTTTGCCATGGAGGTGATTCTCACAGTGAGGCCCAATTGACCAACTGCTTTGCCACAGTCACCCCAAATGTCCTCATACCCTCAGAGCAGAGCAGTGGGGATTGTTGCAGAACCCCCAGATTTAGGTCCCCCCGTGTATGAGAAGCATCACTTTCTGCTGGTAGAGGATGCCATTTCATTTCAGATCTCTGTGTGCAGCTTGGATATTAATTATTACATATTTCTATCTACCAGCTGTTGTATATTTAATATTGACAATCTATAGTTCAAATATTATTAAAAAAGGTACATGTTGGGAAACATCTTCAGCTGGTTTAGAGGACTGAAATAACCCTCAGCATTTTTGGTGGGGCAGGTGACCACTTTAATTAAGTTTATTAATGAAAGGAGCACATTTTCAGAGAAATGAACTCAACTAGAGAATGTCTCATGACAAGCCATTGTTATACTTCCCCTAATATTTTATAAATTAATGTTAATTAGATGGGAACCATGCTGGGATGAATTCTTCAGCTGATTGTAAAAACGGAGTAGCCCAGCAGTTGCACATTAAATGGCCAGGCACAGTTGCAAGCATTTGGTGTGCACTTAGAACAAATCTAAATTTTAATGACCCAACTTGCTGTGCTACATAAAATTCTGAGATAAAAATGCAGATTTTATCTTTGCTAGAAGGCACACTCAGCCTTATGCCAAAGCATGCAATTTAGTTGTGCTAAAGGCGTGTGGTTTTACATCCCACAAGGAAACCTGTGGCAAAACAAAACCTGATGCATGTAGGATGCAGAAATATGTCTACTAACAATCTGGTTTTAATCCAACTGCTTCTCTGCCTCTCACCCAAGTCAATGTAATGGCTTCTCTTGAAGTCATGACATTGAGAAGTCATGATATTGAGAAGTCATGACACTGTTCTCCGAGTCATCTCCCAATGAACATGACAGCGAAAAGTTCAAGCTTTCTTGTATCTCCTTTTTGTAACACCCTCCCCAGAACTGCTCCCCCCTCCCCTCAGCTGCAGCAAAGGCAGACAAGGTCTCCTTTCCCTTTTCCAGCCGCTGAATCCCTTGGAGACGAACGGGCCGGGGCTGGAGTACCGTGTGAGCTGGAGGCAGCACGGGCTGGGCACCGACTGGAGCGAGGAGACGGTGAGGAAGCACTCCCTGACCGTGAGGAACACGCCCACCTTCGTGCCCTACGAGATCAAGGTGCAGGCGATCAACAACCTCGGCTCCGGCCCCGAGCCCAACGTCACCATCGGCTACTCCGGAGAGGACTGTGAGTGGGGGAGGCTGGCACGGGAGGATGGGCTGCATGGCGATCCCTGGCATGCAGAATGGGCACATGTGGAGGGATGGGTCAGACAGCTCTGCATGGGGATCCTTGGGGTGGAGAATGAGCACATGTAGAGAGATGGGTCAGGAAGATGCTCTGCATGGGGGTTCCTGGGATGCAAATGGGCAGATGTGGAGGGATGGGTCAGGAAGATGCTCTGCATGGGGGATCCCTGGGATGCAGAATGGGCACACATGGAGGGGGGGGTCGGACAGCTCTGCATGGGGATCCTTGGGAGGAGAATGGGCACACATGGAGGGAGGGGTCAGACAGCTCTGCATGGGGATCCTTGGGATGGAGAATGAGCAGATGTAGAGAGATGGGTCGGGAAGATGCTCTGCATGGGGATTCCTGGGATGCAGATGGGCAGATGTGGAGGGATGGGTCAGGAAGATGCTCTGCATGGGGGATCCCTGGGATGCAGAATGGGCACACATGG
>JAWWLZ010000025.1:2546127-2576481 GCA_035041345.1 Poliocrania exsul | reverse complement strand
CTGGAGCTGTGCCAGGGCAGGGACAGCACCCAGGGAAGGGCTGGAGCTGTGCCAGGGCAGGGACAGGTTGGATCTCAAGAAAAGGTCCTTCCCCCAGAGGGTGGTGGGCACTGCCCAGGCTCCCCAGGGCAGTGGGCACAGCTCCAAGGCTGCCAGAGCTGCAGGAGTGTTTGGATGATCCTCTGGGGCACAGGGAGTGACTCTTGGGGAGGGTCCTGTACAGAGTTGAGGGTTGATCTCAATGATCCTTGTGGGTTCCTTCCAACACAGCATGATCTGGATACAGCACAAGTCCTGTGAGGAGCAGCTGAGGGAGTTGGGGGGGCTCAGCCTGCAGAGGAGGAGGCTCAGGGGGAACCTGCTCACTCTCCACAACTCCCTGACAGAAGGGTGTAGCCAGGTGGGGGTCAGGCTCTTCTCCCAGGGAACCAGCAGCAGGACAAGAGGACACACTCTTGAGCTGTGCCAGGGGAGGTTTAGGCTGAACATCAGGAAGAAATTCTTACAGAGGGAGTGATTGGGCATTGGAATGGGATGCCCAGGGAGGTGGTGGAGTCACAATCTCTGAAGGTGTTTAAGAAGTGACTGGACATGGCACTCAGTGCTTTGCTCTGGTTGACAAGGTGGTGTTGGGTCAAAGGCTGGACTTGATGATCTCAGAGGTCTTTTCCAACCCTGTTCATTCTGTGATTCTGTGGCTCTGACCCAAGTGCTCTTCCCCTGCAGTCAACGAGACGCACGAGGTGGGCCCCATGAGCGACATCAGCGTCACCAACCACTCCACGCTCAGCTGGAGGCTCTCAGGGCTCAGCCCCAGCACCAAGTACAAGTTCTACGTGAAGGCCTGCACAGCCAAGGGCTGTGGGAAGCCCATCACGGAGGAGGGGCTCACCATGGCTCAAGGGAGTAAGTTCACAGGCAATATGTTTTTATGTGGGGAAGCTCTAACCATAATGGGAAAATCTATGGAGAATATTCCAGGCTTGACATTTCCTTCGTAATTAGAGGGAATAAATTTGTTTTTCTTTCCATGAGAACAATCAATGAAGTTTTTAATGTGGCCACGCAGCTCTTCAGAAAAGCAGAGCTCATCTGTTTCATTTTGCTGTACAGTCTTGTTTCTGTTCCCACCAATCAACTCTTTAAGCCTTCCTAGAATGAGTGAATTGCATTTAGTCACGAACAGAAAATTGGAGATGCAGATAATCTGTTCTCAGTAACAGTATAAAACCAGAGTCTGCCCTTGCATGAAGATGAGGGACTTCCAGCCACATTGGGGTCAGCTGTTTGACATGGAAAATCCAGAGGAACACAAAGGTCACTGCAGTGAATTAGAGCCATTATTTATTATTATTTTATCAGAGACTGGGAGTGAACACTTGTGTGCCACTTATACCCTATCCTGAAACACTGATGTTCAGTGATGTAAAGAAGAATGGCAGGGGCTCTGTGGTAGCTCATCTTTCCCTTTTAGCTGAGATGAAGTTGAATGTTCTGTGCTCAGCAAGTATGGGAACTCCACAACACCAAGGAGCAGGTCCTTGCTGGTAATCAGAAACCATTGCTGGGCACCTACCACAGGGAGGGAGCAAGAGAATGTGATAAGCAAAGGAGTCCTGGCTTCATCATTTTCAGCAAAGATAACAGTCTGGAGCAATGTGGATATAAAATAGAATAATGGTCCTTGTTGCACGATGTCCTGTTGGACTTCTAAGTTACAGAATTCTTTTCAGTTATTGATAAAACAGTTGAAAAGTACTTCAAACACATCACGTCCCAGTTCAGCATCCACTTGTGAACTGCTATTTGTTTTCTCAAGTAGTAAAACTCCTTCTCAGCTGTCTTGCAGCCTCCAATCTCACTGTAGTATCCTAGTACTAACAATCCATCTGAATATTCACAGGAGTAACTATTAATCACCAGGATTTAGAACTTACTCTTCATTAAGGAAATGAAAAGATTTTTTTTTTCTCCCAAGCTAAAAATAAACCATTTCCCCTCATTAGGTGCCTTTTCTGGCCCTCAGTGGGCAGCCTGGATGATGAGTTTTGACCAGTGAGAAGTCTGTAACTTCTTGGAATAACTTTATCAGGGTTTATGAGATGCATCCCTAACTGATGTGCTTAAAAGGATGAGAATGTTGCCATTTCTTTTGTGCTCATTCTCTTCTTTCCTCAGACTTTGTTCCAGCAGTGGCAACAACTGATTCTTGTTGCTGTTGGAACAGAGTAGGATAATTAATAAAAGCTGCAAGGGTCCAGTTCTGTGATTTATGTGTGCTCCTTGCTGGTTCTCAAGCCACCCTAAATGAGGGCACTGCATCTGTCACTGAGATGCCATTAAAGTTCTGGATCATTATTTGCTCACTAAATTGTTCAGATATTTTTCAAGTAAACATGATAGGCTGAAAAAAAAAAAATCACTCTTTTGAGTGACCTTCTTGGGGTTTTAAGCTGTGGTGTGGAAAGCGAGGCCATTGCCCAAAATTAAAACAATCTCTCTTCTTGAAGAAAGGGAGTGATTTCAGAAGTCAAAGTTTATCATTCAAAATGACCCACATAAATGACAGATATAAAATGTGGTGCCTTTTGAAATGAAACTCTGTGATAGAGCACTTTGGGGTTTGATTCAGAGGTTCTATATCCACTCTGTTCCAGTTTAATAATAAACCCATAAAGCTCTAGTTGTTCATTTTAAGGCTTTGAATAACTTCCCCTGCTGTAATACAGCCTTTGCCATGGGTATTTCAGAATTTCCCAATACATTCTGCCAGCACAGTGGAGATGTTGAGGTGGAAGCTGTGGGTTCATTCACATTTTATTATCAATATGCTTGATCTGCATCTCTGCTGCTGCTTTCATTTATTTGGAGTTATCCCTGTCATTATGGTCTGGAATCAGAAATAAAAATCAATCTCTTTTATAAAATATGTCCGTATGTGGGTAGGAATGTGGCACCACTGAAAACAAGGCTGTGCTGGGCAAATTGCTCTGCTTTAAATGACAATTTTGCCAGGCTGTAATTTATGTGCAACCCATTTCCTGATGGTGACTTTGCAGTGGCATGAATGACTGAATTTAGTAAGAATACTTTATAACAATTACATAAATATAATTCCCTGTGTAGACAAATGGGTGGAGTCATAGAATGATTTAGGCTGGAGAAGTATTTTAAGTGATGGGGAAGGACCATCCCATCCTCACATCTCTGTTTCTTCATGAAAGTTCTTATGTTATGACAGACCTTAAACATGGCCAAAGTAACTCATCTGTGAAACCCTGATGGGCAACCCAAGGTCTTTATCACTTTTTGATAAAACACTGTGGACAATCTGGGCAAAAGGATACTTGCATTGTACTGCAAGATAAATAGTTTAATTTTTCTGCTTTCATCTTAGGTTCATTCCACAGCAGAAAGTGTGGTGTTTTCAGAAAATGAGTTTTCTCTCTGTCTTTACATTTGCAGTATTTCTTAAATTACCTGCAAACTAATTAATGAATTAATCCCTGAAAATGCTGATTTCCCAAGGAACATTTAGCCCTCAGAAACAAACCAGAAAATAATGTTCTTACATAAGTAGAAAAAAAAATTTATTATATCAGACCTCCTTTAACACAAAGCTGCTTTACATCTTGTTACCAGTGTTTCTGGAGGATTAGTGAACGTGTATTACATGTTAGAATTATCACTGGGTGTCCAGAAATTCAAGCATTAATGGAAAAATTCAGTCAGAGGAAACCTTCCAATTGCAGCTTTATTTTCCAGACAAGCCAAGAAATAGAAGTTCCCCAGTTTCATTATATTTCAATGGCAATTGGCACACAACTCCCAAAGGCTTTTTGAAAATCTTAGCCAGAGGTTACAACTTTCCTTCATGACGAGAGTAACCATTTGTAATAAATGTGGTTTGAGTTCTCTTTTGCCATGGGCACAGTGAAAAGGAATAATACAAAGTAACCTCTGGTGATGGTACCAGCAAACCTTATTTGCTCACAATGAAGAGAACCCAATGAAATCTTGGTGAAAATTTCTTAAATCTTTCTCAATAGACTTTGTGTACAACAGACTCACTAATCTCTATAGTTGAAGATAATCCCAATTTAGCATGAATTGCCCCCTGTGCTACAAAAGCCCAGAAGATGAAGGATACTTGGGATGCAAATTTATACACTTTTATAGCCAGACAGCAGGAGAAAATGAATGAAAGTTCATCTCTCCATTTATTGCAGCAGATGTATTTAGATAGGTATGGTTACAAATTAAGATGTGGCCCACAATTAATATTTAGCTGTTAGACTGCCAGCTTTTTTATCCAAGTATGTTTTCTAACAGGTGTGCCAACTTTTGGAGAACCAGCACTCTCGGAAATCTTTGGGGGTGATTTCTATTGTTTTTCCCTTTATACCATAAGCTTCTGTAAAAAATGTGTGTTCTGTTGTTCTCATAAATCTTGAAGCCCAGCAGGAATATTGTAAAATTGCAGTTCAGTGTTTAATGTTCATGCAAGTCCCATGGTATGGCTGATAAATAGTGGGGGGAGATGAGAAGTGCTGTGGATATGCCTTTATTACTAATGCTCCTTCTCCCTTCTTGTAGATTAAAACCCCAACCCAACTGCTTTCAATTTTCTGCAGCTCATTCCTGCAGCTCTCTGGCCTTTCAGGATGTGGAGCTTTTCCTTATCTGGGTATTTTTCAGGATCCTACACTGCTTTTTCTATTCCAACCACCAAACCTGCCCCAATTAGCAAACCTTCTCCTCTTTAGGTCCTATATTGAGTGTTTAACACAGAGCAGAAAGAAATGGCATGGAGAGAAACCTCATAATAATCACTCACCACTTGACTCCTTTTCTGAGTTTTAAAGGAAAAAAAAAATCAGTGTTTTGGGATAGGTGATGGTGAACAGCCTGGAGATCCCTTGGGATATCCCCAGTCCCAGCTCAGGCTGGGCTTAAACCGTCCTGCCAGCCCTGAGCTGCTCCTGTGCCAGGGCAGTGGCACAGCTGAAGGATCTGAGCAACAACTGGGCAGAAAAAGGGGTATTTTCCTGCCATATCAGCTCCCCTTTCTGCTACTATAAAGAGCAGATAATTCAGAAGGAAGAGGCTGGAACAAGCTGGAGATAAATCGGTGGGAGACAGGACTTTGTTAAGCTGGTTTAGAACAACACAACAAAGCCCAGCTGTGGGTTACCAGTGAGCTCCAGGTTTTTAGCACTTTGCTCCCCAGGGATTCAGGAGAAATGCTTCCTGAGGAGGCTGGTGGTGTGTACACATGTGGTTGTCATGTCATACATGAGTGTTTTATGGTATTTAATAGACATTGGGTTGAAGGTTTGTGTTCATTCTTGTTACTTTATGGGTAATATTTCCATTAAATGTGTTCTTCTGATGCTTTGATTTTGGAGCATGTAATTAAAACATACCTATGGTATCATGTTGCTTAATTTGCAGTTTGATTAACAATTATAGCTTGGTTTCACATACTTCGTTTAGCCAAAATTACCGATAGATGGATTAATTTATGCTAATGAGCTGTGCTTCAGTATCAGCAGCGTTTCAGCTGTCTGTGTTCTCTCTGGGTCCCAATGGGCTACTAATTTAACTGCTTATTGTAATACATGTAGAGTTGCCTTGGAAAACTTATCTTGAACTGCTGCTTTGACTGTGCTTGGGTTTGTCTTAATCTTTCTGGTTTTTTCTCCCTTCAGCTCTCAACTCAGCCTTAATCTCCAGCAGCTTCTTGCTTTGCTTGTCCACTAGTTGAAGTATTAATGAGCATTGTTTTACTGCCAGTGCTAATTGGCCAAGTAGTTTTCAAATTACACTGTGTGCTGCCCCATCCTTAGTTTAGATGACTTTGGATCAAACAGGCAAATTGGGCAAGTAAGAACAATAAAAGAGTTATTTTATCAAGTGCAGCCCCTCCCAGACTCTGTCCTGCCAGCAAGGACAGGGGCACTCCCATGTTGTACCCCTTGGTTGACTAAAGAGATCCCTCCATGTCACACACATTCTGAATTTGCTGATATGAACAGGCTCTTCATGTCCAGGCATTGTATCCTTTTGTTTTCTGCCCTCCACAAATGCCATTTGAAAAAGCTGATTTAATACCCCCCAGCCTGAACGCAGACAGAGGTTACAGTGGGTGTTTTGCAAGTAACAAGGCTCTAAAATTAGAGCTCCTGGGATTCCCCTTCTCTTAATCAAATATTAAACTCATCAGGAACTTTTCAATGCCTGTCTATCAATTCGAAGCAGAACTCCAGTCCTATCAAAACCAGTGCTTTGTGCAGGCATTGTGGAGTTTAAAAGGACACACAAAACCACTGTCAGGAGAGAAATGAGTACAAATCCTGATGTTATTTTCTTCTGTGAGGCACAGAAGAATCCATATCCAGATAACAAGCTGCCTGTGCTTCCCTGCTGAGTTCAGTTCAATGGGAGAAGCATCAACCCCCAGATTATCTTTACACAGCGAACCCGTTTGCAAGTTGTAATTTTTTAAGCACGCATTAGTTAAAGCAGATCCATAATCCCCCATCAATATTAACTTCCATCCTGGGAGACGCAGCAGCCCCTTCATAAAACACCAGGATTACTTCAGTCAGCTGTTCACTTCATCTGATGGGATATTATAAATCAAACAGGGGGATGGTTTGGGTTTTTTTCCTTTGGAAAAATCAGATTGCCTGCTGGCAGATGTTCCAAATCCTGTTGTGTCATATTTTGTGTGTGCTTTGCCTTGTTTGTGAGTGCATTCCACAGGCCTTTTGTGGGATGACTCTGTGACAGTGTGACCTGACTGTGTACATTCCGTAGGTAAAGGCACCGGCAGGAGTTCAGACGCAGCAAAGCCCACCCAAAAGCTCCACCCCATTGAGGCCCTGGGGCCTGGCACTGAGTACACAGTTCGACTAGTGACTAAGAACTGGGTTGATAACAATAGCATTTTTGAAGATGTAATTGAGACCAGGGGGAGAGGTGAGCCATGACCCCCTTGGAGGGGATAAACACTTCCTTTGAATGTGACTCATGTTGAGGTTCCATCTGATGTTGTGCAGTGAGAGTGTCCCAAAAGCACATCCTGCTCTGTGATTTGGGAAGTCACCCCTTGCAGTTGAATCCCACGGGAGCACAAACACACCTGAGGTTCTCAGCTGAGTCCTGGGCATGACTTGAGGCACTGGAACAATCCCAAACCTTTCCTGTGTAATTTCCAAAGGGCAGTGCTGTGCCATAATCCGTTGGAAATGGCCACTCTGGTGATTTGCATGCACTGGGGGCACTTTTAACTCTCTCTCTTTTGCCAAACTGCTTTTGCATGAGAGGCTTAACAACTCTCTGCTCAGCTTTCCTGTGTGGTGTTAATCCTGTGAGTCAACTGCTCTCTCAGAATCCCCTTGCCAAGATGTCTGTGTTGTGCCTTGTAGAGTCTGTGTTTCCCTTACGTCCAAAAATGCCACACTCTGAACATATTTCTGTCTTGCATTTAAGTTAAATAAGTAGTGATGGACTGGTTCAATTAGGATCCAGCCCAGAGCATGGGATATATTCATGTTATTGCAGGGTGATGCCCTTTTCTCTGATTAATTTTCTTCCCTTTTGCTCCTCTTCCATCTCCCCAAGCCTACGCTGGCATTTACGATGGCATCTCCACCCAGGGGTGGTTCATTGGCCTGATGTGTGCCATAGCTCTGCTCACCCTCCTGCTCCTCACTATTTGCTTTGTCAGAAGAAATAAAGGAGGAAAATATTCAGGTAAATGAATTTATTGTCCTTTCGCTGTTTTCACATGGTAATAACAAACATCCTTCAGACTCTTCTCTCTGGGGGCAGCAAAGCCTCAAGCACAAACATCCAATTAGGATTTGTGGCTTTTGATAAATATCCACAGAGTGGATTTTAATGAGTACAAGTGAAACTGTTCTCTCTGGGTGAGCCAGTGCTGTGTGCTGGTCACAGAGCTGGCTAAGGCCTTTGATAGCACTCCTTGAATCTTCCAGCATCTAATCCAGCCAAAGGTCCTTGGTTGGCAGGGCTCCTGCTGCCTTCCCACCTGGTAACTGCTGCTTCACACACTGACAGGGCTTCCACAGGAAGCCAAACTCTTCAAAAGAGAATATTTTGCTAAAAGCAGCTCAGTAATTTTTACAGAAATGGGTAAAAAGTTAATTCTAAATGTTGCATATCTGGTTGCTCAGAGAGGTGGTGGATTCCCCATCCCTGGAAATGTCCAAGGCCAGGCTGGACAGGGTTTGGAGCAACCTGGGCTGGTGGAAGGTGTCCTTGCCCATGGCAGGGGTGGCACTGAATGGGTTTTAAGGTCCTTCTAAGCCAAACCATTCCATGATTTTCTGATTTAACCCCATCCCTGGAAGTGTCTAAGGCCAGGCTGGACAGGGTTTGGAGCACCCTGGGCTATGAAAGGTGTCCCTGCCCATGGCAGGGGTGGCACTGGATGGGCTTTGAGGTCCCTTCCAACCCAATCCATTCCAGGATTTTAGAAATATTTTCTAGCTTTTCAAAAATTTGGGAATGCCCCCAAAATTGTTGGTTGTGTCCAACCAGCTCCAGGTGAGGCTGCAAACAAGGACAGGTGGTTTTCCCAATGCAGCTGGGGAAGGAAAAGTCCACATTGGAACACGACACACAGATCTGTCCTTTATTTTATTTGCACAGTGAAAGAAAAAGAAGATTTGCATCCAGATCCCGAAGCTCAATCAATAAAAGATGAAATCTTTGGGGAATATAGGTAAATAGGACCTGCTGTCACGAGCATTTGTGTCTGGGGGGGGTTGTTTGCATCCAAATGCCATCGTTGTTTGGGACATTTTTCTGGCATGCAATTAATGCTGTTTGTCATTTTTAAAGCAAACCTCACAGGAGTGGGGAAGAGTAGGAATATGAAGGTAAATCCACTTCAGATCCTCCAGGCTGGGAAATAAGGAAATGTTGATGAATCAATTGTTATTTTTCCCTTTTTTTTTTTTAATTAACATTGTATGAATAATGTAAATATATATGATCCTTTGGGTTCCTGCTGTAATGCCCATTGAAGGGATAGAATGAATTCTGTGCCTTCAGTGGGTTTCTATCCCAGCCAGACTCAAATCATGTAATATGGGGAATGGTCATTTTGGGGAAGAAAACAAAGAAAAGTTGGAAATGTAGTAAAAAATATCCAAACCTCAAGCAAACCTCACTACAGAAATCTCTGTAGGAGAATTGAAATAACCACTTTGGCTGCTTTAAAATAACTAAACTAAGGGTAATATGTAATTGTGGTGTGGAGGAAAATACATCATTACAAGAACCATGCTGGAAAACTGCTGTTCCCTTGTCTTAAGGGCAAATTGCTGTTGAAATCCCACTTAAATACACTACATTATTTGTACTGGGACAGGGATTTTTTTCTGCATAATTTCATCTTTATTTAATTTTTAATGCTTTCTAATGGGACAAATATTTAGAAAGGTAAGAAAGTCCTGAGGTTAATAACTCTGACCCCCTTCTCTCCCTCTAAAATCCAAACTTGTCTTTTTTAGAAATAGAAATGCCATGTGCAGAAAAGCAGCAAATATTTTTATGTGTTGGTTTTACACATATTGAGTCTGTCCTGAAGAAATAAAGTTCAGGTTCATTTCTCTGTCCTTCCTTAGATGACATTGCCAAGGTTTTTACACTGAGTTTGCATCAACAAGGGCTGTAATTGAGTAATTATGTAACTAATTCAGGACCCTAATTTAGTTTTTTTGTTTAATCTTTTCACCCCAAATGTGGTGTTCAGGCAGGAGAAATCAGGCTGCTCTGGTTCTTCTGGGGTGCCAGTGGAATTTCCCTTTTTTCCCCCAATTTTGATTCTGGCTCTGTCTTTTATCATGGAATTTTCACTGAACTCCCTTTTTCCCCCTAATTTTGATACTGGCTCTGTCTTTTATCATGGAATTTTCATTGAACACAGACTGCACATGAGCAGATACAACATTGATTCTGCTTTTGGTTTTCCTTTGGCAGAAAGAAAGTTCCTCAGTTGCAACAAGATAAAATAGCAGTAGGAAAAAAAAGGAGAACGCACCTTTATTAATAATTTAAAATCCAACAGATGCTCATGAAGCAGTGAGATAAAACCTCCAGCTGATGCCTCATCAGTTCTAAAGGAAAATTAAATAAATAGGCCCTGAATATTGCCCATGCTTTTGTAAACTGAAAATATCTCTCTGGAAGGTGCCCAAGCCTTGACCTCAGCCCTGATCTCTGAAACAGAGCCCTGAAGTCCTTTCCAGCATCTCCTTTTCTTCCCCATCCTATTCTTCTTCCTGCCCAAGACAAAAAGGGCAAAATCATAACCACATGGGTAGTTTTCATTGATACCTGCCCTTTTAACCAATTAATTTGTTCACTAATGATGAAGTCCTGTGTGGGGGAGCTCAGCTGGGTGGGCACCACTGTCTGAGGAGCACCAGAGCAGCACCCGCGGGGGCAGATCCTTCTCCATGCACCACCACATGGACATTTCTCCCTCTTTCTTCCCTCCTGCTGCTTCCTTTCCCATTCCCAAAGAGCATTTTGCAGGCTTTTTGGCAGGGCCTTGCTTTGTTTTGTAGTGACAGCGATGAGAAGCCGCTGAAAGGCAGCCTGCGCTCGCTGCACGGGGACACCAAAGCCACGGGCAGCGCTGAGAGTCTGGTAGATTATGGAGAAGGGGAGCATGGCATGTTCAATGAAGATGGGTCATTCATTGGAGCTTACTCTGGAGCTAAGGAAAAAGGATCAGTGGACAGCACTGGCAGTTCCACGGCAACTTTTCCTCTCCACGCCTGAAATGTTATCGGGAGTGATCGGTGTTTAATTGTGGTATTTATATTGATTAGCACTCCACAGGTTGCCAGTTGAGCCAGTCAGGACCAACCTGACATCCAGGTAATACAAACAACGAGTCACTGCCACTAAAAGATGATTTTTCCATCTTAATTTGAGGTGTTTTCTTCTAAAGAAAAGAAAAACAAATAATTATTTGCTATACAAAATGTGTTGGTGTCACCACACCAGAATTTCTTGGTGGTACATCTGTATCCCTATTAACAAACTCCCTGGGTTTCTTAGGTTTGGAATATGTTTCTCTGTACAGATATTTTTTTCCTGTATGGCTGTTGTCACTTTGTACATACATTTATTTGTAGAATTCCCACATGCACCGTGGCCTTGGTTATAACCTAGAGGTTGTAACACAAGAAAATCCAATAAAAATAGCAGGTTACTCTGCAAAGTGGCACAAAGATCCTACTGAGAAAAATGCTAATTTAAAATAGAGAAATATATTCTATATATTATATAATATTTCCTAAAGAATTAAACTCCTTTATGTCTGGTACTCCAAAAATTCTTTTAGTGGTTACAGCTGACTTGAATTACCAATCCTTAGAGATGCAGTTTTATCCACAGGAAAATGTGGGTGAAGCTGCTGCCCAGTAGCTGGCACTGTTTCCTTAAAGAAGTTAAGCTGCAGCATCTTTCCTGTGGCAAGGCAAAACAGGGTTCCCATCCATCATCACTCAAAAAGTGTTTTAATTTCTTCTCCCCAGTCTCTGCAAGCTGCATTTCGAAGCAAGATCCTCGTTGTCTGTCTCATATCTGTATATTTGTGAGCTAGCAAACATTTCCTGCAGACGTTGTACATATGATATTAATATTGACACAAGTAAAGAGCAGCCTTGGTTTATTTGAAATGAGCCATGTTGCTAGCATGGGTCTGTATAGCTGTGTAGGATGATTAGAATTGCTTCTCAGTATGAGTTTGGACCAGCAAAACTAGTTTTCAGAAGGAGTTTTGTGTATTCCAGTCATCCCAATCTCACACTTCTCCAGTATCACCTAAACTAGACCTACCTGACTTTTGAGAGATCATTTATTTTCAAGCTATTCACTGTTAAATAGACAAAAGCAAAGAGAAAAATATTATGGTAGAGTTTCTGTTCTATTTTGTGGACTGAAGGCTGGTTTAAATCTGGCTCTTCCTTTGCCTCTCCAACACTAACTCAGCAAAGCTGTACAGCACATTTTCTTGGTCTTTTTGTATTGGAATCTCCTGAATCTCTTTAATAGCATTTGTATTTTTGAATCTGCTAATTTGAGTAGAGTATCTGTGTGGCTTCATTTCCTGCACTGACAAACGACTGTCACTTCCATTATAATCCTTTTTAATAGTTACTGCAGGAGGAATGGATCCTATAAAAGCTCTTTGGCATCCTGAGAGTAATTAGGCAAATATCCCCAATGGCTCCTTCCTGGGCTCCAGGATTTCAGTGGAAGGAAGAGAGGAAGCAGGAATTACCCACATGGTTCTGAGTTTCCAGTAAGGGCTGCAATCAAGCCCAGTTAGTTGGCCACAGAAATGCAGGGTGTTCCCAGTGGAAAGGCTGTGGATCCCACACAGCTGCCCTTGGGCTGGGGCTGCTCCTCACAGCCTTTGGTGCTCGATGCTTCTGCATCTCTCTGCCTCTTTTTTTTGTTTCATTGTAGTTTTTAGGGGCCTTCCATGTAACCTGTGTTGGGAAAAAACAACCCCTAAACAGCCATCCTGAACCCCCATCTCAGGCTGTGGATATGAGTAGAAAATGATGAGTGGAAACCTACCCTAAATCAAACCCCACCCCACACTGTATCAGTGACCCAAATCATTCACTTTTTATAATTTATAAAGTTTTATTTTCTGTATTTCACTCAATGCAAAGATGGAGAATTTCATTTTGGAAAAAACCCCAAATCTTTCTTTTTAAAAGAAAGGAAGGCATGATTGGAGACACGTGAAAATTGGCATCTCGTCAACAGAGACATTTCCCGGCAGAGTCTTTATCTGCTGACTCGTGTCTGCTGCAGCCCAACCAGATACAATCTAAGCACTGATTAGGCTTGTGGCAATCCTTGCTGTGAGCTTTGGGCTGGTTTTAATGTATTTCCTTTAGGAATCATCTGCACTGATCAAGGGTCTTTGAAATAGGAGCAAAATTAGGGACTAAAATTGGGGTGGGTTCCCCAAAATCCTCCCTGAGCCCTCTGGGCTGCGCCAGGCTGGGATGGCACATCCTCCCCCCTTTCCTTTGTTTTGGGTCTCTGCACATAAATCAGATTCCTCTTCCCACCAAATACCTCTTAAACAGACACACATTTCAAATTGTATCAGTGAGTGTCAAATCCTGGGATAATGACTATGAATGCCCTTTCAAAAGTAAATTAATGGAGCAAAGTGAGATTTTCCTGAGGATTTTATTGTCATTGCCAGGAGTTGGGCTGCATTTTTTTCCTATAAATGTTGCAAGTGACAGGAATTGGGGCCATGTAGCTCAATAAAAAGCATCTCCAACTTTACTGCACATCATAGAATTGTGGAATATCCTGAGCTGGAAGGGCCCAATAAGATCATCCAAGTCCAGTCCCAAAATCCCACCATGTTCTGAAATCCTGCATTAAATCATTAAATCTTTTCTGGTGGTTTTTTTCACTTTGGACAGGAGTGTTTATTAAAATTAGCTGATGGAAATCTGTGGTGATTTCATTCATTAATACCCAGCAGGGAATTCCAGCTTGCCTGCTGGGAAGAGGGAATCCAGCAGAAGGAGCTGGAAGGGAATTATGAATTATCCCATGCCATGCTGGGCTCTGGTTCCATCTGGATGTGTCACACTTTGTTTCAGCACAAGTGGGAGAAGGGAGGTGACACTTTCAGATTTGATATCTGTCAGCCCAGGATTTGATTCCAAGCAGGGGGGAGGAGGAATTTCCATGGCCTCACCCATCCAGGTTTGGGGATTGGAATGAAGACAGAGATGGGTGTTGCTCAAGAAGTTGTGCAGTTTTCACTGTGCATAAGGTTAAACAAAATCAGTCCTTCCTAAAGAATGGGAAAGAAAATCTTTCCCAAGTAAACTGTTTGGATTCATGGAGCAGCATAATATTGGTTTGGTATGGACTGGGATTCCAGAATTCATTTTTTCTTTAATTGATATATATATAATGTAATTACACAATCAAGAACTTGTAGGAATGGCCCCACCTTTCTTTTCTGGCAAAATTTGGAGATCCAACCTCCAGAAATCCTCCATTCTCTGCAGTTCAGCAGGAAAACTGTACAGGATATCAAAGCCCTGCTGGGGCTGGACCTTTAGGAAGAGCAGAATTAGGAATCAAATCCTAAAATGACTTTCCTTTCTGAATAAAATCATGTGTTCATGTATAAAAATTTTTTTAAAATATTCTTTGTAGCACACATCTTAAATGGATCTAATTAGAGTTTCATTTAAGGATTGATATGTGTTGGTGTTACACAAATTTTAATGAGTAGCTCTTTTCCTGGTAACTCCTTCCATTGACTGAGGGGATCAATCCAGGGCATGAGAAGTTTTAATAAAAGGTTCCAACCACATGTTACTTCTGAGATGAAAACAATCACTAGCACAGTAATTCTATATAAAATATGGGGGTTTTTAATCAGTAATTCCATGTTTTGTAAACAAAATTAGAACAACATTCCCTGATCCTTGAGCTCTGAAAGGAAACCTCCTCATTTTTATAGTCGTTATTTTGCAGGTGAGAGGTATATTTAGATTATTTTAACTTTAAAAGCAGATATCAAGGAAGGAAATTCTTCATGGAGAATTCCCTTTGTTTGCCAGTGGATCAAGCCCTCAGCTGCACCTCTATCAATGTGTAGGATTGCAAAATAAAACTGTACCAAGTGTTGGAGTGGCAGGACATGTTTACATTGCAGCTCCGCATCTCTCCTGGAAACTCTCTGCACTGATTTGTTCTGTTTTCAGGCAGAACCCCTGGGTGGGTTTGAGCCAAAGCACACTGTCTGTTTCTTTTTATTATTATTATTATTATTGTTATTATTCTTACTTTCAACGAGATACTTTGTAATTTCACAAGGATTAAAAAAAAAAGATCAAAGCAAATGTGGTGTCGCCGTCACGAGGTTACTTTTCTGGAGCTAAATAAATGTTCGTGTGCATTGGTTGAAGTTTAGAGGACTGTGTTGTACTGTAGTTGCTGTTTGTACCACGCAGGTGTGCACGTGTGGTTTGGAAAGAGATTTTCATTTGACATGGAATACAACTTTGCTAATAAAAGTTTGACTTGATGTAATCTTCAAAAGCCTTGGGTGTAATCTGCAAGTTTCTCTTTTGGTTTGGTTTCTTTCACCTGAGGTCGTTTATTTGCTGGGAATCTCATCTAATTTTCACCCAGTGATGTGTGCTGGGTTTTTTTTGGTTGAGCTGCCTTTGTTTCGCTGCTGGACACCACATACCAAAACCATGTGGATACAACCCCAAGGCAGGATGACCCTGAGCCTCAAACACCCCAAATTCCATGCTTTGATCACCTCCTGGACCAAACTATCACCAGCATCTCTTACAAGCTTTATCTACTCTGTTAACAGCCCAGAACCTCCAGCACACAGAGCTCTAAGCTGTGACACATGAAATACCCACAAAAATAACATTATCCAGCATTAAAATACATTTAACAGTGAAGTGGAAGACAAAACTCTGCTTTGAGTTCTGAGCTGATCCAGTCACACGTGGTAAAATACCCCTATCAACAACAGCAGGAGGAATTTCTGCTCCTCTTCATTAAAGATCACCAGAATATTGGCACTGTTACAAACATTAATAATATTATTTATTTTATAAATAGCCAGGCATGGAGGAACCCAGTAATGCTCATTTTTTCTTATCCTTTAATTAGGGAAAACTACACTTGTGTAGTCTGAAATCTCTATATATTCACTACAAACTACACTTGTGCTTAAAGGCTGAAATCTCTGTGTATTCCTTACACAGAAACATGACATTTGTGCTTTGTTTGACAAGGACAATGGGAGAAGAGCAAAACACCTGCCAAGGAAAATATGAAAAGTGCAAAATATCTTAGTTTTGTATTGAAATGGTCATCCTGTCCCTGCCCTCCCCACAATATTCAGTGTTATTTGATGTCTTCAGTTCTAATCTGCCTGTCCATGGAGAAGGTTGGGCATGTGATGCACCCAGATACCCCCACCTCTAACTGAGACATTCAACTGAGGGCTCATTAGGAGCCAGCAGATAAATCCATGGCAGCTGATATTGCAAAATCAATCTATTTTTAATGTGTTTAACAGGAATCTGAAAGACATAATTGATGCCAAGCATGAGACAAATTGCTCAGCTACAGAATAACCCCTGGTTTGCCACCCTGGGGTGGTTTCTGTGCTATTTGAAGGGTATTTCACTCAAATTTTTTTTTTCCCACATGTTTTAACTGCTTCACTTTGGCAGGAAGGTTTCAGGACTTTTTAAATGTTGTTTTTTGTTCTTTTTTCTTTTTTTTTCACCTGCCAGAAGTGCTGGAAACATTCAGTGGGAATGCAGAAGAGGCAGGACTGTTCTCACTGGCTCTCACCTTTCAGCAAGGCATCAAGGGCATCCCCAGGAGGTTTTTTTATTGGTATTCATATTCTGGAATAACGAGATTTACACTTTCCTCAATAGCATAATGGAGAGGGAAAAGTCTTACAATCATGTGCTTCACTGGAGTGAGAATGAAGATTCTGCTGCCACCCTCAGGTGTGTGGGCTGCAGATCCCAGCTCAGCACAGCCCACAGAAGTTGAAGGATTAAATATGAGACTGATGTATTTTTAGTTGGTATTTTGCTTTTAATACACAGTTGGCATTATTAGAAGTGGTTTGGGGGCAGAGCTTTCCTCCTGATGTTCAAACATCTCGTTCTGCTCTCCAGTCTTAGACAAAATGTCATTGCTTTTTGACTTTTCCCATCTGTTAATGAGCCTGAAATGCAGAGGAGTCACTCAGTCACCCAGAGGGAATTACCAGCACTCATTCCTTGGGAATGTCTGAGCTCTGCAGGTTTCCAAGCCTCATTTAACAAGACTTGTGTGCTGGTTTTGCCCTGCCTGAAGCCCCTGATGTGGCTAAACCTGTCCCACCCCAGCACTGCCTCCAGAAATGGCCATTTCTGAAAACAAACAAACAAACAAACAAAAAAAACCACCCCACACTCTCTGCATTTCACTTCTTTTTTTCCCTGCAGGTTTTGTACTTCTAAGCTGCATCTCAAGCCCAGCCTGAAGTTTGCAGCATGTCCTTCCCCATTTGCTTGGACTATTGTAGCAGGAAATTTTGGAGACAGAACAGGCAGCAGGACCCTGTGGTCAGCTTTTTTTTTGTTGTTTTTACCACCTGGTTGTGTTTGGGAGATTGCTTTGCTTTTTCAGCATGTTTGCAGTGCTTTTCTCGACTGAAACCTCCAAAAATGGATGGCTCTGCCAGCTGTGCCTCACCTGGGCAGCTGTGGCTGACACAGGACCAGGGGCACCTGATGATGTGGCTTGTTTTTAATTGCTCCTCTTGAAGGAAATGCCCCACAGGAGGAACCTCTTTGCTAATTATCCTGGTGACCAATAAGGTTTTCCTTCCAGCTGGGGCTGCAGTTCCCCTCTGGCTGCAGTGATTCCATCACCTCTGGGATGGAGAAGCTCTCTAGTGGTGGTCCAGCCTATCCTGGGGGAGCAGGATTGGAGGTGAGGTTGTCTCTAGCTGGGGATGGCGCTGGAGCTGCAGGAAACCCCATGGCTGTGGAGAAGTGTCTCATTCATCCAGGTGAGAACATGCCAGCAGCTGGAACGTGGGTTTGGTGCTGCCTTTACTTGGAAGAGTAGGGTGAGGAGGTCAGGAGACCTTGGTGGGATCCCATCCAAGGGATTCTGCTGCACTAGGGCTGGTTTCCATCGTGTGCTGTGGGATTTTTCCCCTTTTCCTGGTGGAAGATGTGGCTACTCTGCTGTTTCTCTGGAGCAGTTGCTGTCCCTGAGGTAGCTGAGCTGCCTCTCCTGCACAGAGATTTTATTTTTAATTCTTCCTCCATCAGGATTTGTCTGTGTTATCCCTCAACTCCTCTGTCCCTGGACTTGGAAAACTTCCAGCCTGGTTTGAATCCCTCTGTTCTTCCTCACCTCATGTTTTTTCCACCACTTGTAACCCTCCTCATCTCCTCGTGTGGAAGTTGTGTTCCACTCCTGAGATTTGTAGCCTACCACGGATTGAGGAGTCTGAGCTGTCCCAGACTTTTTGGTGCTTAAAAAAAAAAAAATCAAATATTTTCTAAGTCAAGAAAGAAAAAGGTGAGGTTAATCTGCAGGTTTTGAGGCTCCTTGTAATGAGTTTTCATTTCTGGGATAGGAGAGACCTGGAGGAGAGTGTGAGCTCTGCCACATCTCCATTTTTGCGTACATTTATGATTATTTATTAAAAAAATTAAGAGCATAAATGCAGTTTCTAATAAAAATAAACTCACCCTGTAAGAAGAGTATTATCCTTTATGAGTTCAGGCAGTTGCTGTTTGGAGCATTTGTTTTCCTCTAAGTGGCAATTTATATGAAACATGAACAGAAAAAAAAAATATTCCTGGACCATTTAAACTGAGAGTAGAGCAGGAGTTGTGGTTAATTATTTATAATTTTGAAAAGGTATAATAATTTTATAATTTATAATTTTCCCAGCTCAGCATGGAGCAGAGAGGCCACTGAGTAAATAAACACACACAAAGTGCAGGGAAATCAGATCCTTTGACACAGTAATGCAGCTAATTGGGAAATTAAGTTCTTGGGGGGAAATCATTGTTGCCAAGAGTTGTGTCAGCAAAGGGACCTGGGGGAATAGCTCTGGAATGGGGTCTTGAGGAGCTTTCAGAGGTGGGAGAACATCACAGCAGCTGTTAAAGCCACTGGTTTTCATTGTTTCTTTGTCAGGAGGAACTTCAGTCATTTTTGCCCCAACTTTTTTTGAGGAAGAATTTATTTGCTGAGAAGTGTTTGCTTTGTTTCCTTTCCAATGACCATCAGTTGTGGAGGATTTTTAGTTCTTGAGAAGCTTCTTGAAATCTTTTTTCCAAGGGAAAAAAAAAAAGAAAAACCAAAAACTATTCCTTTTTTATTTGGTTTTTTAATGACTCCAGGATGTGAATGATCTAATTCTTAATGATGTTGTGATTTGCTGTCCTGATACATTTTTACTTCCAGATTTTCTACATTTTCAGCTTTTTTTTTTTCTTTTTTTTTCCTGGAGTTAGAGCTGAGCTTTGCTGGGCTCAGCCTCTCTCCTGCTTTTTCCTCTGTGGTTTTACCTGAAGCTCCTGGAGCCCCAGAGCTGCAGAATTAGGACCAAGAGAAAGAATTTAATTAAACTCTCTTCAGTAAGGAAAAAAAAATAAAAATACAGTCTACATTATGGAAGGAAGGTCAGCAGGCTCAGTGTGTGATTTATGGAGAAATTTACATTTTAAAGAAAATAAATAGTTTCAACCCCCCCTCCTTTTGACTTTTATTTACAAAGCCATGGAGGAGTGGAAGAAGAACAGGCTCCTCCTTTAGATTTGGAGGGTTGTGACTCTGTCCCTGCCTCTGCCTTTCAAAACTGAGCATTTCAGGATCTGCAAAGCTCATTTTTTGCCTAATTCTGGCAAACCTCACAGAGTTGTGCATTTCCCTCTCCTGTTCTGCATGACTTCAGCTTTGTCCACATCTCTCCTCGCTGAACATTCCTAATATGAGATTTTTTTTTTTTTTGCTTGTGCCATTTAAGTTTGCAATTTTTGAAGGGAATTTCCACCACCATGGGCTCATTTTCTCAGCCTGTTCCCAGAGCCCCCTGGACCTGCAGGGGTTTGTCAGCTCCACAAGGCAGAGCTGGAGCCCTTTCTTCTCATAATCAAGATAATAACTGCTAAAAATGGAGAGGTTTTGCTGCTGCTGCAAAAGCAGACTAATTCTTGCCATAATTACCCAGTCTTTAAATGGTAATTGCACACTGTTACCATCTATCTGCTGTCAGATTTATTTCAGTAATTGACCTCCTGGTCCAGGAATTAGAGACAGCCTTTGATTATTGGTTCAATTAGTTTTAAAGCATCATGTCTTTTATTTTTTTTTCTTTAAGGTGTTTTATCTTCCCAGTCACTCAAAGGAAGTACCAAGAATATCACTAAATTTCTTACCTTTATCACATTTAATACCTGCTGTGTCTCATTTTATTCAGTATTCAGGCACATTGGTGGGGGGGTTGATGAGAAAGGATTGGCTCTGTGCTTTTTCTTAGTTTTAAGTTTTAGTGACACATTTTGGGGATAAAAATGAGCTTTATTACAGTGACAATGGCGTGGTTGAGTTGCTGCATCCCCAGGTGGGTTTGGGTACAGTTTTATGGGCTCTGTTTTTCAAATATGAGCAAGGCAAAGAGCATAATATATATAAATATATATATATGTATTTTTTGTCCCTGTGCCTTGTCCCTCCTGCATGGACTGAGAGGCTCCTCAGTACCAGCTGCTCAAACTCTGCTCCTCCACTTCTTGAGCTTTAACTGTGTTTCATCATCTGTTGGGGGGTTTTTTGAACCCAGTTTCTTATCCTTGAAGATTTGGGAACTTCAGACCAGCTGACACACCTGTGTGCAGGGTTTGGCTGCTGCTGAGCCCCAAAGCTGCAGGTATTGACATCAGTTGGTGCACAGATGAGCTGGATTTGAACCCTGAACTTCACCACCTCCTGCACCCCAAAGCTCTGGGTCCTCACGATGCCAAGCACCTCCTGTAGGAGATGGGGAGGGATTTCCTGGGGGGTTTTCCTGTGTCCTTGTGGCTCTCCCTCTGCAGGCATGGCCAGGCCAGACCCAGCTGGGCACTGAAGGTGTTGGTCTGTTCTCCTCCAGCAGCCCTGCACTGGTGGGACTGGGACGCCAGCAAGGTAACCTGGGAATGAGGACACCGGGACAGGAGGGGTGACAAGGAGACCTGGAGGAGCCCTTTCCAAAGGGATGGTGAGCAGCAAGAGTGAGGGGCTTTAAATAAATCAGTCAGTCCCATAGCAAAAAAACATCCTGAAGAAATGCAGAAGTTCCTGAAAGGCACAAGACTTAAGACCCTTCAAGGGCATCTTGAGCCTCAGAGTTCCTGTTCAGTGGGACCTGGTCCTTGGTGAGATTATGAAGAGCTGTGCCTGGACCTATCCCAAGGTGTTTGTAAGGAGCCTGAACATTGTATCTGAGCTTGGGAAAGCAGCCCAAGTCATCTCTGGGAGTTGGCCCTCAGTCAATGCTTTCATTGCACTATTAAAATATCATAAGCAGGCAGGGAATTCAGAATTCCCCCTCTCTGTAACTTTACCATCTCCTCAGAGTTGCCAGATAAATGCAATTTTTTTTCTTTCCCCCCCATACAAACCAACAAGCTTAGCTGCTTCTCTGAGACTCTTCATTTTCACCACATCAGGAACTTATTAATTCTTGATGAGAATTCAAGCATTAATCAATTCTTGATTGAATTCTCCCCAGAGGGAAAGAGGAGAAACTGGGCCAGGTTTGCCTTTTGGCTGCTCTGAGTTCTGTCTGTGCCTTAGCAGAGTGGGATGATCAGTCTGATCTTCAGCTCCACAGCAAGTGCATCTCCACAGCTGATGGGGCACTCTGGAGACAATCTCCCTACTCCATGCACTGTCTGATGAGGACAAAGGGGGCAGAGACCTTTTCCTTTGCAAAAAGCTGTAAAACCTACACCTTTTATTGTTTTCTCCTTCATTCCAGAGAAAAGAGTTAAAACATAACCTTATGAAAAATAAGTCCAAACAGCCCATGAAAATGTTGTCCTCTTAATTGCAAGAGAGAACCAGTTGTTGAAGCCACAGTTGGTGACAGCGCAATAATAGAATGGGTTGGGTTGGAAGGGACCTTAATGCCCATCCAGTGCCACCTCCTGCCACGGGCAAGGACATCTCCCACCAGCCCAGGTTGCTCCAAGCCCTGTCCAACCTGGCCTTGGACACTTCTAGGGCTGAGGCAGCCCCAAGTTTCAATGCTCAACAACAATGCAATGAGCACCCTCAGCGTGTGGTTCCTTCAGGGTTGTTCTCTCCTCTTCCACAGCTGGATGTGGAAGATGTGGAGCAGCCAAACTGCTCCCTCCTTGCCCGACCCCTGCACTGGAGCTGTCCAGCAGCACAGCAAACCTGAACTGATGCCTGGATGAATTTGTGCTGCTCATCCCCAGTGGCTTCTTCCTTCCTCTCTCCTTTGTTCTCATGCAGTTGAAAAATGTTTATTTTTTATTCCTTCCCATGTTCAAAGTCAACCTCTCCTGCTCCGAGCAGCCCCCCACCCTGTGCCAGTGTAACCCACTCCCAGCACTGCCTGGAGGATGGCAGGGCTGTTGGGACCCCCAAAGGTGGGTTCAGAAGGGAATGGCAGTGTTTGGGCACTGCCCTGGGGCTTGGGCAGAGAGCTGAGCTGCTTCAAGAGACAGCTGTGGAGAAGCCACAGAGCTGGAGCAGATTTTAAGCTCCTTTATTCAGATATTTAGGTTTTTAAATGTAGTGGCAGTGTGGTCCTGGAGGCCCTGGGAAAAGCAGAGGAACAGGATGAGCTTTACCTCAGTGCCAGAGCGTGGCTGCCAGGCTGGAACTGGAGGGCTCCTGGTGGCACCAAGGGAGGTTTAGGTTCACTGAAAGGATTGTCAAGCACTGGAACAGCCTGCCCAGGGAAGAAATGGTGGAGTCACCATCCCTAGAGGGATTTAAGAGCTGCAGCTGTGACACCTGGGGACATGGGGCAGGGTGGACTTGGCACTGTTAGGGGATCAGCTGGAGTAGATGATCTAAAAGGTCTTTTCCAGCCTGAACTGTTCTATAACAGTGGCTTTTCTGGGTCCTTTCCTCTGAGAAAGCCAATGCACAAGGTCTCAAATGGCTGGTGGGAGATTGCCCTTGGTGTTTCTTAAAAACTGTGGCTGATGTTTGCCCAACTCAAGGTGAGTCACATCAACAGGAAGGAGCTCTATTTTAGATCCCATCTCCACAGCAAGAGTCCTTGGCCACTGAATGGAAAATCAGTGGTTGCTCTGTGCAGGAAAGGATGGTTTGTTTATGTCTAGTTGGTGCTAATGAGGAAAAAAGTCTCAATCTGTTTCCTGATCTCCAAAAGATTCAGTTTTACAAAATTTATAATAAAACTTCCTTAATTCTTCCTCTTCTCCTTATCCCTAAAATGCTGGGTGGGGTAATCAGGAGCACAGCAGAGAATGTAAATGAGGAGTTTAACAGAGTAAGACAAAAAAAAACATGAAAAAACCCCATGTGCAATGAGTTTCAACCTGTTTCATAATGTCCTTTAAGTAAGACAGGAGAGAAAAAAGTTCCCCCAGCCCATCTGCAGATGGACCCAGAGCTGTTGGAGTCTCTGTCCTCTCCTGGCAGGGAGGGAGGAGGGACATGTTGCTGCTTCACAGGAGGGAATAATTTATATCCCAGCAGTGATTAAGAGGCAGTTAAACAGCAGCTCCTCTCATCAGACTCTGTTAAATCAGTAAGTCTGCCTAACTGGCACCTAAAATTTTTAAGAGCCGTCTGAGCTACTCTTTGGATCGTTAATGTTTATTTTTAATAAGTCCTGGCTGACTGGGGAAGTTTCAATAGGCTGGAAGAAAGCTCGTGTTCTGCCATTATTTAAAGAGGCTAAATGGGCTGACCTGAGTAATTACAAGGCTGTCAGATGAGCGTTCAATCAATATGTGTTTCATAGCAGCAAATGTAAGGTCATATATCTAAGAATAATGAATGGAGCTGATCCAGGCAGGATAGGAGATTTTATCCCAGGAAGCAGAGAACAGCAGGGGAATACTGAAGAGCTCTGGGGAGGATCTGGCTCCCTCTGTCACGAGGAGACTCATGTGGGGATGCTGCTGTCCTGTTCTTCTGCCTATGGATCCTGGAGACACTTGGAAATTCAGAGGGAGTTCAGAGCAAATTTCCCAGAATTATTAAAGATTTTGCAATCCAGCCTTGCAAAGCTGGAGCCTTCTCAAGGAGCAGAGGAAAAGGGAAGGACTTCCCAGCAGGTCCCTAATGATCCGTGCTGGGGTTGTGCTGGCAGAACTCAGGGTGGCTGCAGCTCTGACCCAGCAGCTCAGCCATGACTGTGTGTGCAGTGCTCCTTAATTAATCACTGATTAACTGGCACTGTGGCCAAGCTCCACCTCTTGATTTCTGTGCAGTAATCTCTATCTTTCCAACCATCTTTGGCCTGGTCCTCCATGCAGTGCAGGGCTGAGCTGGTGTCCCAGGCAGAGCACAAGGAGTTGCTGTTGGCTTTGGTTGAGGGTGTGCAGGGTGGGCTGGGGGCACAGGTGCCAGCAGGACCCCCGAGCTGGAGCTGCCACCCCACAGGATTGAGCTGGACATCTGCAATAACACCTAACATTGATAACACATCCCTTGGCTTGCCCAAATGTGTTTGGCCACGGAGCTGGGAGGCAATTCCCACATGAACTCCTCCATTATTTATAGAGATCCAAAGAGCCATCCAGGCTGCAAGGCTGGGTTGGAAGGTGTAGTGTAGATCTAAATTAAAGCCTATTTTTAGCAGGTCAGGCTGTGCACAGGTGCCTCTGGACTCTGCAAAATCTAAAAATATTTCCCAGATATAGCACTTTTTTTTTTTTTAAATTCTCTTCAGAGACTCATGAACTCACTGATTTTTAAAGCAACCACTGAAATCTTGCCCTGTTCTTTTTCAACTTCCTTTCATCTCTTAATTAATTGACAAAATTAGCAACAACAATATCTGCCCTGGTTTTCCCCTTTAATTAGTTGTTGGATGTTCTGAATGAAAATACTTCTGTATTTTGGGGACTTGGGCAATGCATTGCCAACACAATTTGCACATTAATGTTGGGTTTGTGAATTCTTTGTGTTTAAAAAGGAGCTGCCAATGCCTTTAGAAAAAAAAGAAATCATAACAATCCTGCAGTCCAGGAGTGGCTGTTTGAGACTGCAGAGTCTTGGTTATTCTTGGGAGTTTCTACCCTGATTTCCCACCAGGAGTTAGAGATGTGGCCATAAAATGGTATGGTGGGAATAAAGATGCTTTTGACAAATCTCCCTGTTCAAAGCACACATTTTTAGAGTGTAGTTTGAGTTGGTATTTAAGTGAAGAGTTGCTTTACAGGGTATAAATGACATTTCTGTTCGGAATTTAAATCCACATTCCATATTTTGGAAGATTAAACCCAAACAAAGTCCATCAAATCATTCCCTGGGGCAAAATTCCAGCTTGCAATTTTTGTAGTACACCTTCCCACTCCATTTTCCCTTTCTCCCCAGGGTTTTCAGGTTTTAACCTTTCATTTCATTCCCAGGCAGGTAACATTTGATATTGATATTTCTCACACCAATAGGCCAGTATTTATTTCAGGAATGAGAACCACTTTGTGAGGGTGCAGCAGGCAAGGAGTTTGGGGCACAGTGCCCTGGATGTGGGAATGGCACCCAAAGGCTCTGCCAACCTCTTGTCTCACCCCTGCTCTGCTCAGGCTGCAGTTGCTGCAGCTCCAGAATAGATTTCTTCCCAGAAATTCACTTTTTATCTCTCTCTCCTTTGGCTCTTTCATTCCCAGTTTCCCCCTCTCCAGGGTATTAAACCTTTGAAGTTCCCTCTCTTTATTCATAATAAGATTATTAAAATATTTATTGGGTACCTTCATGTATTTCAAGTTTCTGAGGAGGGCTCCAGGAATAAGCCTGGATTTGGGAGCCTGATTTGGCTCCTCCTCTTTACTGGTAAATCAATTTGTGCTCATTTGAAGTGGATGAGCCTGGTTATCAATATTCCAGCAGCAACTAAATGGAATTCTATGGGTTTGGGTGGAGCTGTGTCAGATTTCTAAGTGAACTTCTGATCCACAGAGTCCAAGTCAATGGGATGGAACTGGTGGGAAAACAGAACTTTTAACCCCATTAACAAATACCTGTTTTCTTTTTCTCAATACTCACCAGCCTACAAATCTTCATTTAATGGTGGTCTGAATATTCTCTGTAGAACTTTAGTGTTAAAAATAAGAAAATTATCGTTCTTTTAATTATCTGACAGTGGTAGGTTTGTTGGGTTGGGTTTTTAATGAGTGTTCATTTGTTTTATCACTACTGGTAGAAAGAATTGTCCTTGCAACTGTTCAGACTGTGATTGTTTCACAGAATTGTCAAAATTTTAGTCACTTTGGGTTAGTGTGGATAAATCTTTGCCTTCTGAGCACCTGACACGTTTTCCTTGGCTTCAAAGTCCTCAAAGAGAGAGGATAATAAAATTTAACTATATTAATGTTTTCCAATATGATTTCCATAACTGAGCAAGCCCAGAATCAAAGAGCAGCTCAATCCCATCCTCTGGGAAACATATGGAAGGCACTTTTTATAGGGTTCCTAATCAAGTCTTCATTATTGTAAAATGCACATATTTTGAGTGTTGTCAGGTTGTCTTTCATTGGTGTCACTGCTAAAATACATCAGTTGGCAAAGGATTATGAATTACAGGGAGCTGTAATTTGGTTCAGGAATTCTGATTCCCATTTGAGTCCCTTGGGAAGGAATCATCAAAAACTTAACATGAGATTTTCATCATCCAACCTCACTTTTTGTTTGTTTTTGCAGTTTTGGGGATTTTTAACATTATGTGGAACTACAATCAAGAGAAATAAAATATAGATTTCTTTGAAGAGTTTATTGACCACCAGTAAATGACTTTCTAAGGAATGTCAATTGGGCAACGTCTGTGGTGTGTGGCCTGTGAAACTGTGACATTTGGGGGCTATAAATGGAATATTAGGAGAATAGGAATGGAGGAGCTGTGGCTTGGAATGCCACAGAAAATTCCAGTTGGGATCTCTGTCCCACAGTACCTGTTTGTGGCCAACAAAACTGCAGTGAGGGCGGTTGGGTGAAGCAGCTTTGGATTTTTGGTTTCATCCAAGTTGTGTTCTCTTCTTGAGCATCTCCTGGTGACTGGCACAGACTAAATAATGACACTCCTGATTTTGGGGGGGTTTCAGTTGTGTGTTCAGAGAGGTTTTACAGCCCAGGGCACCAGATTCCCATTCCATGCTCTCAGGAAAAGCAGGGATATTCTGTGGAGAACCTTCTCCTGCCTCCTGGGGTGGATTTGGGTGGTCTCTGCGGCTTGTTGGGCTGGTCCTGCTGTATCATCTCCTGGGACATGAGACTGGAAGTTGTTTGGGTTATCCCAATCTTCTAAAATCACCCAGTGCAGGGAAAATCTCTTTGAATAGTTTTACCTTCAGGAGAACTTGTTTTGTTGTTTTTTTTTCCATGACACTGCAAGGCTCAGCTGTCATCTCCACGTGGATTTAGTGCCCACAAACTTTGGACAGGGAGGAAATGCCAGTTCCTTGTTTCCAGTGGTTAAGCTGAGGTGTGCTAAAGGAAATATTATTGATTAGCTTTCAGGGTAAAAAATTAGGGATGTTTGCCCAGATATGTTCAGCATCATTGTATATTGACTAAGTGTATGAAAGATAGATAAGATCCAGCCCTGATGGGCACAGCTTGTCTGAGGCAATGGCTTTCATTAACTTTATTATTAAAGTGGACATATTAACCCTCAGCTCCTGGAGCCCTCCTGCACACCTGTGTGATCAGCATCTGAATTTTCCCTCATCTCTAATTCAAGTTTTCCAGCAATATATCCTTTGGTATAATGTGTTTTATGCCCTTCTGAGAGACAACTCGTTCAGGGAGACACAGCAGAGAAGGAATGAAAACATCACCCTGAGCAATTCTGACTAAGCATGAGAGAAACACGTTTCCTTCACATTAATAATTAAATTTATTGTCACAATTGGTTTGAAAATGTGAAAATCACTTCATTTTTTTATATCAGCTGATCCATGTGCTGTTTAGAGTGTTGCTTGGGATCCAAAAATATGTATTTAAGCAGAAGGGATGTTGTCAGTGGAAGAAAATGAGGATGTGCTCACCCTGTGCTGTGTTGGACTGAGGTTACCTGGGCCAGCTCCACTTATTGTAGATTTTGTGTGGAATTTGGCAGGTTATTGTGATGAATTAAGGAGCCAGGAAGATGAAGTACTTTAATCATAATTGCATGTTCATGAGCCAAATTTCCAGGCCAAGATTTAATATCTTTAAGTGCAAGAGATAATAATAATAATAATGGCAAAAGTTACAATGTAAGGAGTAATTTCAGTTTCTAAAGTAAGTCTCTAGAATAGTTCCTAAAATAAGACTCAGCCAAGTAATTTGTGTAGCTACATAAATATTCCCTGTGTTCCTTAAAGCATTTCTTTTTCTCCTCAAGTCTGCAAATTACCCTTTTATGAGATGCTGTACAAACTAACTACTATATCTATTCAGAGGATGATAATAACTCCTTGCCTTTGAATGAAATATTTGGCCCTTGAGAATCTGCCAGTAGCTTTCCTCACAAAATACCTGGAAATTGAATAAGATCTTAAGCTTTATTATGTACATATAATACTGGAACCTGTGGGATTATGTGCAGTAACCTTATTTACAGAACTGTAAGATGTATTTGCAGAATATATTTTAGGCTGGGACAGCTCTGTAACACATATTTATAACCTCTTCTTCTTCTGTGACTTGATCTCAAAGAAATGCCAAAGGTCTGATCTCAGAAAGAAAGAATAAGCATCCTCAGTACAATCTGCCTTTGAAGTGCAACATTTCAGAGGAGCAGGAATCAAATCTGCACCTGACACAATAAGAAGTCAGTTTTCTAAATCCTTTGTGCTCAAAATGTAAGGAAATTGTAAGGAAATGCAGCTTTTCTCTTCCAAGATGGTTTGGCCATTGTGTTCTGGAACTGGAATAGGGCTCTGAATTTTTGGGTACAAGAGAAATAACTTTGTGACCTCATACTGATTAAAATGCTTTAATTTCTTCCCAAAGGGTATTCCCTCCACTCTGGATCCAGGATTTGCTCTGATGAAGAGGCTGCTCCCCCAAATATATTCAATTTTTCAACATTAAATCCAAGCCCTTCAGAAGAAAGGAGGGGGAAAAAATAATCATACCCCTCCAAATGAAAAAAGAGTCTGTATTTGGAAATTATGAGTGAGTTTCAAACCCTTATTTTTGGGGGAAGAAATGTTCCTTCACTTATCAGAAGTATCCACCTCATCTGCCCTGGGAGCATGGAATTCTTCCTGGCCAGAATGTGGACAAATATTAGGGCTTTGCTGTGGTTTTAGCCATGGGGGTTCTGATGCTAAGGGGCTTTAGAGAAACTTTAGAGAAGTCAAAACACAGGACAAAACAACTTTTTTATCTTAGTTGAAAGAACACAGAGATTTACAAACCCTTTTTCCCCCCAATCCTCTTAGCATTTCCTTCACAGATAAATAATTGCATTACATTTCTGTTTGAAACACACAACCACAATGGCTTTGGTGGCTTTAGCTGTTCCCCTTTTCTTTCCTAAGCTGTTCTTTGCAGGCCTTTTGGAACTGAATCCATGTCCAATCAAACTGAGAGCATTTTGGGGCCTGACTTTTCAATCCCAGCGTGATGTACAGTCATTGACTGTAACTTTATACACCAGAGCTGTTGGGATGACTCCCTAAAGATTATTTTGAAGAGCCCTTTGGGTGGCTCAGAAGTCTCAGCACCAGAGATATTTTTCATTACATTCCTGCTGCTTTTCTAATGTATCCAAAGTGTCAGTGTTGGGTACAGTAACAGAAGGGTTTGCAGTTCCCTTCACCGAGACAGCAATGCTGTCTAAGGTGAAATTAAAATAGACTCCACTTATTTATGGAATTAATTATTAAAATGTGCTCAGCAATCACTCCCATCAACTCTCTGTGCTTACAGGGCTTTTTTTCCCCTCGTGCAAATCCCACAACAATGAGAGGTGGGGCTGAGTTGCTTTGCCTTAGTGGTGGCTGTCCCTCCTATGGCTGTTGTATTATTTAAAAGGTGGCTTTCATTAGTTATTCAGTGCAGAGCATCTTTGGGCTTCAAAGTGAGTCCTTACTCATTTTCAGCTGCATTTAAACCTGGGAGTATCAGTTTAAAGAAATGCTTTCATTTTTGGACTGTAATTTTCATTTGGTTCTGGGCAGCTCTCAGATTCTGAGTTAGGCTCAACTAATTTGATTAGTTTTTGTTCTTAGGCCTGATTGGTTTTCAGGTGCTCCTTCTGTGTGTATGGGATGAATCTTGGTGTGTCCTGCCCTGGGTAATTTAGGAAGAGCCCCGTGGTGTCATCAGGTAGTGCCTCCAGGAACTGTGGAATGATAGAATGGCTTGGGCTGGAAGAGACCTTAAAGCCCACTCAGTGCCACCCCTACCATGGGCAGGGACACCTCCCACCAGCCCAGGTTGCTCCAAGCCCTGTCCAACATGTCCTTGGACACTTCCAGGGCTGGGGCAGCCACAGCTTCTCTGGGCACCTGTGCCAGGGCCTGCCCACCCTCACAACCA
>JAWWLZ010000025.1:2535243-2546027 GCA_035041345.1 Poliocrania exsul | reverse complement strand
CTGGCCTTGGACACTTCCAGGGCTGGGGCAGCCACAGCTTCTCTGGGCACCTGTGCCAGGGCCTGCCCACCCTCACAACCAAGAATTTCTTCCCAACATCCCATGTAAATGTACTCCTTGTCAGTTTGAAGCCATTCCCCCTTGTCCTGTCACTCCAGGTCCTTGGAACAAATCTCTCTCCATCTCTCTGGTAACTTCTTCAGGTCCTGGAAGGCCACACTGAGATCACCCCAAAGCTTCTCCTCTCCAGGTGAACAATCCCAGCTCTCAGCCTTTCCTCCCAGCAGAGCTGCTCCATCCTCTGACCATCCTGGTGTCCCCTCTGGACTCTCTCCAGCAGCTCCATGTCCTTGCTGTGCTGCCCCCAGGGCTGGAGCAGCTCTGCAGGTGGGGTCTCACCTGAGGGGGCAGAGGGGCAGAATCCCCCCCTGCCTTGCTGCCCACATTGCCCAGGGCATGGGGAGCTCTTGGCTGCTGGGGCAGGGAAACCTCAGAGTTTCCTGATCTTCAGGCTCATTAAGACTCACTGGAATGAGTTGTGTCAATGACTCTCAGATCCCACCTCCATCACTCGGTGGCTTCACTTAAAACCACGTCTCTGTTTGTGAGCACACCCTACAATTGATGAATCTGGGAGTGGATGTGAAGTGGGACATTTAGGAGGCTCTCCCCTGTGAAGAAGCAAATTTAAAGGTCTGAAGTTGTGGGGTTGGTTTTGGTTTATTTTTTTTTTTTTTCAACAGAGATGATCTTTGAAATCTTTTCCATCACTTCTCTCCACATTCCAATTTCAGTTTTATAACACCCCTCACTGTGCACGTCTTGGCAGGAAACTTGCCCATCTTGCAGAGCTTTGCATGAATAATTCATTGGAGTGTCATGCTGATTCTCAAAAGGTTGGAATATTTCTTTGGAGAAAGTGTTTAATAAGATTCTTCCCAACAACACAAACTGTAGCTTTGTATGAATTTTATGGTGTAGTAACTCTTGAAAGGCTCTGCACCATCAAGGGTTTAATGAACTGAAACCCAAAACATGTGGTAGTCCCTTCTACCTATTTGTTTCCTGGGTTGAAGTGTGGAGATGAAGCTGCTTAATTGGGGTCAGAAACTTGAGTCTGTCCGATCTGAAGGTGCAGGTGGAAGTTTCAAGAAATAGGAGACAACTCCTCTTTGGCTGCTTTATTTCCATCTTCATTTGGGGGTATCACAGGGCAGGGCTGGAAAAGGAGCAGCTTTTGCCCTTGTTTTCCAAGTCAACAGCAAATCCAGGGAAATGCAGTCTCTGAAGTGTCCCAGCTGTGCTGTAGCCCAGGAATTTTGTTCCACCAGGTGTCATTTAACCCATCAGAGACACTGAGACATTCCAGTCTTGGATGGAAGGGTGAGTTCCATGACAAATTATGGATATTTAAAAGTTTCTGAAGCTTTCTATAATCAAGGATGATTTGCCTTTGTTCCTTTTGAAGACAACTTTTAAACGGGCTTTGGTGATCTCAGAGGTTGATTTGAAATGGGAATCCATTGAAATCTTTCAAAAGAACCTTTTCAATTGTCTTTTTCCTTGTTTTATGCTATATTCTTTTAGAATAATTCCACTTTTTAATGGGCATTATTTTGCCAGAAAGCAAAAGTCAAGAACCAGCCAGCGTAGTTAAAATACAACATCACATCACTCTTGTTGCTGTTTGCAGGAACTCATTTCAGTTGTGTGTATTTGACAACTATAAAATTGGGATAAAGTATTTTGTGTTGTTCTGAGGACAGGAGACCATAGGACTGTCTGTTGAGAAGGAAAATAATTCACAAAGGAAACATTCATGGTATATAATTGGTCCTCATTATTGAGCAAATTAACTAGACAGTTATTATATTGTTGTCATTTTAGGCCATGTCATGGGAAGAATTTGGCCTCTAAATTGGGGAGAGGCTCCCGTTGGTGTTGGAGTGGTGCCAGTTCTTGAGCTGAGTGTGGAGGCAGCAGCTCTGCCCCTGCCAGCAGGAGGGCACATGAGGAGACAGCAGAGCTCTGCCTTTACACTGAGGCTTTGCCCTCTCTGCCCTTTCAAAGCTGGAATGAGTTACAAGATTTCCTTCAGCTCTCCAGTTTAAGGCAGGATGAGGAACCTTTGCTCCAAATATCCTTCCAGCAATGCTGGAGCTGCTGCCCAGGGAGCTGAAAAAGCTCCATCCGTGGGGATTTGTGGGACTTAACCAGAATTTTGCTTAATCCAGTATGAAGAGCTTTACTTTGAGAGGTGAAGTTGTGATCTCCTGTAGTCCTTTCCCACCAGGATTTCGAGGAGTTGGTGGAATTTTAAAGGCAAGGGTCGTTGAGGATTTCAGGGAGGCTTTGGACAACATCCAGTGGTATGAGAGGGATCAATCCCAACAGATCCTGGCCCTAGGAGTGGGGTTATGGAATAGATCTTGGATTTCCTCTCCCTGGATGCTCATGAGTGCCTGGTCCCCCTTGAGGACCCAGCCTGTTTTATGGGCAAACCCTGGTGTTTTGACAGCCTTGAAAACCTGCATGTTCATTACTGCTCAATGTATTCCTGCATGGATATTGCTCTTTGCAGAGCCTTCCAGGGAGCTCATTTAAAGATGCCACTGGTGGTTGGTGGTTTGCAGAGTTTGTGGAGTTGTTTTCATAACCAGCATTGAAGAGAACTGAACTTAAACCAGCTGATTTTTATTTTTTTTTCTCTTTCCAAGTTGTCGTTTAGTCGAAATTAATATTATAATTGCTTTCTCTGGAGACTCTATAGCTTCATGCTCTCTCACTTATGGAGAGAAATATGGATGATGGGTGACTAATGATGCTTAGTTAGGCATTATTTTAAAAATAAATCCAGAATCTGTCAATCCGCTCCCTGTCAGAGAGAGAAGCAGCTCCTGTTTTCACACAGGCTCTTCCTTCAGGGGATTCTGTAATGGGGACAAGTGGATGGGCTTTGACTTTTTTGGCAGCTTTTACCCTTTCCTTTGCAAATCCCCCTCCAGTTTTCTGCCAACATTCCTGGGGCTGACTGTGCATTGCTGCTGAAGGGGGGAGAGAGAACATCTCACAATGTCATTGACCACAGCAAGTCCCTGTTCTCTAATTTTATAACTGAGGGTAATGAAAGTTGGACAAACAACATCTTTAGCCTGAGGAACTCAGCTGAGCTGTGCTGAGTGGGATGTTGCTGTGTGGAATTAATTTAGCTGAATCTGTCTGCAGTGGTTTAGGCAAAGTGAATTGGTATGTCCAGCTTCCCCTCTGCCTCCTTTGCCAGCCTCTTGCTGACAAGTCTTTTTGGTTTTGTTCCCCCCTATCAATAGTCTGGTGATTGATTAACTCAGTTCAGATTCCTCTGAGTGCAAGTTTCAAGAGGACACATTTTTATTTTACTCCCAAATGTGCAATATTTTATTACCTTTATTCCCTAACTCCTCACTCTTCAAGTGTTCATTACTTAGACTGTCTCTTCTTGTGAACAGTCTTGTTTCTTGCTGCTTAAAAAGAAAACACTTTTACTTCCCAAGCTTTCTTAAGGGTCAGCCTTCTTTCTTTTTAATATTGGCTGTGGACTCCAAGGTGCAGGAGAGCAGAGGGTGGACTGTGGCAACATGAGCAATCAGCTTGGATCCAAACAGAAAAATTCATGACCTAAATGATGTGTCTGCCTCCAGATGTCAGAGCAGCAAATAAATGTTTCATAAACTTTACTTTCCAGGTCAGCTCCAAACCAGGGTTTTATGTCTGTGCTTTAACCCTTGTGTTTAGAGAAAGCAGCACAGTGAGATGGGACAGGGAGCAGGGAGGTGGCCCTGGACATCCCTGGGGTTGGGAGCAGTCTTGTCACTAGTGCTTCCAGCCAGGAAAAACAATGTGCAAGACTGATACCATAGTCTTGAGGACGGGGATTAATATTACGTGGGGTTTCTTTGCAGAAAAATCTGGGGAAATGATTTCCAAAGCCCACGAGAATGTCTGAGCAGGTTTGGTACCCTGGGACAAGAGCAGAGGTTGCTGCCTCAGCCACTGCTGGTCCTCCAGGAGCCAACCCAGCCCTCTGTGAGGTCCAGCCCACCTCCCTCTGCACAGCAAGCCTTGTATTTTCACACTGGGATAGGAGAAAGCAGATGGTTGATGACTGCACTGAGGTAGTGAGAGCAGAAAACCAAAATCATATTTGTAGGGCAAACACTTTTGCATCAACTCAACCCTCACACCTTGTAGAAGCACTGGGGGCTTTTTTACAGGTGAGGGAAAAGCCTTTTCCAGCTGCTGCCTCCTCAGGAGCAGGGGCACACTCATTACATGTGCTAATCCTGTGCTCTTGGGCAGAGGTGCCTGGCACCAGGGCCCTGCTGATGCCAGACCCTGCCGGTGCCCCAGATCGGCCCCGTAGTGCAGGGAACTGTATCATGGCAACCTGTGCCTGCAAACCCAGCCTGAGCCAGCTGTGCCCATTATGAGGAGGCCAAGTGGGACTGCACACCACGCAGCTTTAACTGGAGCACTGAGATTGTCAGCACATTCTGTTAACAAGTGGCACAATTTATGTGCTCGTGGGCCAGTCCTACATCGGAGATTTATGGTATTCTCCTTCCACGCTGTGCTGGTGCTGCTGCTTTGCAATTAGAGGGGAAGCTGGCATTAAAAACATCTGCTGCCCGGCTTGGCCTGCAGTTGCCAGACTTCTGGCTCTCTTTGTGCCAAGGAGTGCCTCGCCAGCAGCTCCGTTGTGCTCCGATGTTCAATGTTAACTCCCGCAAGCGCCGCCGCCGCTGAGTCAGCGCTAATGCTGACATTTCACTTAGGGAAGGGGAAGGATTTGGGAGGAAGAGGCTTAATTAGCATAGCAGTGCAGAAAAAAGAGCGTGTTCTACAAAAGAGCACGGCGAGAGGTTGTTTCCTGTGCTTTCCTGAGGTTGCCCAACATCTGCTGTGGAGCTGTTAGGTGGGAATGGGGGTTTGGCTCCAGGGTGGGCACTGCACTGAGGTTCCTCCTGCTGGGCACAGCCCAGGGCACACAGAGCCCCAGGAGGGGGTCCCAGGCACTACCAGGAGTGCAGAAGCTTCTCCCTTTGTCCATCCAACTGTGTTTGGGTGAGCTGGCACTGCAGCTGGTGCTGTGCTGAGATGCTCCAGGTGGGTTGGGGACTGCACCATGAGATGTGCAACCACACACTGAAGGGGTCCCACTGCCCTTCCCATGTGCATTCCCTCTGTTTGAAAGGATTACTGACAGATAAAGAACATGCCAGCTTTTCCCTTCCACTCCTCACTCTGATGGTTAGGGATATTTTCCTGGTTGCTCCTTCAACAACAGCAACACCCCCCTGTAACTTGCACAGGATGTTCTCATTGCATAGGAATTAAAACAGGAGTCAAGTCCTAAGAATCCTGCACAGGAGAGCCGAGCTGGGGAGTAGCAATGCTCAGGAATAACATGGATTCAGACTCTCTCTATCTTCTAGTTACATTTTGAGATAGAATTATTAAATTTTTTTAGGTTTCAAAAGCCCTCCCAAGGTCATCGAGTCCAACTGTTGCCCAGCACTGCCAATCCCACCACTAACCCATGTCCCCAGGAGCCACATCTACCCATCTTCTAAACCCTTCCAGGGAGGGTGACTCCACCACTGCCCTGGGCAGCTGTGCCAGGGCTTGACAACCTTTTCCATGAAGAAATTTTCCCTGAAATCCAGTCTAAACCACCCCTGGTGCAACTTGAGGGCTGTTTTCTCTTATCCTATCACTTGTTACCTGAGTGAAGAGCCTGACCTCCATCTGGCCCCACCCTCCTGTCAGGGAGTTTTAGAGAGCTTGTAAGCTGAAAGTCTAACCTAAAAAGAAGGAATTAAATGTAGAGAGTACCAATAGACTCCAGAAATGTGCATTTCTTTCTCTTCCTTATGGGGTAACAGGTTCCTCCTTCCAGGCAGTGCTTAGAATTAGGCTGATGTCAAGTTTCCCAGCTCACTGTTGGAGTTTTTCTCCTTTTTTAACTGTCCTGCTCCCTTGTAATTTTTTTAGGGCTTTTAAAAACTAATAGAAGAGTCTTCATAGTTTTCTGTGGCTTTCTGTATTTGTGATATTTACTCAATGGCAGGTAAAACCTGCCTGTGTGAGCATCCCAAAGCACAATCATATTTTTAGGTGAAGTCATGTCTCCTTTCTACCTGTATTTGCTGGCTGAAAGCTGATAAATATCTCGTGTTTTACCTCCTTTTAGCACTTTGCTTATTAGCTAAGCAAGGATGTCAAGCTGATAATGTGTGCACATGTTATAGATATGAAAGACAACACTTGGCACTTTGTATTTTAGTTCTTTCAGCATCAGAAGGGCTGCAAACAAGTTTAGGATCATTTCTTTATGCAATCTTGGGTTTGGCTGTACCAGCTTGACTCACCTGAGGAACTTCCTTGCTGTTGGAGCAGCCAAGTGTCGTGGCTTTGGCTGTGTGCAGAGAGAGGCAGTTTATCTTAATACACACCTGTAATTTGAATAAGTAAATCAGTTTTTTTTTCTTTCATAATCCATTCAAAAGACCTCACTTGGTCAGAAAGGAGAAAAAGGTGGAGAGGAGAAAAAGGTGAAGTTGAGCAGCGATGCAGCAGCAAGGGGGGTTTTGTTTCTGGGCTGAGCCACAGAATTCAGGATGTGTAGAGATGCTTTCATTGCTGTTGTTGTTGTTGCTAAATGTCCCCGTTGTCTTCAATGCCCCTCGGAAAGGCGGTGCCAGGCTCTGGCTCCCTGCAGGGTGTCCCCCTGGCACCGTAAGTGCCCACCCTGGCTGTGTCTGTCGGTGCCAGGCAATGATCAGCAGAGGGCACTGATCGAACAGCAGTCGCAGGGAAATTGTCACTTGAGTTCAGCGCAGCCTAAATGGCCCCAAGATTAATCTGTTAATATCCTCTCATTCCTTTCCCTCCTATATCAGCGTTAATTGCCAAACAAGTGACAACTTTCTCCAGTATATTATACTGGTCCATTATACACTGCTGCTCTAGATATGGTTATTTGCAAATTTGCTACAGGCTCCTCCACAAACTCCAGAGGTTTTTATGTTGTTCCTGTATGTATGAATTCAAATAAATAGAGGCTGCAATTCCATCTATATCAAATTTAATCTGCATGCTGTTTAAAGCAGGCTAAATATTAAAAACAGATTATTGGAGTTTTCCACAGGAATAATTTTATTTTTCATGCTTTACTTTCAAATCAACTTGTCGGCTTCCTTTGGGTTTATTTCCATCTAAAAGATTACAGTGTAGGTTTTTTGTTGGTTTGTTTTTGTTTGTTTTTTTTTTTTTGAGCTGTGCATTGCCAAGTATATTTAAGCAATGGTTTGTTGTTGGCTGGGCTGATAAATCCATCCACCACCAGAAATATTCAGCATGAACCCGGTGCCTAAAACACCCCAGGAAGAGAAGAGAATCCAAAGGAAAGGCCAGCATGGATGTGTTGGGGTGAAGGAGAAGGCAGACAGGGCCAGCAGCTCCTGCTGGTGTTGCCCAGCTCTGAGGGCACAGCCCTGGCACTGCAGACACGGGTGAAAGCAGCTCTGGTGGCAGCAGAAGTGATGAGGGCTGGCATGTCTGGAAATTGCTCTGACAGCCAGGGCCCTATAAAATTTTAATTTGAGAAATGAACCTGTTCTAAACTCTGCCAGTCAAGCCCTGCAGCTTTCACTTGGGCAAGATTTTTGTGTGAAGATAAATGAAAATAGACTTAAGGACTGTGACAGCAGCCGATGGGCAAGTGCCTGTCTCGTGTCTGGCAAACAACCCCGACCTGTGTCACGAGATGGGGGTCAATAAATAAATATCCCTCGGTGTGAGCATGGCTGGGGTGTCACAGCATTATTAAAAGCCTTTCAGGTTGAGCAAAGGACACTTTGGGAGCCTTGAAGGGCTGCCTTCCTGCAAATGGGATTTTTATTGTCTGTTATGTATTGCTCTTACTAAGAGCATTATGTCAAATGTAATAATATCCTGCAGAGTTTTCTGAGAAGTGGCTTCTTCATTGTTTTTGGAGGTTTTGGATGAAAAAACTCCAATTACTGAAGGTACAATTTAGGTGGTTACTGACTCCCATGGCTCCAACCAGAAAAGGGATCTCACGTTTAGCTATTTGGGATGAAACCCCCAAATGAACCCCCAGTGAAGGCACAAGTGGCACCACTAAAGGCAGCACCTCTTGCTGTTTCCTAATCATTGCCAGGCAACAATTAATATGGGAAAACCTCGGGAATGGCTGGAAAGGGGTCACCTCACCTCCCAGTCTATGCCAAAAGCAGCATGTTCAGTACTGGTTTAGGGAAATTCTTGTGCTATTAGGAGTTAGCAAATAATTGCCAGTTAATGACTCATTTATCCCACTTTGTAGTCAGCAAACAATACCAAGTCAGTGCTCTCCAGCTGAAGAGAAATTCCCACTTCCACCACATTCAAACAGACATTATTTTCCAGTATGGATGTAGCATCTTCCCAGTTGAGGTGTAGTGCAGCTTTGTAACCACATTTTAAAATCCACTATTCATTTTGTATGGTCATTTTTTTTCCAATTAACTTTTTAATGTAACCTGATTTAAATTCAAGTTTTGAGCCAAAATCTTCCATCCTTTCTCCCTCTGGGTGATGGTTTATCCCATCCATATGAAGGCAGCTGGATTTTGTGCTTCATTACTTTTTATACATGGCTTAGCAGTGCCCATTTGACAGAGAAAACTTCTTCATGACTGTGAATATTAAGCAGAATCTGACCTTAGTTTGATCTGAGAGGCAACAGGTCAGGCTTCATAAGTGGTGGCTGATTGGTTTGTTTGATTTAGTCTTGGTAGGAAATGCCAAAAATGAATTTCCTAAACTGAGTTGGGTCATCTCTAATAAGGTCAGTCAGAGGGGGCTGATTAACATTGCCAGTTTTAAACTGGGAGGGATGGATGGATGGATGGATGGATGGATGGATGGATGGCAGGCAAAGGGGTGCAGCCCTGGCTGTTCTGCTTCCTAGAGCTGCTGTTGGGTACTGGTTCTGTCCATAAATTGTGCTAATGTGACTGAGTATGGAGATGGTCAAGGAGATCTTGGCTCTGAGGGTGCTTTGCTGGGAGCTCAATGGGCTGCCCAGGATGGTTTGAAGTCCCCACCCCTGGAGGTATCCAAGGAATGACTGGATGTCACTCAAAAGTTGGACTTGATGGTCTTGGAGATCTTTTCCAACCCAAATGATTCTGTGATTCCAGGGAAAGAGTGTTCCATCCATCATTTGGAGGAGAAAATCCACCAAGTTCCTCATTCTTACTGCACTTGGTTTCCTTAAGAAAATAACTTCGTTTTTCTCACAAGCCACACTGTCATTTCCCAGAAAACAAAGATACAGCCAGGAATAATTGCTTTAGCCTTTAGTTTTGAGTGGATTTTTTTCTTTTCCTCTGCCAAACAAATAGAAAAAGCACTTGCACTGGTTTAACATATACTCCTCTGCAAGAAGAAGAAAAATTCAATAGAGATGAAGATAACTCTATTCTGTCAGTAAAGAAAAATATATATTTGATCCAATCTATGCTAAACTTTTCTTTGCAGTTCTTGAGAAATAATAAAAAAAAATGTAAAAAAAAAAAAATCTATATATCACATTCTTGGCCAGTACTTGATGACATTATCCTTCAGGTTTTCCTTCTATTTTCTTACTAACTACAACAAAAAATAAACCAGAGTATAAACTTTTGTTCCAGTAAAGGCAGAGTAGCAGAGCTCCCGTGCACCTCATTTTACAATTTGCTCTGACATGAAGTGAGAAATAACTGAGCACAACCTTTACTGCAATAATTGGATTTTTGCCATCAGGAGTAGCTTGTTACATTTGTGTCCTCTGAGAAATAATGCACTTTTTAGGTTTAGTTTTATAGACTCCACTCAGTGTAACCTTTGAGGGCTGGGATTGCAGGAGGGGGTTGGGATGTGCAGGGCTGGATCCTTCCCCCCTGAGTCGATGCTCTCTCATCCTCCTGTCAATAGTGGGGATGGTTTGCACCACAACAGCCTCAAAAGCATTTTTTGAGCCATGTCTTCAAACACAGCTTAATTTTAGAGCAGTCCCTTTGTCTTCCTCTTGTTATTTTGCTTGTTTTTGCTGTTGTTGTTTCAGGTCATACCGTTTGGCGAGGGATTTTTTTCCCTTTGTGCAATTTCCTGGAAGAATTATAAGGAAAACATAATTAATTATAAAATCTGCGTGGATAATGCTGATAATGTCAGGTCAGAGCCCAGGGATGAGTGAGCGTTGTGAGCTGGGGATAAGAAGTTCTTTTAGTTGTAGCATCTTGAGTAGTTGGAAATTTTGATGCTTCTCTGCATCATCTCTGGACTCTCCTAATCCAAAAAAACCTGCTTAATTATTTGCATCTCATTAAAGATGTAATTAATTTGATAGATTTCATTAGTACTCCCAAATGCAACTTTACCACAGATTTTGGTGATGTTCTATTGTTTTTTCAAGGACTATTTTTTGTCATTTTCCAACCTGAAATGAATCAAATATTGAAAAGAATTTAAAAAATGTCTTCCTTCAGATTTTGTTATCAGACAGAGCTCCAGAACATTCATAACTATCGTGACATTGTTCCAGAACTCTGAGTGGATGAGCAGTAAATAATCAAACAGGTATTTAAAAACATTCTATTAGTAGAATAGTGTAAAAGAGGCAAAATGCTCCCTATGGTATTCCCAGGAACAGGAGTTGGCCTTGAATGAACCAGAGGGATATCAGGATCCTGTTTTAT
>JAWWLZ010000025.1:2521041-2535143 GCA_035041345.1 Poliocrania exsul | reverse complement strand
AGAGGGATATCAGGATCCTGTTTTATCTCAGGATTCAGACCTTGAATGAACCAGAGGGATATCAGGATCCTGTTTTACATCAGGATTCAGGCTTTGAATGAACCAGAGGGATACCAGGATCCTGTTTTATATCAGGATTCAGGCTTTGAATGAACCAGAGGGATACCAGGATCCTGTTTTATATCAGGATTCAGGCTTTGAATGCACCAGAGGGATACCAGGATCCTGTTTTATTCAAACACCATCAGAGTGAGATGGGAAGTGTGAGGTGGCACTAACAAGCCATTTCAGTATAGGGGGATGGAAATTAAGTTAAAGTGCCTTGTACTCAGAATCAATTTGAGTTTTCTTCAGACTTTGCATAACCTTCTCCTCGGTGCTACACAAATGCCTTGATAGACTCATTAAAATCTGGGAAATGGGAGAGAAAATCATAAGATCAGAGACTCATGAAAGAGTAGAAATAAAAATCTCTAAGTGGAGTGTGACACTGATCAGTGAGAATTTTAAGTTTCAATTTCTTTCCCTTTGTGGCTTTATCACACACTCACTGTTCCTTCCCCAATTTTATGTAGTGGAACACACACATTACAACTAAAATATTCAGATTTTTTTTTTTTTTGTGGGCTTGTCTCTTTGCCATTATTCTTGTGTAGCTCACATTGAAGATCTCTGTGATGTCTTTGGAAGAAGAACCAACATTGAGGAATAATGATCCTTGTGTGATCCTTTTGTTACCTTGGCAGCCAAAAGAGCAGGGATTCAGATTTGGAGGAATGGTTTAGAACTGAATGGTCATGCCCTGCTTCTAGAAACAAATTTAAAATGCAATTTATCTCCTCTGAACTTTGGTTCAGAGAACGCTCTCCTGACTTGCTGCTGAGCACCACATGAATGGGTTTTTCAGCTCCCAAATGGACAAGTACAACTGGCAGCATTTTATTTACTCACACAACCAAAACAAAATTGCTTTCTCATATCTGTTGTTCCTCTGAGGTTAAAACTTGTCCTTAAGATTACCTTGAAATGAGACTCTTATTCTGATGGCAGATTTTTGGTTGAAACTCCCATTTACACCCCAAATTGACAGAGAAAAATTGAGATTTTCTTTATCACGATTCTACAGGATGGAACAAATTGCCTGAGATGATGATTCCCTCCAGTTTAAATGGTTCCATTGTTTAGACTGGAGCTGCCTGACAGGTTCTTCATTTATCTCTTGCAGCCGTGGACGTGTTTGAGGCATCAGGCTCGGGCTGCTTTGTCAGCCTTGCCCTCCTGCCACACCAGCTCATTGCAAACCTGACACTCCTCATTTCTCAGCCCTGCCTTTAGTTCTGAGCTCTGGGAGCCAAGATCAGCCCCAACTCTCTGGGAATGTTGTATGGACACGTGTCAAAAAACATCAGAAACTGTTTTCTTTTTCACACCAGGTCCCCATTCACCACCTTGTGTCCTACACAGAAACACAGATCTCACCATTCACAAGGAAATTTAATTGCTATTCATCTTAACTCTGGTTTATTTTATAGACTTGGCCTGGCTTAATAACAGCTTTTACTCAACAGTCCAGCCTACACTTGAAATACAGGTCTTTGAATAGCAGTGAATTCTTTGAATTGGTGATTAGAAGTTGCCTGTGATGGACATACTGGTGGTATCCTCTAAAGTTTGACTTTGATCATTTAGGCTTCACTTTAGGAAAGGATTGCGGTTGTTGGGGCTGAAACTTGAAGAACCAGCCTTGAAAGTCTGGAGCTAATACAAGCCTGGAAGTGCTTCCAGAAGTGCTGGGAGTTGGTTCCATGTTCACTTTAAATTGGATAAAACTCACCCCTGCTCCAAAGCCCCCTGGAGATGCAGCCAGCTCAGTCTCAGCAGCTTTGTCTCCCCAGGAAGTGGCCTCACCTCTTCACTACAATTTCTTGCAAACTTTGCATGTTCAAATGCTGCTCCTCATCTTTGCTCCTAATGGGAATTAATAGCTGGCTGAGCTCTCTGGACAAATCCTGCTGTTAAGGGACAGGAAAGGAAGGGTTTCCAACTCATTTTGAGAAGGATCTTTCTCAGCCAGCACTGCAGAATGTGGAGGAACTCACACTCACCACCTTTTCAGTTCAGTAGAGCCTGGACTTCACCCTCCTGCTGGAGCAGAAAGGAGATGTGAGTGCCTGCTGGCCACTTGTTCACAGGGAGTTGGGAGTGAGATTGATAATTCCCCTCAAGAACACTTCACTTTCTTTTTTTTTTAACTCTAAACTACTAATATATTACTTTTTATTGCCATTTTATTCCATGTAAAAGCATAAATGGGGCTATACAACCTTCTACTCATTTTTCACACTACAATAACAATAATTTACATCAAGAGTTGTAAATTATGAGACCATTGGAAATAGCAGGGGGTAAATGTTTCTTAAAATGCTCTGAGAGTTGAGACATGTATTTCTTGTCACTCTAAACTGATAGTTAATTGGGGTGTTATAATTACAGGGGAAGTATCCAAACATGTCTAACCTTCACAAAACCTCCTGTAAGGAGAGAAAGACAATGTGAGAGCCCAACAAAACAAAACCTTCTAAGCCTCTTTGCACAGCTCAATAAACTTTTGCTGGTCTGCCTGAAATCTGTACAATTTAAAGGCCATTATTCTCTTTGTCAACTTGCAGCCAAGTTCCAGGACTAGTGGAAAACCTGCAAATCTGAAGTTTGTTTAATAAAACCTATCAAAATGGGTGGCATGAAACTGAATTATTTCAACTGGAATATACACTCTGGGGAAAAGCAAGATCTTGAATATTCACATTACAGCTCATTGAAAAGGCAATGGGCTATGCAACAAGATTGACAACAAAGGGAAAAATGATGAGGAAAATTGCCTTACTTATCTGCTAGAGTGCTCTTGACTGCCAACTGTAATTTTATGGTTCATTATATAAAAAAATACCATTAATGTTAGTACTTGTGTATCATAATCATGAGAAGAAGGGAAAAAGTTCATCGAAATGTGCTCCATTTTTAATCAAGACACTATAATTGTGTGTTTTTCAGGCATCATCAATTCCCATCAGTTTTACTGCTGCAAAAATAATGTGCTGCTCTGGTTCTTCCACAGGTCAATTCCTGCACGAGGTACATCGATGCAGGGATGTAAACTGTAAATAAACAGTGGCATAATTTATCTCCCCTGATATTACTTGGTTCATCACCAGCTTCAGGTTGATAAGAAAATGGAACGGCTGAGTTTGAATTGTGTGGTGCATCATCTAACTTAGAAATGGCAGGAACTCGTGTTATATAAATGTTGTTATATAAAATGTCAGGCAGCAGCCAATATTAGCATTGCAGAGCCAGTAGCACCCAGCAAATGTGTCTGTCAACTTCTCTGTGAGCTTTCAGGAGCTTTGAAAATCACCAAGCAGAGAAAATTGTCTGAAACAACAGCGGGGTCTGCACTCAGACGTGATTGGCCATCCCACAGCAACTCTGGTCACCAGAGAAGGTGGGGAGAAAGGACAACAAAAGGTGTAAGGAATTCAAGAGCGCCATCTGTTTTTTGAAAAGGGGACACAAGGAGTTTTGGTGTCACGTTGGAGTGTGCAGAAAGTTTTGTGCAGTTTGTGTTTCCTGAGTTAATGTTGGTGTTGCTCCAATGGGATGTTGGGGAAAGAGTTCCCAGCAGAGCCTCAGTCCCAGTGCAATCCCAGAGAAAATCAGAGTCCCTTTCCCAAGGACTTTCTTCTTGACAAAAGAAAGGTGATTCCCAGACGATGTTTTCCTAGTTAAGGGATGCTCAGAGTGTCTTTATTCCATGAGACTATGGCTGAGACTGACCTCGAGCAAGAACTTCTCCTTTCTCCTGGGACTGTGCTCTGGTTTTGAAGCCTGGGTAAGTTAAACTTTATTCACAAAATTTAAGTTTAAAACAAGCTACAGCTGTCCAACAAAGTGGAAAAAGTTCATTCTAGATAATGTTATCAATGTTTTTAAAGGCTGTCCTTCATCTGCTGGTGAAAAATACCCATAAAATACAGATGTGTTTTATGGGCAAACCCTGTGGTAGCTGATCCTTAACCCCACTGAGCACATCCCCTTCTTGCAGAACTACTCATAGAATCTTGGAATCCTGGAATGGTTTGGGTTGGAAGACACTTTAAATAGCATCTAGTTCCCAGCCCACAGCAGGGACCCCTTCCACCAGATCAGGACCAGAATCATTGCCAGTATTTGTTTCGTGCTCAGTCTGAGTTTCTTGCAGGGCAATCTGCACGTGAAAGCAGCTCTGACACATCACAGGCAGGAATAAACACATTTCCTCTCCCCTCTCCCTCTTTTGAAAGCTCCCTCTCCTTAAATTAAGGAAGAAAAGCTCAGTGCACTGGAAAGGGCTTCTGAGTAGCTCATGTGAGGGCAAACAGCTCATAAAACTGGCATTACTTGGCTGATATATTCATGTAGTATTTCATCTGTGCTGCTGTAATACACCATCAGATTTGTGTAGCTTTAATTATATATTACTTGATAAAATAGGTTCAGCTGTCAGGAGCCCATTCCAGTGCTAGGCAGGCAAAGTTTTGTTGAGAGGGAAGGAAAAGAGCAGTTTGTTTTATTCCTGAAGAGCACATTCTTCAACATGGGGAAGTGAAGGATGGGGAGAGTGAAGCTGAGAGGCTTTCCCAAGGCTGAGAAGCCCTGCAGGAATCCCATCCCTTTGCCAAGGCAGCAGGATCCAGGGCTCTGGGAACAAAGTGCAGCACTTACTGCCAAGTGAACCCCTCCTGCAGCTCAGCAAAGGGCCTGAAATAGCTGGGATAAACCCCTATTTCTGCCTATTTTCAAAGAAATGTCACACCTTTGAGGTGGGATCCTCCTGCAGAGGATGCTGAGCTGGAGGAGCCTCTCCCTCCTCCTGTCCCAGCAGAAGGGAATGTCTGGGAGAACACACTGCAAATGTGCCTGGGAAAACATGGCATTATTCATAGTGTGTGATTAGTCTTGCACGCTTTCCTTGGTATAAATATGTAACACATGCTCCAGTGCAGAATGTGCTAATGTATTCCAACATGATCTTTATTGCTGATATTTAAAAACCTGTTCCCGAATAGGCACAGTTTGAATTTCACATGAGTGTAGACGTTCACATCTACCATTTCTCCTGGTTTAAAGCATAAAGTCTCTCAGGCAAAATGTAGGGTTTATGTCAATCCATTTTTACCCCTTTCCTCAGCTCATTTGTCTGCAGTTAAATATTTTCTTCATCTTCCACTGAAAAATATGAATTATTCCAAAGCCCCGAGCGCTGCAGTGTGTGTGTCTGTGTTTGTTGGCAACTCAAAATACAAACACTGGGAGAAGATATTCTCATTTGTTTTCCATTCCAGTTTCTAAGTGCTGTGTTAGGAAGCAATCATAATAAAGAGGACCCGAAGACATCATTTCTCAGGGAGACAGCAGCCTGCTGCTATCTCTAATCTAAGAGGCACTGGATGGAGGTCATCTTCTGATCAATGAAGGGAATTTCATTTTATGATGCTGAAAACAGACAGAGAATGGTACAATCAAGTGCTTCCCAAAAGAAAACAGGAGCAGGCAGAGAGGGATGGGAGAACCATAACAAAAATGACCAGATTTATTGCTCTGTAGAGCCTGTTTTACAAGGACTTTGGAGTGCAGGAAGGACTTGTTGCCCTCCTTTAGCCCCCGGGATTTACAGAGTGTTGCCAAGATTTCAAATCCCTTTACCTGCCCAGGACAGTCTTCTGCACAAAGGGGATAAACAGAGTGTACTGCCACGTTCTAACATCACCTCTCAAAGGAAAAGAAATTTAGTTTCCAAGCTGTAAGTATGTAATGTGATGGAACTTCCAGGAATGGCCATGCACAAGGAACGCTGGAGGCTTCTCTGTCCCATCGTTCCAGGAACTCCAGCACAACCTCCTCCCAAGGGATTGGCTCTCTGATTTGCTCATATTTTGCTTTTCAAGAGGAATTTGACTTGGTCAGGTCTCACAGCACTGCCTGGTGTGGGTTTGGATCAGTAAATGATGTGCATGGCAAGGCTTGATCAAAAGCTTTGCTACTCAAGTTGGATGGTTAGTTTGGAATATTAAACATGGACATGTCATGGGAATTGAGCAAATATTGGATGTCTGATGGAGGCTGTGCCACAGGAAAGCCTTAAAACAGTGTCTGCTGCTCCATTCAGTAACTGTGGAAAGGGAGGGAACATTCATCATGTTTTGGGGAGTTGGGTTACAAATGGCTCTCCAGCAAGAAGTTCAAAGTATTGAATTTCTCAATAAGCACAATTGTCTCTGTGAAATGATCCTTCATGTAGAAAGCTGGATAATTTTCATGAGAGGAAGAAAGATAACTGATGTTGATAAGAGCAAGTAGATGAGAAAGTGGAAAAGATTGTTTAAATATAGAAAGGGATAAGGAGGTTTGAGATATGGACCAGGAAATGGAGAACTCAGCATCTGTCACAGTGCCTGGGGAAATCATCCATTCCTGGATGTCTCGCTCAGGATTTGTGTCTGAGTGATTGAACAAGAAAGTTGGACTGGAAATATTCCTTGGTGAAGGTTTTCAGAGCAGCACCAGGTATGTGTGTGTGTCCTGTGGATGGAAAGGTGGAGCTCAGAACTTTAACAGATGTTCTCATACATGGAGAGTATTTGTATGTATTTGTGTGCCCCATCCAAATCTGAGGACTGCTCCAGAAACTTGTCTGAAAAGATTGTGTTTGTCCCAATAAGCAGAGTTTACTTTGCATCAGAACATATAACAGACCTCACTTTCTCCCCCAAACCTTGTAAACTATCTGCAAAATCACTGGAAAGTTAATGAGAGCCCTTGCTGTCAGCACGGATTAATCTGGAATTCCTTGGCATCTTCAGATCCTTCTGCATCAAAACGTAAGTTTATATCAAAACCTTGAATCCAGGAGAAAATGACAAGAGAGAATGAACTAAAATGCCTCCCATTTCTCTGGTCTGCAAACTTCAAACCCTGTGATTGTGCTGGGAGTCTTTGATCTCAGTATTACTTTTTCATTGCCTTTGAAGTCAAAAGCAAAGGGTGATTGCAGTGGGATCCAGAGGTGCCAAGTGGTAATTCCTTATAGCCACATTTAAGGTACATCACATCAGCTGCTGACCACTAAAAATGTAACCAGATGTAGAGTGTTTCCCTGTTAAAGGTTTCACACATCAGTAGTGCTGGTTCAGGTTGGTTTTCTCCAGCAAAGGGGTCAGCACAGAGCACTGATGTCCAGAACCTCAGGGAGGTGTTTTCTAGAATTAACACTCTTTTAATAATCAGCTGTTACAGCTGAGCAGGACTTTAAATGGTGTCAAAAGTTACATGCTAAACAGCAAGGTGTTACTTTTGGAGTACCTGATGAAGGAGCCCTCCAAAGGGGGAGGTTGGTGAGGGGCTCAGAAGCTCCTCCTGCTCCTGAGACAGGAGCTCAGTGCTGTAAATTGGTACCAGTGTCTGCCTTCAGAGCAGAACTGAGAAAGAAAAATGGAAAGGGCTGCATTTCTATGGCTTGTAAAATATTCATTTATGTGCTGTGCTCGAGGAGAATCGATCTCTGGGGAGCAGCAGGTTTCTTCATCTCAGTCAAATTAGATTAGAGGGAAGAGCTGAGTGGGATGAAGCGTCATGGGGACGGTGATGGGGTGGCACAGCCTTGGCACTGCTGGCACTGAGCGGGGCATGGGGGCACTGGGACAACGGGGCTGAGCCAGGAGCTCATCCCTGAGCAAGCCTGGCTGCCTTTGGATTCCACTCAGTGGCAAATTGAGTTGAAATATTTCTGCAGACTTGGTCCTCAGTGGCTTGTTTTATCTGCCAAATTACAGCAAGGTTGAATAAGGTCAGTACTGAGGGGGGCAATGGGTTATTCCTTTCATGGACAGGGGCAGGGCAGGGCTGGGCTGGGCTGATGCTCCTGGGTCCCTCCCAACTCAGGATATTTTATGGCTCTGTGTTTTTAAGGATGCAGCAATGGGCACAGCAGGTTTTATCTCTGCTCCTCCACAGCTGCCTGTTGCTCCCAGACGCTGCAGTGCTCCAGAGTTCTGTGAGGGGATGGATGAACTTTGTTATTGCAGCCTCTTGAACATCATCTTTTGAGTAGTTTCTTCATTAATTGAGAGAATTTCAATCCATTGGATGCCTCTATACCTGTGTGAGCCCCAGCCAAGGCTGTGCAGAGGAAGGGAGATGTGATGTGGGCAGGCACAGCTGGCTTGGCCAGAGCCTGGAGTGACCAGTCACACCAATCCAGTGGTTTCTTTCCAATTAAAATGCTCTTGGAAGATTTTAACTGAGACATTCTGTCGTGAATGGTGTTCTTTGTCTTTTTTCTGACGTTAAGCAATCCTGAAGAGTTTCTAACAACAGATTTTTACATAGATAAACTGAGTAATACCCTCTACAATGTTTTCAGCTACTTCTGACGATAATGTCTTTACCTTGGGAGCAAAATCTCGCTGCTGATGCCAACAAAGGCAGCAGTTTTGACAGCAGTTTTATGTATCAGCACAGATCTGCAGCACCGACTATTACCTGCATTATCAATTGGCTAACACTTTCCACGGGAGAGATGTCTCTTTAGAAAGCTGTTCCTTTTATGAGTGTCATCAGCTTCTGTCAGCTTGACACGGCTGGGTCTGACTGGGTTTGAAGTTTTTTTGCTGTTGTTGGAATTTGTGAGAACATAAGTGAGCGTTTGGTGAGAAATGGATGTGGAGGAACGTGTTCTGTTCACATATAAACGGCTTCATTTGGAGGTGTTTGTGGGAGATCTGGGGAGGAAAAGACTGAAGTAATGGAGTGATTTGCCAGGCTTTTGGTAGTAAAACAGCCCAGGTGTAGTTCATGCAGAGGTAGTGACTTATTGCAGCTCCAATATCTCTGCCTGTCAAAGCTCTGGGGTTTAGAGCTCTGTGCAGAGTCTCTGCTGGGTTTGGGATAACCCAAGGGCAGTGACAGGCAGCTGGGAGCACATTGCATCACTGCAATAAGAAATCCTTTATTTGCAAGCATAAGTTATATTTATTTTTCAAATCAGTATGGTTTCATGTTTTTTTATTTCTGGTGGAGTCTGTTGGTGGGTGCACAAGAGCACAGGATTGCTCACAACTTTCTGCCGTTTCAACTTTTTCGCTGTTTGTTGGTGAAATGAAAACCAACATAAAAGAAACATTAAATATGTCACAGCTCACCAAAGGTTTGTGGCAGTGACTGGTGGTCAAGGACTTCCTGAAGAGCAGGGAAGTTCCAGTGATGATTCCAACAGGTGACACAAAGTCTTTCTAAAATTCTCACTGCCAGCTGATATTGTAGAATCAGGGAATGGGTTGGGTTGGAAGGGACATAAAGATCATCCAGTTCCATGGGCAGGGACACCTTCCACCAGCCCAGGGTGCTCCAAGCCCTGTTCAACCTGGCCTTGGGCACTCCCAGGGCTGGGGCAGCCACAGCTTCTCTGGGCACCTGTGCCAGGGCCTGCCCACCCTCGCAGGGAGGGATTTCCTTCTGACATCTTACATATTGTGCCAGCATAGCAAAGTGGGACGGGGATGGAGAGCAGAGCAGCTGCTTCCATTTGGGGAGGCCTCTTCTTAAGTATTTATTTATGAGATATAAACCACCCTTAACACATCACTCAGTGTAACAGGGTCCTGTAATTAAATAAGAGCTTTAGTGAATAAATGACCACAGTGGTAATTACATGTGTAATCCTCTTGCCATATCTCCAGCAATTCCTTTGACTTTATTACAGATAAAACAACGACCTTGTCTGTTTTCATAGTTCTTAGTCATTTAAGAAGATTGAAGAAATGTTAATTGTGAGTTGTCCAAGAAGTCTTCAAAAAGATTTTAATCCCTTTAATAGTATTAACTGAATATTGAGGCAATATTATTCCTAATCCTTTCTGTGCACTCACAGTGCCAGTCCCTTGGAACTCACCTGTGTGAGCCCTTGACCTTGGCATGTGTGAGAGACACTGGTAATATAGTGAGAAAACGTTGCTTTAGTCTATAATATCCCCAAATTGATTTTTCCTGATGGAGTGGGGAGTCAGAAATTATCTGCATCCAATCAGCAAGGACCTTTATGTAAATTAATGCAGAGTTAGAGTAGCAGAGTACAACTTGATGACACCGGCCTTATTTTTTGTATATTAGTCAATACCTGCTAAGTTTACAACTTTCCCTTTCCTTTGGCTTGTTTATTTGCAATTAAGTTATTTATTCATGCACACAAGTACAAACTCACCCATTGGACACTTAAATTCCAGGGAGGCTTTATTTTTATTTACTGCTTTCTCCAAGAAATGAACATCTTTCAAATCTCTGCAGAGCTGCATCGATTCCTGGAGCATCATCTCCCACTTTATTGAGTACAAATGGTGACTGATTGTCCCTTAAATATGCAAAACCCAAGTTTTAAACAAGCTACAACTTTATTAAGCTACCACCACATCTGGGAAATAATTTGAGATGGTTGGGAATTTCTTGATAATTTTTATTTTTCCCCACTGGAAAAAAGTGCTGATTTGCCCAAATCCAAGCTGTTTGCTAAGCAGAATTTGATTTGACACATCCAATTAAGAAGAAAAAGAAGCCAGTGCAATAGCAGGTTGACACTGTTAACTGAAGATTGTGCTTTTTCTGGTGATGGCAATTTTTCAAAATTTTAATGAACTTGAAGGAAAAAAAAAAAAAGTTGAAAGCAATTAATTGGAGTGACCTGACAAAAAAAAGAGGGAGAGTGTTGGTGGGTGGGAATGTGAGATCACAGATTTACACCCTGTCTCGTACAGAACTTCTCTGCAAACTGCTGAAAACCTGGGGGAAAACGAAGCTCCATCCACACTCCGTGGGGAAACTTGCCTGCTGCTGCACTGCTGAAACCCAAACTCCTGCCTGGAGAAAACTTGGGAAATGAAGAGGAAAAGCAGCATTTTGATGGGAAAGGCATTCACAGCCTGCTTTTCATCTTCTTGGTGTCTTCTGCTGCCCTCAGAGCAGCTGGTTTCCATCACTCCCTGCCAGAAAGCTGAGTTTGGGCTTCTGGTTGTCTCTCAGCACTTGCTTAGCAGGTTCCAGCCCATCCCTGGCCCAGCTGGGACCTTCCTGAGCTTCTCCTTTTTTTTCCTCAGTTCTACTGAACATCATATTTTGGTCATATTGATCCATTTTGAATCATGACTTTGCTTGAAATTTGTGTGATTGCAATATTAGGGTTCTGTCATGTCAGTCTGGAAACACAGCCTGGTTCAGAGAAAGAAAAAAACAAACAAAAACCCTTGAACTTAAGTAAAGTTTGAAACTATCTTCCATTAACAACATTTTAAAAAATTAATTTGCCCCTGTGCTCAACAGGGCATGGGAAGGACAGCAAGGTTTGAAAAGCCACAGCAAATAACTTCTTTAGTAAAAGAAAAATAACCTAATAGGAGCTTTCTATGGCAACTCCCAGCATTTCTCTGTTCAATGGAGCCTGAAAATACATGTGCTCTGTATGAATATAGAAAGGAAGAAATGATTTATCAAGCAAACATACAGGTGTTTCTTCAGGAATTCCTATTGCTTTGGAAGTATTACCTTTTTTGGACCAGTTTTCCTGATGTGTTGTCTGCTGGATCAATCTAAGGTGGGAGAGGAAACACTTTATTTTATGGTAAAGAAAAGGTAAGAAAGAAAAACTAAGCATTAAGATGCCAACATGTGTTTCATCTCCTTCAGTTCTGCCCCAGAGAACAGAACAGTTTCCCCTTGGCAGAGGTTATTGCCTTCCCTTCCCTGGGCCTTTGCACAAGTTTGCCTGGTTTTTTTCCTTGATTTCTTATTTCTTTCTTTATATTTTGCCATTTCTGAGAGAGTGAAGCACCTGCTCTCCAAGGTTATACACAAATCAAAACCAGCAGATGCCCAAGGGCAGGTTGGATGGGCTGGTGGAAGGTGCCCCTGTCCATGGCAGGGGGTGGAATGAGATGCTTTGGCACCTGTGCCAACTGGGACAGGGTTAGTGTGACATCCATGTCACCATCTCCTTGTGAGTGCCATTAATTTCTTATTAAACCACGATGTTAATAATTGGCTGAGGAATCTGAACTACTGCTTTTCCCCCTTACATCACTCCTGTGCTCCACAGGAAAATGCTCCAAGACTTTGGGGACTCTAATTATTCTAAAATCCCTATTTTTCAACACAGGGATTGCATTTAGGCCACTGAGTAGTGGCAGCAGGAAATTGGATAGAAAAAAGTCTCACAGATTAGGGAAAAGATACAATTATTTATTTTTCTTTAGCAAAACCTAAGGTCATAGGTCATAAGAGCATGAGATTATAGATCCTTAAAAATTTTGACTGGGAGCCAAAGGCTGAAGTTGTCTTTCAGAGGAAAATAAAATGCAGTGTCTGATGGGAATTATTTTCCTTTGAACTCCACGGTCAGCCAATATCCTTGACCCACCAGATGGAAAGGTCATCATTAAAGTACAAAGTACCTACTACACTAAAAAGCAAATACAAAAGACATTCAGCTCAGCAAAATTTTATTTCTCAGCTTTGCCCACTGACAAGAAATCCAAGAGTTGCCTTTAACCTCTTTGTCGTTGACAATGCAAACCTCTTTCTTCCGATGCAAATAGCAGGGCTATTTTTAGTCCTGATCAGATGGTTTGGTAATTCTGAGGCTTTGCCTTTTTTTTTTTTTTTTTTTTTGTGAATCTATTTTATAAAAAAAAAAACCCCCTGTCAGCAGGCTTTGGGAATGCTCTGGGTCACGTTCAGTGGAGCATCATCTTGGCTTTTTGGAGCAGGACACGTGACACTATCTGGGCCGTTCCTTGGCTGCTGCACCCCCAGTGCCCTCCCTGGGGAGATTGTCACCTCAGCAGGCTGGACAACCCACTGGAAACTCCTGCCATGTAGCTGGAAGCTACCCAGACAGCTGGTGAGTTGAAGGGGATGGGGGAGATGTGTAGCTTCTCCATCTCGTTCCGAAATCCAGCCAGGATCTTCATGACCTGCTTGGAGAGACCTCCCTTCAGAGACCATTCCACAGGTGTCTGGAGCAGTTCTTAGTTTGAGAACAAACAAACAAAACTTGAAATGAAATTTTTAACTGATTGTGATGAGACAGTGTTGTGGGACCTTTGATAACCATCAGTGCTTTCTTTAGGGAAGGAATCCTTCCCTGGGAGGGTGGGCAGGCCCTGGCACAGGTGCCCAGAGAAGCTGTGGCTGCCCCAGCCCTGGGAGTGCCCAAGGCCAGGCTGGATGGAGCTTGGAGCAACCTTGTCTGGTGCGAGGTGTCCCTGCAGGGGGTGGCACTGGATGAGCTTTCAGGTCCATCTCAACCCAACCCATTGTATGACTCTGTGCTGTGTTGGTGTTCCAGAACTTTGCCTTGCTTAACATTTGTGCTTTGGAAGGAGGATAAGTTGGTTTGGCCTCTCATTTGTGCTGGGCATGGCCCTCCCAGGGGTTCTGGTGTGTTTTGGGGGCCCAGCAGAGTGCAGGGGAATATCCCACCTTGGCAGGGTAGGGAGCACAGAACACCTGCTGTGCTGCTGAGACTCTGATCTTCAGACATTTTAATTTAATTAGTGCACTTAACCAGTCTACTTTGAGGGGAATATTGATCAATATTATTTCTCTGAGACCTCTTTAAAAAATGACAGTGTCTTTGCCTGAATGCAGAGCTTTATTTATCTGAGTCCTCTTCCCCAATTAGTTAAGTTTGTGTAATGAGGTCACCTGGAGACACAGAGCAATATCTGGGGTAGTTTGCATGATTGAGTTTTCACTTGTACGTATCCCAGAGCAAATAAAACCAGCTTGGAATTGAATTAAGGGGATTCACACCATGTTTTGTATTGGTTAATTGAATAGGTAGAACGTTTACCTGATTAGTTAATTCCATACATGGATGTCAGTTTGAAATTTGTTTATGTATTCAACAAGCAATGGATCTCCGTGATGGGACTGGTGGTTTTCTTTAAGAGAGTGAGTGAGAACATCCATGTTGTTTTCAACAAAATCTTCTTTGCAATGAGTTTTTTGGGGAAAGAAAA
>JAWWLZ010000025.1:2502030-2520809 GCA_035041345.1 Poliocrania exsul | reverse complement strand
ATCCTTTAAAAGAAGAGTTCCTCGATGAGGGGACAGCAGTTCTTGTTGCTTCAAAGTAATATCTGCATAGTAAAAACGTAGTCATACAGCTTATAAATACTCTTATATTTGGGGGTTTGCTAATATATTTATTTTATTTTATTTTTATATTTTATTTTATTTTTTTATTTTATTTTATTTTTTATATTTTATTTTATTTTTATTTTCTGTTTTAATTTTATTTTATTTTCTGTTTTATTTGATTTTTCTCTGGTATATAAAGATTAGAATCCAGGACAGCAAGGACATGGAGCTGCTGGAGAGAGTCCAGAGGAGGCACCAGGATGGTCAGAGGATGGAGCAGCTCTGCTGGGAGGGAAGGTTAAGAGTTGGGATAGTTCAGCCTGTGGAAGGGAAGCTTTGGGGTGACCTCAGTGTGGCCTTCCAGGACCTGGAGAAGCTACAAGAAAGATGGAGAGAGACTATTTCCAAGGGCCTGAGCGACAGCAGAAGGGGAATGGCTTCACACTGACAGAGAGTAAGGTTGGGTTGGATATTGGGAAGAAATTCTACCCCGTGAGGGTGGGCAGGCCCTGGCACAGGTTGGGCAGAGAAGCTGTGGCTGCCCCATCCCTGGAAGTGTCCAAGGCCAGGTTGGAGCAACCTTGGCTGGTGGGAGGTGTCCCTGCCCATGGCAGGAGGTGGCACTGGATGATCTTTAAATTCCATTCCAACCCAACCCATCCTGTGATTCTGATTCCCTGATTCTCCCAGCTATGCACTGAAACATCTCTGCATATCTGGATATTTATATCTAACCCATTCCAGCAGCTCTCCCAGCCTGTCCCAGGCTCTCCTGCACGAGCTGAGGCAGCTGCTCCACTTGGGGAGCTGAATCCAGCACATCCCCATTCCAGCACAGAGCACTCCAACCAAAGTAGGGCAAGCTCTGCTGCTTATTAAAGCCCATTCATCATGCCCACTGAGTGTGCCACAGCTGCATGTGCAGCCCTGGCATTTGCATCAACACATACCCTTAAAGTAGTTTTTCAGCATTATTTTTAGCCTTTCTCCATTCCTCAAATTTGGGTGCAGGCATTGCTGGTTTAGAGCCTTTTCCACGTGTGTTCTGGACAGGCTGAAAATCATAATTTAAAAATATCTCCATGTTTGAAAAGAAATGTGTTTGCTGAGCTCAGTAACAGTCACAGTCTGGTTTTACCTTTACTGTCTTAAAGGTGCTTTTTCCATGCAGGAAACTTTGCTGGGAGCTTTGTGCATATAAATATTATTGGTAAAAGCTCTTTGTATCATCTTTATTAAAAGAGAGAGCAATACATATATTAGAAATTCATTTTTGTATAAACACATAAATATATGTACATAATATAAATATATACACATATTTATGTATAAATACATAAGTAAATATGTGTTTGTAAGTCAACAAAATCAAGATTTTGCTTTTGTGTTTGTGGGGTTTTTTCTAATTCTTCAGTCAGGGGCATTTTTGGCCCATCCTGTGCTGATTTAGCTTTTCCAAAGGCTCTGGAAAAGCCTTTTGTGTCACTCAGCAGCCTGTGCTGCTGCTGGGAGGGGCACAGAGAACTTGGTATGGGCAGAAGTGGTGGGAATTATGTCATATTTTGCATTCAGACAACCTTCTGTTGGAATTCTGACAGCATTGACCATGTGTTAAAAGGGCATTGTAGAAATACAAACAATTCCATGTAAAATTAATTTGCATTCTTGGGTTTCCCAAGTATATTCCTGTGTTGAAAAGAGCACAGATATTTCCTTAGTGTGCTGGAATTGTAGGTTGGTAGTTTATTAATACCCCACCCACAGAGGTGGGAGAGTTGTGAGGTTGGAGAGTTGTGGATGGTTCATGGAGAGGTTGGTCTGTCCTTGTGTCTGGCACTGGATCTTTAGTCTGGGGAGGTTGAGATAAGATCTCAGGATAAACTGATTCATGGAAAGGGCTGTCGAGCACTGGAACAGGCCACCCAGGGCAGTGGCAGAGTCACCACCCCTGGAAGTGTTCAAAAAACATGTGGATGTGCCACTTGAGGGCAAGGGTGAGTGGTGAACACGGTGGTGGTGCTGGTTGATGGGTGGACTTGATGAGCTCAGAGCTCTTTTCCAGTCTTAACAATCCTGTGAGTCTATTCAAGTCTAAAAGATTAAGGATTTAAAGGACTGCAATCCTTGATTATGTTCTTATGGGCCTACAGAATAGCACCTAATTTACCAATCAGACACAATGAAGAATAGAATCTCTAGAGAGAAAAAAAAGAGAAAATTCAGCCTGAAGAAGGATGAAGAATAGAAGAGAAAATGAGTAAAGACACAGGAGATGCACTCCAAGTTCAAATAAAATATACATGCTTGTCTTACTGCTGGTCCTGCTCTTATCTGACAAGCTTTGCTGATCTCGTGTAGTGTTGCCATAAAAAGTTACCCAGAGATGCTTCCAGAAGGGAAGTAAATGGATATCAGGAGAAAAACTAACACTGGCATGGAAGGATGATTTAAGATTATTCTTCCACGCTCCTGTGTGAGATTGGATCTATTGTAACCTTCCTAAACCTTTGTTACCTTTGTAATTTAAAGTGACAGGTTAAATGCTAATGCAATTGATAGGGGTGAACAACTGGTCAAGGAACAACCTGATCTGACTGTATAATGCATCAGAGAATTGCAAAAATATGCAGGTCAGATGTAATTTTGACAGAGAATGGCTTGCTGCAAGGGTTTATGTTTCCCTGGATGGTCTTAAAAAAGAGTTGGGCTATGGTAAGTACCACATTGCTTGAAAAAAATACCAAGTTAAACTCAATGGAAAAACTCCAAGTTCTCAATATCCTCAGATTTCATTATCAGTTTTTATTGGAGCTAGGATAATAAGATTATAGAATTAAGAGAAAAGTTATACCCATTTTCTTCAGTTCAGCAGCCCTAATGTGCAAAAAGAAAGTGACTCTCATTTCTCACCATAAATACAGCAAGAACTGCTGGGGAAAGGTGGTGGTTTCCAGCAGGTCCTTCCTGCAGGAGAAATGCTGGTGCTTCAGCAGGCACTGGGTCAGGGCAATAATTGTAGCAGTAGGTAAAAAGGTGGGATTTCATTAATTAATCCTGGAGTTGATGGGTTTCCACGTAGCATTATGTGTGTGTGGAGTGAAATGGGGATGTGAATCAAGGCCCTGGTGCAGAAGGAACCTCTCAGTTCCAGGAGCAGCCTGTGCTGGAATGAAACTGCGTTACCTGGGAAGGTGGAAGGCACTTCAGCCCAGACCATCTCATTGTCAGCTTAGAGACCTTCCTGAAAAATAACATTTAAATCACTCTGCTGACTGCTTGAAGTGCTCTGAAAAGGGAAAGGACCCTCAAAGAGAAAGCTGGGAAAGTTTCTTCATGTCCAACAACACTCAGTGAATCCCCCCTTTGTTTCCTTATATTGATATTTGTGCTTTAAAAGTGATGGTTTAGAATACAGGTTATTTTGGGGGCATGATAACCAACTGTTTACTCCAGTCTGAGGATTCCCAAGGAAAATCTCCTTCTGCCAAGGGCTTTGGAGAAGTATCAGTTTTTCCCTGGACCCTTTTTGAGCAAGTAGAGAGTTGGTGGCTCCAAAATTTGTCAGCAATGATATTATTCCAATGGATTTTGGTACCAGAGTGTTAGTTTGTTTTCCTTTAAACTCTGAAATGCCAGAAATCCCTCAGACTGTTGCCCCTGCCAAGCATTTCCCATCTCCCCACTCCAAGAAGCCACCAGCAGGCAGTAAACAGACCAGAAAAGAGAGAGAAAATAAAAACATAACCCCTCCCTTGAAGAAGTTACCTTATTTTTAATATTTCACCAGTTTGTTTATTATGTTTTTTCTCCCAGAGAAGATTTCAGAGCTGAACTTGTCCTCTTACCCCTACGAGCGCTCAGTGTATTCTTCCTCTCTATAAATGTTTAAAAAAGGAAAATTGAAATGTAAATTGCCTCAGTGCTTTTAAAACCTTAAAAAAATAATAATTCAGTGAGTCCTGCATGAGCTGGGAGTCTCTCCTGCTGCCTGAACCTGCCGAGTGGGTTAGCATAACACGGAATCAATTATAAAACCTGTCTGCTCTAATACTTAACTGCACTATCTCCCCTGAATGTTTGATTTCCCATCACCTCTGGGAAGCTCCAGAAATACAGGGACAGCAGAAAGATTCCAGGGTAAGGGATTTATTGGACTGTCCTGGGTTATAAAAGTGAAATCTGGAAAGAATAATGCACCCTGTGAACATGACTCTCGTTTTAATCAAACTCTTCCCAGTCCCATAAAATAGAGAACAAATATTGAATTTCTGTTCTGTATTGTCATAATTGTGACATTATTTCACTTAGTTTTCAGCTTGTCTGGAACCAGCTTTCATTGGAATATTATTCTCATACTTCCCCATCCTTTTTCTTGTCTTTCTCTTTGGATTGTTTTGGGTTAGTTGGTTCTGTTTGTTTGAGGGTTTGGTGTCTGTGGGCGTTTCTTTACAAATGAGAAAGAGAAAAGAAATGCTTTGACTTTCACAGTTCTACTTTATTATAGACTTATTACACACAATGCAAATAATTACTAATCTTTCTTTTTATAAGTGCTGTACTGTGTGACCTTGCTAAGGCTCACATTGCAATCTTAGAGTTTGCTCTGGTAGAGGTGACCACAGACAGGGATTCCTTTGTTTGAGTCCTAAAGATGATGGATTAAACAGACCTTGAGGATTGTGAAGTGCTGATGGTGTGATAATAACAGGCAGTTTGTGACAGAGCTGGGACCAATGCCTGGGGTGGGGGGAAGGTGAAAACTGTGAGTCCAACTCCTTCCTCCTGTGACTGTTGCTGTGGGGAAGGGAAGGGCTGGGACTTCTTGGAAGTGGGAACTGTAACTACAGGACAAGGGGGAAGAGAGTGAGTTTAGATGGGATATTAGGAAGGAATTGTTCCTTGGGAGGGTGGGCAGGCCCTGGCACAGGTGCCCAGAGAAGCTGTGGCTGCCCCATCCCTGGGAGTGTCCATGGCCAGGCTGGACAGGGCTTGGAGCAGCCTGGGCTGGTGGGAGGTGTCCCTGCCCATTACAGGAGGTGAGACTGGGTGATCTTTAAATTCCCTTCAATCCAAACCATTCTGTGATTCCATGACTGAGAAAAGTCATCCTGGAGCTTGAGTCCTTCAGACAGACAAGGCTGAGACCTCCAAATGAGCCTGACAGGCAGGTCAGGTTCCTGGGAGCTGCTCCTTTGCATGTGTCCCTTTGGAGTATTCCAAAAGCAAACCTCAAACCATCTGCAGGTTCTGGTTTGGAGCTCTCAGCCACTTGACAGCTTTGGTGGATTGCTTCTACCACCAGGAACATTGCCTGTCCACGGTCCATTATGGCTTGGAACAAAGAGCTATAAAAGCAGAGAGCAGGAGAGACATTTATCTTGGTGGATTTCAAAAAATGATGACCCTGAATTGATTCCTTCTCTGAAGTACAAACTCCATGTTTAGCTGTTAAAAAAAAATAAGGAAATGAAAAACATAAAATAACCCAGGATTTATCCTCAAGATCAACTCTCATTCTCTTTCAGAAATTACATTCCAGACAATAAGTGATCATTATGTGCCAACAGAGTTGAGAATCTGATTTTAACTTTCAGGTAACATATTAGGGCTATAACCAAATCTGAGAACTATTATCATAGCACAATGACTGTAATGCTTCAAGGCTGTAATAGTCATCACCTTTTTATCATTCACATTACCAGCCTGCCCTGAAACAATGAATTCCTTCAACGTTATTCTCCCATAACCTTTAACTGTGTGCATTTATTTCAAACATCTGAAATAATCCTTTATGTGACACAGTAGAATAATACATTTGCCATTCAGTGCTCACTAGAATTTGTTAAGCCCAGAATAATGCAGAAAACTCAACTCTGTTCTGTATGTCATGGAAATACATTTATTATTTCAATTGTGCTGGGGAGTGATGTTTAAGTGATATATAATTTGAAGGAACACCAATAGGAAGCATAAGGTTCATAAAAGTCCAGGAATGCTCCTGCAGTTTTATCACTGTTATAAAAGTGTCCTGCTTGCCTTGTTTTGGGAGGGCTTTACTTGGGCAGCTCTCACATATTTCAGGTGGAATGCACAGCATAAATATTCCATAGGTTCATTATAAAGCTGTGCTTGTGATATACCTTCCTGGTGTCCTCCGTGTTCTTCCAGGAGATGTTTATTCCTGTTATATCCAGTAGGTGTTAATGCCCAACACCAGCACTATCCCTGACCATCTTAATAAATAATCCTGGGTATGCCCTGGTGATTCTGTGCATAAACACTCCTATATCTAAGTTACTACAGCCCTAAGCCCTGAATGGATCAAATTTATAAACACAGCCCTCTATTTCTGCCCCCTGGAGAGGTGTATTGTGATAGCAGAGCTGGCATTGATCTGCCCTGGAGATAGAAAGGTTTCTTCCACACAAGCAATGAGGAATTCTGCAATAAACTCCTTGAAATATTACCTGAGAGAGGGATCTTGAAAAGTATCCCAGGGAGCCCCAAGGCAGGAAGATTCCACACTGAGGAGAGAGTGGTTTGGATCAGGTCCTTGGAGAACATGACCTCTAAAATAACGAGTTGGAAGATTTAGTTGTGACTTCCTCAGTGCCATCATGACAGACTGAAAACTGCAACTTTTTGATAAAGTTTAACTACTTCAAAGAATTTAAAAATGTAGTCTTAGAAATTGTAAATTTATTGGGAAATTTGTAAACTGCATGAAGGAAAAGGGATTCAGGTGCAAAGGGTTCAGGCCCTGGATGAGGGACAGTTATTCTTGTGCTGAGCAAGCAAAAGGGTGTTGGACTTTTGGTCTGATTCTTCAGTGATTTCTTGTGTCACCTTTCCCAAGCTATGCACAGTCTGCCCAAGGAAACCACAGGATGATTTTCACTGACTTCAGTGGAGGAGAGAACAAGGCCCTAATTTCTCTCTGAATCACTTTTCTCATTAGGAAATCGCTGACCTCAGAGCTTAATGATTCCAATGCTCTTCGGTCCCCTTGAAGGGGAAGTGCTGTTGGAATGTGAACTGTCCTCGTTGCCAAAAGCCACAGAGCAAACAGAGATTAATATGAGCATTTCAGTGGCCATGGCCACGCTGGGAAATCTGTACCCCTGTTCCCTCTCCCCCAGAATGAGGCAAGAGTCACAAAGATTAAACATTGCAGCTAAAGAGAGAGTTGGTTTCTCAGCAGGTACCTGGAATTTCCTGCAGGCTTTGCTATAATTTAGGCCACATTTTCATTTACTGTCATCTTAGCACTCTCCTAAAACACTTATTTTGTTCCAAGAGTTAATCAAGCAAGTTCACTTCACCTGGGTTGGAAATTTCTGGAGCTGAATGGCCACCTTGTTTCAGCACTTGAGGGCTGATGATGTTCAAAGAGTGTCGTGAACTCCGAGCTCAAGGAGAGGGAAAAGTTGTTTATGCTGGCTGAGGTCATCCCTATGAACAGCTGGAAGGAAAAGGGAGACATCTCAGGGGAGAAGAAACAACAGGCTGATGGCAAATTTACTGGTAAGTATTTCAAGAAAAGGCCAATCCTGAACATTAGAAAAGCTCAGCAGGAAATCATTAAATCTGAGTGAGAAAATGGGTTTATTTTAATTTGCTTGGATGCTCAGTGACAATGAAGGGATTGTGGAAAATTGTTGCCTGTAATTTGCAGCATGACTTAAAAATAATGAGCCCTGGAGTTTCATGCCTGTGAGAATCCAAGACATTTTGGTTCAAAAGACCTTTCAGATGGTGGAGTCCACCCAGGGAGATGGTGCCTTTTCAGGAAATGAAAAAGGAACATCCCTCTTGGCTGCAGAGGATCCCCTGCTGTGCTTGTGGGGTCAATGATCTAATTTTCATCCCATAATTCCTCCAATCACATGATCTCATCCTGCATTCCTTTGATGAAGGCTGTCCATGGGGAGAACCTCCACCTCCATTGTGGTGACTGGTAATTCTGATGCTCTCTTTACCTGCCTTTACTCTCCTCCAATGCTAAGAGATATTTTTGGTCCTACCCATGAGGAATTCAGGAACACCTTTCCTGCTACCCCCACCTATGTAGGGGACACTTTTGCATGGCAATAAACCCTTTATGTTCCCTCATTTTAACTTTTAACTTCTTGTCTGGTGTTCTGCTGTCAGGACAACCCTAATTGAGTGATTGGTCACAGGAATCATTTCAAACTGGTGCAAGGGATGCTGAGCTTTCCTCTCTGCTGTCCCATCAATGGTGCTGGATGAACTCCCAGTGCCAGGGGCCAGCAGGTACCATAAGGAGGCCAGAAACATTCCTGAGTTATTTTAAAAGCCATCAATTCCCCCAGGTGGGCTGTGTTGAATTAAAGCTTGTCCAAACCACTCAACCTGCTCATATTTCTCCCCCATCAGTGCTGGATCTGTCGTGTGTTGTTTCCCCACCTGTTAATCCGTCTGGGCCAGGCTGTACATTTGATTTATAAAGATTCCTATATCTTGCTTTTTGGCTACATGTGACCAATGGGCCATTTTTTCTGTCATTGTTTGGGGTTTTTTTCCTGGTTTCTGAAAGACAAGGAAATATGGGAAATTTTTTACCTTTTTGTCAAGACTTATTGAAATCACGTCAACACAACAGGATATTGTTGGAGTAAATATTTTGATTTACAGGTTTTTATTGCCCTCATCCATTGCTATTAAAAATGAGTTGTAGCCATGAGGGACACATATATAAACCTGATGATTTGGTCTCATAATCAGCCAATTTTTAAAGGACTCTCCTGCTGTGCTTAGTCACGTTAATGCAGACATAGCAAAATTAGTTTGCTCACAACTTGCAACAGTTTGAATAATTTTATTTCTATATCTTTCCAAATTCTGGGAAGTTTTATGCAGATTAATGATGTCTTTTGGTTGCCAAAATGAGTTCCCTTCTTCAAAAATCAGCTTTGGCCTGTGAGCATCACCTCAAATTAGGGGTGCCTTTGGTGGGCTGGTTATTTTTGGGGCCATCTTAGCTTTGGGCCTGACTATTGCTGTTTTTCAGTGCTCCTTTTATGCTCCAATATACCAGCAATATTTTTGCTTTTACTGGCTCATTTAACCTGTGCAATAAAGATGCTTGTCATGTCATAAGGTAAGTATTTTCCCTCGAAATTGCTGGAGAGGTTTGTATCAAACTGGACATTTCTATTGATTTCTGAATTGATATTAGCAAGTCTCTTTCTGCCTTCTTTTTAACAATTGACTTTTAGACCTCCACATTCCTTCAAAGGAATATTGCTGTAAATTGCAATGACCCAATGTAATCTTGACCTGCTCTTTTTCTTCTCTTCTCCCTCAGTGCTCCACTATTCTAATAGCTTTTCTTATGCTCCTTGCAATTAGTTCACAGAAAATTAGAAGAGATAATGGTTAATGAACAACTGTCACTCACTGTCAGTGAAGTGCTGCAAATGAAAAGGCACTTTCAGAAGTCAGAGAAATGAGATAATATTGCAAGGACAATGAGCCATCCAGAGCTGGAGGAAAAAACTGGTAGGAATCTGAAATTTTCCTTGATCAAGATCCTTTAGATACTTTCAGAATATTCATCTTTGTGTGGTTGTTGCTCAGATCAAACCATGAAGAACTTTTCTAACCCTCAATACAGGCAGTGAAAGGGCCCCAGGGGAATTTAGGCCAGTGATAGAAAAATCCCCTTTCTTTCTTAGGCTTGTCTTGGACCCTTTAAAAGATAGAGGAAAAAACCAGTTATGATTATTAAATATGTGTAATATTAAAGTACCAATATCTATACCCTCATCAATGAGGACCTGCACTGATGTTGTTGTGAGCACACTGAAAAATGGAGGAACTTTTATTCTACTTTTCTTCTGGATCTAAACCCAGTCCCACCAAATTTAAACAATAAGATCCCATATAGGACAAAACTCCCCAGCAGGATTTTTCTCTGAGTGACTTCCCTACCCAAGCTGAGTCAGAAACATCCCTGAATGTGGCTTAGGATGTTGTTTGTCTTCCTCCAGGAAAAAGATCAATGCTGTTGTGGAAACACAGTGCCCAGCATGGGATCTCACTAATCAATGGCAGCAGACCTTGGTAAAACTATCTGCTGCTCTGCAATCCAGCAGCATCCAGCTAATTAATCCTTTAGGCAGCCTAATGAATCTATCAGGGGTTGATATTTGTGTCTAAGCTGCTCATAACTCAATAATCCCATCCCATTTGCATTATTAATAGGACAGGTATGTGCCTTGGAGTTGATTGATCCCAAAGGCCATTAGCCCAGATTGGTGCTGTGTCTCCAGGTCCCTCCAAGGAGGAGCAGCACCAACCAAGGGCACGAGAGAAGGAGCAGATCAGGGGTAGAAAGGCCTTTTCAGATCCCAGGTGACTGGAACTGCAGAATTACAAGGGAAGATGCATTTTAAAGCATGTGGGAGCTGATCCAGAAGGTGATGGATGTCTGAAACCAAGGACTAAGTGCCCTACTTTATGAGATGCCCAAACTCTTCGAGCTCAAACCCCCTCTATGAGGCAAGAGAGAAACCAGAAGGAAGGAAGGGAGAGAAAGAAGGAGAGGGAAAGGTCTAATCCAGTCCACAAAAGAATACCCCCTTGGTTTCCCTTCCTCTCTTCCCCCACACAAAGAACCACCATTCATTTCAGTGAGTCTGGAGGTTGTTTCAGGTGGGAGATGAGTAAATAAACCCAGCACTCCTCTCTGGCCAGTTAGCCAAGAACAATATTTTGCAATTTCCCTCCTACAGGCTTTGTGTTCTACAAAGAGAAATAAAAACCCACTTCATCCTCTTCAGCAGCCTTGAAAGCCTTTGCTTATTCATCCCCCCTCACAAGAGGGGCCAGAGAATGCTGTGAGAGGGGAAAGCAGAGCTCAGACGCTGCAGAAAGAATATTCAGGAGGATGAATTGCATGGAACAATAGGAAAAAAAAAGATAGGAGGCAAGAGCAGCTCATTGCTTTGGAGACTCATCTTTTTAATGCACTATTTCCACAGGATCTCCTAATTGCTTCTTGTGGGATTGAAGTGTTTTTTTCTCTTGCAGCCTTGGTTTGGAAATTTGTTACACTTGTTGGAATGTTGTTCTGCTGTTTTTATTTTTAGATCTGAAGAATTGTTTCCTTATCCTTTTTTTTTTACTGAGAAATTTCCCCCATCTCTCACATTTGCTTGTTCACGTTGTTATTATCAGGGAAATTTAAGCTTCTGTGATGCTGTGAAGATGAATCCTCTTTTATTGCCACGCTTCCTTCTGTGGTGGGACAGCAGTGGAAGCTGCTGCTTAATCAGTTCTGAAGCCCTCCATGAGGCAGGAAGATGTGCCATAAATTATCCAGTGAGGATACCTGCATGAATAATGAGAATTCCTTCTCCAGTCTGCACTCCAGTTCTTCTCCACTCTGTGAGAACAGGGAGTGAGAGGGGGAAAGAGACAGAAAAACCTCAAGGAAAGGAGTTTGTGGCTCAAAAAGGAGCCCAAATGAAGCAGCAGTGCCACTATTCCCAGTAGTGCCCAGATGTTTCCTCATCTGTTCAGGCACAGCTTTTTATTGTCAGCTGCCACATGAAAACTTGCAAAGTTAAGGCTTAATAAGTAATTAAGACAGTCTGCCATGGAGCTGAGAAAAATGAGGAAAGCCATGTGCTTTCCCCTCTTCTCACAGGGTTTGATTTAACTGGTTAAAAATGTTCCTCTCTCTTGCACAGAGCTGAGCAAATCACTCATCATAAATAATGTATTAACCTAATTTCATCACTTTTACCCTGTGAAATGTTCCTGAGCAGATTTGAAAGTATTTCTTCAGGAAAAGTATTGGTGCTTGAAAGCAAATCAGCAGCTGTTTTATCTGCACATGGTGATTACATGCAAACAGGTAATGCTGCAAATTGAGAAAGTCTGAGTTTACCTCTCTATGCAGCATTTGAGAAATATTACAGAAATACTTTCAGAGAAAATATTGATTGCTAAAATCTGTGTTGGGAATATCTGGTGCACCTGATGTGCTGGAGGAGGGTCATTGTGAAGGACTCAGGGACAAATAAAAAACAATTTATTTCTTAACATGCCAGTAAAATTGCCATGACTGGCTCTGTTTAAATTAACAGAGTCACAGATTTGTGGGACAGACAAAATCTTACACTTATATCAAGCTTCTCCAAGACAAATTGCCTGTCTAACTAAACTTCTCTCAAATTAAAGCAAATCTTTCATTTCCCTTGATGCAATTCTGTTTTTCCCATGAAGGTCTCTGTGCACACAGTTCAAAGAGCAGGAAAAAACCTCCTGAGGGAATGCAGGAAGACACAATAAGCAAAGTGTGTCCAGATCTCTGCTGGGAAAGAACTTGCACCTCTGGAAATCAGCAGAGAGCAAAGCAGGCAGCAAGAGCCTGGCTGGCCACCTCTTCAGGGCAATGAGAGTCAATGGAGGATCAATTTGTTTGGGGTAAGGCCTTGAAAAAGATTTTTATCTGTGCATAATTGGGTGTCAAAGTTGGTCACACCAAACCACTCTTGTGTGTGTGATACCCTGTGAGAACACATGAAATGTGGGCTGAGCACCACGTGGTGCTACAAACCCCAGCAAAAGGACAATAATTCCAACACAGGATAGATTCTATCAGTCATCCAGGCTTTAGGCTTGTGAGAGAATTAATGTAGCCCAAAAGTTTTCTCTGCCAGGCCCTTTGGGAAAGCTTGGGGTGCCCAGCTGTGGGATGGGGTGGGTTTGGACTTCTGCTCCAGTCTATTGTAATTGGGGGTCTGCTTTTAGCACCTGCAAGGTCTCCCCTACAGGAACTTTGCTGTTCAGAAAACAAATCCCTGTTGGTTTAAGAATTGTGACCAAAACTCCATCAATTCCACCTAAAAAAAAAAAAAATAAAATCTGTTGGTCTATTTATTGTGCTCTTGGTGTTAGTTCCTGACTCGCAGGAGCTCCAAATGAAGCTGCATGGAGGGAGGGTGCTCAATGTTTGCAGCCACTCCAAGCACACACAATTGCTAATTCATTGCAAAATTAGCTTTTCCTTTGCCAATAATAATCCCCAAACAGATTTATTCTCTGACTAGTTAGCAATCCTCAAAACAGCAATTTTTTCCTCTTTTAATGAGGGAAGGAACTAAACCATACAATAAGATTTCCTTCCTTTTGCTCTCTTGTGACATGGGACTGGCATTTGAGAATTATCATTGGAAGTGTCTGGTGGGTTTAGAGCTAAACCCCAGGAAATGCAGCAAACTGGGAGATATAAAATATATCTTCACCCTCCTCAGGATGGGATGGTGCATATACTCTGCTTTAATGTATATAACATTTCATAGTCCCTCCATTTTCACTGACTGCTACAGGATACTCAGACTCTCAGTCTATTTATTAAAGATCAATTTTTGTGATATCATTGATCCTCTGAACACTGGGACTGTCATCCCCACTCAGGAGCAGCTGCCTCAGCAGCTGAAATACAATCCTTTTTCTATGGATTAAGCCCTCAGTACACACATAATAGACACTCTCTTTGTGAAGATTATATGCCAAAATAGACAAAAAATAACAATAATAAAGTGATACATTGAGAAAAATGTGGAAGAATTATAGGCCAATCATTCCCTGCTCTGTGCCCAGAAAGATGCAGAATAAATAGTCAGACAATCTATTTAAGCACTCAGAGGATCAAAGATGATAAGAAAAGGACCAGCAAGGATGTTTTGAGAACAAATCATATCAAGCTCCCCTAGTGCCTTTGGAGATAAGGTGGAGAGGGAGAAGGATAGTAAAGATCTCTGCAGGAGAGGAACTGTGCTGGTGGGAAGCAATGGGAGAAAAAATTCCTGTTATTCCAATTTCCTTTCCAATTTTAAAAGCCATGAAAATTTCCTTCTGGAGTGCTGGAATGTCTTCTTCCTCCTCTTTACAACTTATTTCTTGCATCTGTACCCAGCTGGGCACAACTTCCAGACTTAATTCTCGAGACCAAAAGTGATCCCAAAATAATTTCCAGAAGTTCTGGTGTAACACTTCATTATTAATTATTAATACACCAAACTTTAGGAGAAGCTCAAGAGACATCATGTTTATTGTTAGTGGCAAGGATCCCTCCAAACCAACCTCAAGGAAAGACATTTATTTTAATTTTCTGATTCCAGTTCTTATTTTCAGAGCAATGAAGGCTCAGGTATGATCTTGCACTGTTAATCTCATGGATTTAACACCAAGTATAAACCTCTGCAGAGTCACAGTCAAAGGTTTCTTTAAATTTGATGCTGAGTGGCCAACAGATATTTGTTACTATTGTTTATGAAGTCCTATTCTCAGGAGATCAGAGGCAACTTTCATACTTTACATTGTTGAATTAATTTTATGAGCTCTTCAGGCTTCAGTGTGGCTTTGTTGCTTATTGTGTATTTTTAAGATTGCTTTCATCCTTCTGTAGATTTACAGCCAAAACAACTAAGGACACTTTGTACATAACCCTTTCATCAAAACTGATTGAAAAGTTCAGCTGAATATGCTCAGTGCATTTTTTTTTCCTGCTTGTCATCCTTCACAGATCTCCTTCTTTTCCATTTCACCTAAAAATATTGTTTTGCTTAAGAAGAAGAAGAAAAAAAAAAACCAAACCCAAACCCTACCCTGGTGACAATTTGCATAATATGTTAATGCTGATATGCATCGAGACATCTGGATGGCATTTTAATATCTCATTCTCATTCAAACAACTAGAAACCACACAGATGGGAGAGACAATTTTAAGAGCATTGTTGTAAACAAATAAGGCAGCCAGGAAATCAAACACACTCCACGATAGGCTTCGGGGGTGAGAATCTGCACATGACATGTTTTGACTGCAAGACAGAGCTGCCTCCTTCCCTTCCAGCTCAAGCAAGAGGTAAATGCAGGATTTGAGGCTGAGATTTGGGATCATTTTGGAGGAGGCTCCTTCCCCAGCCCAACTGGCAGCACAGATTATCCCCAAAACTTTGGGACATGGAGTTATTTGAGGCTCAAGATGCTGTGGGCAGACTGGGGGCTGTTTGATCTCGCTTTCAATTAGCAACAGAAAGATGAAGGATCCTGATTGCTTCAGGAAGAAGACAAGTAGATGCTGTTTTCCTGCTTTACATAATAATCTACCTTCTAGTAGTTATTTGCTCCTGTTAAAGATCCATGTCCATGGAGTCGTGGAGGACTCAGTAACTCCCCACAGTCCCCTTGAATCTGCTGCTTGGTTGTGCCTCTTTGTAGGTGTGTCCTTGCTCAGAACTGGGGCAGCTCCTGCAAGTGCTGAGATTTTGGAGGTCTATTTGGTGTGTTTGTGTCAGGGTCATCCAACAGCCTTTGCTGCTGGTGGAGCTGATGGCTCAGCACTCACTAAAACTGGGGCATGTGTCTGTATTGAACTAAAATTCCTCGAATCATCCAGACTTGGAAGGGACCCACAAGGATTGTGGAAGTCCAGCTCCTGGCCCTGCACAGCACAGCCCCAAGACTTGCTCCTATCTTTATCAAATCCTGCCATGAAGTGATTATTTTCCTTCACTGCAGCCCCTCTGGGTGGTGATGGCTGCAGATCCCACACATTTCAGGGGCCCCACGGAAGTCCTCAGGAATTCAGCTGTACTTGGTGAAGTAAATGATGCAAGAGCCCAGCACCTCTTCCTTCAGCACTTGTAACACCGGTAAAAGGTCACAATTTAATTGCTATTCCCTCACTTTGTGACTGGAGTGGGCTCTGAACAACCTGCTCTAGTGGAAAGTGTTTCTTCTCATGGCAAGGGGTTGGTCCACATGGCCTTTGAAGGCCCCTTCCAACCCAAAATATTCCATGATTTTAACTATAAATAAATAAAATTATTAGAAAATCTATGGGATTTTCCATTGCCAAAATAGGTGTCTAAGCCTTTACTGGTAACCAAGGAATATTTCAAGTAGGGACCATCAACAAGCTGTTTAGAAAGCCAGGTAAATAGTTGTGCCTGCTCCAGGTTCACTGGAGACCATGGGACTCTCCTGGAGAGGAGAGAAAAGGATTAGAAGCTGATGGGAAGTGGGTGGGGAAGGACCTCAGAAAGCAGCTTGTCAAGGGAACTTGTGAAAACAGCAGTTCCTAAAATACTTCTGCTGTTCCTCTCACCTCAACCCCACCAATTTGCACGTGGGAAATGCTAAGAAGGGGGTGGAAGACAACTCACAGAAATGAGAGACAAAGCTGATGGAAACACAGAAAAAGGCTTTAAATCATTCCTAGAACCTGGGAATGAAAACAACCCTGCAGCATGGAATAACCTGAGGAGAGGCTTCCAGAATGAGGGATGGATAAACCAACTCTCCTTCACAACCAAACCTGCTCCCTGACTTGTAGCCACATCCCATGAGGACCCTTCCTGTTCATCTACAGGTGATGCTCAACACTGGAGGATATTCCTCTTTCATACAGATGTTTCCCTCAGGCTCCACTTCTCTTCCTTTCTCATCTCTTTTCCTTTTTCATCAATCCCTCTGCACCCCAGTTTGGGTGCTGTGACCAAGATTGTCCCCATCACTGGGATCAGGAGCTCTTGGTGTCCCCATCACTGGGATCAGGAGCTCTTGGTGTCCCCATCACTGGGATCAGGAGCTCTTGGTGTCCCCATCACTGAGATCAGGACCTCTTGGCAGCAGAACTGGAGGTGACAGGAGTTGGAATCTGAGCCAGGAAATCTTCTAATGCAGCTATGAAAACTTTATGTGCCATACTTTAAAAAAAAAAAAGTCAATAAAACTTTAATCCTAAGCCTGCTAACGTTGACAAATTTAGTTAATGTCTGGCAGAAAAGGGAGGATAAAAATAGTCATTTAATTTTTAGTCTGCAAATTGTAAGATTGCAAACAGCATTTGCTCTCCAAGAGGATTCTGTACTTTGTTCACACAGCTGGATTTTTGTGATGGCTGGTGGATGCTTAAAGCAAATCATGAGCTAATTGTTCCTCCTCCAAGGCTGGTGATGATGGAGCTCTTGTGGCAAATGGAATGGATGGCAAAAACATTAATAACAAATGGTGCAAGTGCCTCCCTCTGATCCCAGAGAGCTGGAAAGCAGGAAAATGATCCAATTAGGAGAGGAACAGGCAGAAAGCAGGAGATATACACTTTTAAATCCCAGATTTGTCCTTTGTTCCATGTAGATGGGGTTGATGGATTCTCCTGACAGGTTGGGAGAGGAGGAGAATGCTCCAGGAGCGGGAGCCAGACTGGCAGGTCAGGAGCTGTGCCATGGCCATCCCTTCCCTGGAACTGCACTTTGCCCACCCCTGGGTTGGTGGAGCAGGTCAGAGAATCCCAAGTTCTTTAGGAAGTCCATCATTTCCCCAATATCAATCTCACAAACTGCACCAGGCAGGCGTTTTATAGGATTGTAAGAGCTTTTGGTGAGAGGTTTTCATAAAATATGTATGAATTCATTGTATACAGACAGTGAGAGAAGAACAGATACATCATATTTTTGTGTCATTTTTGGCGAGAAAATATAGATCAATGGATTCTAAACTCATGTTTTGCTGCTACAGAAGGAGCACAAAAAGCACTGAGGTAACTGATGTTGACACCACAGGAAGAATTATTGTCTAATGAGTTTCCTCTCTTTGGATCTGCAACATACAATTCCATATTGGATGAAATTAAATTTGTTATCTATTATTCTTTACCAACATTTGAAGAGCGGAAAAGGTGTTCCAAGTCAATCATTTAAAGCACAGTCACAATAAAGCCCTTCAGCTGAAAATTTACAGGAACTTTTCTGTGATGAATGCAATGTTTTGTCCTCAAACCTGTTTCTAAGCAGCATCTTTTTTTAAAAAAAAATAAATAAAAAAAATTGAAATTTCTCCAGAACAATGCAGCTGATGGTTCAGGCTGCATGATTAAATTTGGGGATTTGGAAGCAACTGAACACAGAGTATTAAACCAGCCAGTATTGATCTGCATTATGTGCATAATCCCCCCCTGTTTGAAGGCAGAGAGGAGGAATCACAATGCCTGGAGAGGACTCAAATCTGCTCTTAATTTGTGGAGCCTTAGTTAGGTAACAGAAGATCAGCTGGTAAACTGAGGGATCATGATGGTTAAGCTTTTAAATTATTTTTCCAAATGTTCTGAGGAACCTGGATACCTTAATTTCTGTGAAGGGGCTGTCAGTGCAGGTATGGACACAACACCATTAGATGGGAGAAATTCAAATTTCTATCAGCGTTTTGATTGTGTTTCAAAAGCAACATTAATTTAAAAACAGGCATAATTAAAAGGGAAGGGGCTCCTTTCAGGCTGGTCCAGGCTTTAGCTGTTTACCTTCATCAATTACAAATAGAAAGGTGGGATTTTATCCCCCATTTACATTCCTGGAAGAGCTTTTTTGGAATTGCTCCAACACTGCGTAATTTTAGACCTGGGACAGCTCCTCACTCTAACCACGAGAAGAACATTTCATAGAACAGAATGGCCCTTTCTGGGCAGAACTGGGGGAGGGCAAAGAAGCAGCAAAAGGCTTGGTTTGTGTCCCTGCTGTGAGAAGTGCTGGAACCAGGAATGGTGGGGAAGATAACCAGGAATGGTGGGGAGGATAATCAGGAATGTTGGGATGTATAACCAGGAATGGTGGGGAGGATAACCAGGAATGGTGGGATGTATAACCAAGAATGTTGGAATGTATAACCAGGAATGGTGGGGAGGA
>JAWWLZ010000025.1:2442302-2469396 GCA_035041345.1 Poliocrania exsul | reverse complement strand
AAAAAGAAGCATTTACCTGAGAGTTTTAAGCTCTTGCCATCTTTAAGTACCACTGGGTGTCCATGGGCTGGAGAGGATGATGTAGGAGAGAGGTTTTCCTTCTTGGGGCAGTTGTGTCTCTCAAGGTTTCTGCCAAAGCTCTGTAAGGAACAACAGTGAAGTTTCCATGAATTTTTCAGGTAGCTGTGACTTTGTCACCCCTTAATAAATAAATAAACAAAATCGAGCCTGAATGTCCCTGTTTTTATGAGTAATGGGAAATGAGACAGAATCAATCACTGGCAAAGTAACAGATGTTTAATATTGATTGTTCTTCTGAGGGATGAGGAAGTTTTCTAATGGTCATGGGGGGACACAGGGAGGGGATAGTTTATAAATTTGTTTTCCTTGCTGTGTTCCCAAAGGAGGAAGGAGAAGATGAGGCCATGAGAGATTATAATTCTGCAAGGAATGACTAAGAAGGAACTACCTTTATAGAAATAACCAAAGTAATTGGGTTTATTTGGTTTCTGTTTAGCACAAATTCAGTCCTCTCTTAAACATCCTGGCCCTTCAGTTATCATTTTATGCTCTGTATCTTTGCTTTTTTCTCTGCCTGATTTATTGCATCAAATTTGGCTTTGTATTCTTAATCTCATCTACTTGTTCTGAATTCTTCTTTATTTTCCTTCACTAACTGTTCTGGCAAACAAACAACCCAACCTGCCCCTGCCTCAGAGGGGATGTACATTAATGTAGCCCCCACAGCCCAGTTTCATCCTCTCAGAGAAACTGGCTCAAGAAATAACACTCAGGGATAAATTTTGTAGCAGGGCATGACCCTCTTGTACAAATGATGGTGGTAACTCTGGTCTAAAATTAATTACAACTTTCATTATCAATTAAATCTTATTTCTTTTAAGCAGGTTGGAAACAGCAAGGGTTATATGCAAGTTAGAAAAAAATAAAAGTTATTATTTGCAATTATTTTTTTTTCTAAAAGGCTTTTACACTCCTGTAGTGAAAATATCTCTGTGCAGAAATGTATTCTTGGAAGGGAAAGGAAAAAAAATTCATGTGTCCTGTCAGTGACATTCCACTTCCAATTGCCCAAGAGCCAAGCAGACATTTCAGCCAAGCCTCATGACACAGTGGCTGGTTGTTCCCTAAAGCTGAGTGGTTTGCACAGTGAATTTATTCCTCTTGCAATGTCATGTCATGCTGTTCCAACAGGATCTCCCTTTGGGGAAGTGTTTCCAGCCCCTGCCTGTGCTCCCAGTGTCCTGGCACTGGTGTTCCCACATTTCCCAGTGGCTGCACAGGCAGGACCTTTGGGTCCTTGTTCCCCCTACACATGCTCTGCTCCCAGCTGCTGTTATTCCCTCTTGAGGGAAAGCTCATCACCCAGATGATGGTTGGTTTAACCATTATTGTGTTCCCCTTAACAATAATTTCCATGCCTTGTAGATCAGATTCTTTTAGGGGGAGAGAGACACAGCTGTAGAACCAGGCTGTAATTCCATCTTTATAAAAGGGACAGGGAATTGCTCACCTCCCTTTAAAAGGCTGAGAGATGAACTGGTGAAAAATATTCCTAGAAGAGCTAAGCACACTCCTGATATTCTGTTGCTCTCAGGAATTTAACTTCCCCACATCTCTGCACAAAGGAAAATAGACCCTCATGGAATCTACCCAACACCTGACAATTGTCACTTGACCTTGAGTCACAGAGTCTTCAAGGCCACTTAAAACAGACACCCTGTGCTTCAGGGGAGGGAGAGAAAGGTGCACTGAGGGTTTCAGAACGTTTGGGGTGGTCACATTTGCTCTTCACCCTTTTAAGTCTCATGGGGTAAGTTCTGTTTCCACACAAGCAGCTCCACAAGGCACAAGTTTCTGTCCAATGGTTGTGGAAATGTTATTTACAAAGTTAGTTCAGTCCAACCACAAAGCTCATTGTGGTCACTCAGGGGTGAGAATACACATCATGTTTTGTACATGAAGGCAGTCAGGGGGTTCATCCTCACTGCAGCTCAGGGACAAACCTGTCTCTGGGACAGCCAGCTGTGGGAATCCAGAGGTTTGGGGGATTGGCACTGCTCTGGCAGGGCCTGCAGCTGTGGTGACAACACTGGCACCCTGTGCCAGCTCTGATGCACACCTTGGACACAAGGCTATGGAAACTTGCCTGGAAATTAAGAATAATAATGAATAGATAGTACAGCAAATACAAGCATTATTGGGGGGGGTTAATTAATTCTAGAATATCAGTTCAGGGCTCTGGACATGGCCTGGCTGAGCCCCTCTTCTCAGAGGGGTCTCATTGACATTGATTCCCCATTGCAGACCCTTCACATGGAACATGGATTAACTCTGGCTCTGCAGTTTTACAAATGTTGTGTCTTCCATTTCAACATTTCTATGCACATCAGGAGACATGGAGCAGAAAAAAGAAGTATTACTAATAGAGAAAAATTATATACACTAAAAGAGACTAATTAACAGATTGTTCAGGTTTTTATACTCCCAGATTTGAGTACAGTCTCACACCTTGTACTGACCCCTCTGCTTTGTGCACTGGACCCTCCAGCTCTGTTAACAAAGGTCCTTGGCACTCTCCAACCCCACAGAATGTGGTTACAGCAGAACTGACACATCCAAGAGCCTGTGCCCTCCCCTGCAGAGCCTCACCAGTGAAGGCACTGATGCTAATAACTATAACAGGAACTGCTTTAGGCCAACAGGGTCAACAGCTAATCTTGCTGCACTCTGGAAAAGGTTCTTTTAATTCCAGTAATTGGCCCTGACCAGCAGCAAGAATGGATGTGCTGCCACTTTTCTCTGCCTGCTGCTCCCCATGTCCATGTGCAGCAGCTCTGCAAGAGGTGCACAAATTACCTGCTGGAGTCAATGGCAGGGATTGCTCCTGTTCACAGGATTGCTCAGCTGTGCTGATCATACAAAGCCTCAGCCAGAGGACCATCCTCAGCTCGTTGGAGAGGAGTCCTCTGCAGGTACCACAGTATTCAGAGAGCCAGAGAACAGGCTAATTGTTGTTATACTGCCCATCATTACTAGGATTATTTTTCTTAATGACTAACATTTGTATGATGCTGATCATGCAGTTACCTGACAGCACTTTGCAAGCTTCACAAAAGCTTCTACAAATTATATCTCTGTGGCCTGGGGCCAAAAAAAGGGTCAGGATCATCCTTAATAAGCATTGTGACAAAACATCATGTCATTCTAAACACAAAGACCACCCAATGGCACCTACAGCTGCACTGGAGAAGTGGAGCCTTACAGGTCTCCAGATTACCAGCATCATGAGTGAAAATCAAGACAGCCACCAAAAAGGGCTGGTGCAGTTCCCAGGAGTTCATATGTGGGGGTCATGGCCATCCTGACATGGTCACCCTCTCAGGAGGCTCCTTTTCACCTTCAGCTTTTTGGGGAATATGAAGCTCCTGCCTCACACTCAGTAACTCTGTTAAATGGAGTGGAGATAACACACAATTATGCTTTGGTGTGAATGCTTGAGCTCCGTGTCAGCAATATTGTTCTCATTAATATTTCATAGTGGGTTCCAGTTGCTCTGCAGAACACATTGGACAAAAAGCCACGTACACCCTGGTTTTTGGTCCCTGAATGAACTCAGTGTCTTCACAGCCCCATCCCTGCTCTCACAGACCTGTTTGTAGGTACCTGCACCTTCCACTGGGATCTAATTCCAGCTCTGTTCCAGGGATCCCCCTGCCTGTCACTCCACCTTCCTGCTGCTCAACACTGCACAAAATAAAAGCCAACACATGTTTAAGTGCTTTTAAATTTGAGGTATTACCTTGTGAAATGCAGAATAATAAATAGGGCCAGGAGTTGAACTCAAAGATCCTTGTGGGCCACCTCCAACTCTCTCACCTTCTATGACTTTTTAAATAACCATATTTAGATAAAATTTCCAGAGCTATAATATCACAGGGAGAAAAATAGGATCAATAATAGTATGTCAGAATAGAATAAAAGCCATAAAACAGGTTCTCTTGAAATTTTGGAAGGTTCATTGAGAAGGGTTTGGCTGCTTTAATAGAAAGAACATTCCAGGTCAGAATCATGGGTTGTGTCCTGTGCTTTAATCATTGGAAAATCAGGGTGTTTGACCACTCTCTGTCCCAAAAGTAGGGGCACACGGAGTTGGCAGCAGCCTGTTGGAGAATCCTGCCCTTTTCCACAAAATCAGGACACCTCTAAATGCCTTTTCTTCCCAGTGCTTGAACTTCACATTTGCATGAGAAGGTGGAAGGAATTAATTACAGAGATTTCAGCAGAGCTGAGAGCTCTTCACGGGAAAGCACCTTAATATTGGGTGTAAATAAAACAACCCAAGAACTCTGGCCCCACTCCAGGAGCAATACTTGTCTCCTTTCTTTATGGATACTCCCAGAGCTGCCCCCATTCCCAAAGAAATATTTGAGGAAATTAGTTTTTCCACCTGATTCTTTGGCCAATTTCCCATAGCAGAGATAAGCCCCTGAGCATGTGCATTTACAGATTACAGTTCTCTCCTCTCCTTGTCCTTGTCAAAGGGGACTTGCTTCTTCCAGGAGTATTCCAGCCTAAAGACTTGCAGTACTTTTTTTAAAAACACAAAGATAAATCAAATTAGAAAGTTCAGTTCAGCAAGAAGAAATGCAGCTCTTTATATTCAAGCCACACATGAGATGGCAAAACTTTTTAATTTGACTTGTTAAACTCCCTCTCAGTGACTTAATTAACTAAAGAAAGCAAACAAACAAACAAATGAAACACACACAAAGTGGGTGTTGGGCCTTTTTCCTTTTGTTATTTTAAAAACCAAACAAAAAGCAGCAACTGGCCACGAATTCTGCCCTGAGCCCCTACAATTTAATGGAAGTAAGATACAACTTTGAGTGAAAAAGGTAAATTTTTGTTGCTTCTGTGCCATTTTCTGAGCTGTTTTCTTTGAAATGTTGGGGAGAGAGAGAAGTTTTTTGCCAGCCTCAAAAGTATTGATTTCTGTCCTTACAAGAGGGGTCTAATCTGAGGGAAAACCTCCCTAATTCCTCCACTGATTCTGAATAAGCCCCATGACCTGCAAGGCTCCCACACAGCAAACAGGAGTTATTTCCAAGCTTGGAACAGCCTAGAAACATCCTGTTAACTTTATTATGCCTTTCCATTTCCCATTTATTTTCTTCTGGAATCATTTAGGAAAAAAAAACTCTGAACTATAATTTTAACATAAAGAACATTAAGCATTCACAGGCAGATGGGCATAGAAGTTGAAATACCCTCCACTTATTCCTGGTATTCAGAGTCAAACTGAGCCTTATCTTCCAAAACATCCTGGCACCAAAAATGCACAAAGGACATTCAAAGGAGCTCCCTCAGTAACTCATCTTACCATCAGTACTTCTACTTAAGTGAGAAAATGTAAATAATTAAAGATAAATTTGCACATGTTGCCTCTAGACAGGTGTCAACCCCCAAAACTCCTGTGAAATTTCCAGTTGCCAACGTTTTAGGTGGATGGTTATGTTGAATATTTAGTTCTTAGGTGTTTTTGTGGATTTCTCTGCAAAATAAAGACCCCCCCTGACAATGGTAAAAATTAATACATTAAAAGACTGTGCTGTGTTCAGACAGCAGAGTGAAAGGTGGGTTCTGAAAAGATCAGAAACAAGGCACCAGAAATGAAAACTAAACTGTGTTGGGTTCATGTATTTTTTGGAAATTAAGATTTGATACATCACAGAATTCAGAAAATTGGGAAGAACTGGAGGTTCTGTTTTCCTATCAAAGCTGGCATATTTAAGGTAGAATATTTAAATAAAAAGTATTTTTTTGAACAAAATAGAATTCAGTCAGGCTCTTTCTTCTCCAAATATAAGTAAAATCAGTATTTTCACCATTTGTGACCTTCCTCCACTGTGTTCTGCTGTGTTCTGACACAGCTGATGTAGCAGCTTTGCCCCTGTGTGTTTTCAAGGTGAGCCACTAAACCCTTTCTCTCAGGTGTCCTGGTTGTCCCAAGAGCACAAACTGGAGATGCCAACGTCTTTGGAACGAGGACAAGTCAGTCCAACACCTTGAATCCCCCCAGACCTTCCCTAGACCTTGCTTTGAGAGAGACAGGGAGAGATTAGGGCCAACAGGAATGATGGTTAGGAAGGATTAATCCCTCTGGATGTTTGCCTTCCTGAAGCTTAAATCCCCCTCTGCCTCCCCCTCCAGCCTCCAATCACCGAGGGCTGGCTCAGCATCAGCTCCTGCAAATAAATGTTGGAGGGTGGAAGGAGCAAATCCTTCATTACCTTTGGGGAGTAACTGCTTTGGTGACCTTGAAGTGGTTACACAACCTCGTTGTGCAACGGTGGGGGTGAAACGAGGACCACGCTCAGGGCCATCTGCTGCAGCTCCTCTGCCCTCCCTGTGCCCTGACTGCAGGCCAGGCTGCTCACAGATGGCTTGGCCTGGCAGCAATCTACCTTGGGCACCACTTTGGAAGCTGAAATTCCAGAACTGGCATTGGGGAAGGGGAATGGGGAAGGGGCAGCACAGGGTGCCTCAATGGGGTATTGATGCCACACTGCCCCAAGTCAATGTTAGAAAGGGACATCTCTGCCAGGCTTTGGAGAATGATCCAAGGGAAGAGGGGAAGTGCTTTGGAAGCTGACTCTGTGCTTGCTGTGGAGCAGGAGTGGTGGATACAAAGTCAACAGGTCTCTCTAACATTTCTACATCTGTCAAACTGGTCAGAACCTCCTGAGAATGACCTCACCTGGCACTGCCCAACCCTTCCTGCCAAAGCTCAGCTGCCACCCGTCCCCAGGCTCAGCTCTGAGTCCCAAACGCCTGACCACCCTTTCAGGAAAGGGATTTTTCCTCGTTTGGATGTCAGGGGGCCAGGCAATGGAAAGGCCAGGTAGGGATGAGGTGGAGTGCCCATCCCTGAGAGCATTCCAAGGGGTGTGGAGGTGGCACTGGGGACAGGGCTCAGTGGTGACCATGGTGATGTTGGGTTAGTGGTTGGACTTGATCTCAGAGATCTTTTCCAGCTTTAATGATTCTGTGAACAGAGCCTGAAACTGAAGTGTCTTGTCACAACCAGAGAGCACTGATGAGTGAATGTGATCATTGCCAAAATGAAATACCTGAATATTTTAGATAGAGGAAATTCCAGCCAAGCACACACAGTGTCTGTCACTTGAAGTTTCATTTATCCTGGAGTTCTAAAGCACTGAGAACAGTCACATCTGAACTAACATCTCCATTTCAATTTGGGGTGTTTTGTGCCACAGTGAGCACTGAGACATCACGATATTTTCAGAACATGAAAAATAACATAACTCTGAGGGCATGGCATGAACATTTGCATATGCAAATAGGACAGGTGCAGCTGAAGCCCCAGCTGCAGGCAGGAAAACCTTGTGGCACCAACACCTTGAGAAATACCTGAATTATTTTGCTCTACCTGGCTTGTAGGAACATTTTCTTGCTGAGTACTTTCATAAAAACCCTTTATAAAAATTCATGCTTAATCCAAACCTTAATGAAGTAATCCTGTGGCTTAAACTAAAGTCATAAAATCTCCTATGAAGATTTTCAGCAGTATTGCAAAAATATACTTGGATACTTGCTCAGTGGCCCCTTGACTGGCCAACACTGGCCATTCACTGACCCCTCTGGTGTCTCAGTCTCAGGAGAGCCACGAGGCCGTGAAGAGCTGCCATTCAAGGCTCACTGCTCAACTTTCTCTACTCTGACATTGCTTAAAAATCAAAAAGAATGAGCCCACAAGCAGCTGAAGCTTTTGTTTCTCTGGCTTTGCTTGACCTTTTCATAGTTGACTGAGTATTCTGAGAACATTCCACATGATGTCAGGCATGAGGATGCAGCTGCTGACAGACCCCATGGCCTGGAGTCTTTCCCCACTCGATGCATTCCTGACTCTACTCTTGCAGCTATTCCTCATAAACACTTCCCTGAAGTCCCCAAGTTTTAAATACCCTGTGTTTTCACTTCAAAACCCAGAATAAATCTCAATTTATTCTTGACTATGGAGCTTTTAGTCTCCAATCTCTGCCCTAAGTGAATAAATCAATTCCCATTTAAGTAGTGGTGTCTCTCTCTCACTGTGTGAGGCTGCAAGAATAGTTACACTAATTCTACACAGAAAAAAATCACCTCATTGGGTACTTTATAGACTTTGGTACCAACTGAACCACTAATTTACTCAGTCAAATCAAATTAATGCTGTCTCAAAATTCACTTTGTTATGTTCAGTGGATCAGAGATGAACTGCAAGGGATTCAATGGAAGGCCATGCTCAGATTAAAGAGGGAATTACAGAGAAACAGTTGAAGGAATTAATGGAATTAATTTGGCTACAGGGAAAGATTTCCATTCAGAATTTACTTTCCAAGTAGGGCCTAGAGTTTTTCTGCTTTACTTCACAAACATCCCAAGTTTACAAACTTTCAGTCCTACAGTTGAGTTTCAATCATAAAATGCAACAGAGACATCATAATACACATGCCCAAAAGTTGTCGTGCCTTAACTGTGCTGAAATCAAGACCCTGTTTGGAAATGACAACATTAGCTGAGCCAAAGCTAAATCCTTTGTACAAATCCCCTTCTCCAAACACTTGAGTGTGCCACTTTGGAGGCAGCAGAGCTATTTCTATCCCAAACAGCTTTACTGTTCCCTGATTGTTTTCTCTTCAGATCAGTAAATGGAATAGAACAAACAGGGGAGGCAAAGGAGAGTGGCTGAGGTGGGGGCTGAACCATCCTCTGATGCAAACCAGATCTTGGCATTATTTTAACTACCAAGCTGAAGCTCTTAAAAAATTCAAGCAAAAATTAAAAAAATAAACAAAAAAACCCCCACACTGTTTTCTAAGTTCTGGGTTATCTAATTAAAAAAATCAACTTTTTGAGGGATGAGGCACGAAAGCAACACTCAAAATTAAGACATTTTCTGGCACGGCAAACCCACACTGGGGTGTAACAGAGTTGGGAGGATGCAGATAAATGTCAAAGCAATGCTGGGCACAACAATCTTCATGTTCCTTTTATTAGTAACATTTAAAGGCCTTTTTGCAACAAATTAGATGTACCTGTGCCTGACAGGGAAGGAATTACCATGACACAAATAATCTGTGAAAGACTTTTAGCCCAGTGCCAACTGATTGGTGCTGCTTCCCTTGCAAGGCACAAACCTGCTGTTCTGGGAGCTGCCCTGGAATCACTGAGCAAGAGCCACCCTTTCCCAGGGAGCTGGGGATTCAGCAGGAACACTCAACCCTTGGCACAATCAGAACTCAGAGTTTTATTCTGCCAAAGGAACTCGGAAGGATTCGCTCTGAGCTGAATTTATAGAGATGCACTTTTATCCACCCAGTCCATAATGCAGATGAATAGCTGGAGATGTTTACGGTATATTTAAGTACACTCACGGGACCCATCCCTGCTCCATTCTGCAATATCAATTTTGTTCTCTATTTGCTGTGGGGAAGATTGTTAATAGGCTGTTAAAACAGTCACTAGGAAAAAAAAAAATTGAATCAACTTCATAAATCCTAAAGCATCTGATTTTAGTTTTATGTTTATCTCTTTCACTGAGATACCCAAAAGAAGAGTTAGATTCCCAGTAAATCTTTTATAGGTTACACTGTTTTATAGTCTGAAAATGATGGCACTTGGTAGTTAAATTTGCTTCTTGAATAAGAAAAAAGCAACATTATCCCTGTATCACATTTTCAGCTTAGCTGTGCCTTCTGTACCCACTGCTCTTTAAGGACCCATAACTTCAAACCAGGGGGTTCATTCCCCTCCCTCTTTCAAGTTTCCTTGGGGAAAACATTTCATCTTTATGAGCCACATTGTGATAAGAGGGGAGAGCAGAGCCCAGGGGGCATCACCATCATCACCCTCACCTATGGGAATGGGGGTGAGACAGCCCAGATACAGCAGGAACAGAGAACATCGCAAATAATTTCATCTTTAAGGGACCTGTAGACACATTTCTATCTGTGCAGGTGTTTGTGGCTCAATTGACAGAGCCTTTAGTGCTAACTAGCCAGGTGGCCTGGGTTAAATGCTTGTCCCAGTTCTTGGAAGTTCCTTCAGAGTTGTTTTTAGCAGTCCATTGCACCCTTCAACTGTCCATGCAGTGAGAGTGTGCTGGGCCCGTAACCCAAAGGTTGATGGATCAAAACCATCCTCTGCTACCAAAATTAAAACCTGTCTTGGTTTTGTTTTGGCTTCCCAGCTGCTGAGCTGCCCCTCCTTCTCCCTCCACTCCTCAAAGCAGGGGAAAGAAAAGGGAAAAAAAACTTGAAAGAAACTGAATTAAGTCGGGGTATATATGTATTTTCTAAATGCTTACAATTGTATATACGCAATCTGCACCCAACATAGGAAAACCTCCAGGGAAGAAGGAAAGGGAAAGAGGAAAACAGGGACAAAACAGAACAAATAGGTACTACCAGACATCCCCACCCACCCCCCAAGCAAACCAGTGCAATACAATCCTACCAATGACTCTGAGAAGATCAGCTCTTTCTCAAGTTCTTTGATCTCCTGAGTGGTTCTGACAAGGGACCATAAGCACCAAACTCCCTGCTCCCAACCCTTGCTGGAACAAGACCAGCCAGTTCCTCTCTCCCTCTCTGATATCCTCCCTTGTCATGTGGGAGGGAAAAAAACCCCAGGTGGGGAATACCTGGAAGGTGAGCCTTTCCCTGGTTACACCTGGTTACCCGGGAAGGTCTGGATCAAAACTGTCACAGCAGGGCAAGCACAGCTGTAACCAGGAGCAGCAGCTTTGCTCTGCCAAGGCTTGTGGCACATGCTGAAGCCAGAGATGACTGGAAGAAGGGTCTGCCCAATTTCCAACTTCAGCAGCCACCTCAGGAAAACTGAGCTCTGTCCACTGACACCAAGTTGAGGGCTTGGCTTTTGAGTCAGGTTTGGTTTAGGATGGATCAAACTGAGGGAAATATTATAAATGCACTTTGCAGGCTTCCATCATGCTCACTCAACCCTAGAAATGACACAGAGGGCTTTTGGCCATGCTCTTATGATTGTTTTCAAAATTATTTCAGGGTTTTTTTGCAGCACTACTTACAGACAACACAACTCTACACACAGTGCACATTGTAAGTCACAGGTTTAGTTGGTGTGATAAAAGGATGCCTTAAGATGAGACCACACAGTCCCCTCAACTCTAATATTTTTGGCATTCTCCCTTTTCTCTCCAGATGCCTTTAGAATGTCTGATGAATTTAATTCCATAGTGGTGAAGACTGAGAGCACAACATGCAGTGCAAACCCAGGTGAGCTTTACAAACCTTCAATCCCCCCCTTTGCTCCCTATGGCAGACACACAGATGGCAACAAAAGGAAGAAAACAAAGCAACTGCCCAGCCAAGTGCCAATAAACTCCACTGAATCTGAGCTCTCTCCATCTGCAAAGAGTGTTGAATAAGAGATAAAGGAGAAGGAAATCTGCACTAAGACAAACTCCTGGTCTGGTCTCTCCTGTTGGTGGACAGGAACTGCCACTTTCCAGTGAAACACATTCCAAGGGGAAAAAAGAAATCTCTCTAACAGCTTCCTTCTCTGTTCCAAAAGCATCCCAAAGCACATTCAGATTGTTTTCCAAGTGAATTGAATTGCAAGGAGGCAAGTCTGGCTAAAGGTGAGAGCTGTCTTGCCTTTACTCCTATCACAGAGCTCTGCACTTTCTCCATCTCCTCCCCACAGGCTCTTCCTTCTCTGCCTCATCCTAAAGGAGCAGCTCCAGTTCTTTGGCCAAAGGGATGCTGAGGGCACTGCTGCACTTTCCACATATTTTTAGTTCATTTCTTCCTTGCACTGAGCTGTGGCTGTCAGGGGATAACAAATTCAGTCTCTGTCCCATTTTGACACACAATTTAGCTGGCTGGTTTGGGATTTTCTTTAACACCCTCCCAGCAGCCCTGTTCCCTTTCCCAGTTTCACAAAGGTTGTGCCAGAGGCAGTCCCAGTATCCCTAGGGGTGGGACACTTGTGTCTTGCAAGTTCTTTCTCTCTTGGGTGGCTACACTTGAAAGAAATTATTGGTGCTTTGGGATAACCTTCTTTCCTGAACGCCAGATTTGTTGGTTCCCACTCTAAAGAGAGATTTAAATCTTTTGGGACAGTTTCATTCCTTGAATACATATTCTCCTCCTCCTCCTCTCAGATTACATTAGTGGCAATCCTGAGTTAATTCCAGTAAAAAAAGAACAGCCTCTCCAAATTCAGCCCCTGTCCTGTCTGAGCATCCCAGGAAAACACCCAATTTGGCTGAAATAAGTTGTTTATTTCTAAGGAAAGCAACGACAACTTCTCAGCCATCAAGGGCTTCATGCAGAATTCATTATTAATAAGGATTCAGGTCAGCAGTGACAGGAGAAAACACCACCTTCTTTGAAGTCCCCCAAGCCAATATAAAAATCTCATTTAGCACTGTTTGGCTGTGTGAGGAGTTGGGGGAACTTGTCTAAACATGATTTATGAATTCCATTGTGCTTTTATGAACTACCTATACTCTTATATCTTGTGACTTTCTGTACTGTCTTATGGCTCCCTTTTATTGTATTGTGCCTTATGGTTCTTATGCTAAGGACACCAGAGGATAGTTTTGGTACATCTGCTCTTTAAGAATTGATAGTTAAAGACTACAAGTTGCTGAATAGACCTGCCTGGGGAGGACAAATGACCTCTGGCACTCTAGAAAAAACAGTTTTCTCCAATTTCCTTGCAGAGACCTGGGATTTGGGAAGTTGTGTTTTACCCAGCAGCAAAACAAACATGAGATATTAGTGATGGTGTTTTAAAAACACAAAGTGTGAGTCACTCACTGAAGGGACCTGGAAAGCAAGTCCAGTGGGCAGAGGGGATTTCTCACTGCTGAGCTGTGACTGCTAAATGAGAGCAATGCTGGACTTCATCAATCCATGGCCCAGCACCAGCTGAACTGTCCCATTCCTGCACAGTCCCAGTTTCATCAGCAAAGTCAGGAGTAAAAAATTGTTTCTAGAACAAAGTCAGAGCAGCAAACCCCCCCACTATAATCAGAAACTAATTCTGACCATCTGCAATCAAGAACATGTGTTTGCTCATCTTTCCTTTCCAAACTTGTCAAGGACACAAAGAAAGGCAAGAAAAGGTCCAGCCATTAGAGAGGATAGAGAGGAAAGGGCTTGAAAATCTGCTCAGGTGTGGTGCTGCTGGACCAGTTTCATTCTAGGACTTTCATGGTTAAATAAACAAATCGTGTTTCCTTTTGCTGACAATTTATAGAGGATTTGATGTTCCTAACAAGTTCTCTGAGCCCTGCAGTCTGCTCTGGGAGGAGGATGAGCTGACAGCACAAAGGGAGAGCAGAGCAGCAATGATAAAACAGCAGTGGATGGTTTGGCACAAGCATCTCTTTCAGGAGGGAATGTTGGGAATGTTCCTCTTTGTAAACTTAGCCAGGAGCCTTCTCATGTCAGCCAAATGGGACCATCTCTGACATCTTCATTTTCTGCTCTGCAATACCAGCATTTTCCCTCTCAAAACAAACCAAAAAGATCTCACATTATTCCACAAACAGTTTTATTCTGAAAACAGGTGGATTTGCTGTCTCACAAAAAATAAGGAATCCTGAGGTCTGGGTTGGAAGGGACCTCAAAGATCATCTTGTGTTGCTCCAACCTGGCCATTGAACACTTCCAGGGATGTGACAGCCACAGCCTCCCTGGTTTAAGTGTTGCAATTTCCCCTTCTACTACAAGAAAAACCTGATATTTTTGTACCCCTTCATGGACTTTTCACCCTTTTCTGTCTGAACATCACAAATATTCCATACAAAGCTGGCAGAAGGTAAACAAGCAGGGCTGAGCCTCGTTATCCCAGGTGATAACCTGAGCTAAATAAAACATTTTAAACACATCATTCTGGTAGGTTTTCTTAGATCTGCTGCAGCATTGCAATCCCTTGGAAGGCTGCAGGCAGGATATAATTATATTTGTATTTATAATTGTGTTTTGTGTAACAGATAAACAAGAAAGGTTGGCCCAAAAGCTAAAACCTGTTTTCCTGTAACAACTAAAGCAGCTCAAGGACTCCACACTTGAGGGAAGATTCCAGCTAGGAGATGTTATCCGGGTAATTTCTAAAGGAGAAGCTTTGAAGTGGGTTAAACCCCACAAGATCATTAAAAAAAAAAGTTCTATCAAGACAAGAATCTAAAAAGATTCCTCCAAACACCTTTCTGATCATTTTATGAGTTCCCCAAACTGAATTAATTTAAGGTGTTTATTTTTAACAGTTCCTTTGTGGAGCAAAGTGGAGATGATGAAGTGGTGGAAAGCTGAATATGAAAAGCAAATAACAGAGATTAGAAAAGGACATAAAGACACTTTTAATAGTGAGGGAACATTTAAAAATAGTAAGTTAAGACAGACATCTGTAGCACACTCTGCATGGTGACATCAGCTCCCACTAGAAAGGGTGACACAAACTGTAGCTATTTATACTCTGTACAATTATTGCCACTTGGAGACAATTTTAGGAGAAACATCTGACAACTCTTATTTCCCAATGACTTTGTTTTGGTGGTGTCAAATAATGGCTGCAGATCCAACCACGTGACTGGAACATCCCAGTTTGGGGGTTATTGCTGAATATCTGAGCTCTGATTTAGAGAGAAAAGGGGGTTTGCCAGAACTGCAAAAAAAAAAAGATATTCCTCAGAGAAGCTGGAATACATGGATGAATATAATAAATAACCCACTTAAGAATTGGGTAATTGTTTTTCAATGTCATTGGGACATGATTAACCAACAGTTACATGGACTCACCATCCTTATTCCTTCACTGTTGGTAAAGAAAACTGATGTACCCGTTTGTGCTGTACATGAATGTCATACCTTTTATTTACTTAGGGATGCAAATCTCTTACAAGTAGGTACTAAACCTGTTAAGAAGGGACTGACAGATCACATTAAAACCTGTGGCCACTGACTGGTGGTACCACTACTGACCTTGGAATTTTTTATTTTTTTATTTTTTTGCCTTGCATGTAAACTAAACCCAAGGGGGGGAAAGTTCCTTGCTGCCATCAGAAGAAAAGTTGTCTGTAAAGCTAAAATTTCATGTTGTTAATAAGTGAATGACGTGTGTGAATTCCCTGATACCACTTTGAAAACAAATCTCATCATCTCCTTGTTCCTTTCAAGTTTTCTCTCTACATATTCCATGTAGGTGACACTGATGCTGGTGCTTTAAGAGTTTTCACATCTTTCAGTTCCCTCCTGGGTCTTCAGGACCCACAGGATACAGGTGAGGGCCTGGAAATCCTGCCACAGGATTTTCCTCATGGAATGGTCAGTGCTGGTTTGAAGGTGATTCTCCAAAAGAAATTACTAAAGTGAATATTTAGTATTAAGTGAAAGAAAGAAGAGTCAGGAATGAACTCTTGCAAAGGGGTTATGCTGCAGGTAACTTCCAGAGTAAATATGGTGGTGATGTTGGATTTATGGTTGGGTTGATGATCTTAAAAGTCTTTTTCCACCTCAAAAATTCTGTGATTTAAATCCTTTAAAGGCAATTTTGGGGGATATTGCACAGAAAAAGCAAAATATTCATCACAATAAGCAATTCTTGTGGATCTTTTCATTCTTTGCATTTATAAAGCATTAAGGGCTTTGTTTTAATTCATGATTCTCCACTAATTGGGGCAAACCACATGCTCTGAAGGACAGGGGAGCCTCTCAGAGCTTGCTCTTGGCAGGGGGAGGCCAGTGCCATGAGGGGAACCCAGAGGCCCAACCACCTCCTCCAGGGGCTCCACTGACCACCACCAGACCTGCTCATCATCTGCCTCTTCCTGGAGGAGAACACCAAGGAGCCAACGCAGAGGCTGCACAGATGGCACACTCACCAAGGCCCAGCCCCAGAATGCCAACATGTCACAGCACCAGGGGCAGGGGAAGTGCCATGGAACAGGGTCAGTGGCATCACAAGTGGCACCAGCAGGACCAGCAGCATCAGCTGACAATTGTCCTTTGGATTAATCATTTTACAGAGTGTAATTGTGTTCTGGCTGTGAGTCCAAGAGAGGCATTAGTGAGAAATGCTTTAGGACAAGGCTTCAGTTCTGGCTCATTTCTAACCTCACACCACCAAATTGTGGGCAGCTCTCTGATCACATTTCAGGGCTCTGCCCAGCCACACAATCCAAATTATTATTGATGCTGGGCCTCATTCTGTTGCAGTTCCCACTGATGCAAAGTGGGAACAGCCTCGCTGAGTGTCATCAGCGGAAGACTAATAAAGTATCATCAGACTCAACTGTGTGATTTGGGGATGTATTTTACAGTCTGGGCACACTTATCCTGCTGGGTCACATTTTCAGCAGAGATAAACTGGGACATATCCACAGAAATCAGGGAAGCCACAACAATTCTGACCAGCTGAGCCTGTCTTCTCACAAAACTTTGGTTTGAGAACAGAGCCTGAGAAGTTAATCCCACTTTATGCCAGGGGGAAGCTTTGCCTCTGACAAACTCCCTGTCTGCAGTGTTGGCACAGCCCATTTGGAATTTTCCTGCTGGGTTTCCTGTTTTCTAAAAAACAATTTGTTGAGCCACTTGCAGATTGTTTTTGTTTTTGTTTTGTTTTGTTTTTTCTGACTGCAAAGCCAGAAAAAGAAAAGGATTGCAGAGACAGTTCTCTCAGATTGGTCTTCACTGGATTTCAAAGCCTTCAGGAAACATCTGAGGTAATCCAGCAAGATTGAGGAGTGCAGATGGACCTCCCAGGATGCCAGGACTAATGCATGTAATAACTGTATTTCTTTAAAATGACTTTCTCAGGCAGAGTTAAAGGCAGAGATGTAACTAAGGGATTGGACTCAGGCCAAGCTGTAATGGCTCTGCTGTTTATCTATTTTTTTTCCTTTTCCCCCTCAGCAGAAAGAGCAGAACAAGCATTTTACTACGAGATTGAAGGTCTGCTCTCATTCCCTCTCTCACTCAGCCCTCCTGCCCCAAACGTGCCTGGGTCACACAAATCAAGCCCTAAATTGCCTGAACCACAGCAAACCCAGAAAGCCCAGAGCTCTGGCTATTTTTACTTTCTCCATCTGCTAGAGAGATGGATAAGACAAAGCATTCAATATTTTAGTATTAATATATCAAGGAGGAAGAGTGAAAAATTGAAGGTTATACTGAGTTCAATTTAGCAGAGGCCACTCTGTCACCAAGGTGACCAAGATTTGTCTTACATAGGAGTTATTTTCTTAACATTTTTATCAAGAGCTGTGGAGCAGCCCCTGAAAAGAGTGGCTTTGTTGGGTTTTTTCCCCACTGCTTTTCATATAAACACAGCTTTTCCTGCTTAAACACCTCTCTGCTGTGCTTACCTAAAACTGTGTGATTCAAAGCTAAATCTATTTTCATACCTATGTCCACCTATTTAACACATAAGGAGAAAAGTTCCTCCTTAAATGGCTGATACAATTAAATACTTAGAGCTTAGAAGAAAGTTTGGGAACCCTGTTCTAGATGGTTGAGGTTGTTCAGGTGATAACAGCAGCTGCTTCTGCACCTCTCCCTGCAAACTCTGAGTGAGGATGAGCCTCATGCAAAGCACATCTTGCATCCTATGGGAAGGTAAAATGTCTCATCCAGCATACAGGACAGGGTAGGAAAAAAGGGGGGTGGCTTTTGTGCCTCTGGGTTTTATCCACTTCTAGTTGTTATGTCCTTACCAACCTTCAGGACACTCATTTACACTATATCTTATATATATATATATACAGATACATGCCTAAAAAGCCACAAATGCCAAGAACAGAAGTGATTCAGTGCTGCTTTTCCTACTATTCCTGTTCCAGTCTCTACTCAGACAAGCATCAAGCCCTGAGCTCTGACTCTTTTACCCTTTCCAACTGTGCCATTCCACCTTATTTCCCAGTACCTCCCCCTGGGATAAATTCTGCCTTTTTTGAAAGCGACATTTGGCCTCTTTCCATCATCTTACAAAGTAATTTCCAAGGTTAACCACAGGAAAAGCAGATGAATTATGTGGAAAGAGTCACCTGCAAAGCCCTTTCCTGGGGTGCTCTTGCCCATCCTGTCCCTTTGCTCAGCATGGACAGACAATGCACTGCTGACCACAAAATTGGGCAAAGAATTCAGATTTCTGCACTGCAATAATAACCAGCTTCTCAGCAAGGCTTGCAGGGAGCAAATAAAGATGAAAACTCTCCTTCATTCCTGCCAAAACTCTGGAAAACAAACCCAAGCCTGTAATACAATCCTGCTCGTGCAAATGCTTCAGGGGGGACTCGTGATCCAGAGCTGGGAGCAGAATAAATGAAGGAGGACAAAACCCTGTGGGATAACTGAGCCAAGCCAACAGGTGGAGAAATTGGAAACAAATTGATAGCCTTGGGACAGGAAACATTAGAACCAAGCAATTAGGATGGCAGACTGGGGGGTGAAAGGCAAGGAGAGCCAGCCATGATTTGCATCCATAGGCAGCAGGAGCAGGAGGTGTCAGGTGGTGTCCCAGAGCTTTGCACAGCAATGAGAACCTCAGGACACACAACAGCTGAAGGGAAAGAGGGAAAAAACCAACCCAACATAAAAATCTAAACCAAGCCAACAAAAGCTGGAGTGTATTTTGAACCAAGAGAGAGAGGTTTCTGTCACGTGGGAGCAGAGGCAGCAGCTGAGTTGAACAGAAGCCTCCATGGTATCTGTGCCCTGAAGAACTTGGGCAAAACCAGTTTTGTTTTCACAGCACCCCTGGAAATCAAGCCTTGCCCACTGCTTTTGTTCTCTAACATGAACAGATGAAGCAAAAGGAGTTCCCTTGTTGCACACAGTGCCCTTTTTCTGTATTTTCCTTATTTACCTCCACACCCTCCCACCCTGTATGACTATCCAAGTTCTACTCACTGGCTCAGTGCAGCAGAGGGCAGACCTTCCATTTTATTTTTTTTCCCATATTTTTGGTGCAAACAGGCACTTGATCCACTCTGCCTCTCCCCTGAAAGCTGTGTCTGATGTATGGATTCTTCAGAATTAACCACTGACAGCTTTAAATCCTGACCTTTGGTCCAATACACCTTTTTTAGGATAAATGTATTCAATACACCTTTTCTAGGATAAATGCATTGAATGCACCTTTTCTAGGATAAATCTATAATTAACTGCAGGTTGGAAGTGAACTCCAAGATCATCAACTCCAACCTTTGACCATGTTTCATAAGGAATCAGGAGCTTAGAATAGGAAACATGAATGCAAAGTTTCCCCAGGAAAGTCTTTCTCACAGATATATTAAGAAGGTTTAATATTTTGAAAGCAACCATCCAATGGAAAATGCCAGAGCAGCTCTCTCTCTAATTACAATTTCCCCACTTGAAAAGCTTGGCTGTGTCATAGCAGTGGCTCAATTAAGCTGAAATGCTGGGCTGCTCCTGATGGTGCAATGGTTGTGAAGAACACCATGAAGCATTTGCTGCTCTCCTGCAAACAGGCTGGTTGTGGGCACAAAGTGCAGTTGGGAATCAGGACAGTTGCTGTCTCTTTTCATACAGCTTGGTGTCATTTCTGCTCCACATCCCAATAGCTGAGCTCCAGGCAGGGCAGCAGCAGGTGCTTTGGAGCCTGTTTGCTTCCCAGGAAGAACCTCAGGTAGAACTGTCCCTGAGCACTGAGACATTCCAGGGACTTACCTTTGTGGGCTAACAGAGAATGGGAATGGAGAGGCAGGGAGCTCTTGCAGCCCTGCTGATGAGGCTGCACTAATTAGAAAGCCCTGGGATTCCAATGATTCTGCAAGAAACCTGACCACAGACAAGATCTGATTTAGCAGGTCACTTCTGCAAGGCTTGCAAGACATTCCACTTGGCAGCTCCATCAGGGGTGCAGGCAAGGACCAGAAAAACATCTGTGGACAACCATCTAAATGCAAGAGCAACGAGTTCCTCTGCTGAGACAGGTGAATCAGGGCAAGAGGATGATTTAAAACCATTGCCTGTACTACAGAGCTCCTTTGCATGGACTGTGGAAGGGTTGGACTCACCTTTTGCTGCCCTCAAAGTACGAGCCAAAGAGAACAGAAAGAAGATGCACATGGAAGGAGCAAATTGCTTTCCTGTCTCCCAGGCAATAGAGAAAACTCTGGCCAACTGTTTTTTCCAACCTTAAAATCCAGGGAAAAACCCCATCCAATAGTAAATTTTTACTGGATCTTTTCCCAGGGTGGAGCATCACCCATAAAGAAGGTAGAGACTTTGACTGAAGAATGTTTCCATCATAAATAAAGATGATTCTCTCAATGTAAAGAGTGTAAAAATAAGCAGATATGGAGACTTTCAGAGAAGGCCTTTAAGAAAATGTTGTCTCCAGGTGATTTCTTTAAGCATGCCCATTGTAGCTGCATCATTTGCTTATCTATTACCCCACTAGGGCTGCCTGTACCTACACTCAAGAATATTGTGAAATTTGCTTAGCATAAAATAGAATCATAGAATCAGCTGGGTTGGAAGAGATCTCTGAGATCATCAAGTCCAACTCTTAATCCAACCCCACTTTGATTACCAGTGCCATGTCCAGTCTCATCTTAAAAACCTCCAGGGATGGTGAGTCCACCCAACAGTTCCATGCCCTGTGCCCTCAGTGCCAACACTTCTCTAACTCTTGCTCTGGGCTTCACCCAAGGACACCTGAAGGCCTTATAACCACACCAAGTATTTCCTAACCCTAAAGGAGAGCAGTGAGTGCTGTTCAGCCAAAATTCCACAGAGAGATGCTTCATTTTGCACCCAAATGCTCACACAGTGCCCCACAATGCCCTACACAGCAAACCCTCCAGTTCTGCCAGTCCAGGGCAGCTCTGAAATCAGAGTTTCTTGCAGGAAGGACCCTGCATGAGATTTGTTGGTCCAGCTCAGTTCCACATTGGTGTTATCCTTGACAAAAGAAATCAGATTAAAAGGTTCAAGCAGCCATTGGGTCCATATTTTTTGAGTTAGAGAGTACTGACCATGTTCATTTTGGCCACTCAGCTTGACAAGGGGCCCTGGGGGAGCTGAAGTCCACACTGAGCTGTTGTGAGGAGATATAAATCTCCTTCGACTGGATGGCCACCAGCCATTAAGTGGCCACATAATAAATGTTAATCATTTTGGACCTGATGGAGGATTAAAAGAGTCAGACTTACATTTGTAAGTTAGGAAAGGCTGAGGATGCCCTAAAACTACCCAGGAGCCACAGGGGTGCTGTGGTTTGGAGCAGGGTGCCCTCAGCCCAGAGCAGCAGTGACACCACGACAAGAGAATGAGACTCAAACCACACCTGGATCCCTCCTAAACCACATCCCTCAGTTTTCCACATTTCAGCAGCTTGGGTGATATTTTAGCTGCCTTTTCAGATGTATTTTTGGTTCATTGAGCACAGTAAAACTATCTTAAAGCACCTTATGAGCTTTCTCAGGGACAATAGTGTAGGAGAAATACGAGGTGGGGGTGACAATATTCTTCAAGCTTTAAATTCCATTCATATTCTCTTTTTTCTGCCCTAATTAGCCCAAAGTTTTCAGAAGCAGCAAGTGGGTGAGTACAAAAAAATTCTCCTCCTGGGCTGTTACACTTCTAAAAACATGCAATTAAGATGACATTTTATCTCACTTCATTGTTTATGGAATGTGATCTATCAGAGCACTCTTTGGGTAGGACTTTCTCCCTATTTCTGCAGAGATGAGCACCCAAACTCTGCCTTTCTGATCAGCAATCCTACTGTTCTTGGGCACTTGCTTTCTTCCTTTCAATTTCTTTCCAGCCCAACCCAAGAGGGAGTGAGATGTTAAAGGGAACTGGGTATTTATAACCACTTTGCCTGGGCTTGGGAGTGACAAATCCTCCTTGTTTGCAACGTTCCCTCGAGCCTTCTGTAGAGTGTGAGTTCTGATTTTATATTTAAAAACCTCCATCTCAGTCCTTCTACAGCTCCCAATGAATCTCTGTGTAACATGAACACACAGAAAATTGCCAGTCCAAAGCTGCAGGCGAAAAATTACAATTCTATTGATAAATGATGCTGACTAGAGCTGACATTTGACCAGACTTGTTAAAACAATCAGAATATCTGATATCATTAAGGCTAATAAAGATGAAATACCCAGTATTACAAATTATAGCATGCAGCCCAAGATTTATCTTCTGCATAATGATACTAAACCAGGCTGTCTTTATAAACTCTAACATGGGCTTGTGTCCAGACTGTTGCAAATAAAGGCTAAAAATTAATTCAAGGTGCATTATCACATATTTTACACTAAGTCTTTAATCTTGTAGCATTGAAAAAACCCATATATTTATGTTGGAATCATTTAAGAATCCACAGTTCTTTTATTTTTTACTAAGCTACACAAAAAAACCTGAAAGGAATCCATGAGCAACCATATTTCTGTTATACAGGAGCACATGGATCTGAAGAGGTCAAAGGACTGGACTGAACTGGGGATTTTCTGCAGAGAGCAGGAGGAAAATTAAGTATTGTTGCATGCCAAACAATGGCAAGTAGTTTAAAAATAAATAAATAAATAAAAATCTAGGTGTGCAGTCAAAGGGTCAAGAGAGTGGTACCTGTGGACACATGGTTGGACAGAGCAGCTGTTCAGTCACACACAGAGAGAAAAGGTGTAAGAAAATAAAATGAAAAACTGCTTTATAATGAGGCTCTACAAGACTTGGATAAAACACTGAACTTTATCATCTTCTCTGGAGAGAGATGGAGGCAAGTACAAGATGATGGAGGTGACAGAATGAACAATTTCAGTGTGCTTGGCATAGTGTTAATTAATTAATTTAGCAAAGGCTTTAAGCTGAAAGAAGGTAAATTAAAATTGGATATAGGGGAGGAATTCTCCCTGGGAGGGTGGGCAGGCCCTGGCACAGGTGCCCAAAGCAGTTGTGGCTGCCCCAGCCCTGGGAGTGTCCCAGGCCAGGCTGGACAGGGCTTGGAGTACCCTGGGCTGCTGGGAGGTGTCCCTGCCCATGGCAGGGGTGGGATTGGATGGGCTTTGAGGTCCCTTCCAACTCAAACCATCTGTGATTCAATGAATTTCTATATCTAGAGCGAAGAGAAAGCAACCCCTTGATTGATTCTGGTTCAGCATTCCTGGAGATGTCTACAATTTATTCAGGGAGGTGGCTGGAGGAGGAATGAAAGGTCCTGCTTGTAAAACTCGAGACACAAAGAAGGCAAAGAGTCCTCAGGTCTGAACCATTTATAGACCAACTTCCCTGTGTAGGTAGTAGAAAATCTCAGGCCTCATTTCCTCTGAACTGGAGATGTTGGGCAGAGAAAACTCAGACCTAAAAACACATCAGTGAGACGTAATCATGAAATCTGCCCAGATCTGGATTAACTCTGAGCTGGACCTGGGAAGGGAGGCTGAGCAGAGGCCACACCAATATGGTACAAGGAGAGCCCAAACTCCCCAGTGCAAGCTGGGTTTAGAGCAAGGGAGTCTGGAGAAGCTCAGTGGGCAGGGAGGGCTCCCTTGGCACGGGCAGGGACCTACCAAGTGGCTGAGAGGCTTTTTGCAGGCAATGTTTGAGTTCTATTTTCTCTTGCTTAGTTCTGGTTTCTTTTGCTCCAACCCTTTTACAGAATTTGCCCTTACAGAATAAACTTGGATGGAAACAAGGCCTTTGTTTTATTGGGATCTCTCAGTTGCTGGGACTTATCCCTTGCAAAACTCATAATCCTTCCTTTGTCCCCAGCACCCTTTACCACAACCAGATGCAAGGGCACAAATGAGATTATGGCTCCACACAGAAAACAAACATCTGGACCCAATGAATCCCTCTGGAACAAAGAGCCTGTTTTCATGCAAATCACTCCAGTAATAAAAATTAGGGAAAACCAGAAATCCATAACCCAAATCCATCGTGATGGATGAGCAGAATTCCCTCCAGATAAAGGGAATTGTCAGAGTGTGTTCCTGTGCCACAACAACCAGATTTCTAAAGAGCAGATCTGCTGTCACAGCAGTGTGAAATCCTGCAAGCCACTCACATTAAAAGGTATCCATTCAAAATGAATTTAAGCCTTTTATTTGTGGAGCTGCCAAAAGCTTTTTGTCCTCTGACAGCCATTGCCACTTGAGCAATTTGCATATAAAACTAATTGAAAAGAAAACATTTGGGGTTCTTTTGTTTGTTAAAACAAACAAATAAACACATGAATTAGAAACATTCTGATGGAAATCTGAAATGAGAATCTTTAGGAATTCTTTTGCAAGTTTTACTAAGCAGACATCCCTAAAATAAATCATATTTTTTTTTCATTTTTAAAAGAACTATGAAAATTTCCCTGTGTGTTTAGAGGGGTGGTTATTATGGGAATGGAAAGAGTTCCAACAGAAGTTTTCTTCAAACCAGAGGTTTAATTTTTTTTCCTGAAACTTTTGCCTGAATTTTTTTCTTGAATATTTATCTCTGGATGTGAGTGCACACCATTGATTGAAAACTACTGATCAGAAAAGACAATAAAATGGTGGGTGCAGGACTCTCCTCCCTAAGGTGACTCATTTCACAGGAGGTGAAAGCATCAAAATGCTCCCACACACAATGCCAATCACCTTCTTCAGCCCAATCCTGGGATCCCAGACTGGTTTGGGTTGGAAGGGACCTTAAAGATCTTCTTGTTCCACCCCCTACCATGGGCAGGGACACCTCCCACCAGCCCAGGGTGCTCCAAGCCCTGTCCAACCTGCCCTTGGACACTCCCAGGGCTGGGGCAGCCCCAGCTTCTCTGGGCACCTGTGCCAGGGCCTGCCCACCCTCCCAGGGAAGGATTTCTTCCCAATATCCCATCTAAATCTACCCTCAATCCTCTTCATCACTAATGAATGTACACCTCTACACACTGGATTTACACTCCTCCAAAGCTTCCACCAGATCAGAGACAGACACAGGACAAAGGCCCTGAAAATCTGAGGTTGTTTTGGGGGGGTTTCACTGAACTGTCAAATAAACCTGAAATTTTCATTTCTTTTCAGCCTTACAATTATTGGAACACTCCCAAGACCTTCTGTGGTGCAGCTTCAGCTCAGGTGCCCTCATGTGAGCAGTGGAGATGTAAACTAGTCCCAACAGGGTGATTTCAAGGTGCTTTAGACCCACCTCAAGAGTAAGTTTATCATCATCCCCTGCTGTCACCAGTCTGAACGTTCACAAACACAGACATTTAGGTTGGAAAAAGACATTTAAGATCCTCGAGTCCACTCTTCCCCCAGCACTGCCAAGGCCACCATAAAACCACATCCCCCAGATGGTTTTTAAACACTCCACACCCCCCTTTCAGCTCAGGGTGGTGGAACCACACAAATATTCACATCACAGGGCGAGTTGTCCCATTTATCCCCAGCAAAAGGCTGACTGTAAAACAATCATGTGAGTATCAAGTTTACAAGCTTGTATTCACCATTTACCAGCCTGCAAGCACATCTGAAGGAGCCAAGTCCTTTCTAATCAGCCAGCCCTGGAATTTGCTCCCAACAAGGTTCTCTTTTCTCACTTTGACAAGTCTCATTAAGAGCTGCCTTCTCTCCATGCTCCGTGTGAGGGGCTGACGTGACCTGCATGGCAATGGCACAGGGGGAGCTCTTTGCAGCTGCAGGACTGGAATCCAGGGCAAAGAGTTGTGCAAAGGGGAGGGGAGGGAGCTGGGAGGGAAGAACAGTCCAAAAAGAGTCAAGGAGCAGGACAAATAGAAGGGGAATACATGAACAAGTCTCTGCAAAGGGTGGACTCAGAAGAACCATCTGCCCATGGGAACAGAGTCCTTCAGATCCCACTTCCTTCTGTCTTAAACCTTCCTTTTCCAAGCCAAAGCGGGAACAAGAAAAGGAAATTTGAAGTGTTTCTTCTTGATATCCAGTGTTCCTATTTTCACTAATAACACATTAATATCTGATAGGATATTATCAGCTGTTCTCAAAAGATTCCATGAGTCCCAAAGGTCCAAGTCTGGCCTCAGAAGCTGAGGCAGGAAAAGCACTCAGCACCAAAGCAGCTCATACTTCATGCTGGCTGAGAATTTGGCCCCAATTTAAAGTTTCCAGTAAGCAAGTCTGAGTTTTGGTTATTTCTCAGCAGAGAACAGAAATTTGGCAGAACAGAGCAGTGATGAGTGAAGCCATAAAGCAAGAACAGCAGCTCTGAAAGACAAGGAGAGACTTCAATCACACATGATGTTCTCCATTGACTAAACACCTTTTTAATGAATAAGAGCAATTAAGTCTTACTCTGACCTGCCTCCTGCCTATTTTTTTAAATAAGTTACTAATGTACTTTATGAACAATTTAGTTTTCTTTTTAAATACAAGGAAAATTTGCATTTTCCATTTCAATGACGTGCAAAGCAATGCACAGATCTGACAAGTCTTGATTTGACAGAAAATATTGTTTTCTCAAGACCAGCCTACCCACAAACATAGATTATGTTTGGGAAATCCCTCATCAAAACTGTTCCAAGCAACAACACATCTGTTCTTATTTACAGACATAAAAAATTGCAGCTCCCAATCAACAAGAAGTGGCGTTCATTTTGATTCACTCTTTGCAAGCTGTAAAAGGATTTGTGAGACCACTCCCAATTCAAACACACAAACTCTCTCCCCACACACACACTTTGTTTCAGAAAACCTTCAGCTCTGTTTGGAGAAATACTTATTCTGTCTTTGGCCAACATCTTATTGACATTTTCAGCTCAGTAAGTGCTGGTTTTGCCTGTGAATTCAGCTTGGTTTGTGTACACCATTAATTTGGGAGGTGTTTGTGGCTTCTTTAAGTGTGTTCCAGCTTTGTGCCCCTTCAAAGTGTACACAGAGGAGGAGAGCAGGTTCACATATATATTTAAGTATTAGGCACATAGGTTTAGGTTATATATCAGGAAGGAATCCTTCCCTGGGAGGCTGGGCAGGCCCTGGCACAGGTGCCCAGAGAAGCTGTGGCTGCCCCAGCCCTGGGAGTGTCCAAGGCCAGGTTGGACA
>JAWWLZ010000025.1:2344937-2359639 GCA_035041345.1 Poliocrania exsul | reverse complement strand
CTCTCCAAACAGCCACAAGACACAACAGGACTTAAATATCTTACAAATAATGTTGATTTTCCCCCATGGTTTAGAAATCTGTCAAGAACACTCCTGTTCATTACTGATATTCCTGAAGGCACTTTCCATTTACAGCAAGTAAGTTGAAGCTGTTGGTACATCCTTTACTGCCACAGAGATGGAATATTTGGTGGCATTATGGGAATGCTGAAAGCTGGCAAAAAGCTCCTCAACTCTACCTGTGCTCTCTGCTTTAACCAACTTAGTGATAATTATATTATATTTATGGATACAGAGGTGCTTCAAGTTCAATAATGCAATAAAGACACCAGAAGATGACAAGAAACAATGTCAGGCATTGCACATACAACATTGCAAAGCTATAAGTGAAATAACAGCCACCTATAGGCAATATAAATGTTTTGAGGGGCTAAAATATAAATTATAAATGTATCCTCTAAAATACAAATTATAATTATAACTTCTAAATAATTAAATTCTAACTTATAATTAAATTCTAACTTATAAATAATTAAATTCTAAATTATAAATAATTCAATTCTAAAATAGAAAGAGTTAAATTCTAAATAATAAATAATGAAATTATAAAGTATAAATAATTAAATTATGACTTCTATATTTTAAATAAATTCTAATTATAAATTTATATTTTTAAATATAAACTACAGTGAAGAATCACAACCTTGATAGTCCCTGAGGGGTTTCACCTCATGCCAGGCAGGGCATCAGGAGTGTATTACCCATGGATTGAATCAGGAATCAAAGGAAAGGACAAGGAGTGTCTTTAGCTGACAGACCATAATAAGCACTTCAAGAAAAGAAGTGGAGTTATCTTATTTTCTGTGGAATGACTGTAAAAGAAAAAAAAAACAAAACAAAAAAAAAAACAAAAAAAAACACCACCAAAAAACCAAACCCAAAACCAACAAACCAAAAAAAAAAAAAAAAAACACATTAAAAAAAAAAAAAAAAAAAAAAAAAAAAGAAAACCACACCCAAAAAAACGCCAAAAACCCCAAACCCAAACCAACCAACTAAAAAAAAAAAAACCCACCAAAAAAACCAAAAGAAAAAACCCCCAGCACTCCCCTGCCTAATCCATGCCTCAGAATCTGGGTATTTTTAAATCATAATTTTACATAGGAAGTGATGGGTAAACTGTGCTCTGCCTGTATCTAAACCAAGCCAGGCTGGCCCTGCAGACATTGAAACCATTCTTGGTCCTGCTCACCTGAATGGCAATCAGGAATGGGAATATCTGACAGGCTGGGGCTCAAAATCCCTGTAATCTGGGTAAAAAAATAGTTCTTATTTTATTATAGCAGAAGAAACTGAGGAAACACCATTTTTGTGCAGTTACCAAAGATTATACAAGACAAGAAGGTCAGAAAAGGATTAAAATAGAAGAATTTGAGTCTTATCATGAGCAGCATTTCTTTTATGCTATTAAAAGCAAATCCACTGGGGTTAACAAAAAAGGTTGTCTATGAAGTTTGCTTGATTTCAAACAGCAATAATTAAATACCCCTGTAGTTGTCTTAAGAAACAAATCCTTCTAAAGATCAAATATCTCCTTTAAGGTGGGGAGGGGATTAAGTGCTCCTGCAAAAATTGTCAGTAACTGCATTTAAAGCTGTGAATTATGCATGGAGAAAAGCACCTATAGCAGAAATAAAATCAAAAGCCCACCCAGATATAGGTGGTTTATAATTTCAAGTGCAGAAGAATGCAGCTCCTGTTGCACACCAGAGCACTTGGTTCTAAGTGATGAAGTTATATGATACTGCAACAATAAAAAGGGAAATTTAGACCTGCAGTAAAAGAATTGAAATGGATTTCCCCCTTCCAAGGTCCTCAAAACTCAGCACTGTGCACCATTTCCACTAACAGGGTGGTTATTCCACATTGCAACAGACATTTTGATGTGCATATACATTATTTAAGGTTATTGAGAGGGAAATGATGCTTTGCTGGAGTAAAAACCAGATTGTACCTAAATCAGCTCTCGAACATCAGTGGGAATTTGTTTACTGGTATAACCTCTTCTAACTTTCACTCTGTGTTGCCTTCAATATTCATCAGGTATTTTAAACAGCTCCTGGTCTTTATGGGGGAGGAAATAATCCGTGGGCTCAGAGCAGGCACAGGAATTGCACCTTGAGACTGGAGCTCTCCCAGACCACTGTGGGAAACATGAATGTTGGTGGTTCACTGCCTGGTCACATTCTGTTATTTTGGAAGAACAGCCCAAGGGCTGTTCTAAGGTTTATATGAAATGGGACATGGATTTGTCTCTGTGAATATTAAAGGGCAGCTCCAAATTTCTTCCCCTTGTTTTGTGCAGTTTGTTCAAGGACAGGCAGGTTGAAACCTTAAAACTGCGCGTGATTAAGTCTTAATTTTGAAGAGGTAGGAAAATGTCAGTGATAAACTCTGAGCTCCTCATGGAATGTGGGTGATTTCAGGGTCTGGTGGTGGTGGGAAGCACCACAATTCAGGGCAGAGAAGAGCCATGTCAGAGGCACTTGAAACATCTCATGGGTTTCTCCTGTTAAATTGAGGCTGTGGAAGATCCTTGTGTCATGTCATGAAGATAAACACACTCACAAGGTGTTTTCATGTCCTCATCTATGAAAACTATGGAATGCTCTCAGTAATTTTATTGGGATTAAAACTGGAGCTTGATTTCCTTTCCTAAAATTTATATTTCTTGCAGTTCTTTTTAAGGTTTCCAGAGGGAAAAAGAAGTGAAGATTGTAAACCAAGAAGAAAGAGTCTTAAATCCTTTGATTAAACTTTTGTCATAATGGTGAGGACTATCACCTGAAAGGAAGGTTTTATTACTGAAATATCATTAGCTCCTATGACTGAGATGCTTAGTATGTGCTATAAATTTCTCATAACTACTGCTGATACTTAAATATAATCCACATCTAAACCTCACATCTAATCAGCCAACTAATCAACTTTTTAATCAACATTTCACAAGTACTCTTGACCTCTCTAAGACCACAGCATTATCAATGATCCCAAAAGGCACTTGATGCAAGATTTGAAAATCCAAGGCAGTTTATGAGACTCATAGAGTTCAGATTTTATTCAGTATTTTGACCTTGAAACCTCTTGATTCATCAGACTTGTCAGTGACATAAGTAAGATCAAGCCCTGGGCATCTGGGGAGCCTCTGGCAGTCCTGTTTCATTTTCATAAGAAGTCACTGGTGTGCAAGGGGCACAGCTGGCAGCTCCCTGCCAGCAGGATGGTCCCCAAGGAGCAGAGCTGGTTGCCAAGGGTCTTTCCATGGTAGTAGACAACTATGACCCAACATCTCTGCAGTGCTCATGGCACATCCAGCACTGCTCCCTGTGCATGTGGTGTCCTACAGCTGGATTCTCCACAGACCTGCAGGGCTGGACCTACAGAACCTGCCTCAGGAGTGGGGTGATTTATCCTGGGAACTCTCCCAGCTCCTGAGAACTTGGCACCTCAGCCCAGGAAAGGGGGAAAGCCATCCTGGTAGAGTCCCATGGCAGACATCACTCAGCTGGTTGGAACTCCACCATTCTGGCATTCTCTGTTCCCTGTTGCTTCAACAAGGGTAGCATTAATAAATAAATTTTTTAAAAGAATACACAGCCTAAAGGATCAGGCAGGAGCTGTTACAGAGATATGTAGAACATAATCTATGCTGTTTACTGGCTGAAATAACAATCAGGCTGATTTAGGTTATCAGCCCTCTCACAGCACAAGACAGAATTAAAATGAGCTACTGGAAAGTTAATTGGAGATGTTCATTTTTTCACTACAGTTTGTGCACCAAGAGGAGGGAAAATGGTGTAACAATTCCCATGAGCAAGTTGAAATAAGTGGTGTTGAGGGGAGGGGTACAACTAAACATGATATACAGATCTCTGTGTAGAAAGGGATCCTGGTAAATCAGTCCTGTCTTGATGAAGTTGGCTGGGAGATCTTGTCCAGGATTAGTTGCTCTGATATAAGTTAATCAATGCATTGGGTTTAATTGTGGGTAATAATTCTTTGTGCCATTTCACAGAGTGATAGAATGGTTTGGGTGGGAAGGGACCTCAGAGACCATCCAGTTCCACCCCTCCACATGGATATGGTCACCTTCCACCAGACCAGGTTGCTCAGAGCCCCATCCAGGGGCTCTTCAACTTTTCATGCTGAAGTTGCAAGTTCTTTTGTAAGAGACCAGGTGCAGGATTGACTCCTTCCAAATGTAAAATTACATGAAATCAGGGAAATCTGGGACCCAACTTTTTAGAATATCAGCAACTGTTCAAGGACGTGGATCTCTGGGTTTCCATGCTCCATGTTGAAATCAAAGGGAAGGGTCAAGAATCAACCCTGGATTAGAAAATCTCCTGTAAAAGGCCCAAATTCCTCTCATTTCATAGAATCATTAAGATTGGAAAAGACCACCAAGCTCATCAAGTCCAACCTTTCCTTTACAGAGGTTTTGCCTCATGGTTGCAACTGCACAATTTCTGAGTGAGTATTTTCCCCAATTGTTTTATTCAGAGCACTTCAGCCCATGAAAATGCACATCAGCCACCAGAGCAGCTTTTCTTTCATTCAGGTAACACAGCAAAGCTCTGCCCTCACTGACATTTAGGGGGGGTTGATCACTGGCACTAAATGCTTAACAAGCAGAGATTTGATTGTGTGGCACCAAGCCTGCATAATTTATTTTTAATAGTCTGATAAAACCCTTTGCACAGTCAAAAGATGCATAAAGATTTGGGCAGTGGAAAGGACTCTCCCTGCAAAGATTCCCACAAATATCTGTGTTATGGGAAGAGGGTGGGGTGTTAAACTGCTGGGAATTGTTGGAATAAGAGTCAAATACAGTTAAATACAGTTGTTTTAAGGAGTCCATGAAAAGCAGATGGCTCAATATCTTTCTGAAATATCCACTTGTGCAAGTGGATTCTAAAAGTGTAAAAGAATATTCTAAAAATGCACTTGGGTATGTTGGTGCTCAGTCAAAGGTTGATCTTCGTGATCATGGGGCTTTTCCCAACCTTGCTGTTTGACATCCATAGCAAACTTCTTATAGGTTTCCCCCACAATATGGGGCAAATCTGCCAGAATAAAACCCTTCCTGAGCCAAGATTTGCCTTTCCCTGAGCTGTTGCCTTTGCCAGATTTATCTTCGTGGGCTTCTGTGCACCCCTAAAATACATCAGGGCTTTACAACACAAAGCCAGACTGATCCTTGATTGTAACACCTCTTATTACAGTTCCAAGGGCCAACAGCAACAAGAAATTATCATTTATTATACAGAAACTAACCTGCATTAGCTAGTTTACATTTAATTTCATAATAATCATAAGTGATGGTCTGTTTTAAGAGAGTAGTTTTAATTAAGCTGATCTTTGAGGAGGAAGTTGATGGCATTACATAAAGAGAGCTCTTTTTCATCGTAATGGGAGTTGGTGCAAGTTTACAAAATTCAATTATTTCTTTCCAGTGCTGCATGAGAAATATTTGGGAAACGACTGAAACAATTCTTAAAGCAAATTATAGCACTGTCAGAAAACAAGAAATCAGTGTGTCAAAACACGAGGATATTTCTACCCGAAGCATCTCGTGAGTGACTCTGTACAGACGATCCCTGTCTGAATATTGTATTCCTCATTACATTCATCTACAGCTGGAGAGAGGAATATTTTCTGTTTGCCATTTGAAATTAAAAAAAATAATAACCCAAATGAAAGATGTCTTCAACCATAATCCAGAGAAGGGTGCAGGAAAATGTTGTGGTTTAGTTCATCTGAGCTCTCTCAGTGTTGTAAAAACTCAGGTACAGCTTTACAGCTTTTGAGATGCCCAAATAACTACATTTTCTGCTGTAAAGCCAGAGCTATAAAATTCCCCCCATGTATACATTTTTAATAAGTGGATTTTATCTACTGGTTACCTGAAAGAAGAGCCAATATTACAGTGAGTGTCGTGCCATGGACACTCCACTGTTTATATTTTCAATTAGATCAAAGGCTGTTAAAGGCAGAGATGCTCAAAAATGGGCCTGGGGAGCTGCAGAAAGAGCTGGGAAATTCCTTCTCCCACTGATCTAATCCCACTGGCATCAACACCAGGCTTGAAATGAAGGGAACAGAGTCATAACAAACAGCACTTGTGGGGTCACTTTTGTATATATTCTAAGAGTAACATCATAAAGGCAAAGAATGGTTTGGGTTGGAAGGAACTTAAAGATCATCCCATCCCACCCCCTACCATGGGCAGGGACACCTCCCACCAGCCCAGGCTGCTCCAATGGAATCCAGCCTGGCCTTGGACACTCCCAGGGCTGGGGCAGCCACAGCTTCTCTGGGCACCTGTGCCAGGGCCTGCCCACCCTCCCAGAGAGGAATTTATTCCTAATATCTAATCTATTCCTAATCTTTTCCTTCCCAATATCCCATCTAACCTGCCCTCTGGCAGTGGGAAGCCATTCCCCTTTCTCTTGTCCCTACAGTTTCTGAGGATATTTTTTTTCCTTTCCTTCTTTTACATGGAGACAGATTTGGTTTTAAGTTTACACCCAACATTTTCTTCCAGGGCTGAAATGGGCTGAGCAGTGAGAATCAAATCTTTAAAGGATGCAGAAATCCTATGGGAAAAATGAATATATTTTCTCATTTTAATCCATTTTTCACCCCTCTCTGGGGGAACTATGATTATGGTGCAGCACATATAGATTTTAATTCCTAATACCTTACTCTTAATTATAATCCTAAGACATTTACCTGGTCAAGGGTATTTACATGGTTGTCCCTATTAGTTTCATTTTTAACACTCCCCAACCTCTGTCTCCATAATCAAAAATTACCTTTTCCTTGCACTCCTGCTCCAGATGGAGAGCAGAGAAACAGATGCTTGGTTGAATATCTTATTGGTGATGGATCCTTCCCTACATATTTTCAATTCCTCAGCAAGTTTCAGCCTGTAAATCCTGGGAATCAAAGCATTATTGCTGCCCTTCAGATTCCTAAAGCAAATGAAATAATTTTTTCAGCCATGAGGGGTTTTTTTGTTTGTTTATTTAGTTTGATTTGTGCTTTTTTTGGGAGGTTGGTTTATAACCTACAGAAAAGCAAATACAGAAACCTGCTGACTGTATTTAAACAGCAGGACTGGGCTCACAACAGGTGGGACAAGCTGACATTAAAAGGATCATGGAAGAATCCCATGGAATTTGGGTTTCTATCTCTGAACTGCCAGAACTTGTGAGGGACAGTCACAAAAAGATGGTTGCACTCAGGTTTGGGGACTGGCACCAGAGGAAAGGGTTCTCCAAACCAGCTCTGGGCAGACCTGCTGCTTTAACCCAACCCAACCCAACAAACTCTTTCCCCACCTTGTTCCACTCCAGAAATCTGAGCAAGTTAGAGAAGCACAGAAATAACAACTCCGTGGTACTGCTGTCTACAAAAATAAAAGGCAGAATAAAATCACAAAGACAACTCCAAGCAGGTATTTCTGGATAAGAACCTGCTCCAATTATCACCAAAATCTCCTTTTATTTGGTGCCCATTTACATCACCCTCTGTTTGCCCCAGCACAGGGGAAGATTCAGGGAATCCCATCCCACCACAGCAGATTTCTGAGCACTTTCCCCCTCTTTTCCTTGTTTATTTGCACTAAATGGGGTGGTCAGACCCCTCTGTTTTGAGAAAAGCAGATTGACAAGGTCTGGCCTTGGAGAGGAGCTGAGACTGTGGCCCAGAGTAGATATTAAGCCCTTATTATTTAGATATTCAAATACAAATACAGGAGCAAAGGCTTAAAATAATTTACAATTTTCACTAGCTTTAATATTTGCACATTTGGCTTTAATTTGCTTTCACTCTGAGCATGAATCCCCTTCCCCAGCACAGGAAAAATCGAGATAAAATAATGGATTCTCAGGTTATTCAGAGGTAATTCTCATCTTACACAGCAACATTTGATTTTTCTCAGGGAACATGGGAAGTTTTAAAACTACAGACTTCTCAGCCTTTGCATACACTTTATTTTAACACCTTTTTTGCATTAATTAATTGGGATGTAGAGGGGACCATTAGTATTCTGCCACAGAGAGCACAGGCAGGAGCCTCAGGTTGGGCAGCCAGGGCTGCCAGCACTGCATGTGAATGAGGTGGAAGGAATTCTGTGCACTAGAACAGCAATTTTACCAAAAAGCAGAAAATTGGGAGGCTGAAGGGTGCCAGAAATGGCTCCTTTCTCCCAGTTTTCCCCCAGAAAACTGTTGTTTTCTGAAGTAAAATTGGTACAAAGCTGAAGCTCAGGGGAAGAGTGTCTGGCAAAAGAGTCTAATAAATGATATTCCCCATGGAATTCAGAGTACAAGTGGAGCAGGATTGTAGAAAACTGAGGAATAAATGGAGCAGGGTGTCCTAAGGCAGGTTGGCAGCACTTGCACATCCTTCCCCTGTTTATTAATCCAAGGATTAATGCTCAGCATCAGAATAGAAATTACTTACAACTTCTTGCATTGTGACAGTGACAAGTAACACAGAAAATGCAAAATGGATGATGAAGGAGAGGGAAGAAGGTCTCCAAGAAGTACCATAAGTGACTTGAAGAAACATCAACACACAAGGCAAAGTCCAAACACTGAAAACAAATGGTATTAGTCAGTGTTGGAGAAGCTGCAGCCACTTCAGGAAAATGAGGGGAAACATGGATCACAAGGAATGACAGTGCCACCAGGAGATGGCCTTCTGCTTGCCCCAGTGTCAGCCCAGAGAGGGGTCTGCAGAGGGAATAGGAAGCATCTGAGGCACTTGGCAAAACATGACCCTACACAAGAGCAAGGTTGGAAAAGATCTCCCAGCCCATGGAGCTGTGCCTGATCCCCACCTTGGCAAAGCCCTCCCAGCCCATGGAGCCCTCCCAGCCTGATGCCCACCTTGACAAAGCCCTCCCAGCCCATGGAGCCCACCCTGTGCCCAATGCCCATCTTGGAAAAGCCCTCCCAGCCCATGTAGCCCACCCTGTGCCCAATGCCCACCTTAGCAAAGCCCTCCCAGCCCATGGAGCCCACCCTGTGCCCAATGCCCACCTTGTCACAAGTGCCATGGCCAGTACTTCCTTGGACACCTCCAGGGCTGGGCACTCCAAACCTCCCTGGGCAGCCCCTTCCAAAGCCTGACCACCCTTTCCATGCAGAAATCCATCCTGATGCCAACCTGACCCTGCCCTGGCACTGCTTGAGGCCCTTTCCTCTCTGTCTCTTCCCTCCAACAACCTGCCAAGTATTGGATGAAAGAAAGCCATGGCTGAAAGGAATAACTTCATGTGTGGCTACACTAACTCCTGTAAATGGAGAGCTGGGCTGAATTATAATCTTTTAGTCTGGTTTTCTGAGCTCTCTAATTCACATCTGAATGAATCCTTGCAGCTGAGCCCCATTAGGTGACATCTGGTGCCCCGTACTTAGAGCCAGTGATGTCTTTGTGGTCTTCTCCTCCCCACAGCACAGATGGTGGACATCGATCCAGAGGCCATTTAGCACCATGGTGAGGTGAGTAATGAAAGTCCATGGCAATTCCCAGGCTCTGTGCTTCTCCCTTAAGGAAAATTGAAGCAAAATGTGACCACTTTTGTGATATTTCACATCCAGGAAGGTGCAACCAGAAATGTAACACTAAAAATCTGAAAACATGCAGGTGGTGTTTTTCTCAGGTGGCTTTTTTTCTTTAAAAAATAATAAAAATAAAAAATATCAAAACAGGCATATATGCAAAAATAAAACCAAACCCTCACATTCCACACAAACCCCTGAATAAAACAAAAATATAAGGAAGCTCCACAAATTTTAAGACTAGAAAATCAAGCTGGAATTACCCATTAAAATGTAGATTGAAGGGCACTGCAATTGTGTTGGTAACAAAGGCTGAGCAACAACAATTGCACTTGGCCATACTTTGAAAACACAAACCACATCCAGCAACACCACCAGCATCTCAAAGGTATCTTCAATAAAAGCCTTTGTGCTCCTTTTTCTTATAGTTTTTGAATTCCCTTGGCCAATTGTTTCCACTTGGGGCTGCCATTCCAGTCCTGGGGTTAAAGAGCTCCCAGTTCCACCACGGAGGAGCTCCCAGTTCCGTCACGGAGGAGCTCCCAGTTCCGTCACGGAGGAGCTCCCAGTTCCGTCACGGAGGAGCTCCCAGTTCCACCACAGAGGAGCTCCCAGTTCCACCACAGAGGAGCTCCCAGTTCCACCACGGAGGAGCTCCCAGTTCCACCACGGAGGAGCTCCCAGGGATTGATTGGAGCATTTCCCACATGAACCAGAATCAGGACACAAAGTTTTGCAGCCTCTTTCTGTGTGGTCAAAGTGAAATGGCAGCAAAGCAGATGGATGCCTGGATTTATAATCCAGGTTTCAGAATTCCTGGCTCCAGAGGTCACCTTTGCTGGGATAAATCTCACATTTACAAGGATTAACACCCACTAAGCCTTTGTGTTTATTCTGGAGATGGAGATCAAGGAGGCACTTTAAAACCAGCACCAACAACATCACTGAGAGGTTTCTTCCCCTCTCTGATGCTCTTGGTGGTGGGTGCAGATCCAGGACTTCAGAGGGTTGGGTTTCTAGTTTATTTGTGTGCCTGTGTAGCTGGGAACTAATTATTGCCAAAGTTATCAAAGCAAAATCCACACTGGGGGTTGTCCAGAACTCTGTTCCATCCCTACAAACCAGACCTGAACAAACTAGATGGAGACAAAGACTGAAGTTCAGACGGAGGGAAGAGTTTTGTGGGCTACAAAAAGATAAAGGAGTTTAATTCTGATTCTTTGGTGGATCTACTGTGAAAAGGCCCATAAGCTCTGTGCTTTAATTGTGTCTTTTTGCACTCAGCAGAGAGACAGATAAATGTTCAAACAGATTATGTTAAACCTGCAGATCCCTCCTCTCTTTGTGTCTTGTTTCCATCATGTAGTGTGTGAGTCTTGAGTAAAACCAAACCTACAAAAACTGCAGAGGAAACAGCTCTTCTATATTAAGGTGTATTTCCTGTATTTTACATTATTTTTTCTATATTAGCATTTTTCCACAGAGCTCACAGTGCTAAAACATATGGAGGAGACACTTAATGTTCTCTCCAGTTGCATGACAAGAGCATAATAAAGATTAAAAAACAGTTATATAAAAATCATCTTTAAAGAAAAAATAATATGAGCATTGATTCCAGAGTGAATTCCTTTGCTCTTTCTGGAAGATTGCAGAAATAACTTCCCAAGGCACTTCATGACTGTCCCACCTCCCTTCCCTGTGGTCATCACTTGCCCAGAAGTCATCAAGAATTTGGGTGGTTTTGTTTTCCTTGGGTTTACTTTTCTGTCACTCTGCTGAAGGGAAACAGCTCAGCTCCAGCAACAGATTTTAGGGGCTCAGAGCACAAAAATCCCTTTTTCTGTGGGATTCCAAAGCCTCTGGTTTTGCAAGATCAGGTCACTCATCAGTGCCTGCACTGTTCCACTACCCAACCTGTCCTGCAGCTCAATTACCTTCACAGCACATTTTAATTTTTACTGAATTATGGAATTTTGCCCTCTGTCTCTGACAAGACTTAAGGAATATCCACAAGGCAAAGGCTGTATAACTACATCAATTTGAAGTTCCATCATTTCTGTATTAAAAAACAATCAAAGTTGCATTTAGGTTGCAATTATTGCATGTCCAAATATACTTTGGAAAGTGTCTAAAAGGATTGAGAGGAAAGTCAGACAATAATTTTGCAAATGATTTCTGGATGAGCCCTGGAAAAATTCCTGTTCCATCTCACTTGAGCAGTGCCCCTGGATTCCTAAAGATGAGCAAACTGACCTAGTGGAAGGTGTCCCTGCCCAAACCACTGACTGGTTGTAATCTTGTGTTTCCAGCACTCAGAAGCCCTTTAAACAAACCTTTTCCACCACTAAGTCTCTTTGCTGCTCCTCTTTGAGTGTCAAAACCTGGACAACTTCTGCTGTGCTTTAAAGGAATCTGGGGTGAGGCTTGAGCAACCTCAGCAGCCTGGGATGGACCTCCAGGCTCCTGGAGTGGCAAAAGTTTCCCTGTCTCAGAATGAAGTGAACAAAGTCCTTGTGCACCTTTCAGGACACTGTTGTGGGCTAAAAATAGCTGGGAGATAGGATCTGGTCTGTAAAGCAGAGAACAAGCTGGAAGACAGAAGGGAATTAGCAGGAGTTGAGTCAAGGTGTTTCTTGCACAAACTCTGCTGAGGAAAGGTCTGTAAAACACTTTCTGCTCTGTAAAAATTGGAGATGCCTTCAAGTGATAGGTGTGGGCTTTTGTGAGAGCTGTCACTGTGCCTTCAGGAGGAGGAGTGTCCCAGCTCACTGGGGCTTCTTGTGGCTCTGGCAGATGTTCTGTCTCTCCTTCAGACAGATCAGATAAATTCAAATTGTCTTTACCAACATTTCAACCCGAATTAGATCAAACACTAACAGGATCTAGACTGTGCTGAAGTGGCAACTTGACTTTTAGCAAGACCCTGCAACCACAAAGGCAGAATTTAAACTCCAGGGTGAAATTTTTTTTGAACAAAGAAATAGGATGGTATCCCATGAGGTGCTTTCTTCAGTCAGTGCCACCTTCTGCTCCCAAATTCATCCAAAAATCAACATAAATTGCTCTTTGGCATTTACACCGTGCAGAGGGTTTGGGTTAATCTAAAGTTTGGAGTCATAGAAATACAGAATGGTTTGGGTTGGAAGGAACCTTAAAGACTATCCAGACCACCCCTGCCATGGGCAGGGACACCTTCCACTATCCCAGGTTGCTCCAACCTGTCCTTGGACACTCCCAGGGCTGGGGCAGCCACAGCTCCTCTGCCCAACCTGTGCCAGGGCCTGCCCACTCTCCCAGGGAACAATTTCTTCCTAATATCCCATCTAAATCTGCTCTCCTTCAGCTTAAGGCCATTTCTCCTTGTCCTGTCACTTCAAGTCCTGGTCCCAAGTCCCTTTCCAGCTCTCTTGGAGCCCCTTTAGGCACTGGAAGGGGCTCTAAGTTCTCCCTGGAGCCTTCTCTTCTCCAGGCTGAACAAGCCCAACTCTCTCATCCCTCCTTCACAGAGACCTGGAAAAGAACAATTAACCTTTGGAAGAGACAGTTTTAAAATATTTTCTTCCATTCTCAGCTGGAAATTGAGAAGATTTAACAGCATTAATTTCTGAGAAATTCAGTTCTCAGTCTTCTTAGATGAGAAATACATAAGAAAAATAATTTATTTTGGCAGACAAAAGATTAGATTTTAAAAAAAAATTGGTGATGAGATGCTCAGGTTAATCTGTTGCATGCAACTTTTTGTCTATTTACTCTTGATACCACTTAGAAAAAGCCCTGTAATTATTTAAAAGAAAATTTTAATGAGGAAATACCTAAAATTTCATTTAAAATTTCATTCCTAATTAAAAATAGAACTGCTAATTATAATGCCTATCTCCTTTAGAAGGTGCTGCAAGGCTTAATTAATTGTCAGTAAAGCTCATTTGAGAAGCTCACAGGATGGAAGTGTGAAATTGTTTATGTTAATCAGGAGGATGGCTATGAGAGCTCTGGAAGGGGAGCACTCTCCATGGGGGTGGCATGGGCTCCTTGGCACTTCTGGGCACATCCCAAGAGATCCCACAGTCCTCTTGTCCCCATTTTACAAAGGAACATCAGACCAGAGCAACTGAGGTGATTCCAAGGTCCTTCAAGAAGGTTGGGTTGAATCCAGAACATTTAAATCAGGGTCAGTGAACCATCCTCCTCTTCAAATAGAGGGGGTCAGTGAACCAGCCTCCTCTTCCTCTCCTCTCAGGCAGAGCATCATCCTCACTTTCTGCCCTGCTACTGTTACTTTACCTTTCTTCAGAGGTGTCTTCATTAACAGCCACCTTAGGTAGGAGCAACCTCGTTGTTGCCTTCGCATGGGCTGACAGAACACAGAGGTTCAGTCACCTCAACACATCCAAACCACACCTGGGGAATGGAGGAAGTTGCCCAGAATCTCTGAGGTTGGAAAAGACCTCCAAGACCATCAGGTCCACCCTGTGCCCGATGCCCATCTTGTCCCCCAACCCAGAGCACTGAGTGCCATGTCCAGTCATTCCTTGGACATCTCCAGGGGTGGGGACTCCAAACCTCCCTTGGTAGCCCCTTCCAATGCGAGAAGGATTGGTACAGTGGCAGAGCCTTTGAGGAGACACCACCCAACTCCTGGGGGAAGGGCTCCATACTCAGTGCTTGTATTGGAAACTAAGGGGATGCTCAAATGTGCTCCCAGTTTATAGGTGGGGAAAACTCAAGGAAGAAGATCTCACACTCCTTTCTTGGGGATTGAATTATTGTTTGGGACCACTCTGGGCATCCCTGTGCCACTCTGTGTTTTCACCACCTCACTTCCACATCCTTCCCATCCAGAATCACTTGGACAGGCAGGCAAGTAATCCCATCACAAACTAAGGAATTGGCACTGGGGTAAGATAAAAACGTGTGAAGCAATGCCTGTGGTGTAACTGCACCTTTCACAACAAAAATATTCCCAAACCTGCTGTTCCCCAGGATTAGGAAGGAAATTCTTCCCTGTGAGGGTGGGCAGGCCCTGGCACAGGTGCCCAGAGAAGCTGTGGCTGCCCCAGCCCTGGGAGT
>JAWWLZ010000025.1:2287802-2308660 GCA_035041345.1 Poliocrania exsul | reverse complement strand
GGATGGCACTGCCCAAAGGGAGAATGGCACTGCCCAAAGGGATGATGGCACTGCCCAAAGGGAGAATGGCACTGCCCAAAGGGATGATGGCACTGCCCAAAGGGAGAATGGCACTACCCAAAGGGAGAATGGCACTGCCCAAAGGGATGATGGCACTGCTCAAAGGGATAATGGCACTACCCAAAGGGATGATGGCACTGCCCAAAGGGATGATGGCACCACCCAAAGGGAGAATGGCACTGCCCAGAGAGATAATGGCACTGCCCAAAGGGAGAATGGCACTGCCCAAAGGGATGATGGCACTTTTCCAGCATTCCCTGTAGTTTCCAGGCTGTGGACCCCCCAACACTTTGCCCCTGGTCCCAGCCCTGCCTGCTCATCCCTTCCCTCTCCAGCTCTGCTCCAAGGCACAATTTCACTGCACCCTTGACATTTTCCCCCTCCTTCCAACTGAGTTTTGTTTTCCTGTTTATGCTGTCAGTTTTTTTGAGACTACATCAGATAAAGGTCATTTTTACTTGAATGGAAAAGAACAGTCATAGAATCATAGAATCATAGAATCGATTGGGTTGGAAAAGACCTTCGAGATCATCAAGTCCAACCCTTGGTCCAACTCCAGTCCATTTACTAGATCATGGCACTCAGTGCCACATCCAATCTACGTTTAAAAATCTCCAGGGATGGTGGAGTAATTTTGCCAGTGAGACATTCCCAGCTTGCTGTACATCACAAATGTTGATATGAGCTCCTTTAAAACAGAGACTAGAGGCAAAAAACTGCCTGAGCAACTCCAGTCCTAGCAGTTATTTCCCCCCCCAAAAAAGAGCATTTACAAAGTTCTGTTTGTGCCTTCTGCTGAATTTTAGTTTGCCATTACTGAGAGGACTTGAACTTCATTTGTTTTCTCTTGGATTAAAATAAAAGGATGATCACAAAGATATTAAACCTTCACAAAAAGATGAAGGTTTCAAACAGTGCATTTTGGCTGCTCCATCATCCTCTGCCTTGGCAATTTTCTTTGGGCACATTAACACTGTGCTGCTAATTATTGCTAAGATATTGGGCTGGAATGCAGCAGTTGTGGGTTCGTGGGGATCTGAGTGGGGTTTAATCAATGAGTGATCACCAGAGCTGGTGCTTTGCCTTAATTGCCATTAATGAAGCAGAACTTCATTGAGGATGTTTTGCAGGGTTGGGTTTCATTCATCTCCATTTATTCTGTTTATTTTCAAAGGGCACAAGAACAAAAGCTGCCAAGCTAATTATATTTTTCTTGCTTAATATTTCCCACAGTTGATGCCCTTTCCTGAGGAGCTTTTGCCCCTCCCTGTTTTCAGCAACTTTCTGAATTGTAATAGATGTCCAATGGTAAATATTCCATGAAATCCCAACCAGATTTTGCTGTTTAAATCACTGGTTCCTTCCTGCTGCTTATGAGAGTTGAGAATTGCTTTTGCCAGGATGTCAAAATCATAATTAAACAGAAATATTCTAAGGGTGGGGCAGATCTGCAGGTACTGCTGGACAGAAAAGTTCATCCCATCCAAACAGCCACACCAAAGGTAGATCTTTAATTCTGGACTATCTAATTCTGGCTTAAGAAAGACCTTTTTTTTTTCTTTAAATTTAAGCTCCAAATTTAGTTTCAATCTATTAAATGGATGTCAATGCTGGGATGACAAATATATGCAAATCAGTCAATACAATAAATATTTTGATAATCTCCTGCCTGAATAATCTAATTTAAATCAGGACCTGCCTCAGGTTTAAAATGTTCTAAATACTCCTGGCATTCTTCTTCAATTATGTGGAAGAAAATAAAGACCTTTTTAATCTTGCCTGGATCATTGCTTAAGATGATTTATTTTCCAAGATTTACTTCCCAAGTTCTCAATCATCTGAGAGCAAGAAGTAGAAATTTCTAGATCAGATCTTTCTGGGGGAGTAATTTGACTACAAAAATAAATCTTTCTCCATATGTTGTGGGATTTTTTTTCTGTTATCTTCATAATTTTATTTATTTATGAGTGTTATTCAGGATATAAACCTTTCTATCAACATAAAACATAATTTTTGATGGCATGTTTTAACAGCTTATTCCTGATTATTTTATTCATGCCCCTTATTTAAGCCTTAGTGGGCAAAATAATAATCTTTGAAGGAGTAGTTTTGTTCCAGTTATTCAAAATAAAGAAGCCAAATTTAAATAACAGCTTAAAATCCCACCTGTATTTTAGTCCCTTATAATGGGGATTGTCTTTCTCCAAGGTCTGGGGCTCATAATGCTGCAAAAACCAAAATACTGCTTCATATTAGGACACAATTCAACATAAATGGGAATTATGACTTGTGGAAACTTCAGTTTATTTTGGTCTATTCCAACTGTTTGCAAACAACCTTTTCCCATCATTTCCTTTTCATTCCAAAGGGGTTGAATCTTTGTTATTCAATACCTGCCTGACAATAATGCAGCTGCTGTACATGGAATTGGGACAGTTCTCCAAACCCAATGTATTTAGAACATCAATTCTAATTAATTACAAAGCCCAGCCAATATAAATAGGAGAGCAAAGAGAAATTATCAGCAGAGCTCTTTCCCCTTGCCCTGCAATGAGTGTGGAATTGCTTGGGAAAATGTATTTGTTGTGCATTCCTATCCAGGATAGGATCAATATTTGTTATATTTTACAGTGTTTCACCCACAGAGAAGTCTGAGAAAAGTGGAGTGTCAGTTTTTTGTACTCTGTTTAGTAGCAGATGATCCATTGACACCTAGGAAAGGTTTTCACTGATTTCAGAGCACTTTGGCTCAGTCTCTGTATAGAAAAAGATAAAAAGTAATGTTGATTGAGCATGAAACAAAGAAAAAAGTGAGTTAGTTTGTATTTGGTGAGTATTTCTCCAACAGATTAATTCCCCAAGTCTTTCTGCCACAGGGCAGGGAGAGAAATGTCATGAAATATGTAAAGATTTGTGTGAATGGACCTGAAGCTGAAAGGGTTTGGCTGTCCCAGACACCTCAGGCTGCCCAAGAAGAGCATTTCTAACTCCTTGAAACCACTCAGCTGCTTTATTTGAACACAGAAAAATGGACAAAAAAAAAAGGGACAACCCATTCCCACCCTTTGGCTTCCTGGGGCTCTCTAGAAAGGAGCAATTTTGTGTCTTTCTGGCTCCAGAGTCCCTGGATGGGAGCAGAGACTGCAAAGCAAGATGTGCAATGAAAAGACTAAAATAGGATTGAAATGGAGCTTAATTTTCCCCCCGATGTCTTTATTTTTTTGCCTTGTTTTATGTCCAAACAGACCTGCAGTTTGTGCTGCTCCAGTCAGGGTTTCTCTCCCCCCTACAGAGATCTGTCCATACTCACAATGAAATTTTGGAGTCACCACAAAAAAAACCCAGAGCTGAGCAACACCAGCAGTGGCAAAAATCATCTGAGCTTAATTAATCACCATCCTAAGACATTAAAGCTCCATTTTGCACCAAAGTTAGAGAGAAACAAAGTGCTGGATTTATTTAAGTGGCAGGATATTAAATGATAGAGCTGTTATCTTTTCCTGTATTATAAATTATTGAATTAAACCTTCAGTCAGTTTGGCAACGGTGCCAAATGAATATTACAGGAATATAATGCAGCAAACAGGATCTGTCACTGCATCTGGGGCTCCCTTAGAACTGAGATTACACTGGACAAAGTGCTTGGGCAGAAGATTGGGAAAGGTTCATTAGGATTTATTCATCTTGCCTGGTAACACAGAAACTTGATAAAACTTCATTGAGAAGGGGGAACATCAGGATTGCTGAGCATCACAAGGCACAGCCCTCCCACCTCATCAGGGATGTTTGTCCCCAGAACTTGTTGTCTGTCCCCCAAAGTTCTCAGACTGAAGGACATGGCCAAGTTCAGGCCATAAAACAAACCCCCAGGTGATTTTCACCTTTTCTTTAGTTTATCTACACCTTCCACAACGGGACAAAACCTTCAGAAAATCTTTCCATGAGGCCATAAAAATGTCAGGATTAGGAATTGGACCATTGTTACTCCCGTGTTTAATTTTAAATAAATGATGCCATCATTAATACAGTTGGCCCAGTGGTGTCTTTATAGCCCTGGCCTGATCCAGGCTGTGGCACCTTCACACAAATCCCACCCTAAATTGTTCCTAAATCTGTGTGTCAATCAGAGCAGCTCCACTGAATGTTCCCCAGAACCCACCACTGGAGCAATTTGCCCTCTCTGCAACCTCAACTCCTGCTCTGGAACCTTCAGGGGATATTTGGGGGTTTGTCCCACCAAAACCTGAAACAGGAGTGTCATTGCTGCACTCAGGGTGGCATTAAGAGAGATGTCACTTTTGGGCATTTAGAGATCTCTCATTAATTATTCTGCAATTAGAAGGTGTGTATCTGTTAAGTGGGTAATAAATGCCCTGATACCCAATTATATCCCCAGAAAATCAGCTCCAAGTGTTGCAGCAATGCTGGTTATCACAACAGGACTGTTAAAAAAATGTTGGAAGCGTGAGATTTTGACAAAATCTTTTGTCACTATATATATTTAATTGAAAAAGGTTCATAATTCTCAAGAATATGGCAGCATTTTGCATAATACTTCCTTAATTATTACCTGTGATGTATTACACCCTGATTTTATATGCTAGGTTCTGATGAGGGCTGGTTATATAAGTAATTAAAGCCATATTTTATGGGTTTATTGTTTGTTTTTGCATCCAAGCACTTCAGGAAATTGTGCAGTCAGTTCATAACCTGAGCAGGTTTTTTTGCTACAGATCCTGCACCACCACAGAGGTTCTGTTTGAACAACAGGGGAAATATTGGAATGTTTGACTCATTTCTCAAGGAAGAAAATGGAGGGGATACAGAATCATTTGTATGGAAAACATTTAAAATTTATGTGCCTTTAACCAGGGCAGGAGGAGCCCTAAATATTCTGGTCTTCTTAGTTTTTAAATCTCAAGGAAGGGCTGCTCAGGTCCAGATGAAATGGCTTTAAGTTGCACCAGGGGAGGTTTAAATTAAATATCAGGAGAAATTTCTTCCTGGAAAGGGTTGGAAAGGATTGAACAGGTTTCCCAGGGCAGTGATGGAGTTTTCATCATTGGAAGAGTTCAAAAAACATGAGAATGTGGCACTTGAGGAGGTGGTGGATGGTTGGATTTGATGTTTGATGAGTCTTTTCCAACTTTAATGGTCCTCTGAGCCTGTTCTGTGGAAGGGCTGCCCTGCACTCTTGGCTGTCAGTCCCTGGACAAACCTGGGCTTGAGCACCAAGCTCCAGCTCATTACTGAGACTTTCTCTGCCTTCAGCAGTGCCAGCACTTCCCTCCTGCCCCTCCCCAGTGCCTGCCCTTCTGCCACATCACAGGCACCGAGGTGTGTGCCCAGGGCTGGTGTCTGATGGCACAGACAACGTGGCATCAAACCCCAACGCCCAGTTTGATCCTTCAACAGAAGTTGCAGCTTGAAAGGAGCTCTGGAGCCTCGAGCTCTGCACATCAATGTCTGCAGGGAGCAAACACAGCAAAGCTGAGGGTCCTTTGGGGAAATCCTACAGGCTTTGGGTTCCTTCTGCTCAAACCTCTCACATCTCATCTCCTCTCTTTGTGTGTCTCCTGCTTCTCTCTCTGAGCTGGGTGTTATGGAGAGGCAGAGGAGGGGGGCCTGTCTCATCCACTGACAAGCTGTTTTCCTTTCCACAGAACACTTTCACGGCCCTTTTCTGCTCCTTTTCCCCCCCATCTTCTCTTTCAGCTTCAATATCTGATTCCTTGAAGTGATGTGTGTTCCTGTACACAGTGTCTCATCCCTTACCTCTCGTTTTGTATCTCTCTTTTAAAGTCCTTGAGCTCCCTGATCCAGGTCTTTGATGAGGGAAATAATCTTTCTGTTCTCCTTCTGACAAGATTCAAGCAAAAAAAGCCTCAGTGATATTTGCAGGGAAAGATTCTGTGATGTGGACCCTATAAAGTCCCCTCCTCCAATTATAATTACCAATGCCTTCAGTTGAGAGGAAAATTAAACAGATTTTGGATTTTTCACATTTTTCCTGCTGTCATTAGAAGGAGGAGGTGTCCAGCTCACCTGTCCCATCCTTTTGGCTAAAACTGACAGGTGTTTTACTATCCAGCTGATTTAAAAGAGGCCTCTTAATCAGGTGTCAGCTTTGGCCCATAAAGTCATATTAATGTTTTGGATCAGATATGAAGCTCTATCTAAGGCACATTAAGGAAGATTCATTAGAAACTCCCTACCCCTGGAATTTACAGCCTTCCTGGAACTTAATAGCCTGGATAAATTCCTCCTTATCTGCTTTGCTTATGTGAATTATTGCAGTTTGCACTTAGAAGCTTTTTAGAGTTTGGATCTTGCTGTTATTCTGGTCTCTTTATCTTGTGATCTTCCAGGAGGATTCACTGATCTGGTACAGATTGAGGCATGGAATGGTTTGGTTGGAAGGGACATTAAAGCCCATCCAGTTCCACTCCCTGCCATGGGCAGGGACACCTCCCACCAGCCCAGGGTGCTCCAAGCCCTGTCCAGCCTGGCCTTGGACACTCCCAGGGATGGGGCAGCCCCAGCTTCTCTGGGCACCTGTGCCAGGGCTGCCCACCCTCACCATCTGCACCTGCCCAAGGAGTAGCACGACCCCTCCTTGCCTTCTACAGGAGCCCCAGGGAGGAAAGAACAGCCCCAGCCCATCATTAATTCCTAAAGCAAGACCTAAAGCTGCTTGTTCTGCCCCACCAAGGGCTCATCACCACAAAATACCATGGACACAGAGATGGTCCCAGAAGCTGCAAATACTGCAGATCTCTCAGCCCAACAGAACTGTCCCTTCTGCTCCTGGAGCAATGGATCCCCTTGACTTTGGCCACTTGGAGCTGATTCCCTCAGGCAAACCCCAAACCTTCCTCCACAAATAGAGAGTGATGTTTCTCAGGTTCACCCACCTAGCTCTGTCTGATGTCACTGAGGAGTTTGGGATAATGGTAATTACAACTCCACTTTGCAAAAAATCCTGATAGAAAGGAAGATCTGTGGGAGGAAAGGGATTTTTAATATTGGTTCACTGAGTTGTCTTTGCACATTGCCCAGGCTGGGGCTGGGCCAGCCTAAAGTGCTCTCAGCATGGACTGCTTGGCATTTCCAGCTGGGCACAAACCTCAGAAGGAGCTCAGCCTGAAGCCAACCAGAGTCAGAGAAGAAGAAAGAACAGGGAGCAGGATTTGGCTGGAAATGAATCTGAATTCTGCATTTGTGCTTTTTTCTCCTTCTTGTTTGGATGAGACAAGGCACAAACATTTAAATATTTATTTTTGACCAACTCAAACCTCTTTAGCTGCCCTGGGCAGGAATCCTCAGCCCAATAGAACTGAACATTGCCCATCAGGCAGGGAAAGGGAGCTCTGTGATCCTCCTGCTGATCCATAATTATGGAAAATCCAGGGCTCCTCCCCTTCCATTGGCACTCTGCTAATCTCTGCTTTGGCTGAGACAATACCATATAATGAAGGAAGGGGAGTTGATTCATTTTCATCCTTTGCATTTGAATTCTGACTGGATAATTATGGGCTTTATGGAGATCAAACTGATTTGGTGTCATAAAGAAACACAGTTTAACTCCCAAAACATTTCAAAACAACAGTTGATATTTGTTTTCCAGCTCCACACTGAGGACTCACACTTGATTTTCATGTATAAAAATGATACTTTTAATCAAACATTTGCAGTCCAATAGCTTCAAAAAATCTGAATTATTTTTTTTTTTTTTTAAATAAATAAACAGCCCAACAAAGATTCATTTGTCACATGTATCTCTGGAGGAATCATGGGGACTGTATTGAATCTGGAGAATGGGGAGAAATATAAGACCATTTTCGGTAGGAAACACAAAAGGATGGGTCAGGAAATTAGAACTGACCAGCCTGACCTTTACTATAAATAAGAGATGGACTCCTAGGACACCACTGGCTTGGAAAGTGCACATCATTTCTCACAAATTTGGGGTTATTCTCTGCAGCAAGAGAAGGATATTAAAGAGAAAACAGACTTACAGCAAGAAGTTGCCTTTACTGAAATTCCTGGAGAGTATTTTGGTGACAGGAAAAGGAGCTGTTGGAGCAAAATATTGTGTCCTTATTCAACACATGAAGGGCCTCCTGTATTAAGGACATGGAAAGGGGATACAAGAATTAAGATGTTCAGTAGTCTGCAAATGACAAATGAGGTGAAATTCCATTTAGAACAAAACATGGGAAATTAATTCCAGATTTACCAAAATATTTCCATTTTTATGAGATGAAGCAGGGATTTTTATGGACATCAGGTAGCTCCCCCCCTGGCCCACCCAGCTAAATTGATTTCAAATGTGCAACAATCACCTCTGGGGCGTTTTGCTCTTTCACAGCTTTTCACTGTCAGGAAGGTAACGAGAAGGACTGGGGAAATTATCCCAGAAGGGAAAAAAATTCCTCCCAAAGAACAGAGAAGTCAAAGGGTCAGTTGCAGAATCAGTGAAAAAGAAAGTCTTCAAATTTGTCAAGGGATTAAAATCAGAAGAGTGACAGGGGAAAAAAAAAACAACAACAAAACAAAAGAATATTTCCCCATACCCAGCCAGCCCCTCTAAGAGTTGCTCTGCCTTTCCTCATGCTTTGCTGGCCAAATGGTCTTCTCCCCACCACAGGAAAGACTGGCATGGAAAATAGAAATAGTTCTGGTTTGCTTTCCAATCCATCATTTCATTTTGAAAGTAAGAAATAAAAGGTGATTATTTAATGCCAGTTCTGGCTGAAAAGGACCCAAAGGGGGGGAGGAAGCACCAAACCCAACAATCAAACAAACAAAAACCCCACAAACAAACCCAAACCAGACCAGTTGAAGGACACAAAATAGTAATATATCCAAGGCTGTGGAGGCTGGGAGGGGAAGAGGTGAGTGATGGGCTCAGACTGTGGTGTGACCAAACACAGAAAACCAAATTCCATCCTCTCCTGTGCCACTTGGTGTCCAAGGCACAACTCTGAGGTAAATGGGGACATTTTAATATTTGGCCTTAGAGCTCCATGGGAGCCAATCTTCACTGTCACCTGCAAAATAAATCACCAGCACCAGGGATCTGTGATTTTATTATCAATCAGCCTTGAAATATTCCCTCCTTAATAGTCCAATGTCTGCAGGTGGATTCTCAGCTGAATGTAACAGCAGATCTGAACTTCTGCCTGAGAGCAAAGGACTCCAAAGGACAATTTGATGTGTAAGGACACACTGAAGATACCTAATCTTAAATTATTGTTTTTCTTTCACAGGGGAAGAAACTCTCCATGGGCCTGTTTTTATCCAAGAGCCACATGATATCACCTATTCCATGGGCTCAGCACATCCAGAGCTCCTGCTGAACTGCACAGCCCAAGGAGATCCACCCCCACACTACAGGTGAAGTCAACTTTGGGAAAGTGTCATCTCACTGGAAATCTTTGAGCTGGGTTTTAGTCAGGAATAAAGAGATTTACATCCCATGAAATGTGTGGAGCACTCACAGCAAGAGTATCCATAGAGAGTAAATTTTAGGGAAAATATTTTTGCTAGTCTGATGTTGAAAAAATTCACCTGGGAAAATAAAGCAGAGCATTGAAAATCATCCCCAAAGTACTTTAAGATATACAAAATTAATTGTGAAGCCACAGAACAGGGGAAATGGAAGTGCTGCCCATCTGTATTTGATCAAACCTTCCATCCATCAGTAAATGCTTGGAAAGCAGAGGGGGAACATCCTTGTCCATTTCTAATTCTCACATTTCAGGTACATATTTATAGTGATTATTGACAGAAATAGCTCCAATACTTACCTTGCAAACCTCTCTAGACTCACTTAATAAAATCTTGGTACATAGGACTGGGTTTTTATTCAATAATTGTGGACTTATCATTTAGAACATAACTTGTTGTCCCAAGGAGCTGAAAACCTGAGTTGGATAAGAGGAAAAACTGGGAATCAGGAAAAAAAATGCCACTGTGCTTTCTTCAGAAAATAATGGGGAAAGTAATAATTTGGGGAAAGGAAAATTAGATATAAAAAGAAATCATTCATGCAAGACATGAGAGAAAATTGTGTCCTACCACATTCTTAGGGAATATTTATTGAGCAGCTTGGAAGTGCTCACACAAGAACCTCCTGGCTCTGCCAACCACTGGTGAGCAGCTTGGTTTGTCCTTCAGGTGGGGGTTTGTTCCACACATTGTGGTGGTGAAGGAACATTTCATGTCCTTTTCTGTGTCACTTCCAATCCCATCCATCCTTTCCAACACCACGTCATGAATCCAAAGTTCACGTCATGAATCCAAAGTTCACGTCATGAATCCCAAGTTCACGTCATGAATCCCAAGTTCATCCCTCCCTTTGTTTCATACCCATTTATAGTTTCCTCAGACCTAGAAAATTCCTGAACTCTTGCATTCCAAGCAGGAATTCCTGTGGATTCCTCACAGCCCCCCAGCAGCAGAGGCAGCAGGTCCATGAGGCAGGAGAGCTGTGAACTCTCTCCATCATGTATCTGAGAGCCACATTTATCTTTCATTCTTTTCTTCCCATCCATTAATTAGATTAATTTATAATTTTTTTTTTTGCACCATCAGGCCATTTTTCCAGGCTTCAGTTTCCCTAGAAAGCCCAGATGGACATCTGGGGGTGGGTCCTGAGCCACTGAGCTCCCTTAGGAGCCATCAGACCATCACTGCTCTTACCCATGACTTGGAAGGATCTGGGAGTCTCCAACACTTTTTGATATCACTGAAGCTCCTGACACTTCTGGCAGTTCAGGATGGAGCCCACACAGTCAAAGGTCCAACAATTTTAGATAAATCAAGCAGAGTGTGACATTTTAATCACATCTTTTGTTGAGTGATGGCAAAGGAACCGCTGGGAGGTTCCTCTTTGATTCACAAACACAGAACCACTGGAGCAGGAATAAAGTTAGACACAACTTAATTCATTATTTAGCATTTTTTACAGAAAGAAATATGCTGATAAATGCCTTTTCTTTAAATAAAAAGAATGCTTAGCACTCCCTAAAAGTTTTATTTTATTATGCACCATGTTATTCTTCTGGGCTCCTGGAATATAATAATCTTTTTTTGGAGCTTTATTTCAAAATATTGTGTGTCTGACAACCAAAATTCAAGAATTGTATAGAACTGAGGGAGCCAGAAGGGCTAAGTAATAAACCCAAGAAACTCTGATTTCCTGTTGGAAGTACCAGAGAACATGAATCTGATTATGGTGGAAGCTGAAAGAGCTGTGAAATCAGCACATCTGTTAGGAAATGTATCTGTGTTTCCTGATAAATACAATTTTATCTCTGCTGCCTTTTTTATAAAGGCAGAAGGGATTATTCCAGGTCCATTTTTCCAGCTGTTTCCCTGTGTGCTGCTGCTGGTAAACAAACCTGACCTTCACATTAGACTCATAATTGTTTGCACTTCAGCTTTTTCTTGTAGTCACTTGAGGGTTTATCACCAACTAACTCAGGTAATGAATTTTACTCCTCCTTTTTCCTACTTCCAGCCCATCCATGAGCACACTGCAGTGTTTTCAGCACTATTTGGACATTTTTTGCTTGATTTCAGGTGCTCTGAGGCTTTTCCTGCACTTACATTCAATACCAGAGTAATCAGAGTCTGCATTTTCCTGCCACTTTGAAAGGGAAGGTGTTTCCCCCTCAATAATCTGCTCAGAGAGCAGCCAATAAATCAGAAATCCAAGGGCAGCACAAGCAGTGTTTGTTCTAACAATATTTTAATAGCATAACTGGGAGTGAGGCACTAAAACAAGATGCAGAGATCCCAATTCCATCCCAATCAAAGTGCCACAGGGGTAACAAGTGAAAGGAGGGGAACAGAAACTCAGAGGCTGCAATGATTGCAAGTGGCATCAAATATGTTTATAATCCTTGCATAAAACTGTAGAATGAGTCCCAATAATTCCAAACTAGAGCTGTCTCATTCAGCCCCCTGCAAACCAAGTTCCAGCCCTGCTCTGATGTGGTTTTCACTGATGGCTTAGTGCAGGTTCTGCTTCAAAACAAGGGGGAGAATTAAAAGCTCCCTCAGCCTCTGTTGTTTTTAAACTTCTCATTTTCATCCCCAGTGGAAATGCTGTACATTAAGGGGGGTTTGCAAATCTTTTTCCCAATTACAAGAAAGCCTCAGGTGGCTTGGCAGGACAATTCCATTTGAATGCAAATAATCCAAGAAACAGAGAACACAAAGAAGTCTTAAAAATATGGATATTTTTATTGTAGAAGTACAGTGGAAAGATGATTTATTAAATCATGGAAGGATATATCCACTCCCATTCTTTGGCTTCCTTGGGAACTGTGAATTCAACATCAGAATATAGCAATTTTTTTTTTTTTTTAAGTTCAGGTTCTGAAACAATTGATCTGGATGCATTTCTTATAACTGATGGAAGTATTTTTTCAGTGTTGAATTTCAATGCTACAAATTCCCTAAAAGAATTCTTCCAAGATTTCTGTGTATTAATAAACTGCAGCACACCCCAAATCATTAAACCATTGCCCACCCCATGAATTCATTAATTCCCTTCCTTCAGTCATGTAAACATATTAATTAGGAGAAAGCCCCCACCAGGAGATGAACCCCTGATCCATATGCAAAGTTTAATAATTATTGTACCACGGTGATTAAAATGATTATGGGGATACTGTGAAGAATTCATTTGCAGCAACTAAGCCAATGTCTCTGCATTTGTTTGGGAAAACAATTATAGGTCTTAATTGGGAGCCATGTAATGATGACAGCAGTTATTTCAGTGATTGATTCTGAAATTAAAAAGAACTGGCAAACTAAATGCCAGAATCTCTCAGATTAGAAGATGGGAAGCTTTAGATAGCATGGAAATCCTGGAATATGGGAAAATCCTGGTGCTGGGATGGGGAACACACTGCTCAGATTTTCCTCATAAATTACAAAAAGAAAGCCAAAATATCTCCAAAAAACAGCAGGAAAATCCCAGAGCAACTACAACAAAACACAGAAAAAAGTAGAGCAGCAGTAGAGGAACATCAAAATTAGATGGTCAGCTATTCCATGTAAATTCCTCAGTGCTGCTGAATCCATGGCAGAGGAGCAGGGATTGGGAGAGCCAGAGAAATCATTCCATGTTTCTAGAATTTACCCACAGAAATCCATAATTTTCATATTTAATCACTCATTAGCCTCAAAACCAAGTGGCCACTCTGAAGGGCAGGATTTTGCTGCCTCTGTCTGTGTTGGGGGAGGTTCCCTTGGAACACAGAATTCCATTTCTCAGCCCAGAGTGAAAACCTTCCTGCAAAAACTCAGCTCCTGAGCAGAGGGAGAGTGTGGAGAAAGGTCTGGGGGGGCTGAACTGAGTTCTGTGCTGTAAATCCAGGTCAGATCCTCCAGGAATAGAGTCAAGGGCCAAGTTTCCTTCAGTTTGTTACCTGCAAATAGCAAAAATAGACATTTTTTATGCTCTGACCCTTGAGATAATTAACAAGGAGTTGATTGCCCTTGGTTTGGGCACTGTCAGCAACCCAAAGTGAGGCATTTCCACCCTTGGGTGGTGTTGCCATCCTGGGGAGGGGTTGGCATCACACCCACAAAGAAGTACTGATGGCTGGGATATAAAATTAGGAGAAGGAAAGACATGGGTGTGTAGTTTAGGATTGCTGACAACCCAAAAAGTGCATTAACAACCCCAAAATGTGCATTAACAACCCAAAAACTGCACTAACAACCCCAAAATGTGCATTAACAACCCCAAAATGTGCATTAACAACCCCAAAAAATGCACTAACAAATCCCAAAAGTGCCTTAACAACCACAATAATTGCAAGAACAAGCCCAAAAATGCATGAACAAACCCAAAAGTGCATGAACAACCCCAAAAACTGCACTGACAACCCCAAAATGTGCATTAACAACCACAAAAAATGCACTAACAAACCCCAAAAGTGCCTTAACAACCACAATAATTGCAAGAACAACCCCAAAAAGTGCATTAACAACCCCAAAAAGTGCTTGAACAATCCCAAAATTGCACTAAGAAGTCCAAAAACTGCACTAACAACCCCAAAAAGTGCATTAACAACCCCAAAAAGTGCATGAACAACCCCAAAATTGCACTAAGAAGCCCAAAAAGTGCATGAAAAACCCCTAAAAGTGCATGAACAACCCCCAAAAGTGAATTAAAAACCCCCAAAAGTGAATTAAAAACCCCAAAAGTGCATGAACAACCCCCAAAAGTGAATTAAAACCCCCCAAAAGTGCATGAACAACCCCCAAAAGTGAATTAAAAACCCCCAAAAGTGCATGAGCAGCCCCAAAAGTGAATTAAAAACTCCAAAAGTGCATGAACAAACCCAAAAAGTGCATTAAAAACCCCAAAAAGTGCATTAAAAACTCCAAAAAGTGCATTAAGAACCCCAAAAGGTGCATGAACAAGCCCAAAGTTTGCATTAAATAAATGCTGAGTCCTTTATTCCTCCTTTGGACCTCCTGTGGGTAATGAAGGTTCAACCCCAATGTGACTGATGGCAAAGCCACCAAATTCCCCTTCTTGCAACAAGTAATATTTATTTCCTCTGAAATATGGATTTGATTGTGACACCTGTAAACAGCTGTGCAGTCCTGCAGACAATCCATTTCCTGCTCGCTGCACTGGGGGGGGAAAGGAGATTTTAAAATAGCAGCATTCTCATCATTAAATTATCCTCAAAACTTCTCTCCCAGTTTTTGGGCTGCCCTCTGAAGGCAGATCCTTCCTGAGCTGTGTCTACAACTCATTTTTGTGGCCAAATTTATGATTTATCATCACTGCAGACCATATTTCTATTATAAAAAATAATGTTGTAGCCAAAGCATAACCCCCCTCGCTGCTGGTTGGACAACTTTGTGTGTCTGAATAAGTTATAATTACTTTTTTGTGGACATTTGGGTGAGCACTGGTGATTAACAGTAAAGATTTCCCAAAGAACACAATTATTGCCATCATTAAGATTGATGCAAGGAGCAGCCTGGTGTGAAAAATGAAATAATTTTGTGCTGTTTAACTCCATTTTTATCATCACAGGTATGCTACAGCACACTGTTTAAGATAAATATGAATAGGCTCTGTAAATTATGAGCATAATTTGATTTTTTTCCCCTCAAAGGTGGAAGCAAAATGGCACAGATATTGATCTCACCATGAGTTATCACTACAGGTTGGTTGGAGGCAGCTTGGCAATCAATAACCCACATAAAAATCAGGATATTGGAACATACCAGTGTTTGGCCACAAATTCATTTGGAACAATTGTGAGCAGGAAGGCAAAGCTTCAGTTTGCATGTAAGTTGGGAAGATCATCTCTATTAGAGCATTATTTCTTATTAATTCTCCACATGGGCTGTAATTGATTGTGTAATTAAAGTATCATGAAAGGTTTCGCTCACTTCAACATTGTTTGGTCCTAAATCCCCCTAAATATTAATATAGATAAATATTAATAACAAACCCAGCCCTCTGATGGTTGCTGTGCTCAGGAACAAAGGTGAAAATGTAAAAAATGAAAGGTCAAGGACGACCAGCACAATTATTCTCATTAATAAAGGTGTTTGCACCTGTTAGGACAGTGGGTTTGTTGTTATCCTGCAGGTGGTTACAACTAAAGTTGCAAGAAGTTGGGCTTGGAGTTTGTTATAGTTAATGAGGTGTAATTGAGGAGTAAAAACATTATCCCTTTAATTACCACTGTGATGTTTTGTTATATTAACAGAGAGAACTTCCTTTTCCTTACCCTGTGTGTAAACCCATGAGCTACTCTGAAACATTCCATATTTCAGGGCTGAATTTTCAGGGCTAAAATATTTCCTCTCTCAGCTCCATCAGCTCCAGCACTTTGTGCCTTGAGATGATTTTCCAATTTATTTTATCCCTGTTTCCTGTTTCCCAACTTCCCAATTTCCTCCTGGGGAGGGAAGGGAACAACAGCCACCAAAATAAACCCAGAGAGTCCCTGCAACCTTTTTTTTTTTTTTTTTTATTTTTTTCCCCCCAAATCTGAACATCTGAGCTCTGTGTGTTGCTGGCAGAGAGAGCAATTGTTTTCAAACCTCATTAATAAAACATCTGTGTCTAAAGCCAACCTCCTGTCGCTGTTTCAGACACCAGCAAATGGATTAATTATTAATCTGGTTCCATTTCTCACAGCAAACCTCGTGGCACGAGGTTATCCAAAGGAGGCTTTGGAGGTCAGGAGGGGTCACAGACTCCCTTTCAGCAGAGCTGATCAAAGGGTGTAGCTGTAGTACCTCATTTAATAATGTTTTACCCTGAATTTCTCAAAGAGCTTTGATTTCCAAGAGCTGGTCAAATATTAAAAAAAAAAAAAATCATTATTTTCCCACCTTTTTTTTTCTGAAATGTCTTTTTAAGCCAAGTTTCCTGTGTGGGAAATCAAGATTTAGAGGTGAAAATTGTGTAGTTACAGAACAAAACCTATTTTAGAAACAGACAAGGGTAGGTGGCCACCTCAAAATTGTCTGTGGAGTCTGCAATGCCCAAGAAACCAGAACAGAGCAGGAATGGGGCTGGGAAAAACCTAAAGGAAAGGAATCTCCTTCAAGGAAGGCACAAAGGAGGTATAAAATATCTTTAAAAAGAGGGGAGGGGAAGGAAAATTAGAAATATCTGTGATGGTTCAGAGTATCAGAATAATCAATGATTTAATCTCTTTGGGGAAAATTCTGTCCTTGATTCAAAGTCCTGGGAGTGCTTTGGTTTGGGGAATTGGGTGGGAATGGGCCCTTTGGAAGTTCCCCCAGGAGCAAAGAGAAGCTTTGTCAGGCCAAGCTCCTCTGCCCCAGCCCCAGCTGATGCCCCTTGGCTGCTGAACAACCCCAAAAATGGGCTTTGTGGTGTCACTGAGTATTTTCAGCTACTAAAACATCATTTTTAATCTTACTCTGTGCAGGGGAAGCTTTGCCCCTGAAGCACTTCACTCACTAATAGCTGGAAGTCCCATGACTGGATAAAACAACCAAAATGGGCTTAATATGAAGCAGGTCCTTTATTTAAGTTTATTACCCCATCAAGACACTTCCCAGAGCTCTGCAGGGAGCAGGTCCCAGCCAGGCTGTTCCTGCTTTGCCCAGAGCAGCCAACCTGCTTCAATCCCCAGCTCTCCACACCCACCCAATGCTAAATACATCCCCCAATCAAGCAATATTCTGCTTTTTCATTAGTGCTGACAGGTATTTCCATCCTTTCCCACAGAGGAGGGAGAGGGCAGGCAAATCAAAGGCTGTTATTTACAGGGACCAACACAAATTTACAGGGAAATGCTTCAATTCAGCAGCAGCACTGCGAAACTGTGAGGTTTAAGTTGTCTTACAATAGAGAGGGGGAAAAAAAAGACAGAGTACATGGAAAAATGTCATAATGACCTGATGAGAACAGTGGAACAAATTACCTTGAAACACTTATTTCACAGTTAACATTTTCTTGTTTCTTATTTTCCTGTTGCCATCCAATTTACTTCTTTGTTTCAACCAGCACTTCAGGCTATCTCTTAAAATCCAGGCAGGCATGTTGTTATTCTGACACTTCCATTCAATACCTGCAAAATGGGGCTCTTCCCTGGGCTGGAATATTTGGCATATTATTGCAAAGAATTGAAGCAAGCCTATTATCCAAGGAACAGGGTTTATGCCTATTTGTCTTTTTACTACAAGGTAACCAGCTCTGAGTTTGAGTCTGAATTAATGAAACCTCCAGAAACCTATTGTACTTGTCAGCTTAATATGGGAGAAAGACTTTTTCCCTCTGTTTGAGATAGTGAGTTCTCCGAGAAGCAAAATAAATGCGGGATGAGATTAGAAATATGTCTTGAGCTTCAGCTGGAGTTTCCTGCTTATCCTCTGTTAAAAACAGAGCTGTCAAAGGAAAGCTGCAGGAGGAAGAGTGTACAGAAAGCAGAGGCAGAGATTATTAAAGCTACAAGCTGGAAATGAGAGGCAGCATCAGGGAGAGAGAGTACATAAATGCATTAGTGGCACGCAGGGGCTGCCAGTCCTGTGCCATCCCTGTCTCCTTCAGAAGGGTTGCTTTGTCACAAACAAACCTGAAAGGCCCCATAAATCCTGCCAGTCTCTTGCTGCCCAGCCAGCAGCACGTTCTGAGCAGCCAAAGGGTGTCCTGCAAGAGCTGCTGGTCTGGAACTTGGTGAAAAGCTTTGGTGGCAGAGCCCACCTGGTGCAGCCAGAGCTTGCCATAGGGGCATCCTCATCCAGGGATGTTCCATCCTCAGGGGGTGCCACCCAAGGGCAGGGATCCTCATCCAGGGGTGGTAGATCCTCAAGAGCTGCCACCCACAGGGCAGGGATCCTCATCCAGGGATGGTCCATCCTCAGGAGGTGCCACCCACAGGGCAGGGATCCTCATCCAGGGATGGTCCACCATCAGGAGGTGCCACCCATAGGGCAGGGATCCTCATCCAGGGATGGTCCATCCTCAGGAAGTGCCACTCACAGGGCAGGGATCCTCATCCAGGGATGGTCCATCCTCAGGAGGTGCCACCCACAGGGCAGGGATCCTCATCCAGGGATGGTCCATCCTCAGGAGCTGCCACCCACAGGGCAGAGATCTTCATCCAGGGGGATGGTCCATCCTCAGGAGGTGCCACCCACAGGGCAGGGATCCTCATCCAGGGATGGTCCACCCTCATGAGGTGCCACCCACACAGGACTTGCCCTGCTCCAGGCTCAATGTGGCATCCCAGAACAGCTCTACAAGTCAGAGATGACCATGGAAGGGTTTGTGGACTGCTCAAGAGTGAGCTGAAGAAAAGCATGAGGACAGGGAAGGTTTTCCTTTGGCTTTTACACATCTTGGACTCACAGAACCATCCAGGTTGGAAAAGCCCTCCAGGCTTTGACCAATCCCACCATTCCCACTGAGCCCTATCCCAAAAAGCCACATCTGCTCCTGCTTTTCACACCTCCAGGGTGGTGACTCCTCCACTGCCCTGAGCAGCCTGTTCCAATACTTGTGCACTGTTTCAGGGATGAAAATCTTCCCAAGGCATTTTTCCTGAGGCATTTTATGCCTCAAAAAAAAAAGACAAACACAAAGAAAACTCCTTTGCTACAGCTTCAACCAGAACTTTCTCCCAAGGCACGCAGGGGATTTGTTTTAATTATTTCCTCAGTTTTAAGCAAAAATAACTGTGTGCAAACAACTGGTCTTGAGGGAAATCCCCACAAGAGCTGCAGTGAAACAGCCTGTCCAGGCCTGTTAGTTGTTCTTTTAGTTCTTATTCACATCTCTAACAGAGACATTAAGAAATATCCAGGAAAAATAAGAAGTGCAATTAAACAAACTAGAATAAAAAAAATACTCTCCCATGAAAGAGAACCTAATTCATAATTAAACAGGGCATAAACCCAGTTTTAATTGAAAGCATCTTGTTCCCCACAATGCTACAGACCAGGAAGGATTTCTCCTTGGAGTTTTTGGGCTCCAACCACATTCTCAGGATATTCTAAGCAGGGTTTAAGGGTTTTGTTTGGTGCTTATACTCAACAGCATCTTCCTAATCCTCACATCCTGCCTGCCCTTGGCCAGTGGTGATGTGCTCATGGCAATGGCAATGAGCGTGCTGGAGCACTTGGATAAAAATCTTCAACTCTCATGTGCTCTTTGCCTTAGACAGAAGACACAGTTTTGCTGAAACAACAAATTAGAGGCAATAACTCCACCCAGACAGAGTTTTTGCCATTCTGAAACACAAAATAATAGCCCATCATCAGCATTAAACCATTATAGGAGAAAATATATTCAACCCAATCAAACCCATTTAGTGTTTGCTGGCTGGTGACAGGCTGAGCAGGAGCAGAGCCCTGTCAGAGGGGCTGTCTGAGATGCTCAGCCAGCAGGAAAACCCACTTTTCATCTGATAACTTCATCGTGTTGTTTACCTTCCAGTGCACACCAATGACAGAAACCCCACAAAGCAAAGCAGCAGAGCCTCCAGATGTCACAGCCCTTCTCCCTGGCAGTCCGTGCTTTGAAACTGCAAATGGAGAAATCAATACACTCAGATCAGATAATCTGAATTTGCAAAGCCTGGCCCTGCATGGGTTTTAGGCTAAAAGGCACCTCCCCTTCTGGGTTGGTTGGGTTGGGTTGCTCTGTGTGTGTCCAGAAATCGCTGTGCAACAATTGCATTGGATTCAAAGGTGTGCTGGCTGTTGGCACAACCACCCTGAGCAAAGATCTTGGGGTCTTTGGGTCAATTCATCAGAGGGGTGAGGGCTGGCATCCTGCTCAGCCTGGCAGCTGCCATGCCAAGAGGGAGCACTGCAAGCATTTCTTTTTCCAAAGGAGGCATAAACTGCTCAGGTCAGTGTTCAGCAAACATTCAGGGATGGCCAACTGGCAGCTGAGGAGGAGCAGGAGGAAGAGCTCAGCTTGGCAGTGCCAGGAGCAGGTCACTATCAAAGACACGTCCCCCAACTTTACATCCTTTATTGTGTTCCCTTGTCCTCCTCAGGGGCACAGCAGGCAAAGCCACAGACTTGTCTCTGTCCACACTGAACCACAGGATGGTTTGGGTTGGAAGGGACCTTAAAGCTCATCCAGTGACACCCCTGCCATGGGCAGGGACACCTCCCATCAGCCCAGGGTGCTCCAAGCTCTGTCCAACCTGGCCTTGGACACTCCCAGGGATGGGACAGCCACAGCTTCTCTGGGCAAAATCCACAAACACAAAGTGGACTTTGTAACTTGATGCTTTCCATGATGAACCACA
>JAWWLZ010000025.1:2267443-2279522 GCA_035041345.1 Poliocrania exsul | reverse complement strand
GGATGGGATGGGATGGGATGGGATGGGATGGGATGGGATGGGATGGGATGGGCTTTAAGGTCCTTCCATTCCAAACCATTCCATGATTCTCTGATTTAACCCCAGCCCTGGGAGTGTCCAAGGCCAGACTGGACAGGGCTTGGAGCACCCTGGGCTAGTGAGAGGTGTCCCTGCCCATGGCAGGGGTGGCACTGGGTGCACTTTAAGGTCCCTTCCAACCCAAATCATTCCATGATTCTGTGATTTAACCAGAAGTTGTCCTGCTACAAACCAGTGGATCCCCTAAGAGATCTCCTGCTTTCATTATTCCAGTCAGGGCCACCTGTCACGGTTTTAATGGAGAAACACAGACAGGTGACACCATCTAAAATTAGAGTCAAAATGAGACCATGACATATTGTATCATTAAGCTAAAAATTGCTACTAGCAACTCATTACTTTCCAAAATCTCTTCCAATTTCAGAATCAAGTATTACACAGTTAATTCTCATTGTCAGGAAAACCTTTTCCTGCTGCTTCATTGCACTTTTTTTCTGTCCCCCCCCTTTCTTTCTGGGTGTCTCATAAATGAAATTTTGTTCTCAGCAAAATAATAGATCTGATTTTCCATAGTGAAAAGTATTGGAAAGCACTGGTTGGGCTGCACAAATTCTCTGTACTGCCCAAGAGTTTCTTGCTTTTTTGCCTTTTTTTTTTTTAACTCCATATTTAAGTATTAACAACTGAAGGAAAGTGATAGGAAAGGGAGATGTGACCATCTCTATTAGTGTCTGAATCCTAAAAAACCTGAATTTTTTGCACCTATCCAATAAATTTTTTATTTAATATAAAAAAATAGGAGAATTTGAGGGTCTTTCCCACCCATCTCCCAGAGCCCAAAGCCTCAGACCAACCATCCCAAGCAAATCCCCATCTAAAATCTTGGCAGTTGTCCCACAGACCAATATTTTGTGCTGGCCTTTTCCTTCCCAGAAACCACTTAAACCCCAGGAAAAGAAAGAAAAGGATAGTAAATGTTATCAGAATGACTTTTCCAAACAGATAAATAAATCCACACATTCAGAGACTGGACTAAGAGATACTTTCTAATTCTGAAACCAAATTCTAATTAACCATATCACAGTTTGCTCTTTCAATTACTATTACAGGATGGAATAAACCAAATCAATGATTTTTTTTCTGTTTTTCTTGGTCTGTCTTGTCTTTTTCCCCCTCCTTTGACTGCCCAGAGTGCCAGGCAGAGAACTATCCAGCAGGCAATTAAAAGAACATCAGAGTTTCCAGCCCTTTCCCCATCTATTGACAGGAACCATCTATTGTGGCTATGACAGCACAAGGAGGGGCTTCAGCTGCTTAATTCAATTCAGTCCCCTCTGAGGAGCCAAAGTCTTCATAGGAGACCAATATCCAGGAGATGAAGAGGAGAAAAAGAAAAATTAACTTTGTAAAGTTCAGCTGAGGGGGAGAAAATTGATATATTGACATAAAGAGCTGAGGCTGTACAGGTAGTAATCGTTATTGCTTTGACCAAGGAGAGCTGTTTCTCTGCACTCAACTCGAGATCAGGGTGTTGTTCAGCTGATGAAAAATGGCACAATTGGTTGAAACAAGGATCTGCAGCAAGGTAAATAAAATGAGCTTAGGGCAGGCAGTTTAGGCCACTGTGGGAGCCAGAGATTTAAGGGGAAGCTGATATTTATCCTATTAAAGCATATTCTGAATGTGTTTCAAGCAATCATTTCCCAAAGGGCTCTGACAAAAAAGGGAAGGCTTCCCATTAGGAGGGGAACTGGATCAAAAAGTAAATTAGCTTTGTTTTTCAAGTGTCATGTTTTGTGATTGAGTTAGTTAAAGGGAATCAGGTCAATAATTCCTCAACGTTTCAGTGAAATGTGAGAAAGCAGAGATTGAATGTCATGTTAAAAAAGAGACATTATAGCAATAAAAAATCATCTCTGGGAGATGGACATCTTTATAGAGTACCCTCTTTCTGCCCTTTAAAGCCAGTGCTACACTGGAAGGCAATTCAAACCCATCCAGGTGCTGCAGCCAGTTTAGGACAGAACAGACTCATTAAGAAGACAACATATTTTATCATCACTTAAACATCCACTCTGTGGGAGTCCTGAGGATGTTTAATTATCACTTGTATAGAGAGAAGAACACACCTGCTTTTTATTCTATAGGAAACACCACAAAATACCTTTTCTTTTTTTTTTTCTTTTTTTTTTTTTTTTGTAGATTAAGAGTCTTATAAGTTCCAAAAAGTGATGCTGGAAAAAAGTCACAGATTTATGCTCTGGCTTGGCAATGAGAAATTATAAATACAGATCCCTGGGGTTAGAGGAGAACTGCTTTATGAAGAAGTGTCTTGGGAATAGCAGAGGGCTGGGTAGTGGTTACACTGGATGATCTTGGAGGTCTTTTCCAACCTTAACAATTCCATGATAATACATTGGATGAGCTGTTTTTCTATATGATATTTCAATTAACACAGTGACATTATATGATACTACTGAATGTGTGAATCTGGTACTTTCTGGGCTACATTGGGATGCAGTCAGAATAAATCTCACAGATAATAACCAGGACTTGTTTTCTCCCTCTCTCTCGAGATCTGGAAAGCTTTGAAACCAGAAGCAGAAGCCCAGTGTCAGTGAGGGAAGGCCAAGGAGTGGTCCTGCTCTGTGGGCCTCCCCCACACCATGGAGGTATGATGGGTAACTGCATCATGTGAACACCAACTGCTGTCCCTCAGGAGGAGCAGCCCAGGCAGTTCCCTGGAATGTGTTTGTGCATGAACTCTCTGGGTTTGCAACAAATTTGGATTTCATTGCTTTAAAAGACTCTTTTGAGGGGTCCTTTTCTATTATTCTGTGGTTGCTTGAGTGACTGGAACGTGTCATTGTTCTTTGGGTGTGACATGGCAAAGGAAGCATGAAGGTCTGAAAGACCATCTGGTGCCACATCTCAGCTCCTTCACCCACGTGGAATGGCAGAAGAAAAGCCCTCAGCAATTCCTTCTGCATCAAAACCCCTCTCACCTTTTATTGCTTGCTCTAAATCGAATCCTGCATTATCCACATTAGATCTGTCATGAAGGTTTGTCTCCTGCTCTTGAATCCCTGATTTTCTCCTTCCTGATAATCACAGAAAGCTTCAGGTGGGAAGGACCTTCTGGGGAGTTGAAGTGCCTGATTAAAGGAGGGCTGATTAGATCAGGGTTCTTGATATTTTTTTCAGTCTTTCACATAGAGAATGAAAAGGGGTTTTCTGGGGGATTGCTTTGGGGGTGCCTTGATCTGTCACCATTTGCTGCTGCTGCTTCTTCACCAAAAGGCTTTGGAGCTCCTCCTTTCTGGGTGAGGCCAAGCCCAGGGGACACACAGGGAGCCACACTGAGGACACACACTGAGCATGATATTCCAGAGTTTTCATCCCAGGAAACCCCAAATTGGGATAGAAATTTCCTTTTCTCCCTTTTTGTAGATCCAGTACCACCTCCAACATCAGCATTTGCAGAGCAGCACAAAGGCTTGGACAGGTCTGGAAACTCCTGATGGGCTTTTTTTCTTAACCTTTTATGCACCTACAGAAGGGAGAACCCCTGAGTGATATTTTGAAACTTAATTTTTCCCCTTCTAACATTGACTTCCAGAAGTTTTGAGCCACATCCATTCACAAGTCTCCTTATGGGGTGTTAAAACCCAGACTAAAACTGTTTCAAATCTTTTGAAGTTTGGAGTAAGAACTGTGTTTTCTGTTTCAAATCCTGAAGTCTGGAGTAAGAACTGTGTTTTCTGTCTCAAATCTTGAAGTCTGGAGTGAGAACTGTGTTTTCCTCACAGAGGATTGAAAACCTGGAATAACAAATGTATATTAATAAAAGGGAAATATCAGTAACAGAGTTATCAAATTGTCTTGTCCTGGACTTAAAGAATCACCAGGGTTTTGATGACTTATGTCCTGCTTTGGGCAATGACCAACCCCCCCAGGAGCTGCACTTTTCCATGTGCCAAAATCCTGCTCTCAGCAATCCTCAATTCTTCTTAAAGAAACAGTTATAAGACAAATTCCCAGGAGAAGGTAAATGGTGATCTATGAAGAGGATGCAGCACATCAGAGAGGGAGAGAAGCCCATCAATCAATTTAAAGCCCTCAAGTCCTGCAGGGAGAGGAACTGCCACTTCACTGGGTGTTTACAGCCAGATGAAAGGAGTATATAATCAAGGAGATGAAGTGAAACCTGCTCCTTAAGGGCAGAAAAAGCTTGAGAGAGTTTCTGAAATGTATCAATGGGACAGACAGAAAGACAACCCATCCATCCTTGAGCCAGTGAACTCTGTATTTTCCTTTTGCTGTGGGGTAAAATTATGATTTGACAAATACAGGAAGGAGTAGAACAAATAAGTAGTTAACAGGTGAGTTCCCCCCTGATTAATTGAGCTGCCAAAGTGCTGTCCATGAGCAGAGCCTGGAGCACAGAGTGCCTCCAGCTGGGGGTGGGAGCTGCTGACCAAGAGGCCTGGAAAAAAGTGCATTCTCTGAAATAACAACTCTCCAGAGAGCACAACCTGAGCTCCTTTGTCATCCATAAACACTGTGTTTAGGATCTAAAATTATATGCCACGAGGAGGAAGTCCATGGTGTAAACTCTGCTCAGTCTCAGGATGCTTGGGAAGATGTTTTTTATTGAAAGGGATTTTATATTTAGGTCTTTTTTTTTTCTTTTTTTTTTTCTTTTTTAATAATTGAACCCCTTGCCTCTGCCTCCCAATTGCTGCAGGAGAAAGGATTGCTGGCTGTGCTTCCAGGGGTCTGTTCAGCACTTTAAATGTGGCAGGAATTAGATGTCAAGGAATGTGGAAGAGAAACCACAGCAGCAGGAAAAGAGTTGCCTTTCCCATAATGTGATGACTTGAAGGAAGACAGAAAACCTCTGAAAAACAGTTGCTATAAATACATTTATTTTGAAACAAGATCCACTGAGTAAAAAACCTCCTGCCAAGCTGAAAAAATCTGTACCTTCTTCCTCTGACTTTAGAAAACAGGAGCCAAAAAAAACAAGACACTGAGCTGTTTAAGTACTGCCCATGATCATAAATATTTCAAATATTTAAAGGTTATGTGTCATTAAACTCAGCTTTCCAATGTAGGTGACAAGGAAAATGTGATGCTTGGTTTTTGTTTTTTTTAACTGAGACTGCATTGAGAAGTTATTTTTGATTCTAGGAGAGAAAGGAGTTATTTCAATTAAAGAGAGATAAATTAGTCAGCTATAAAATAAAATTTAAAAAGAAAAAAGCAAACAAGGAAAAAATAAAATGAGGGGGGAAAAGATGAAAAGGAAAAAAGATGAAACAAGAAAAAAAAGACAAAACAAGAAAAAAATGAAAAGAAAAAAGACAAAACAGGAAAAAAAAGACAAAACAAGAAAAAAGATGAAAAGAAAAAAGACAAAACAAGAAAAAAAAAGAGAAAACAAGAAAAAGGTAAAACAAGAAAAAAGAGAAAACAAGAAAAAAGATAAAACAAGAAAAAAGATAAAACAAGGAAAAAATAAAAGAAAAAAGGAAAAAACAAGGAAAAAAGAAAAAATGGGAAAAAAGACAAAACAAGACAATAAAAGAAAAAAGGACAAAAAAGAAAAAAGAGAAAACAAAAACAAAACAAAACAAAAAAGGATAAAACAAGAAAAAAGAGACAACAGAAAAAAGGCAAAAGAAGAAAAAAGAGAAAAAACGGGAAAAAAAGACAAAACAAGAAAAAAAGATTAAAAAAAAAAGACAAAACGAGAAAAAAAATCCCAAAACTTTTCACAGTGCCCTGATATTTTAGTGTCATTTTTTATAGGTCCAGATATCAGAGAGATTCTTCTCAGGTGTCAGGGGGAAATCTCACTGGGCATAAATCAGAATTTTTTTTGTAACCTGGGGATAAGTCATAGTTTCTGTGTCTTTGGAATCAGCTCAACTTTTACTGTAAACAATGCCCTTCAAAGTTAATGGAAATAAAAAAATAATATGGAAATTTGATCCCATGATCTTGGACTCATCCAAAGGGACTCCAACATGGTTTTCTCCACTCAGAGTTCTCAGTCACCTTCTCTGCCTCTTGTCCCCCTGGGCAGCTCCACCTCACACATTTATATGTCTAAAACACCCCACAGGGAAAAGAGCAATGGGAAAATTGGGATGATCCATCTGGACAGAAAAACTTGCTCCAGGCATCTTCAACACCATATGAAAAGTGGTTATTTCAGAGGGAAAGTTCCAGCCAAAAAAAAAAAAAAAAAGGAAATTAAATAGAGGAAAAAAGCCCCCCAAAATGTTTGGCATTACTAAAGGTGTACCCTAAAATGATAACCTGGGACTTTTGCTCCTTTCTTTTGGTCATTCAGTGGTTCTGCTACAACCTGAATTATTCAAATAGACCCCAAATGTATAAATTTAAGTTATAGTCACTTCTTTTATAGTTCAGCATTGGATTTTCTGCTCTGTTACCTGTTGATGGAGTCCCTTAACTTTCTAAGATCCTGTGAAAGGGATTGCTGGTATTATGTCTTAAAAAAGGGGGGGGAAATGTTCCATCTGCAAGTTTAGTTCCTTTCTCTTGAGAGTTCATCCAACTCCCTCTGAAGGCAATTAAACTCAGGGTTTCTGCAGAGTTTGCTGGGGCTGAATGAGGCTCCAGGCAGGCATGGCCTGGGGATGGGTGAGGATGGAGCTGCAGTTGGGGAGGGGCAGTTTTATATCCCTGGCTCTGGGGAAAAAAGGATTGAGATGGGAAAAGGAGGAGCCTCTGCTTGTTCCCAGTTAATGGGAAAATTCATCACTAAGCCCTAAAGCAATGGTGGAGCACAGATAGGCAGAGACCCAGAAACTTCAGAAAAGGAACCCAAGTGAACCCCTTGAGAGCTGAAATCAGGACAGAAAAGGTCTGGTTTTCTTTTGCTGATTAATTAATTCACAGATTGACCTCCTAAAGAATGTCTGCATAGCATAAATTTGGGTTTCATACATTTTTTTATACTCTGTCCTGCACTGAGGATTCAGCAGCATCACCAGGTCCTACAGCAGGAATCTGATTTTTCATTCCATAAAATAAGATCTATTAAAGATCCTTCCTGGGAATCCACTTGGTGTCTTGGCAGGCACAGGGATGCCCTGTGAGTGGGTCAGGTCTGGAATTGCCACCACCAGAACTTTGGCATCTCCAAAGAGCTTTTCCCCATTATCTCACTTTTTAAATTCCCTCCAGTTTCTCGTTAGATGTTGTGGAAATCTGGGCACCCAACAGTCTGGGCACACAATTGTCTGGGCACACAACTGTCTGGGCACACAATTGTCTGGGCACACAACTGTCTGGGCACACAACAGTCTGGGCACACAACAGCCTGGGCACACAACTGGGCAGAAAACTTTTATTGCCCATTTATTGCCTTTGGGTAGGTCTGTGTGAGGAGGAAAACAAGGAAAAATTATCAGCCCTCTTGTGAAATCTGAAGAGGTGGCAGATCCAAGGTATTTCTTCCACAAAAATCCCAAGGTGACAACATACTGTTTAATTAAACATGCATTCAATTATTGAACTTCCAAATCTTCAGCATTTTCCAACTTGCAGGTTGGAGACCTTCAAAAAATGAGTTGAAATCAGAGTTTTGCCCACACCACTCACTCCGTCTGTCCACACAGATTATAGTCAGCAAACTTTGTGTCTGAGACAGGAAAATAATCTGTGTGGCTCTGGAAGACTTATCAAGTCATGGCTACATCATTTATTTCTGATTGATCCTTCCTGTGGGAAAACCCATCTCCAGATTTTCTTCTGTAAAGAGATGGTTTCACCAGGTACCTAAAAGGATGTGAAAGTCTGAAAACAGGGGGTTTATCTTGTGTGTGAGCACATGCACAAGTGCACACATGTTGTGTTACACTGGAATTAATTGTTGCCTCTTCCAGGTTTACTGGAGACCACAAAAAAAGTTCAGCAATAAGCTGTAATAAAGCAGAGCCTATTGGAGGATTTAGCCAAGTATAGAAAGTGTCATTGATTGTTCCCTGGAGATGCATCATTTCTAATGAGAGTCCTAAAATGTTGGAAGCTGATAACATAAAACTCCACAGAACTACTGGAGTTTGCAGCCTTATTACCATCCTGTTCCCAAGCTGGAGCTGAGGGGGGGAAAGGAACGTAAATAATCCTTTCCAAATGGGGCTGTTGATGGGGGAAAGGTGGAAAAATGAAGCTGTTGGCAGAGCACTGTTGGCTTATGAATTATGCATTTAATTAAGGAAAGCTAAACTGGTAGATTTTGAAAGTTCTGATTTACTGTGGCTTATAAAAGGCAGAATTCCAGCCCTGCTCCTGCTGCTGGATGTGGAGGAGCAGCAGGGCAGGGCTGGCAGGACACCTTGGATGCTCCCACACAGGATGAGCTCTGAACCTGCTCCTCAGTGCCCAAGTCCTGCCCAAAAACTCCTTCCTAGAAACAGAGTCCTTGGATGGCAAACTCCCAGGGCCATCTGCCTTTCCAGGGTGGGATAGTCAAATAAATCAGCTTGAAGATGCCTGGACTATAGATTTACATTATTAATGTTTGCATTGTATGAAAAAAGGTGGTAGAAAAGGGTTAGGTAGTGAAAATAGGACAAGAATTGTGGAGCTGAATTAAGTAGGGAAGACAAGGAGATGTGCAAGCATCAAATGTGCAATAAGACCAAATATTAAGTAATCTCCAAAACACTTGTGTGCAGCTGAGCTCCCCCTTCATGAAAATCTAATGCTAAAGCTCCATTTCCCCAGTTCCCTTTTTCCATATTCAGTGAGGAAAGGAGCTGTGGCACTGCCCAGCAATTTGCCCTCTGGATTTTCAGAGGAAATTGTTACAAACAGAAATTATTCCCCAAAGCATCTTTCTCCGTGCCATTGGAGCTCTGCCATCCCTGCTCAGAAACAGGCTGAGCATGGACATAAAAAGCAGCACAAAAAGGGACACAAAACCTTCTGTGACCTCCTGACGTGGCTTGAAATGAGCTTAAAACTCAAGCGATGCTTCCCTTGCCTTTGCCAATGTGCATGCCCAGCGCTTTGCCCTGCAGTGCCTCCTTCCTCGGGGGAGCAGGTGGCACTGCCAGGGCTGGGTGATGTGTTTCTGGTGTGTCCTAGGCTTGTCCTACACGTGGACCTTCAACAATGCCACCCTGGCCCTTGAGGAGGACGGTCGCCGGTTCGTGTCGCAGCAGACGGGGAACCTGTACCTGGCCAAGGTGGAGCCGTGGGACGAGGGCAACTACACCTGTGTGGTGACCAATGGGGATGCCCAGCAGAGGGCATGGGGGCCCCCCACGCCCCTCACCCTGCGCAGGGATGGTAAGAGAGAGGGGCTGTGCCACCCAAACCACCTTCTGGGAGTCCCTCATGGGGGACATTGTCGTGTGGGCTGAGCCTTCAACAGAACAAGGCAAAGGGGTTTCTGTTTGTAAAAACCTTCTGAGAAAGAGGCATCACATCTGACAGGAGTGGTCAAAGCTCCTCAGGAGCCTTGGAGCCTCTCCAGAAGATGAGGAAGATCTCATCTTCTCTCCAGGGAGATGAGGAAGAGGAGGAGAAGATGAAAATGGTTTTTTGGGGGATCTCTGACTCAAATTCAGGGATGTATTCAGGGATGTGATGAGGGAGTTGCTATGGGAAGGATGGTTTTGGAAGTGGGTATAAAAATGAAGTGATGTCCAAATATTGTGATTGGAAGCTGAATGCTGGAATTAGATGATGGTATAAAGTGGTAAAGCCTTTGCAGCTCAGGGTGTGCAAAATATTCCTGTGCACCCTTCTGTGCTTTTTGCCTTTTTATACTCAAAAATAGTCCAGAGAATTATTTCTCCTATTTTAAGGCAGCGGCAGCAGCAGCTGCTGTTGGGAATTCCCACCCCTGGACACCCCCCTGGAGATACCAGGAAAGGCTGGGCTGCAGGACACGATGTCACAGCAGCTCCTGGAGTGACATTGGAGCTGATGAGATAAAACAGGCAGAGAAAGCAGCGCTCAGTGTCACTGAAACCAGCAAGAGGGTGTCACATGGCACAGGAATATTTCTCATCTCGTGCCTGTGTTGAGGTTTAAATCTGACAAAGCTTTCTAAAATTGTAATCCAGCCATAGCTCAGATGGCAAATCTCAAAGAGCTGTTCCAAAGTGAGTCACTGAGGGGAGAAACTCACCTGCACATGCACAAAGACCTCCCTGGCAACACTTGTAATGAAATGTTCACAGTGAGAGGTACAGACCTGGGAAATCTTTACCCAGAGTTTGTTCTGTGAGTTTGCCCACCTAAATTTCAATATTCTCGGCCTGTTTGCAAAGCAGTGGCCACAATCAGCAACAGGAGTCTGTGAGGAGTTGGAGTTCCAGGATAAATGAATCTCAGCTGTGCATTACAGAATAATTCTTGCACTGTGAGACTCTGCTGGTCTATAACAATCAAAAGTGGAGTTCCCCAGCTCAGAAGTTAATAATTTGGTACAAACTGTGATTGTAAATGCTTAAGATCTTTTCTGACTATTTTTTCCCCTTTTCATCCCACTATTCCTTTTCTCAGACTCCTTCTGACAGTCCCTTTATCTTCTCCCATTCACTTTGGTGGCCTCTGGATTGGGTCCAAAGCTGCAGCCTCTGAGAGGAAATTTGTGTGCAATATTACCCAGATCCTTATTAAATATAAAATAAGAACTGGTTCAGCTTTAGTGTGGGATCTGGGCAAAGACACCATGCAGGAAAAGACCTGATTTATATTCACCCCTGCTGTTCCATGAGTCCCTCTCCAAGATGCATAAAAGACATAGAAGAAGTTCAGCTCAAAGTTTAGTTTCCAAAGTCAATCCCAAATCTGCTGCAAAATTAAACGCCCCCAAATTGGAACTGGATTAGCTGGGCTTTATCAGATGTGCAGCCAGATTTCAAAATGTGATAATTCCATCTAACCACATCAGCCTTTCTCGAGTCTCCAGCTCACATTTGAGTGTTTTAAAGAAGTTTGAAGAGCTTTGCAAGTATTTTGGAGGTGGAATTTTTTTAATTCTCTTGCACTCAGAATCTCTTTATTGTCCTGAGAAGTGACTAACGTTAAAGGCATTGCTTGTGAGCACCTCTTAGCAAGAGTGAACCCTAAATTATCACTAAAACCTTAACCACAAACATTTTTTCACATGTAGAACTTGTACAAAGTCATGTTTTCAACTCCTAAATGTAGGGAAGTTACAGATTTCCCAGAAGGTTCCAGCATAAAGTTGAATTATGCTGGGAAGGTTAAATCTGCTCCATCCTCTGTTGATCGTTGAACAAGAGGCTCTGATGTGATTGATGCCACCCTTCCTTTTACACTGGTATTCTGCTGTACCAGGCAGGTGTGGGGCACACCTGGAGTGAGCTGTTTTGATGTTCTACAGGTGTGATGGGCGAGTATGAACCCAAGATTGAGGTGCATTTTCCAGAGACGACGTACGCAGTGAAGGGCTCGGCCGTCACACTGGAATGCTTTGCCCTTGGAAAGTAAGAGTTGGTCTTTTATTAAACTGGGGGTTCTCCACAAGGAGAAATGTTGGTTCTCTTCAGTTTGTACCTTAGGATTTTTTTGGTCAGATTGTGAAATTGTTAAGCTGGTTTTTTTCACTGTATTTGGTGGTTTCTGTGCAATGTGTTCCCAAGGAAAGGAGGAAGATAAAAATACATTCTGAGTGAAGCTCACTTGGTTGCAGCTTGAAGCAGGAGCAGGAGGTGTGGGAAGGGGAGGGAAAACCAGAACAAAGATTATGTTCCTTGAGAGCAGTTTGAGCTCTGAGGTGAGACCTGACTCCAAGTTGGGTGGAGCTGCACAGTCACATCTGATAAACAGCAAAATGGCATTTTATTTTTGTCTGTGTGACATCAGAGGGTGATAGAATGGGTTGGGTTGGAAGGGACCTTAAAGATGATTTTGCTCCGACTCCCTTACCATAGGCAGGGACACCTCCCACCAGCCCAGATTGCTCCAACCTGGCTTTGGACACTTCCAGGGATGGGGCAGCCACAGCTTCTCTGGGCAC
>JAWWLZ010000025.1:2236454-2252386 GCA_035041345.1 Poliocrania exsul | reverse complement strand
CCCCTCTGCAAGAGGCGGGGAGGTACCCTCAGGGGGTTGTGGAACTGCCATAGCCGTGGTGGCACCTCCAAAGGCTGAAGGACAGGGAGCCGATGGAGCATCCCTGGGAAGGAGGACCTGGGGGAGGCAGGAGGGAGAGGCTGGACATGACCCAGCTTAGACACCCCCTGTGCCCTGGGCTGGGCAGCAGGGCAGGGGGGATTCTGCCCCTCTGCCCCCTCAGGTGAGACCCCACCTGCAGAGCTGCTCCAGCCCTGGGGTCAGCACAGCAAGGACTTGGAGCTGCTGGAGAGAGTCCAGAGGAGGCACCAGGATGGTCAGAGGATGGAGCAGCTCTGCTGGGAGGAAAGGCTGAGAGCTGGGATTGTTCAGCCTGGAGAAGGGAAGCTTTGGGGTGACCTCAGTGTGGCCTTCCAGGACCTGAAGGGGCTACAAGATGGAGAGAGACTATTTCCAAGGGTCTGGAGTGACAGGATAAAGAGAATGGCTTCAAACTGCCAGAGAGTGGGGTTAGATTGGATGTTAGGAGAAGAAATTCCTGACTGTGAGGGTGGGCAGGCCCTGGCACAGGTGCCCAGAGAAGCTGTGGCTGCCCCATCCCTGGAAGTGTCCAAGACCAGGTTGGACAGGGCTTGGAGCACCCTGGGCTGGTGGGAGGTGTCCCTGCTCATGGCAGGGGGTGGAATGGATGGTCTTTAAGGTCCCTTCCAATCCAAACCATTCCATGATTCTATGACACAATTGTAGCAGTTCACAAATACATTTGAGATCTTGGAGCTGCTTATCACAGTCTGCACTGGGCACTTTAAAAACATCCTCCTCCATTCCTGCTTCTGAGGCAGAGGAGCCAGCCTGAAGGAGCAGCATAATCATACCACTAATATCTGTTGTTCAGACTTGCACTTGGTGATGGAATTTATATTCCCTGTGGGTTTCTTCCAAACTCATCTGTTTTGGGGAATGTTGGGGGTTTTTTTTCTCTCTCAGTGCTACACTTTGCTGCAGAACTATTATTGTCCCTGGAGGGTAGTAATTGTAAAATCACAAAATATTTAGCTTTAAGTTATGGTTGTAGCGTGAAACAGGCTTTCTCCTGTTTTCCAAAATAGAGCAAATAAAACTTCCTTTGATACACCAAACTCCAAGCTCTGCTCCAAATTTACCTCCTGTGCAGTTGCTTCTATTTCAGCAGAACTGCACTGAGGAAAGTCAGAGCGTGTAGAAAGTCAGGTTGTGGGGAAAATGCTCCCTCTGTGCTCTGAGGGGCTTCCTGGAGCTCTCCAATTGGAATTCCAGTGTTGGCTTTCAGGAGAGCTTTTCCAATGGCTCAGATTTCTGGGACTTGTGGTCTGGGGACTTTTGAAATGTGCCCATTATTGGAGCACCTCTGTCTCCTGTGGAGCTTTTCTGATCAGCTCAGATCACCACTGTCAGATCCATTGTGGTGGAGCTTCTGAGAGGGATGGGGGGTTGGGAGCCCTCTGGAAGGTGCTCCAGGATCTCAGAGAGGAGCAGCTGTGCCTGCCCTGAGGAAGCTCCTTCTGTATCATCTTCCTGGTGAAGCCCAACCCCAGATTCACAGCTCAGCAGTGCAGGGAAACACATGAACAGCTGGAACAGCTGGGCAAAGCTGCCCAAAGCAATCCCTGCAACATGTGCCTGGATTTCTTGAAGAGTTTGAAGAGCTAAGAAGACTGAAAACACAACCACCACCACCCCCCAGCAAGGTTCTGGTGGATTCATCCACATTACTCCCAAGAAAACAACATTCCTGCTTCTGAATTATGATCAGTATGATGCTAAAATAGCCTTGCTTTGTGCACTCCTTGGCTCTGTCAGTGTTTTCCCCTTGTTTTTCTTTTGTCAGGGAAGAATTCAAATAGGAAATGGGACTCTGATCATACCTGTGCTGGATCTGGCAGACTCTGGCCTTTATCAGTGTGTGGCAGAGAACAAGTACGATGCCATTTATGCCAACGCTGAGCTGCGGGTGATGGGTGAGTAAATGGCACCAAAAGGAGCAGGTACCAACTCTAAAGGACACTGAAAGAAAAGTGAATTAAGAACAAATAAAATTCCACCTGGCACCTCAAGCCTGGGGATATTTCTTTGTTGTTTGCTCTTCACCCACGTGCAAATGTGTGTGGGTTTTTTCAGTTTAATTTAATTACTCATTTAGGGGAAGAATCTAATCCATGTGTGGTGTTTTTATATCACATACACAAAGTTTAATGAATGCTGCTTCTTGCTTGTCTGGAGTTATTAATAGTTACTCTGCAGGTTTAAAAGTCATTTTAGAAAGTGGGGGGAAAAGAGCATATGGCAAATATGTGTATAAGCAAATAACATGTAACAAGGAAGCTCATTAATGTTCTCCAGACATGCACTTGAAATGGAATTTGTTCTTCCAAAAGTTTTCTGTTCTGGATGTCCAAGTATAAAGTTTGCTCAACAGCCACACATAAGTGAAACCAGGAAAACACAGACTTTAGGAGCACCCAACTGTTGCACAGGGTTGTGTTTTCTCCTTCTGCAAGAGTGAATCTCAGAAACTCCTGGAAAAATAAACGTATTTTCAGAAAACAGTGTGAGTTCATGCAAGGAAAGCCACAGTAAAACCGTGTTTGTAATGGAATGTTCTCTGCACATGAATGAAGGTGTCTGCATGAGGAGCATGATGTTATCCTGCTCTGCTCAGGAACTTCATTCTTCATCAATGTCCTCCCAGTCTCCAGATAACTCAGGAAAGATTGGCAGCCAGTTTCCAGGCATGGAGTTTAGAAACAGCAGAAAGGAAGATATTAAATAAGATACAATTATTGAATTCACCTACTGTGTAACTCAAAGAGAAGAATCCAGCAAGTTCATTTAGTACCTTGTGAGCTCACTCCTCTTCTGCCTTTCTTCTTCTTTCTCTATTTTCAGCTGCAGCCCCTGATTTTTCCAAAAACCCTGTGAAGAAAACATCTGTTGTTCAAGTTGGAGGTGAAGTTACAATCAGTTGTAACCCCAGTGCTTCTCCCAGAGCTGCCATCACCTGGAGAAAGGGCTCTGAGCTTCTGCACCAGAATCAAAGGTACCCTCACATGCCACTGGGGGATGTTCTCTGGTTTAATAGTAGCATTTAAGGAGTCCTCAAGCACAGCTGGTTTGGAATTGCCTTTGACAGCTCACTGACAAAAGGTTTTGATGCCAGAGGCCTGTTTGTCTTCAGCAGTGGTCACAGAGCTGTGTGGATCCAAAGCTGGGCACAACAAACCCTGGGAGAATCCAGGTGGGGCATTGTGCCATCCAAACATTCCTCAGCACTTCAGGTGCCACCCATCAGAGCTGAGTGGGTCCCACACACAGAGCTGGAGTGGGGGAGACACCAGTGGAGGCTTCAGGGAGGCAGAACATCCCCCCAGGCTGTGGGATGGCTGAGCAGGTTGTGCCATAACCCACAGGGAAAGTGTTCTGTCGTGCCCCTTTAGGCAGGGCTTAGCCATGGTACCCTCCCTCACCAGCTGCTTTGGGGTCTCGTGGTCTTCAGTGAGGACCAACAGCTGATTTCTCATGGTCTTCAGTGATGACCAACAGCAGATTTCTCATGATCTTCAGTGATGACCACCAGCTTGTTTCTGAGTTGGCAGCACCACCTGCATTATTCTATTTCAAGGAGTGTTTGGACAACACTCCCAGGCACATGGTGGGATTATGGAGTGTCCAGGAGGGGCACTGATGGTCTCTGGGGGTCCCTCCCAGCTCAGGAGGTTCTGGGATTCTGTGATTTTATACTAATGCCAAATCAATGGTAAAATATTAAAATCAAAGTGTCCATTGACATAAGTTGTGGCTGTTACACACAACACACAACCCTGAGGATAATTCCACACATGAAATGGGCAGCAGTGCCTCAGAACTGCTGAGAATGTCTGAGAATCTTCTCAGCATCTCCTTCAGATCTCCACTGTATCAGCAATGCTCTCTTGTCACATTCTGTTGTCAGGCTCTGAGGGCCATCATCAGTAATTCATAAAGCTCTGGGAACTGAACAGCGGATTTTACACACAGGGCCAGTTGCTCAAGGAGGCCACTTTGGGTCACATGAGACTTAAAATGATTATAATTCACTAAAACATTACCCCAAACTGTGACACAAAGAACTATTTCACTATGCTGCTCAATTCAGAGAGAAGGAAATCAGAGGAATATTTATGAAAAAAATGCAGTTCTGAAAATCTGAAAAGAATTTTAGAGGCAATAAAACACAAAAATTTGGATGATCAATCCATGCCACAGGCATAGAAAACTTCCCAGTGGTTTTTTTCCCCTTTCAGGAGTGGCAATTTATTTTCATTTTAACTACTCATGATGAAAAATATTTTTTTGCCTAATGCCTAGTCAAATCTTTATTTGTATTTGGATTGTATTTCGATTGAATTCAACAGGCTGAACTAAGCCCAGATCTTGAGGTTCCAGAAATTCCCCATCTGATTTACTTATAAAGAAATATTTACACACTACTCCCAGTATTTACTTGTGCTTCTGTATTAATTTCCCAACAATAATTCCAAGCACACTGTAATTTCTGAGCATCCCAGAAGGCTCCTGCTGCTCTGCAGGAGTAAACAACAGGAGCAGGATTTACAAAGGGAGATGGGGTTTAAAGTCTCTGCATGCCAAACATTGGCCACTGGTGCAAAGGGGAATTTATGAGGCTTTTTTGATTATTAAATGGCAAAACAGCTAATGCTGGGGTTTGAAAGGAGGGGAAATAAATCATCTGTGTGCTGTTATTCCAGAGAGCTGTGACAGAACCCACAGTGAAGGAAGGGTTTGTGTGGCTGTAAATACAGGGCTAATTAAAGTGCTGAATTTACGTGGATCTTTGGGCATAAAAAAGAGAAGGAACCTGCTCTGCTTTTCTCCATAAATGTGATTAAACCCTGACATGCCACACACAGATCAACTATTTTAACCAGAGCTCTCTCTCTTTCTGCTCCCATTTTATTGTGCAGCAATTATCACCTTTATGGACTCCTTTAGTAGCCTTTTTTTTAATATTTGGTTGGGTTATTGATGCTAAAAAGGGAAATACCAATCCCTCAGAGCTCTGACAGCCAAACTGGGATGGACACACTAAACAAGTCAGGTCATGTCACTTGTTTGGAATGATTTAGACAAATTCAACCTTTTGTTACAAAAATATTGCAACTTAACTTATCTCTTTCCCTGAAAGGGGAAGAATATTCTTTCTTTTTCACCTTCTCCCTTTCTCTGATGGTAACAATTTATTCCTGATAATCCTGGACATGTGGTGGCTGCTCTGCCTCATCAGCTGAGCTCTTGATATGACAAGAGAACTCTGGTTTATATTAAATTCAGCTTGTAATTGTGTAAAGAAAAGTGTGCTAAATAGGAAACCCTAATCAATAGATTACCCATTTTAATGAAAGCACCATTAAATATTGGGTTTATTGGATTTACTCTACTTTTTTTTCCAATTAAGCATTTTTTTTAAGTTTGTGAAGCTGCTGAATTTGGGCCCCTCCTGTTGGGAAAGCATCTTAAAGTATCTTGCAGTGTAGTTTTCTCATCTCTTGCCAGGGTCCAGCAGTGAAAGTCCTCAGCCATCAGTCTCCTTTTTGGGCCACAGGGACTTTCTTTGTGTCCCACTTGTCTCTCTCATCTTCCCTGCAGCTCAAACACATCTTTGCCCAAGTCTTTAACACCTTTGCTCTGGGTTCTGTGAAACACTTTCTTGCATTTGAAGCATGCAAGTCCTTCAGAAAGTGGCAAAATAAAGAATTTTTACATCAGATGGTGAAACAAAGCCTGAATATACCAGTACCAGACCTGCCTGTTGTTTCCAGATTGACTGTCCCTTTCCACTGAATCTTTGAGTTCAAAATTTTCAGAAATACCTTGTTGTTGTGGCTTAATCCCTGAGTGCTGGGATTTCTCTCTGGCCCATCCTGCTGGCCTCCTTAGAGAGGGAATTCAAGCTGCAGGAATCACAGAGAAATCCCCCAGTGGGCTAATCCTGGCTGGGTTTACCTGTGCCCTCTCCACGTGGTCCCCACTCAGCTCCTCTGGATCATCCACCAGGACAGTTTGGGGTGTTCATTGGGGCAAAATAACCTCCTTCTTTGGGTGAAAGCCTTGAGAAATGGGGCTTGGTGAGCAATGGCACTTCTTCAATAGTCAACCCTTTGCCTGCCTTTTGCAGCATAAATGGCTTTTCATGGCCTGTGCTGTGGGTTTGAGCTCAGAGCAGAAATGAAACACAGCAAAGCACGAGCTCCAAACTCCCTCCCCATGGAGGCTGACACAGCCTTCAGCTGTTGCCATGCATGTCATATCCTCAGGATGTGCAGAGGGACTTTTCTTCATCTCACTTCTCACTTCTCTCATCTGGGGTCCACTGAGGGAAAGGGAGAGGAGAAAGGAGCGATTCATATATTAAATCAAACAAATTTTCAAGTCTAGACGTTGCTCCCGTCACGATCGTCTCTCTCATTGCCTTCAGTGAATTCAGGATGGAAAAGTTCTTTTGCAGAAATTCTTTTTGACTGAAGCATTTCAACAAATGGGACTTGGCCCTGGTTTTGCTTTGCCAGGGAGAGGTGCTATCCCCCCAGCAGGAGCTCCCCAGGCTCTGCAGTCAATGCACAGAAACATATGGGATTCACTTCACTCGGAATGTAAATGAGGAGAGCTGGGGGAAGGCTGAGAAATGAGGGAGGCTGAGAGAAGGCATTACTCAGACACAGCACTTTCCATGCATTAATAATCAGTAATAAGCAAATATTCATAATTTAAATTGTTTTGGGGGGGACTGGGCAAGGAGGACATTCAGGGAATCGATAAAATATTCTCAATACTTGCTGGCTCCAAGACTTGCTTGTAGGACACAGTTCAGTGAAGGATGGGCTTGGATTCCCTGCCATAAATAAACCTGCTCTGTGTGGTGAATCCTCTTTGCTGTGGCACATCTGGGTTTGGTGCTTTAACACTCCAGTTATTGCCATCACTCAGAGGAAAGAGGGCAGAATGATTGAGCACCAAAATGAAACTCTGTCTTTGCACAACCTTCTGCAGAAAAAAAAAATAATTCTGCAACCCTCCTCCTGCAGAGAGACCTGAGCAGATGTTGGGACTGGCTGGGGGACTTCTCTAGGAGCTGCTGAGTTCTTTGAGCTGTCCCTTGTGGCCTCAGGCTCAGGGGGTTCTCCTGCTCCAGGTGGAACACAAGGACCCAGCAGGGTTTATTGACTGAAGGGCTGGGTCTCTTCACAGTCTCCTGGGCAGGACCTTTCCCCTTCCACCTTCTGAGCACTCTTGGCCACCATCTGCTTCTGCCTCCCTGCTGCTGCTCCACTCTTACTGCCAGATTCCAAAACCAGGAGTGTTTTAACACATTTAAACTTTTTTGTTATTAGGGAAAAAAATGTCTCGTGTCTGTGGATGGAATTAGACAGAGAGGGAGTTAAAAAATAAAGAGAATTTGAACTGGAGGAGGCAGAGGAGAGATTTCATTGGGGGCTGCAGCTCCAATCTCTGCTCTGTGGGACCAGGGACAGCACCCAGGGAAGGGCTGGAGCTGTGCCAGGGCAGGGACAGTGCCCAGGGAATGGCTGGAGCTGTGCCAGGGCAGGGACAGCACCCAGGGAAGGGCTGGAGCTGTGCCAGGGCTGGGTCAGGTGGGATCTCAGGGAAAGGCTTTTCCCCCAGAGGGTGGTGGGCACTGAGCAGGCTCCCCAGGGCAGTGGGCACAGCCCCAAGGCTGCCACAGCTCCAAGAGTCTTGGGATGATGCTCTGGGGCACAGGGTGGGATTGTTGGGGTGACCTGTGCAGGGCCAGCAGTTGGACTGGATGATCCTTGTGGTTTCCTTCCAGCTCAGCATATTCTCTAATTATTTGGTAAATACATATAAATAAATATTTGGACCAGAGAAGTCCTCACTCCACTGATCAAACACCCCCCCCAAAATACCTTGTCTGTGAAACAGCCTTTCAGCTGGAGCCAATTTGAGCAGAAATGTGTCAGGCCAGTCCAGCAAACTCCAGCAGAACATTTCAATTACCAGAGTGTCAGTGCTGGTGGTTCAGCTTCCAGAATGCCTGTTATCTTTAAAAATAAATAAAATAAAAATCTGCTTGGGGAGGAAGCGTGGCAGAATGGATGGAAAATTCCCCAACTTGCACTAGTGTGCTAACAAAGGAGGAGATTGATGTCACTTAACTTCTCCTTAGCTGAAGTCAATATGCACCCTGAGGGAGTTATTTACTTTTCCTGGCAGGTGCCTCCATATCCAGCGAGGCACCAAAGTTTTAGCTGAGCAAAGCTGGGGAATGAAACCCATGAAACCAACCCACAGGGGCTGAAAAAACCCTCTGCCTGTGCTGAAGTCAGAGAGGCAAAGAGAAGCTTTCCTTGTCAGGCTCTTCAGTGCCACAACCCCCCTGCTTTATGCATAGACAATACTACAGATATTTGTATGCTGCAAGCAAGTTTCATATAGAATCTATTTTTCTTCTGCTCTTGCAGCATTTTCTGGTCTATCCTCAGCTTTCCACAGCAATGCAGCCAGGTGAATAGCAATGGGATAGTCATTTGACTATTATTTTATTTTTTAAGTCTGGTTTTGGAAGCCTGGATTAAGTGTATCTCTGTTTTTATCCTCCTTGCTTTGCTACCACAAGCAGCTTTGCATGGCTTTGATGAGCTGCCTTAACCCTTCTATCTTATCAGTGTCTGGGTGCTTGTAAAGGAGTTCATTTCCTATTTTAGTATTTAAATAGAGCACTTCAAGTGTGGGCATCAGCAATCAGAGCAATTCCAGCTATCTCAGACACCACTGCTGTAAGTCAACATGAATACAAATTAAGCTTATCTCTTGATGAAATTCTGCTTTTGCTTGGGGAGCCAATGGAATTGATGCCACATCTGCTCCATTTGGTTCATCACTTCAGGTCCCTTCCTTGCTGCCAAATAGATGGACAGAAATCAAAAGCACACATTCACCTGCCTGTTCTCAGGGCTTGGGCTGAACATCCACAGTAGAATATGAAACCCCCTCCAAAGCCTGAGGTTGCTGTTCAGAGTTGTTTTTCATCTCTCAGGCCACTCTGCTGTGGCATGTTTGGTGCTAAGCAGACAAACCCCAGCATTTCCTGAGGGAATGCTGAGAGCTGCAAGGAATATTTTGTGTTCTGGCTACAAATATCCTAAGCTCAGATTACAGTGGTCTCAGTTTCAGAGGCAGCAGAAAATGTGTTGCAGGAGACTGGTGGAGGAGTTATAATATATTTATTATTTGCTGTCAGCAGAGGTTTTTTTGGCATTTGTGGGCATTTGCCTGTGCTTCCTTTGGGATAATGTCACTGAATGTACAGGAGGAAGAGCTCACCTGGCAGCACTCCCAGGAGTGTCTGGTGACCCAGCAAAACTACTGATATTGGTGTGAGAAAAGTTTTACAACCAAGGGGTTGGCAGAAAATGCCTCAGCATCCTGAAGTCCCTTCAGGCTTTCCTTCTCCATTTTCCTGGTTATTTCTGTCTTCTCCCCCATGCTGAGGGTGAAGGCAGAGAATGGAAAACACGAGTGAAACATGAGGAGGGAGACATAAGGATGAGCACAAATGAAGGGGGGGGAAAGACAATATTTTATTTTTCTTTCTTAATCTTATTTTCCTGTTTCTCCCCCTTCTTCTTTCTCTGTTCCCTTCCCCTTTGAAGTGCACCCACTGCAGAGAAACCAGAAAGCAGGAGGGGCCCCCCATTGCTCCCTGACCCAACAGGCAGCAACAGGGTATTTGTGCAGTGCAAGACATGAGGAAAGGGCTCTCCCTCTCTTTTCTCTCTCCTTGGAGAGTCTCACAATGGAACAAGCCAATCACCCTGATTTCTTGGTGTGGTGCTGCCTGCTCAGAGCACTGTTTAGCACATGGGGAGTGTGAGCCTGGAGGAAGCAGAGGAACCATATGTTGTCACGTGTGGGACAGAAGGACACCTGCGTGAGACTGGCCTTGGTCCAGCTCCCCTCTGCAGGGCACCTCTCTGAGGCAACTCCTCCCACTCAGCTCCTGGGAGCCTTGGTAAGGTGAGCCCTTCCAAGGGGCTGTCCTGCATGCCAGGATGTCCCAAGCAATCTGCCACTCTTCCATGTCATGTGGAGCTGCAACAAACCCACCCCAGGGGTTGGCAGGGCTGTGCCCTCTCTGCTTGGAGTCATGTCCTGTCCCTGCCTCATGCAAATATTCTCAGTGATGTTCAGGACTTCATCCAAAGCCAGCTGATCTCATTGGAGCTCTTCCATTGACTTCAGCAGGCTGGGAATCAAGGTTTCTAATTAGGAGCTTGCACAAAAAACTAATGAGGGAATGCAACCCTCTGTCCAAGTTGTGCTGCCATGCACAGCATTGCTGCTGCCTCTCGGGGGTGCATTGCTGAGCATTCAAACCCACCAGGACTGGGTGAAAAACCTGCTGCACAGACACCAAAAACATGATTCTGATCCCAAAATGTTTCCAGCAAAGTGTGATACAGAGGGAAAAGATCAGGATGTGTTGAGGAGGTGATATAAAATGAGATATTGATTCACACAGAATCGATATCTTGAGCTGGGAGGGCCCCACGAGGATCATCAGAGTCCAATTCCTGGACCTGCACAAGACAAACATGATGGGCACATTTTGCCCAGACATGCTGTTGGCATAATGAACAAAAAGCCTTCCAGGGAAGAGCTTCTGGGATCATTTTGGGTGTGAAGTAACAGCACAGAAACAGCACCTTGAAAAGGTGGCTGATGTTTGGCCAAAACAAAGCCAAGCAGCAGCCACAAAGCCAAGAAGTTTGTAGGAGGATACAAACACCTCTGCTTCAGCCATGGGATTATTTCACAAAGAAATACTTTCATTGCTCCTTTTCTGTAAGAACTAAAACTTTTCTCAGATTTTCAGTGAAGGGGAAATCTGAGAAAGGAAAGGAAAATCTTAAGGGATGCACAGAATGTGACTCACACATTAAGAAGGCATAAGATTTCTGTGCTATTTTGAGCAAGGATATGGGTCTAAGTGTACTACATATGGTCCCTATAATTGTGGCTCAAATTAGGTATGAATTCACTAGACCAGGGAGGGGTTTCTGCAAGCCCACAGGTAGCCCAACCAATGGGAAAAAGAAGAAAGAGGTGATGAGAGCTGGTGGGACAGGGCTTGGAGTAACCTGGGCTGGTGGAAGGTGTCCCTGCCCATGGCAATGAGATGGACTTTAAGGTCCTTTCCAACCCAAACCATCCTGGGATTCTCTGAGCCTGTTTTGGGGGTGAGTTTCCAGGGTTTCTGAAATCCATCCAGTTCCACACTGGTGTCAGCTCCTGGTTTGTGCAGAATCCTTTGAAGTCAACAGCAGCTTTTATTTTATTTTTCCTTTTGAAACACGTTCTGACAAGCAGATGGGGAAGAAGCTTCCTGTAAGTGAATTAAACTCCCCTGCAGAGGGTAATTCAGGGCCTTATGTACTGTGGAAATTCTACTTAAGTCTCATCTTAAGGGCTTAGTTTTACCTCTGGAGTGAATTTGGCTGTGTGTGAAATCCCAGCAGTGTCTGGAGCCTCCAAATGGTGATTAATGGGGGATCAGGGCAGGGGTGGTGTGGCCACACCATCCTGTGCTCAAAGACCTCCTGTCTGATGTGGTGGAGTCACAAAGATGTCACAAAGAACTTGTTGGAAGAGGAAAAAACTTGGCAACTGTTCCCTCTGGCAGCTGAGTTGATGCTCTGCTTTGCTTTGATGTTCTGCTTTCAGCACCTAGAGGTGCTGCTGCTGCCCAGTGTGCCCTTGGCTGCAGGTTCTGAGAGGTGTTACTGCAATAAATTCAGGCACATCTCTACAGACAAGGTGGTTTTGTCCCTTTTTTTTTTCCTTTTGGCCATCACATAAACCCATCTGCCTCACATATAATCCTTGAGCATGTTAAAGACAGGGCAAGCCAATGTTTTCTATTTCATGCTAAAGGCTCCTGAAAATACTGTGTTTGCTCTGTGTTTTCTCTGGAAGCCTTGTGGTGGAATACAGCTCAGTTCAGATGTCTGTATACATTTACATAAATAAATATTTGTGGTCCCAAACTGCAGAGATTTGATGCAAAACTAATTCTATTTTTAGGAAGGGAGGGAAATTTTTAAAAAAATAGGAAGGAACAGTGTTATAGTGTCACCTCCCATAATTTCTAGGAGTGGTATATTCTAAAATATTTTAATAAGACTATTCAGCAAGATTGTGTAATGTTGTTTTGATCCAAATAGTTAAAAAGATTATAATGGCATTTATTTTATTTCCAGTTAATTGTCAGTCAACCCTGAAGCTCATTTCTATCAGCATGCAGATAAGGCAAATCTTTTAAGCATAGTTTATTAAATGGCAATACTATTAGCATACAAATTACCCTCAGCACAGAATAAACAGGTACAAAGATCATTACCATCTGATGCAGACAGTCAGATCTCAGATGGGACTCGCTGGGACCTTTGCAGAAATACCAGGGCTGTCATCAGCAGGGACAAGTCAGTCACTCAGTCAAACTTTACTCCCATTTCCATCTGCATAAATCACCAGGAGTTCTGAGCCCTTTGGGAGCTGGGCTGGTTCTGCCCCTCTCCCCCCTCCCTTTGTGGGTTTTAATTCAGCCTCTCTCCTGCTTCTCAATCTTTGTAAAAGCTGAGCAGTCAGATATTGTCTCAGTGTCTGGAGACATTTATAAACAATCTATCTCTGCACAGCCTGTAAGCAGGGGCAGGTTTGCTCTGGAGCAGCCGAGGGAGCCTGAGCAGACACAGCTTCAAACGGGGTTTCTCAGATAATCAAAATTACTTGGGGTCTGATTTCAGCAGCTCCAGATTCCTCCCTTTTTACCTGCACAGTGCCACGTTGATGGCTGCAGTACCCTGAGGAGGTGGCAGATATCAGGCAGACAGGAGACCAGGAGAGGGCACCTCTCCATGAAGTCTCAGGGTGGTATCTTTGGAAGGGATTGTGCCCTTGTGCCATTGAGGAGATGGGTGCCCTCCTGGCAGTGCTGCCAGCTGCAGATCCAGGCTCCATTCACCCCCAACTTTACACCAACCCACCTCAACCAGCCTGGATGGAGATTTCAAAGACTTCTTCTGAGCTGGATCCATGCATTTCACATCCATGAATTGACATCTCAGCCCAGACTGGCTGAACAATAATGCAGCAGTGCCCAAACCTACCCCTGCTGCACTTTCCAGTCAATACCTTGACACCTCTTTCTTCCCTCAGATTTTATTTTTCTATCAGCCTTGTTAAATACATATTATCTTTCCTGCTCTTAAGATCAAAGCAAATAGCCATCAACAATCCTGTGTTCACATGAGACAACACATTGGGAGCTGCTTTGTTTGGGCTGGTTCATTAAAAGCTGTGCCCATCATCCCTGCTTGATTTCTCAAGTTCTTCACTTAAAAACTATGTGTGACAGTTTTAATGAGCTCTCACTCCTTGCCAGCCTCGTGTCTTCTGCACAGACTTTGCAAGCTCTTCTTTTGGAACATCCCACAGAGCTCTGGCTCCAGCAGGTCCTGGGGAGGCTCTTTGTGTTCCCTCCTGCACAGGAGGTTCATCCAAGCTGCTGAGGGGACTTTCAACACTTCCATCTAATGGTTGTAAAGTAAAACAGGGTGGATTTAGATCAGATATAAGGAAGAAGGTTTTTACAATGAGGGTAACAAAACACTGGCACAGGTTGGGCAGAGAAGCTGTGGCTGCCCCAGCCCTGGGAGTGTCCAAGGCCAGGTTGGACAGGGCTTGGAGCAACCTGGGCTGGTGGGAGGTGTCCCTGCCCATGGCAGGGGTGGCACTGGATGGTCTTTAAGGTCCCTTCCAACCCAAACCATCCTGGAATTCCATATGGAATGATATTTCTGCGTGTCACTAATCCACCCTTGTGGGCAGGAACTTCTATGAATTAACTGTATTTTTACCTCTTCTTCCCTTCCAGCAGCTTTGTTTGGTTGAGCTGTTTGCCCAGAGGTGGCCCCTGTGGGACTGGGGCAGGAGCACAAGCACCAGCACAACTCTGAGAGGAATTCAAGCCCTTTGGAAGTCAGAGATGCCAGTCTAGAGTTGGGTTTATGCCTTGCTGCTCCAGGGCTTTATGAACAGCTGTGTCCTGAGTTCTCCCTTCTCCCTTCTCCTCCCTCTTTCACAGGGATGCATTTATTAGATCTGCTTCACATCTTGTGCTTTTTGTCCCTCCAAAGGCACCTATTTATTTATGGAGAGAAGCCCAGTTTTCCTGGCAGACAAAATACTTGCATCATATTGGACAAGTTCCAATTTCTCCCTGTTGTCCCAGTACTTGGAATTACCTTGTCTTTTGATGCAGCTGCTAAGAATTATTATCTGTAGCCTTCACATAGTTAAAAATGTTGTGAAAAGTGATGGTTTTCAGCAAGCCTTTCAGCAGGTGAGATGAGAATTTCACAGCTTCTTTTTAAACTGTGGGTTAGGGCTTGATCCAAAGCCCATTAAAGGAAATAGTCCCATTGCTTTCTGCATCCCAGTGTCCTGATTTGAAGGACAAGTGGAAGAGGACAAAGTGCAGCCCCTCTGAACCCACCCACAGGGCAAAGTCCTGGTCCTGTGGGATTTTATGGCAACTTTGTAGCCACTGGGGCAGGTTTTCTTTTTTTTTCTTTTTCCTCTGGCACTTAAAAATCATCCTCTTGATTTTTGGCCTTGCTCTGCCTTCTCCTGCCACACAGCTGGAAATCTCTCCCTTTAAAAAAAAATTTCTTTAATTCCCTTCCCCACTAAATGAATTCCTCTGGAGTCCTTTGTGCTCTTGGATAAATTCTGCCTGAGTATCTTATTTACTGCTCTCTGCTTAATTGTCTTTAGGTGGCAGGACCTGCTTCAAACAGCTCTGGAGCTTTTATTGGCACGTGGTTCCTCCCTGCCGAGCTCTGTTTTGATCCTCTGAAAGGGCCATTCCACCCTCAGCCTGCCCAGCCACTCAAGGATTGTTTCAGAACAGCATTTCTTCAGATCAAACATTGCCTTTGTCAGCTCTTGAGTGGGCACAAACCCCTCTTAGTGGATAAATCACAAAGATGGGAATCATTCACATGAGGGATACAGGGGGGAAAAACCTGAGTGAGACATCACTAAACTTCAGTGGAGAAGCTGTAGGCAGAGCCTGTGCCTTCAAAGCTGCTCCCCTTTGTTATTCTATATTTTACAGCCTGTTTTTCTCTGTATTTACCTACATTGAAGCTTTTGGGGACTGAGATTCTCTTTTCTTTTTGCCTCGTGCTCACTTTTGGATTCTAATTTGCACCCAAGAGCTTTTAGGTGCAACTCCAGTAAAAATAACAGGTCATCAATATTTGATGGAGAGAAAGACACCACAGTGGCTTGTTATAGCTCATGATTCAGGTACCCAATTTATGAGCAGTTGCTGATTCACACTTGACTCTCTTTGGATACAGTTTGATGAACACCATATGTTACCTCACCACTCAGTTGCATCCACTGTTTTATCACCAGCAGTTTCTAACACGGTGTTTTCTGGTGGCTGCTGCAAACTGATGGGAAAAAATGCATCATTAATGCAAAAAAAGATATGGCAGAGGCAGAAGTGGGACACAAAAATGTTTCTTCATGTTTAAACCTGCCTTGGAAACAGTGTAATCAGCTGTGTCCCCTGCCAAGGGGGACTGGCACACACGTGGCCTGCCTTGGTGCAGAGCTGTCACAGGTTCAGGTTATAGGATCACAGGATCACAGAACATCCTGAGCTGGGAGGGACCCCCAAGGATCATTGCCCAGACACCCCAACAATCCCACCCTGTGCCCCAGAGCATCATCCAAACTCTCCTGGAGCTCTGGCAGCCTTGGGGCTGTGCCCACTGCCCTGGGGA
>JAWWLZ010000025.1:2205607-2216704 GCA_035041345.1 Poliocrania exsul | reverse complement strand
GCCCAGAGGGTTTAGAATGCCCAGCTTTGGTCACACCCACACAGGGATAAACTGGTCCCAGCTGCTGAACTGGGACAGGCTCTATCTCCCCTTGCCTGTGGAGCTCAGGGGAGGGCACAGAGAGATCTCTTGGTAAAGTCAGAGCTGAAGCTCTCACAGAGAATGGGCCTCTAAACATGCTCTGGAGCTGCTGCTGGCACAGAGTGAGGCTCCTGCCTTCAGAAATATTTTGTTCTTCATCAAAACGGGATTATTTTTAGATAATAAATAAATAAATATATATTTATAATAGTTTTGCAACAAAATAGTCAAGGCCTTCCTGAAGTTGGTGTTCACAGGAGGGGTGGGAAGGTCATTCAAAACCTTCCTCCATGGAATTGCTGCTACAACTTAATATATAAATGAATATAATATTTGTGGTTGATGTTGCCTTTTGAAAGTAGAGCAATGGTTGTGTTAGGATGCAAAATAAAAACTAATTTTTGACACAGATATACCTCTGTCTGCTTGTATTTCTACAGGTTTAAATTCTGGAGAAATAAAATCATCCCAAAGGATAAATCATATATTGACATCTGGGATCCTGTTACTGAGTTCTGTTCTTATCAACCCTTTTCCTTGATGCTTAAAGGAATGCCTAAGTTTGGACTTTTAACAATAAAACATGTAGATTTTATCTTAACACTTCACCATGAGCAACATTCCTGGTAAAGAACAACTCTGGGGCTGGGGAAGGAAACTTTAATTATCAATAAGAGATGAATTTTTAAAAATAAGCTTTGAAATGACTGGATAAATGAAGATGCATTAATGAAATGGAGAGGTGCCAAACATGATTTGGGGTTTTGAGGAGGGATCTGTGGAACATGGAAGGCTCTGCTGAGCTGTTCTGACTGGGGGAGAAAAGAGTTTCTCATGATACGGATATTATTTATCTTCTGTTCTTCAGTGTAACCTGTTAAAAAAACCAAACACATTTTCAATGAAATAAAAACTATTTGTCTACTTTTTGCACTCGTCTGCTTTAGAGAGGGTGTTGTAAAATGTATTCATTGGAGTGCACTGGGCTGTTTTCTACAGAAAAGGGAAATTTAAATAAAAGGAATTATCTGTCCCAACTCAAACCCCATTGAATTCAAGAGAAAGACTTTCAGTGGCATCAGCAAGCCTTGAGCCAGACCTGAATGAAACCTCCTTTTACACTTCCTCAAATACCCATAAAAGGACTTTTTCATGCAAAGACTGCTCTGATCAACAAAACCAGAGAAATGTTGAGCTCCTTTTTACTAAAGGAAGGTTGAAATAATTCTGTTTTCAGGCAGGTTCAGTTGGTCTCTCACCTGATTTCCTTTGCAGGAGCTTGAAAGTAGAGTTTCATCTTTGGGCTGGGTATGAAGGGAAATAAGAACACTGTTTTTCATCAGCTTGAAATGTAAATAAAAGCATCTAATTAAGCCCTTCAATCTACTGAGTTATGAGGATGACAAATTAAGCACCAGGGTATGGCTTTCAAGTCAGTAGATGCAGCTCAAAACTCGAAGTCACGCTCCTGTCAGCTCTAAGTGCAGCTGATAAAAGGTAGTTTTGTGCCTGATATCATTACTGGGAAACCTTTTATTCCTTCTCATTGTGAAGTGTTTGTTTGGGTTCTTTTAGTGTTGGTTGTTTTTTTTTCCTCTCCACTGTTGTGTTATCTTTGTAACCATTTATAGCTGCAAGTGAATCAAATATCCCCCATGATTTTTAAAGAGCAACTCTTTGAATGGGGATGGTGAGGTCCAAGCACAGGAATGAGTAAAAGATTAAAGGTTCGTCTGCACATGATAATTACTCAAACAGAATAATAAATAAGTTTCTTACATATGGGTAAGAGAGGCCAGTTTGGCAGCAAGAGAGTCTAAAATGTGGATTCCTGGAGGAAGCTGCCAAAACTTCAGTACCTCTTTAAGGTCCTTTCCAACTCAAAGCCTTTTAGGATTCTCTGATCACTCACTGGACTTGCAGGGAGAACTCCACACACATTGGAGTAAAATTAAATCATAAAGGATAAAAACATTGCAAAAATAGCCAAGTGATAGCCAAGCAAATACCATCTCACAGAATCACAGAAGGGTTTGGCTTGGAAGGGACCTTAAAGATCCCTTACACCTGGTGATGTTCAATAATCCCCACACTGAATTCCATAAAATATTTTATAGAGCTGACCAACATTTGGTGGAGTTTGAAGGAGCTTTTTATATCATCCCTTCCCAGCAGGTCTCTGTTCACCCACAGACCTTCTGGTGTCCATTAAGCAATGGGTACACTTTATTTTCCTGCATTGAGCTGAATCTAAAACTCTCATATTTCATGCCATCACTGCAATCCTTCTGTTGGGTTTATACAAAACAACTTTTTATTCAAATGAAAAGAGATTTTCTGCAGAGCTGAATAGAAGGGCTGAGAGATGCTTAATTACAGGGAGGCTCTGGCAATCCAATGCCACTCTCAGAAGCCTGTCCTGTGGGATTTCTACAAAGATGCTAATCAGGAGTTTTTAGGAGGAGGTTTCACACAGCTTTCAAAAGAAGAGAATGGTTTGGAAAGAAGGGGATGTGGTTCTCAAACTCCTGATAACACCCTCATCCTTTTTCCTTGCAGTGGAGGTAAACAATGAATCACTTCTTCAGATTTGTTCATAGATTTCTTCTCTCACTGTAGAGGAGCCAAATGAGGCTCTTTAACCTCATCATTTCCCCATCAGTCCTGGTTTGTCTCTCCCTTTTGGAGGGCAGGGACAGCCAAGGAAGACCATGACCAGGAGTGATGCTCTTCCCTTGCTCAGCTCCCTCAAAGAGGACTTCCAAGTGAACATTCTGCCTCAGGAGAGAAGTTCTGGGCAGCCTTAAGGAGAAAACCTTTAAATATTGGTGCAATAATAGCCCACCCTCCCTAAATCCCTGGAGCTCTCTAACTCTGGTGGGCTCATGTTCTTCTCTTCCACCAACTCTTGTTGGTGCTTCACCAGGACAAACCAGGTCTGAGCTGCCCAAAGCAGTGAAAGTGCAGCTCTCCTTGTTATGGGAAAGTGTTATTAAAGCAGCTGATGTTGGAAGAGTTCAAATGGTTGGAAACTTGCATTAAAAGGAAAGAAAAAAAGGGGTGAAAAAGCAGTTTTGTCACTTATTGTTGCAGGGAAAACTTCTGAACTAGGAACAGAATAACTCCTCTAAAACCAGAAGTCAAAATGAAAACTGTGGGGAAAAGTCAAACAAAAAACTCTTCAGTGCTCCTGATTTTTAGCAACAAGGAGGATGAATTAAAAACTCCACTAAAAGGTGTCCAATGCAGGGAAAATCTGGCCCAGTTTTATCAGGTTTTAGAGGCACCAGCTCTAAAATCAGAATTTAGAGGCGCCAGATCAAATCACAGCCAGAGTTTTAAAATAGCTGCAATAGTAATACCTATTTTTATTTGATAACCTAAGCAAAGCTCCAAAAAATGAAAGACACTCACAGTCAGAGGTTTTCCTTTTAAATTTAACACATCAACAAAACAGTTCTCCATGAAATAAAGCGATTTTGAGTCTACCCAAACGTTTCCCTTCGCTCTGAACACGATGTTTCTCTGTGATTGATGAGCATTTAAACTTTATTTAAATGCCTTCTCCCTCCTTTATGGGGCAATTTTTGAATAGGAATGATAAAATAGCCTCCCTAAATCAACATTACCCTGAGGTGCAGGAGCTCCCAGCGTGTCCTGCAGGAGGTTGGAACGGCAGCCCCGGGGACGACTCAACACTAAATCACAGCCTGGAATAAATGTCTTGAAAAGGTGGGAAAAGGCTTTATTAATCCCTGACTGTGGCACAGACACAGAGAATTCCCCCCCAGTGATTGGCAGAGGTGTGTGGGGGAGAGGATTGAGGTTTGGAATGAGTTGGGGGTCTCAGCTCCCTCCCCACATCCCTCCATGGGGTTTGGGCTCTTCAGGGAGCACATTTCCAGCTCTTTGCTTTCCCTGGTCAGAAGATCAGGCAGAACTTGTCCTGCTCTGAATAAACCAATGCTTTTCAGCACCATCCCTTGAAGCTGCTGCATCTCAGTTCTCCCCAAAATGAGGTGCCTGTGCAGGTGTAGCCACAACACAACAGAATGATTGGATGGGTTGGGTGGGAAGGGACCTTAAAGTCCATCCAGTGCCACCCCCTGCCATGGGCAGGGACACCTTCCACTTCAAGCCCCATCCAACCTTAAGCACTTCCAGGGATGGGGCTGCCCTCGGGTGAGTGTGGATTGAGGTGTGATGATGCCAACAGTGCTGCTGCTGCAGGGCTGATGAGCTCCAAAGCACAGGCAGTGTTGGCACAGGCTCTGCCCCCTGCTCTGGGCATTGCTGATGCCAGGGAGTGGCCCATCCTACCCCTACTGAGCTGAGATAACCCCTCTGTGCTGCCTTCTGCTCCTGAGTGGCAATTAATGGAGGGATAAAACTTCCAGGATTGTTCTGAACTGAAAATGTGAAAGAATGGCAAATGATGCACTCAGAAATATCCCTCTAAAAATTTAAGTAAGACTTCACATAGAATGGCCCCTGGCCATCTGCAGAGCATGTGTAGGGATGTGACATTTCCCTTGCTCTGACCATTATTTAATCCAAAAACCAGGGGGGAGGTGGGCAAAGCAGGGCTGTTAAAATAGCTTGTCTAAAATTCCTCTTGGACGAATTTACCAGGAGGAAAAGGTCAGTTGGACATTTTGACAGGATGGTCCAGTAAGGGCCTCTAAAAGGCTTCAATCATTCTGGCTTTTCTTAATATGAACTATTTTTTTATCAGCTCCTAGCACTTAATACTTGAAAATATGTCTGACATAGCAATTAAAATGTCATATTAATCCTAAAGGTATGTATTGTTTCTTTACTTCATCTATTCTGTAATCATCAATGTATTTGAGTACTGAAAACCAGCTACAAATGTTTGTCATCCTTAGAGGGTGAATTAGAGCAATCCTGAAATACAAAAGGACACCAGGAATTTTTTATAAGGTGGGTTGAAGGTTCTGAATTGTTGCACTTGAGTAGATTCAGCTTCCTACAGTGTGGGAGGTGGGTCAGGTTAATGAGGCCACTGCCATGCCTGGCTCTGCCCTCTGCTCTGCCAGGAAGGGCTGGGGTGGCCCTGACCTGCTCAGGGCAGAGCTATTCATGATCCCACCAAAGCCTGAACCTCCTTCAGCCCATCCCACCACCTGGGCCACCCTCCTGCACTGCCACTGCTGCTGAGGGCAACTCTCACCACCCACCTCCTGACAGCTTCAGTCAGACAACACATTCAGACCCACAGGGAAAAGTCCATCACAGATTTTCCTGAATCATTCCCCTGTTTTGTCTCCTGGTGCTGGTTTTGCAGCCACGTGCACAGGGCAGCACAGCTGGGGCACAGGGGCACCTCCTCTGGCATAACCTGATTTTTCCCCATGCCAGCCATGTGTCCATAGGCCCTGCACTGGACTAATGTTATGGCAACATGTCAAATAAAAATTGAGATGCTTAGGGGCAGGGTTTTATAAAAAAAGGAGGTGCCTGGTGAGGCAAAACCTCTTACAGTTCTTGGGGCTGGAAAATAATGAGGTGGCAGCTCAGCTTTCCCTTTTTTTCTCTGTGTACTTCTTCCTATCCATAGGAATTGCACAAATGGAAATCTCAGAAATCATGGAAATAATAGAAATCCCAGAATGGTTTGGGTAGGAAGGGACCTTAAAGTCCATCCATCCCACCCCCTGCCATGGGTAGGGACACCTCCCACCAGCCCAGGTTGCTCCAAGCCCTTTCCAACCTGGCCTGGGACACTTCCAGGGACAGCCACAGCTTCTCTGCCCAACCTGTGCCAGGGTCTGCCCACCACAGTCACCCTTCCTTTTTCTCCAGAGGTGCCACACAATTCTATAAGTCTCCTGCTCCTGGCAGATTGGAGTGAAGGGATATTTTCTGGAGATCTTTGAGTGCAGGGATATTTTCTGGAGATCTTTGAGTGCAGGGATATTTTCTGGAGCTCTCTTTGCAGCAAACTTTGTGTGTGTGAGTGTGTGAGCACTACTAAGCTGACTTAATTATTCTGCAGCTTTGCTATCCCAGAGACCTTAAAGAGAAACAGCACAAATCTTCCCCAGGTCCCACTGCCCTCTGCAGATTTAAAGCCTGTGCAGTTTGAGCGGGTTCAGAATTTATTTGAATGCCTTCTTACCCCAGTACAATTTATCCACAGAGATCAGCAGTTTCCATCCTATTGATTAATGCAGTTATTGATTTATTCTGTGATTGTACTGCCTGGGTTTATACAGCACTGCAAAGGGCTGTTTTCCAGGAGTGATTGACTTCTTTCTTTATTGACTAAAATGAGCTGATAAAAATCATCCACTGGCTGAGCTGGAAGTACCTTTTTTTCTGTATTTCTGCTTCCAGCAGAGAAAAGTAGGAGACAAACGTTGATGCAGAGCAGAGGAAAGAAGTTGCAAGGCTTAACCCCTGTGGAATTACCCTGTTTGGGTTAAATCCAGCCCACAGCCTCAGCCAGGTGACATCTGGAAGGCTGGATGGTGCAAAGACAGGCAGGCATTTGAATTTTGAAGAGGAGGATTATCCTGCTGCTGCTTCTGCTCATCTCAATGGGTGAACATGTTTGCCAGAGCTTAGTGTTCCTCCCAAAGCTGAGGGCACTGTGCCCTGCACCCAGCCAGGCACTGGCAGCTGCCAATGAGCTCCTGGGAGGGCTCAGCCAGCCCAGAGACCCCCTAAAGGGTGGGATGTTGGGTTTCCTGCTCTTTTAAGGACTTTAAGGCTTTCCCCAGTGCCTCTGGAAGGTGCAGATGTTGCTTTGCAGCTCCATGAAGTGGATATAACAGCCCTTTATCATTCCAATGTTTTCCCAAACTGAGGAATGAACCCAATGCTCCTGAAACATTTGACTAATTACATCTCTTAGCTGTTCTCCAGGTGGAACTTCCCCAACAGGCCAAGGAAATTCCATTTTCCAACGAATGAGTGATGAGTTGGATCCTCCCCAGCCCCCATCAAAGAGTCCCATCTCCCTTTCCAAGGGAGGAAACACTTTCAGTCTTATCTCACATGATCTGTTCTGCCTGCAGTTTGTGAGTCAGTATTACCACATTTATCTATTTGTATATTGGCATTATTTGGCAAAAATATATAAAGTAAAATTATTGCTGATTGATAAATAGCTTTACAGAGAAGGTCTATGGCAACCCCCAGCACTCCAGTTCTGAAATTCTCTCTAACAGGAAAACTGAGGTTCACAAGGTTTAAATTTCCCTTGAATTCTGCCTCCTAAAATAAACCTTTGCTCCTGTTTAATACACACACACCTCTCTCTCCCCATATCCAAATGTCCCATTGTGTGTTAGAAGACAGAACTCTGTTCTGTGCCCATTTTATTTTTGGTAAAATAAAGTTTATTCCATTCAACTCCTTTGGAGTTTTCCTTTTTTGTTGTTGTTTTGTTTCTGGTTGGGAATAAAACCTAAAAGATTTCTAATTTTTTAGCAAAGAGTGTTTTCCTGTTTTAATATTGATTTAATCATAGATGGTTTGAGTTGGAAGGGACCTCAAAGCCCATCCCATCCCACCCCTGCCATGGGCAGGAACACCTCCCACCAGCCCAGGGTGCTCCAAGCTCTGTCCAACCTGGCCTTGGACACTCCCCGGGCTGGGGCAGCCACAGCTTCTCTGGGCACCTGTGCCAGGGCCTGCCCACCCTCCCAGGGAGGGATTTCTTCCTAATATCAAATCTATAGATACTCTCTGTGTGTTTAAATCCATTCCCACTTGTTGTATCACGACATCCTTAAATTAATGAATTTATTTAATTAATGTTTTTCCATAAGATTTTTCCCTTAGCTAATGCAAGGCAGACTTTTTAAACAAAACTTTTATTTATTTATTTTTTAAAGGGAACTTTTCTTTGGGTGGATACTAAAACATGGATTTTTTTCCCAACAATAACAAACTTTCCTCTGCTTTGCTCCTGTGCTCCAACTCTTGTGCAGGGAACAGGCACTGCCAACCTCCTGAGCACATTGCCCACGTTCTGTGTTTCAAGGGCTGTTTGAGCCAAAAAGAGGCACCAAAATGGGATTCTGTGGTTGGTCCCCCAGGAATTCCAGGCCTTGGGATCATCCCCCAGGGAGTTGGGAGGAACCAGCAGTCACCAAAACACCATTTGTTCCACCAAGCACATTTTGGCTGATTTACCCCCAAGCTGTTGTTTCTGAGCTCTACACGACAACTGTTGAGTGGAAATAATTTTCAATTAGAGAATGAAATTACCAAAAACACAGTTAGAAAAATATCCACAAATCTCTCCTACGTACTTTTTTTCTTAATTCTTCAAAGATTAATGGCTGAGAAGAAGTGATTAATTCAAGCTTTACTTTGGAGATGATCTCTCAGGCCTATCGGTGCACACACACAGTCAATATTTTGCAAATGTTTTGATTAATAAATCTTTATATAGCCCAGTGCAACTTTGTAGATTTAAATTGATGCTTGCACTGTGCATACTGATTTTCCCTGCATGGTTTCCTGACTCAGGCTCGTTAGTCCAGAGTAAAGAAAACAAAATAAATGGTGCTGAGCACAAAATATTTCATGTTCACCACAAAAGCACCTTGAGGCACAAAACCACTGTGTTCCAGGAAGAAGAAGGTGTTACCACCACCCCAGGTGGATGTCCACCCCTCCATCCCAGTCTCCCCTGGGCCATCAGTTGTCCCCACAACAAAACAACCTGAAGGTTGTAGCCAAGAGGGGGTCAGGCTCTGCTCCCAGGGGACAAGGGGCAGGACAAGAAGACTCAACCCTGAGATGAGCCAGGGGAGGTTCATGCTGAGCATCAGGAGGAATTTCCTCCTGGAAAGGGTTGTCAGGCATTGAAAGGGCTGCCCAGGGAGGTTTGGAGTCCCCATCCCCAGAGGTGTCCAAGGAATGACTGGACATGGCAACTCAGTGCTCTGGACAAGGTGGGCATCCAAAGTTGGATTTGATGATCTTGGAGATTTTTCCAACTTAAATGACTGTGATTCTGTATTCCTTGCACACCCTCATGTTAGAGCTGGCCCTGTCTAATGCTGCAGGATCAGTTTGTTCTGCCTTTGCTATTTGCTTTCCTGCTGTTTAATGCCACCAGCTCAGGGGCACTCCCAGCCTGCTCAGAAGGGCACCCAACCAACCTGTGAGCACCAAAGGCCCACTGGGGGCACCATGGGCTGAGCTCCCTGGGGGGCACCACAGGCTGAGCTCCCCATGGGGGCCTGGGGGGAGGAACTGGGCTGCTCATCCCTCCTCCTCCCCCAGGTCTGACAGGTCCCACCCCCCCAGCACACCTGGACACTCCTGGTTGGCGCAGATAAACACCATTCCCGAGGTCAAACTCCTTCTCCAGTGAGCTCTGAGTGAGCCAGGGGACAGTGCAAGCCCTGTGAGATGCTTCTGCTTCTGTCTGTAAATCTCTCTGGCAACACCTTATCACTCACAGGGGATGTAAAAGCCAAAATAAATAAAATAAAATGCAAAATGAAAAGGTTTCTGGCTGGTTTATGATGCACAACAGGGTCCAACATGGGAAGTTGCTTCTCCTCACAGCTCCAGGTGTGTCTCCCATGGTCTCCAACTCTCCACACTTTCTTTCTTGATCACATTCTCAGTCTCCTCATGCACTTCCCTGGAGTCATTCACTTCCCTGCAATGATTCCTGGAGATCCATAGGAACCCCATCCCTAACCCAAGAACTTCTCTTCTGGGACAGGGAAAGCAGAGGGGGCTCTGGGGCTTTGCTCTGGATCACCATTCTTACCAATTTTTATGAGCAAAAGAAGGCTCAGCAACTCCTTCCATCTCTCCAGCCTGAAGTTTGGAGTCACAGCCAGTGCCTTTTGAAGGTTTTATCTTCTCTTGACTCTGAATATAAAACAGGCACCATAACTCCACACTCAGCACCTCCCCAAAAGATTGAAGCACACTCAGGCTGCACTGAACCTGCAGAAGGGGCCATATTTTATCAAAAAAGTCCCCAGAAAAGCACTCAAGTGCCAGCCAGGAAGCTGAGCATCATTTTTTTAATAGTAATGGAGTATATTAATGAGAAGAATTTGGACCCCAGCATTATAACTCTTCCAGCAGATCTTATCCTTGCCCATTATCACTAATTTTGCATTCAGCATAGCAGGCCCATTAATTCAGCTCCAGTCTGCAGCTGAATAAGCCACATTCCTTAAGAAAATAAACGTCTCTATTACTTTTTATAGCGCTGAAATTAATTTACAGTTCCAGTTTGTGATGACTAAAATGGAGAATTGGAGCTATATTTGGTACCTGAGATTTCCCAGGGATTAGCAGGCACGAGGCTGTAAAAGTATTAACGACTTTAAATAATGCTTGCAATATTTCCAGGGTTATGAAGCATCTTCCCTTAGCTCATTTTAATTTATTCAGCATCCATCTCTTTTAAGCACATTCACACCCTTGGAAGATGAGGCTGAGATCGTTGCATTAAGAGAAATGGTATTTACTACAATGCCATGTGCTGTAATATGTATTTCCAGGGGCTTGGAAAGGCAGGAAAATCAAGATTTTCATGATGTCTTTAAGGGCTCTCAGGTTGCCTTTGTGCTGTAAGAGAAGTTGGAGTTGAGCAGAATTTCTGAAGCAGAGTGGCATTGAGTCAAGAGAGGAGGAAATGAACCCTTGACAGGAAAAGGGGAACTGAATAAAACACAAAAAGAGACACTGGAGTCATCTCAGAAAATCAGGAGTGTAGGAGAGAGAGGTGGGAGAATGGGGAAGTTGGAATCTTGAAGCTGAATCAGTGGGTTGGGTTGGAAGGACCTTCAAGATCCTCTCATTCCATCCCCTGCCATGGGCAGGGACACCTCCCACCAGCCCAGGGTGCTCCAATGGAATCCAACCTGGCCTTGGGCACTTCCAGGGCTGGGGCAGCCACAGCTTCTCTGGGCACCTGTGCCAGGGGCTGCCCACCCTCCCAGGGAACAATTCCTTCCCAATATCCCATCTAAACCCACTCTCTGTCAGTGGGAAGCCATTCCC
>JAWWLZ010000025.1:2174274-2184669 GCA_035041345.1 Poliocrania exsul | reverse complement strand
TGGGCACTGCCCAGGCTCCCCAGGGCAGTGGGCACAGCCCCAAGGCTGCCAGAGCTCCAGGAGGGTTTGGATGATGCCCTGGGGCACAGGGTGGGATTGTTGGGGTGTCTGTGCAGGGTCAAGGGTTGGACCTTGTGGGTCCTTCCCAACTCAGGATATTCCATTATTTTACATATTTCCTACCTGTGTCATGATAAGAGGAGGGTCCCAGAGCCACCTTCCCACCACCCCTGGGTCATGGCAGATCTTTCACCTCCTGTGTCCCATTCCATCTGACCATCAGCACCTGGAGCCAAGAGAGACATTCTGGAAGCATCTGCTCAGAAACCTCTTTGATTCCTGCAGCTGTGAAGTGTTTCTCAGCTCTGCTACCTTTTTTTTTTTCATCCCCAAATCTTTATTTCTGTATATTTTAAAGAATAGACTGTTATGACTCAAATCTTCATTTTTCCCCCCACCTCTATTTATACTCAGTTTTAAAAAAAGGAAATTGCTCTTCCATTTTTCCACAAAGAATCTCTTGAAAGGACAAAGTGAGCTCCTGTTCAGTTACTCCAGGAGTTCTGGCAAAGCTTTCAAAAAAAAAGAGAGAGGCTAATTAGAGATGTTAAATGAGCTTAATTTCCAATTGAAGCCATTTTATGTCTTTTTGTTTTAATTCAAGGCATTAGCTGTACCTGAGTCTGATTTGGCTGCATTTTCCTGAACTTCTGAAGTGTTTTTAAACACTCTTTCAAACTCCTTTTGCTTTATCCAGGAGTATCTCATGTCCCATTTGTAATGGTCTGCTGCATTCATTAGATACTGGGAGCCATCTGTTAAAAATTTGCCCAGAACAAATCCAGTTTGAGAAAGATAAGGAGCCATAACTCTGACTTTCTCTGAGCTAATAGCTGAAATTTTTGTGAAAGGTTTTGGATCAGATGCACTTGAGATTTTCACCCTGTTTTGAGAAGAGAGAAATGGTGGTTAATTAAAAAAAAAAAAAGATATTTCTTTAGTCTCCAAAGAATATTTGTAAATCACACATGAAATTGGAAGTAATTTATCAGTGATGCTCTCTGAAATTCAGCTGTAGATCCATCTGGCCATGGTGCTTTAGGAGGGAATATTGCTCACAGGGCACTTTTTATTGCTCTTCTCTCCTGGGGGTTATCTGAGCCCTGCCTGGGTAGTGCTGGCAGCTCCATTCCAGCCCCAAAATAATAAATGGACCCTCTTTCTGCTCCACTTCATTCAGAATGAGTGAAAAAATAAATCTATATTCATTCATCTCCTTTAATTTTTGCATGGATTTTGTTCTCCCCTCCAGGGGCACATGGCAGAGGTTGGCACATGTGGGCTCTGGGATGCCCACCTGCAGCTTGGGCAGAGCCACGAGGGAAGGAACCAGGTGAAGTTTTGGCCTAATACAAGCTCGAGCTGCATTTCCAAGCTCAGGGTTGAATGGGAGCATTGATTCTGGATACATTGATTTTAGCACACTGAAATACAGGAATAGAGGTCACGTTTAGTGTTGTCAATGAACATCAGTAGATCACCCAGAAATATTTAGATTTGTATTTTTCTTAAATAGACATCTAATCAGATAAATTGAAGCCCAGTTAGGGGTTGTACAGAGGGGATAGTTTGGATAGAGAGCAGTTTTCAAATTAAACATTGCTTTGATGTCCAATAAATCTGGGTTATGGAATCACAGAATTGTTTGGACTGAAGAGCCCCAAAAGCCCATCAAGCCCATCCAGTTCCACCCCCTGCCATTGACCTGCCTACAATGATGGGAAAGGTAAAATTGTCTGTCTCAGGTGGACATGGCACAGCCCAGTTCTCCAACAAACAGATCAGATCAAATCAATGCCCTGGAATTGTGGCTTTCTGTGGGATGGAGTTTGGCAAGTGGAAGGTCAGGAGGCAGCCAAAAGGCCACTGGACAGATTTCCAGGTGAAGCACAGGATGTTGCGTGAGACTCCAGCTCAGATTCCTGCCTGAGCTGAGCATGGAAATGTGGAGCTGCTACAACACAACCCCTGCAGAGATCAGAGGTGGCAGCAGGGCCTGGGGCAGCCTCAGGATGGATTAAAACTGGGGTGTTCCTCTTGATTAAAAACCTCAGAAAGGCATCCAGGAGAGAAATGCTGTCCAGCCAAGCCTGGGGGATGTGGAGCTGCCAAGGGGAGTGGTGGAGGTGTTTGCCACAGAAGCAGAGCTGCCAAAACTCGGTCCAGGGAACCTGCTTTGCCCAGGGTAGATCAGAAGATGTATTTCCTCACACAAACCCATCCGGAATACCAGCCTGGAGGGAAAAAGAAGGAAAAGAACTGTGCCTTGGGCTCCTTGCCAGGGCAGAGGTGCTGCGAGGACGTCCCTGCTGTCTTGGAGAAGGATGAGAATGGGTAGAAAGAATCAACCTTCAATCCCAATTTTCTCAGTAGACTAAATCAAGCCTTGAAGGAAGGTAGAAAATCCCAATGGAATTCCAAACAGGTGTTGAGGAACCAGTTCCTTCCAGCCCTTGCCAGGAGAGGCTCTTTTCTCCCTCAACAGTATGATTTGCACAACTCTTGCAGACATCCTTCACCTCACACCAACCACTGCTCACGCAAAACTGGAGCATTAAATTGCAAATGGAGGATTTAATTAAAATGCTCCTTTTCCCAAGATCAATAATTGAGGCAAGAGAGTTTTCCTTTCCGTTGATAAATCTGGTTTTCCCCCTCATTTAGAACAAACTGTGAATTCCACTTTGGAGCATATTGCTTCCAAAAAAGCTCCAAAAGCAAATCAAACCTTTTGGCAGCCTTTGATTCATCTCACATGTTACCCAGAACAGCTCAAAGACAATATTAGAAGACAGCACAAAATAACATAATTAGGCACAGGTTCATGTCTGAAGTTTGGAGAGTGGGGAAGAAACTTTTTAGGCATTTAAGTCATTTACTAAAACTCGAGTGTTCCAAAGCAAATTGGGAGCATTTTGATCTGTGTAGAGTTTGAGTCCAAACTCCCAAAGCTCAGCAGAACTCACTTTATAAAGTGACTTCTAATTTATATTCTGTGTTAATGTTAAGAAATTAAATCAGAAATCTGGAGACAATTCTACATAATCAGGTGGAAACAGTGGAATAAAATCTGTCACATCATTTCGATCAAAATCCATTCCACTTGTGCTATCTGAGCACTGTTCTCTCTGCACAGAAAACTTCCAGCATTAGTGCATTTTATTTATTTAAATTTTAATATTACTATATCACAGGAGAGATTTTTTTTATCTCAGAATTGGTACAAAACCTTCAAATTAATTTTATGCTTATAGAGCTTAACTGGGAATATTTTAATTTCTGTCAGACTGTGCAAGTCCAGGGCTGAAATCATTCCAAAGTGATGCCAAAGATCCACAACCACGATGCTCATGTTCACTACAAAGCTGACACACCTTTCTTCTCATCTCTAAAACTCTGCTGCATAAAAAAAAGAGAAGCAAATAAAGGTGAGCAGCACAACAATCAAGCATGGCAGGTCTCCACGTTGCTCCTTCAGCGATGCACAATCTGCAGGCTGTAAACAGCCTGATATTTCCACAAGGAAGGGATAAATCAGCCAGTGAGGAGCAGCGAGGAGAAAATGATGGAGCTCCCAGTGAGCTGTGAAGCAGTGAATAAGGATGTGTTACACCACGGGAAACCATCAATATTTGTGGATCGTGTCAGAGTGAGAGATAAATCTTTTGGGTAATTTGAATTCTCTTTGCTTTAATTGCGCTGTGGCAGCCCCAGGGGCTGGGGCGGGGTTGGAGTTCTGGTGGCTGCTTGGTGGGGTTGGCCAATGGTCCACAGGAGACAGGGAGACCCTGCAAGGCACCCCATCACTCCAGTGACTGGGGAAGGGCAGGTCATTGGGTGTCACTCCAACACCTCTTTGTCTTCCTAAGGATGGCATTTATCTGGTAACTAAAAGTTCTGGACCCCTTATGGAGCCACAGAATGGTTTGGTTGGAATGGACCTTGAAGATCATCCAGTTCCAACCTCCCTAGAAACCTGTGCTAGAATTAGTCATGCTGGACTTAACTAACCCCTGTCTGATTGTTCTGGTTCCAGCTGCTTCCTTTCACTGAGCTGTTGCTTTCACTCATGTTTTTGAGAGTGCTCATTGATTGGAGCTACAGGGCCTTGACCTCCAAATTCCCTCAGACCACTGATGGAGGTGTTGGAGGTGCAGCCACCCAATACCATGAGAACTGAGCTTTGGGTTGTTGTTCTCTTTGGTCCTTTTATTTTTCCTCCTGTGTTCCTTTTTTTTTTTTATTGCTGAGATTTCCACTTCCATTTTTGAGTTGATTTTCATAAGCATTGTTGGCTCCCATCCTGATGGTCAGGAGTCAAAATCTGGATAAATAAGGGGAAGAGAACAATAAATAAGTAATATAAGAATGTAGTAAATAAGGGGTAAATCTGGAAAAATAAGGGGAAAAGAATAATAAATAGGTGTGCAATGTAAGAATGTCATAAATAAGGGCTAAATCTGGATCAATAAGGGCAAGAGAAGAGGTAGCATTTTGGATTTCAGAAGCTGTATAGATCTAACAAGTCAAAAAGCAAAAGATGTTACAAGTTTTCATGCAACCAACATGAGAACTGGTTTTTCTCTGGTTCTTTGACCATTTTGTGAAAACTGAGTGAGGAATCTGAAATAGCTCATTTAGTCTTCTGCTTCTCTCAGTCTTCTGCCAACAAATATGATCTGAATTGTTTGTTCATGGAAGGTTTTATAAAGGTCTTTTTTAAAAAACTCATTTCAAGATCCTGTGGTAAAGGACTGCAAAGGTTATGAGGGTTTGCTTTGAATCCCACTCTCATTTCTTTATTAATAATCTAATTTTGGCCATTTAATACACAGAGTCAGCTCAGATTTAAAACAACCCCTAAATTGCCTTCAAGACTGTTTGATCATCTTTAGTTTCAGAAAAACTGAGTGAAAATACCTAAGGATGTCAGCAGAGTTGAAGAGAGGCCACCAGTGACCTCCACACCAGCCAGCACAGGTGGCACAGCCTGGCAAGGTGTGCATCAGCCACACTGTGCCCAGAGAGCTGCCAACAGCTCCTCTCATGCCTCCTGCACTCCCAAGGAGGACATGCCAAGGATGCTTCACTCATAATATTGCCCTGAGACCCCCAGGAAGGTGAGAGAGCCACTCCCTGGGTTGGTGGCCATCAGCTTTTGATTTGGCTCTCAGCAGGGAGGAGCAGAGCTGGCACAAGGATGGCACAGCCTTCACAGGGGCTTGGATAGGGCTGAGCTGAGCTGGTTCATCCCACCAGGGCCACATGGACAGAGATCTGTGCTCCTTTCCACATTGCACTGTGGATCACAACAGTTAAAATGCCAGGGATCAATTTGCTTTAATTGCATGTCACCATGAAATAAAAAACAACCAAAAAAACCCATCCCACGCTCAGCCCTTCAGAACTCAGAATATTCTTGGCCTTTAGATGTCTTTCCAAATAGAATTATTCCAAATTTCATTGCTTGTTTTCAAACACATTTGTGTTCATTGGTTCATTTAAACCTCAGCACACTCCACAGAATCATTTTAATGTCAGTTGATTTACCAGCAGTTAAATCTCAAATCAAGAGAAGAAGACAAGGACAGCTCTGTTTGCTCCACCTGCAGAATAAAAGTAGAGAAGCCTTAGAGAAGTTAAACAATTATTCCAAATTAAGTCTAAACAAAAGCAAATTCTCAAGGCCTGATCTTCAACTTGTGAAAAATCTCTGAAGGACTTGGTAAGAAATGAGAAGCAGAAGCAAACAAGGAGCAAACAATGAGGCACAAGGCAAATAACAAAGGGGTAAGGAGGGAACTGCCATCACAGCAGAGCCTGCAAACAAAGGGATTAGAACACAGACAAGGCAGTGTGAGGTTTCCATCAGATATCCTCAGTGACAGGTCTGTTGGGAAGAAAACCTTGCGTGCAGTACAGGAAAATAAAGCAATCCCAAATTCAGCCAGTTTGAATGAAAATACTCAAATGACGCTGCCTCATAATCCATTAATCAGGTTCCACAGTTAACAAGTGGGCAGAAAGAATGGCTACAAATTCTCTTTATCCTCCAGTTCCTTTGGGACATATTAATGTAATCCTTTTAGGATGTATAGGATACAAAGAAATCAAATCTGCTGCCTCCCCTACAAGTGCAGGAATGGAGCAGGCAGCTCTCAATTGATGGTGGATGGACCAGGATATTCCCAGCTGAAAATGAAATGGAACTCTGCAGAGTTCTACAGACTCAGCCTGTCTTTGAGAGGAGCCCTTGGTACCAGTGGCATTGATTGCAAAACTGTCTGTAAACTTCTGCTTGGCAAAATAAAAGCTCCATTAGGAATAATCAGTTCTCTTGGATACACATCACCAGGGAAACTTCACCAGCAGTGTCTTGAAGGAAAAAACAGCATTGTCTGCACAAGAAACTTGTCTGAAACTCTGTAGCTGCACTTTTGTGATACAGGATTTCTTCTTTATCTGCAATGAGATGTAGAGCCACATTTTGAGACTGTTTAGGAAGTGCCAATTTGATTTGGCACTCAGTGAAATTTCTTTCCTGTCTGTGATGGACCAACACTCCTGAAAAGTCTCGTCCAGGAGTTTCTCTGTGAGGTCAGAGCTCCAGGTCCTCACCTACAGACACCCAAGGTAAAAACCCAATCACTGGGTCAAGTTTAGTCTGTGGAGCAGAGAACCAACCCTGTTCAGGAGAATTAAAAGCAGTGTATTCCTAAGGGAATCATCACTGAGAGAAGTGGGTTTATCATTTCTCTTTATGCAGGGACAATATCGTTTTTAAAGATTGGACACCCAAACATTTTTCCCACAGGTTTCAATACTGTGCCTGTTTGCAGTGAACACCTTTGACCTGATCTTACATAAAACCCACCCTTGAGGAGCAGCAAGCCACAGGATTTCATCAAGAACCTCTGGACCTAAAAACTGTTGTGTGCTCCCATCTGTTTTCATGTATTTTAATGAATATATCTTGCAGTTCAGTAGCTGTTGGGCCCTCACCCCATCTCCCTGAGATGCCTTTTCAGCAGCAACAGCAGAGAAAAAGCAATGTGGGCATGACATATTTGCCTGAATAAATATAATTATGTTTTCTTGTAGTTTCTTGATGTGGTGACTATTTAATTTCCCACTTAACCAGAGAGTTTTCTTTCAGCTCAAAGAATAAAGGCTTGTCTGCTGATAACTGCTGTTCAGGCTGTGCTGTTGCATCCATTCTCTTCCCAGCTTTGTGCAACAAATGCTTTTCTCCTTTCCATAACAACAGCTACACTTAGGAGGGTTTTAGTCTCATGATAATCTTGTGCAGAGGTGATAAGAGCTGCACTGAGGGAGTGTAGCAGCTTCCTCCTTGCAGCTGTATTTTGTAGCAACATTGGATTGTCTCTTGGTGTTGGTTTCTCTCTTGGTGTTGGTGGTGGAGGGTTTGGTTGCAGCAGGTCCTTCTGGTGTCACCTATACACAGAATTATCTCTTCTATATGCACAGTGAACCTGTATAAAAATAAAACCCAAACACTTCAAGCTCTCTGAAGCTTTTTTTTTTTTTTTTGCCATTTTGTTCAGGGGAGTTGAGTTTTATTTCCTTTTTTTGTGATTCTGCAGGACAGGAAGATGAAAAAATGGACAGAACAATCCCTGGGGGGTCCAACTGCAAACTCCTTTTCATTGGTACATATTGAAAGCAAATCCAGGAGGCATTTTCATGTTCATCAGTTTTCATCCATCCCATTCACACACTGAGGGAATCTGTCCCACTTTCTTTTACCTTCTGTGCTTTGTTCTGGGCAGAAACGTTGCAAAGTCTCACTCTGGGTAGGTCGTGTTGCACTCAGACAAATATCTTGTCTTCCCTGTAGTGAAGCTGAGAATATCTTCAGCTTTTTTATTTTTTTTATGAAGCAGAGGTTCAAAAGTTCATCCTACACAGACTTCAGCTGTGGTGAGGAAGAAAGGGGAAAGCCCTCAAGAGATGAGTGGTATTACAATGAGAAACTCAAAGTCAGTCTTGTCTGGAGGAGAGTTCCTTTTAATTGGGCCACGATTAAAGCTTTGCCTCTCCCTGTCTTTGGAGATGGGGATGCAGCAGCTTTTGGAGTATTCTTAAAAACTGATAGTGGAGAGGACACCTCTGAACTCTCTCTGTTTTACTGGGAAGAGACTTTGGGAAGTTTATTTCAGTCTGAATAGTCACAGAATTGGTGGGGGGAAATTGCATTCTGTGTTGGTGATAGAAACTTCACATAATTTATAAGAAAATAGCATTTAGAATTAATATAGAATCAAAAAACTTGCATTCAGTCCCCCCAGACTCCAAAATCTTTGTTCTTTCATACTGATTGACTTCCTGTTTGGAGTCATCTTTGAGCATCCCCTCTGAGGAACAGCACTTGATCTTTTCCAAAGAACTTGGAGCTCCAGTTGCAAGAAAAGCTCTGGAGCTCCTCTTGATTATCTCCACAAGTTTGTATTGTTAAGGCAAATGTTGTCTCCTCAGTTTTGATCTCACCTGGAGCCCACATTCAATTATCCTTCCTGGACAGTGTTCCCCCTTATGGCCCCTCTTTGTTACTTCCCAACTTCCTTCCACAAACACTTAAACCCTTAAAAGCAGAACAAAACACGACTATGATCTAAGCCAGAACAACTGTGTTCTCTCCTCAGGAGGAAGTGGTTGCCCTTGTCCAGTGAAAGGTCAGATTAGATGATGCTAATTAGCTCTTCTGTCCCCAAATCTCTAAATTAAGCCATGCCCTTGGCCCAGCATGGAACTGAGAGCTCTTCCTTAGGAACAGATGAAATAAATTACCACAGAGAACCAAAAGTCACTCATTTGGGCAGCCAATGAGAGCCCTCACTTGTTTTAGATGTCATTTACAGTCCTCTTTTGGGCTGCTGCACTTGAGTGCAATATGTGGCACTGATTATACATAATTGAGCCATTTCCTGGGCTGCCCTTGTACTGTGGACAAATTCTGCCACTGGCACCGCAGTGTTTGCCCTGGCCCAGCCATCACTAATGCAGCTATTGCTGGGTCATTTGAGTGCTGTCTGCCCAGCAGAACTGTGTGTTCTGTCCCCTTCACCTGCACCACTCACACCACGTTCTAAAGCCCAAAGCCTGGACTTGATGTTTGTTATTGACTCAGGAGAAAATAAGTGTTTTATGTATGTATTAAATCTCAATGAGTTGTGCCATTCCAGTTTGTTCATTTGGAGCCTCCTGTAATTATAGTAATTAGGTTTTTTCATCAGCATTATTTGGCATTTCTTGCTCTTTGTGTTGTAATTTTGCTTCTGTCCAAAGCAAGTTGTGCCAAATTTCATCCTCAGTCACATCATTCTGGTTTTGTTTCATAATGACTTCAACAGAGGGATGTTACTGTAGGGGGGAAAGGTTCTAGTCCCAAATTATGGGGTTTTTCTTTTCCAAATATTACAATATGTAAATACCTGAGGGCAGTGGAGCAAGTGAGAGTGAGAATTATAAAAACCAGCAGATTTAGGAGTGAAATGGAAACCTCTGCAGGAAATAGGAGGGGAAGGAAAGAGAGATCTGTTTATAGGGAGAGTACAGTTGTTCTTTTCTTTGCCTAATTTAAAGGACTCTTTTGTAGACATTGTTTGTGCTGTAGATATTTCTTATCTCCCTCTACTTAGTTTTGTTTGTCTAATATCTGCTCAGCAAGTGACTGACTTTATTTGTCTTCATCCCCCTGTATAGTCTCTGTAATAATCCTTCGGTGTTATATGTCTTTGTTTGACTTACATTCCCTTTGCAGTTTCCCTCTGAGGCTCTTCATCTTCATTGCCCAAATGTTCTGTGAGCAGCAGTTGGCTGCCACTGCCCAGGCTGGATGTCCTCAGCCCCAGTCAGCAGCAGTTCCCTGGGGCCATCCTTCTTCATCTGCCCACCACCCAACCTCATCACATCCCTTATGTGCTTTAGGAACCATCATCTCCCAGACTTCACCTCCCTTTCACTTCCCAGGACATCCAGCAGTCCTCAGCTGGCCCCATTTGCTCCAGTCTTCAGGGCTGTTTGTCTTTATCCTGGATTCTTCAGCAGACACTCCTGTACAGCCCAGCCCTGAGTTGTGCTGGGGATGTTCCTGCTCCGGGTGTGCCACCATGGGGTTCATCATCATGGAATCATAGAATGATGGAATGGTTTGGCTTGGAAGAGACCTTAAAGATCATCTTGTTCCACCTCCCACCAGCCCAGGTTGTAAATTCTTCTGCAATATTTCATGATGGGGTTTGTGTTCTGTCCAAGAGGACCTTGCTGGAGCCCTAAAGAGCTGCTGGGTGGCCAATGCCACCAGGAGTTCCACCC
>JAWWLZ010000025.1:2148214-2161495 GCA_035041345.1 Poliocrania exsul | reverse complement strand
ATCACCTTCCACTGCCATCTGGAAAAGTGCAGGGAAGCAAAGCCCTGGCCAGGAGTTTGGGTGGGTGGGTGGCCTTCGTAGCCATTCCTGTGGCCTTTGTAGCCATTTCTGTGGCCTTTGTAGCCATTCCTGTGGCCTTTGCAGCCATTCCTGTGGCCTTGGCAGCCATCCCTTGGCCTTTGCAGCCATCCCTGTGGCCTTTGCAGCCATTCCTGTGGCCTTTGCAGCCATCCCTGTGGCCTTTGTAGCCATTTCTGTGGCCTTTGTAGCCATTCCTGTGGCCTTGGCAGCCATCCCTTGGCCTTTGCAGCCATCCCTGCGGCCTTTGCAGCCATTGCTGTGGCCTTTGCAGCCATCCTTGTGGCCTTTGCAGCCATTCCTGTGGCCTTTGCAGCCATCCCTGTGGCCTTTGCAGCCATCCCTGCGGCCTTTGCAGCCATCCCTGTGGCCTTTGCAGCCATCCCTGCGGCCTTTGCAGCCATCCCTGCGGCCTTTGCAGCCTTTCCTTGGCCTTTGCAGCCATTGCTGTGGCCTTTGTAGCCATTCCTTGGCCTTTGCAGCCATACCTGTGGCCTTTGCAGCCATTGCTGTGGCCTTTGTAGCCATTTCTGTGGCCTTTGTAGCCATTCCTTGGCCTTTGCAGCCATCCCTGTGGCCTTTGCAGCCATTCCTTGGCCCACACATGGCAACCAGGAAGCCTAAACCAAGTTCTCAAAATCCAGTGAGCCCCAGAATTGGAGAGAAGGTGCTTCAAAGGAAAAGAGGTGCCAGATGAAGGGATTGAGGGGTCCCCTTTATCCCTGATAGCCTGTCCATCCTGTTGTGAGTCCAGGGCTGGCAGATGTTCCGTGCCTGGGGCTGGGGTTTCTCCTCCCTGGTCCCCCCTCCCTGTGCTGCCTCCTGGCCCCTTCCCTGTCCCATCATCGCTCCTTCTCCCTCTGATCCCCCAATAATCCATTTCCAGGCTGCTCTTTCAGCCACATCAGCTCAGTTTGGCCAAAATTGGGGCTGGAGAGCACAGAGAAGGATTTTGGCCAGGACAAATCCATCTTCTAGGAGGTGGTTCAGCCCAACCAGCAGAGTCTGCAGGCAAAAAGATGGCCACATTTCTAAATGTTGCTCTGTTTCCTTGGAGGCAACCTTTGGACTGCATTGATTTGCCACTCACCGAATACTCAGGCAGCTTCCCACTTTTCTGCACAGCAGGATTCCCCAGTTATTCCAGCCCCCCTTCCCCACAGAGACACAAACCCAGGGATGTGGGACACACAAACCTGCTCTCCAGTCCTACCACCAAGCTGCTAATTCAGCAGATTATGCCTTCCTTCTGTGTTTGTCTTGCTCAATAGGAAAGTGGAAAGATTACTGTATTTATAATTTTCTGCCATCTATCAGAGAGAAAAAAAAGTCATTTAAAGAACAAACCACTCTGCTGGGTAATATTGCTGTGGAATAAGGGTGGGGAGGGGGGGAAAGACAATTAAAAGGAAGTGTCCTCCTTTTATCTGATCCCTGCTGCTCTTTTTACAGCCATGCAGCCAGCAAAGTTACCTGTGATGCTTTGAAAGAAGACAGGAAAAGTAACATTGGTTCTTAAGGAAATGCAGGGGTTTTTTTGAATCCTCTTTGTTCCCTTCTTAAAATAAGGCAGTGAAGCTCCTGGTGGGGTCAGGGGAAGGTGATCCCACAGCAAGGTGTGGTGGCCCCTCAATTCTGTGTCATCAGAAGTTGTTTCCTAAACACCAGGGATTTTTTCTCTTGCAGGATGCCCTTTTGCAGGTCTGTCTGCAGGAAATGCAGCCCTTTATTTGCTCCAGAAGAGCTGGCTTTGGGTTCAGAGCAAACCCAGAGGATCCTCAGCTGCACCAGTCCAAGAGCATCTGCTGAGCCTCTTCAGCCACAACTCACTCTGGGCAGGTTTTTCATGGTTGGCATTGAGAAAATAGTGATCTGTGGCTTCTTGAAGGCCTCCATTTGACCCAGGAGTCAAATCAACCCCTCTCTATATTGAATGGTGGATAATAAATGCTAAAAAAACCCTCACAGTGGACAGTTAAAGATGATACCCTGACTTACAAGTTCAAAATGAGCTGGTTGGTATGAATTATTCACTGAAGAACAGCGAGTAGCAAGTAGCTTAATAAAACAAGCCAGAAAGAATTTTTTTTTTAAGGAAAAAGAAAATTTGCTTTATTTTTGGAAAGTTTTCAAACAATTAAGAGGGGAAATTTTTAGCAACCAAATTGGTTGTTACAGATTCTCCAGCCAAAGAGAGGTCCTGTGGTAATGTTTTTGTACTGCTACTCAAGACACACTTGGGTGCTCTTGGTGCTGCAGCTCATCCCACCAACAAGCAAGGAGTGAGATCTTCCAGTTGCTCCTGGACAACAGTTCCTCAGCCTGGCAGAAGCAGCTCCTGGCTGTGCACGGTGTAACTCCCACTCTTCTGCCACTAAAAGGCTGTTTAGCAGAATAACTTTAATTAACTGGAAAACACCACCAGGTTTAAGGACTCGGTTCCACCTTTCTCCTCCCGTGAGCAGGAGTTGGTAGCACAAAGCCACAGCCTTGCTCTTGGAATTGCAGAGGGTTTCTCAGTGGTTGGCAGCAGGTTAGTGGAGCAGAGGGTGGGGCTCCTTTGCAGCTGCCTGTTCCCTGCACAGCACCCGTGGGAGGCTCTGACATCACAGCACAGGGGAGGAGAAGGTGAGTCTGGCTCTGAAGGTGCCACTCCACACCTCCACACTCCTCTGCTATGCATTTTATTTCATTCTGAATGATTTTTACCAACCCACCCAGATCCAGGACCTCCAACTTGTTGGAATAATATTGTTGGGAAACAGGAGACCTCTATTTCTCATCCAAAAAGAGTCTCCCATGGGAAATAAAGATCTTGTCTGCTTTTATTTCAGCTGTATCAGCTGATCTAATAAAAAATAGTGTCTCTGCTGAACTTGCTCAACTTAAATCCTTCGAGCATCACAGCCAGTGAGGGCACAGTGAGGGCACCAGTACAACCTGACACTGGTGCTTAACCAGCCAAGGTGCCCTTGGTGGTGCTGGAGCCAAGAGGAGACTGTGCAGGGCTCTGTGTGTGCATGCAAACCCAGTGGGCTCAGGGGGTGTGTCCAAGACAGACCCCTGACCACTCCTGCTCACAGAATCCCAGGATTACTGAGGTTGGAAAAGCCCTCCCAGCCCATGGAGCCCACCCTGTGCCCGATGCCCACCTTGCCACGAGTGCTACATCCACTCCTTCCTTGGGCACCTCCAGGGATGGGGACTCCAGACCTCCCAGAGCAGCCCCTTCCAATGCCTGACCTGACCACCCTTTCCATGCAGAAATTCCTCCTGATGTTCCACCTGGCCCTGCCCTGGCCCAGACTGAGGCTGTGCCCTCTGCTCCTGCCCCTGTGTCCTGGAGCAGAGCCCAACCTTCACCTGGCTCCGTCAGGGATTGCAGAGCCAGAAGGTCCCCCCTGAGCCTCCTTTTCTCCAGCCTCAGCCCCCCCAGCTCCCTCAGCCCCTCCTCATCCCCCAGCCCACACCAGGCATTGTTGTCCATGGGGAATGACCCCTTTGGGCAGTGCTGGATGGGACAATGTCCACCAGGAGCTCCTGACAGCCACTCCAGCCCCAGAGGAGCTTCCAGCCCATGGGGCCAAACCAGAGAAGGCACGAAGACAAACCTCTAAGGGCAGACATCAGGTTTTCCCCTCTACAAGTTTTGCTCTCCAGTGGCAGCCTTGAAGGCCACATATATGACCCAACCCACTGCAGGTAACCTGGAGGGGCCCTGGGATGTCCAGTCCAAACCAGTATAACAGCACTGCTTGATGGTCAGCACATGGTCAAGGACCTTGTGTCTCATCACAGCAAGTCCATGACACCCAAATCAGGGCTGCAGCCCTTGCTTCAGGATTTCACTCCCTTACACTGAGTGGCTTTGAAGAGCTCTCCAGGTGATTCTCTGTCTCCTGAGGTGATTCTCTGTCCCTGGGGTGGCTCCCTGTCTCCTGGAGTGACTCTCTGTCCCTGAGGTGGCTCTCCATCTCCTGGGGTGACTCCCTGTCTCCTGAGGTGCCTCTGAGGTGACTCTCTATCTCCCGGGGTGACTCCCTATCTCCTGGGGTGACTCCCTGTCCCTGGGGTGATTTTCTATCTCCTGGGGTGACTGTCTCCTGGGATGACTCCCTGTCCCCTGGGGTGACTCTCTATCTTCTGGGGTGACTCCCTGTCTCCTGAGGTGACTCTCTATCTCCTGAGGTGACCACCCCAGCCCCCAGGAGCAGAGCTAACACTCTGCCACACCACCAGCCCGAGGAATAACGAGGTTTTCACCGAGCACACCAGCACTTATGAGGTGCAGAGAAACAGAGGGAAAGAAAAAGCACTCACTGAGAAGGATGATGAGTCTCCTACTCTCAAAGAAAATTGTTTTACTCGAGACTTAACGTTTCAGCAGAGCTCTTTTTGTTCTGATTTTAAAGCCATAGATTAATCTCTCTGATTTAGGCAGAAAATAAGCCATTAGTCTGGCTAGCTCTAACAAATGCCTCTAATGGAAGTATTTTCAAATATGTTCTCCTTCCCCACGTATTTCCACTTACCAAGGCTATAAAAGTTAGTTTGTGTATGGCATTGCAGAAGCACATTGAGACAAAAAAAACATAAAGATGGATTTTATTTTCAGCATAAAGGATTTAGCCACAGTTCACTTGTCAAAATTGCTCGACTGAAACTAATTTAAAAAAAGAAACTGTAGTTTTGATTAATCAGAAATTTCCACAAAGAACATCTGCTTTCTGTAGGAAATGTTGCCATGTCAAAGAAACGGATTTCGTGGGCACAGTCCAGCCCAACATAAACATATTTTCAGCTCATGAATTTCAGAATCTTTCCTTTCCACGTCTTGGAGTCGGAATGAAATTCTCAAACAGTTCTGCTTCTTTTTAAATTCATTGAAGTGGATTAACAATTATCTGAAAGGAAACCTGTGCAGAGCATCCCTCCTGGATGCAGAGGAGGGCAGGATGGTGGGGAGAGCCACCAGTGGGCTCCAGGGTGGGAAGGAGCAGTGAGACTGCCCCAACCTGCTTGGCAAACCCCAGCCTGGGCTCAGCTGAAGGTTTTCCAGGCACACCAAAAGAATGTGGAGCTCTTAGTGAGGGCTGGGTTAATAATCTGATTTATTGTCCCCTGGATCCAAGGAGTCCCAGCAGAACGAGAGGAATAGAAACTTTACTCTGGGGGAAAAAATCAGGTGTTGTTCTGCCTGTGGAAATGAGGCTCTGCTTGCAGCTAAAAAAAAGAAATACCATTAATAAAGATTTTTTTGCTGCTTTATCTGATGCCAACACAATAGATGGTCGGAGCAGCAGCGCATTCCTTTGCAAGTCACGTGGTGGGGTCTCACCATCTGAGCTCTCCTCCTGCTCCTGCTCTCATTTGTTTTGTTCAGAGCTTTGGGTGACCCACGTGGGCTGAGCCATTCTGCCTTTTCAATAGCTCACCCAGTATATTTAGAATGCTTAATTGAGGCTTAACCTTTGTTTTGTTCAATAAGTGTGTTCTCCATCTAACAGCTCCACACAAGGAAATAACTTTGTTGAGGTTTTACATTTTGCCAGCGTTGTTTCCCTCTAAAGATGGAGAAAATGAAGCCTCTGCAATAAATTGATGGAGCAGAGAATCAACGGAGGAAGAAATAATTTTGATGATTTCTTCTTTGCACTGCAATTATATCCAGTACACTTGACAATGGAATAAACAAATAGTACAAATGAAGCCATTAATTTCCTTTCTATCCACACAATTTTAATTAGAATCATTTAATTAGTCTTGGCTACAATTTCTCAAGAAGATTGCACAACACACATTGAAGCTGGTCTCCTGCACAAAGATGTATTTATCATTGTTTATTAAGCACAACAAATAGCTCTAAACAGTTCTAGGTAGGCTGTGATAAATGTTGCTGCCAAAAATAATTCTTCAGCACCAAATATATTTGAAAGCAAAGTTATCTCCTTGTTCATTAGTTATTAAGCTTTTGCTATTTTAATTGTTACAATAAATAGAATGACATCTTTAATATATTCCCTAACTTTTTATGGCATGTCATGTTTTGTAGCTGGCAATAAATGTCCCTGGGCCTTGAAGTCATTTATTCCCTGTTTGCTTTCCCAAAGGTTTCGCTCCAGAAAAACAACCTTTTCAAGGTGCAACATGAAATCACAGCAAATTGCTCTGGAAGGGCCTTTGGGTTCATCTGCAGAGGTCCCCTAATTTATCCATTCCTGCCTTCCTCACCTCTGCTGATGGTGTTTGTTGTAGAACGGGCTCCAAGAGCCTCCAACTCCAAGGTTTCAAAGGCTCCTGATGCCCCTCCAATCTTTACCTGGTTTCATCCTGAGAAAAATTTTCCTTGTCTTACCCAACCCTTCCTTTCAGTCTAAGGGAAGAATTCCATGTGGTAGCCATGGAGAAGACATCCCACCTTCCCTGACATCAGCCTTGTTTCCATGTCTCCCTTTGGCCTTCTCCAGCCTCTGCAAAGAAAACTGGAGGCGTTTCAGCTTTTCCTCTCCAGGGTGAGATGGGTCAGATTCTGCAGCTCCTTCCAAAGGCAGCAATTCCCCAGTGGAAACATCATTAGGATGAGAGAGATCAGAACATCAGGAAGATAAGCCATGAACTTATTTCAACATATCTACATGTCCATAGTGCTGGACTCAATGATTTCAAAGTGCTTTTCCAGCCTTAATGAGTCTGTGATTGTGAGTCTGTAACTGAATTGTTGTCACAACTGAGAAAATCTTCAGGGAATCAATTTTTTTTCTCTCTGTTTTCAGTTACAAGCAGAACTGGAGAAACAGTCACAACAAATAGTTTGTCAGCTGAAATCCTGTCTTTCATTCCTGGCATGAGCTGCCCAAAAACCTGACAGTTTTCTCAGCTGTATTTTCTACTTAAAGTTATCTCCTGAAAAGTTTTAGTTAATATTTCTTGGCTTCTGCCTCACTTAGAGGCACATTCCTAAGTCCACATTGCTGAGGTTTCCAACAGCCTCATTGTAGGTCTAAGCCAAAGGGAACCAGCTCCTACAAATCAGTGGAGGGTCACAGGTCCCTGAGAGACAGGAAAATTAGTGCAGGGATGTGGGAAGAGAAAATACTTAGAATTCTGGAAAATTCAAGTGATAAACAGCATTTTTCAAGATGTTGGCAAAGGCTGGTTTGTTAAGCAGGGGCAAAATGTACCTTCTGTGGAAGATATAAAATTAAATCAGATATTAAAGGTAAAATAAAACATTCCAGTATATAAACAGGAGAAAGTGGAAGGATTTCATAAGTTTAGGAAGCTGAAAAGAAAAGCTAAAATTCTCAGGATAAAGCCATTCATAAGAGTTGAGGAAAATAAAATTAAATAAATACTTTTGTGCAAAAGAAATCCTGGTAGTTTTCTGGGTTTAGCACTTCACTGTAGTGGTGATAAGGTTGTTAATGACCATGCAGGGACAGCAGAACTGCTCCACAAACATTCCTGTCTCCCACTTTCAAAGGAAATACAAGGGTGAAGTATTTAGGAGTCATCTAATAACTCCTAAGGCTGTTAAACAACACAGATAAACACAAATATTTTCATATTTACAGTCACTGAGTCACTTCCCCTGACCTCAGTCCTGGAAAATAATGGGATTAAAGCTGACAGAAGATTCAAGATGAAGAACTGAAGATGGGAACATGATAGTCATGAAACAGGTCATGTCAAACAAGCAACCCCGATGTTGTTTCCCTCATAACTTCACCAGCACGTGCAGCTCTTCCATCCCCTGAATTTCGTGTGGTGTTTGACTCAGCCCTGGGAATATTTTGATTGAAAAGGAGAATTATTCAATAACAATAAAACAGAGGTTAAATCTATTAAAAATGGGCAAGCTAATGGATGTGAAATGTAGCCATCAGAGGGGAATCCTAATTAAGTGCAGGGCTGGGGTTCTGCTGGTATCTGCTCACTGCTATTAATCATCTCCAGTAATGATTGGCTTGTAAAAGTTTCCGATGACACCAAGATTGATGGGAAGGTAAATAATCAGGAGAGCAGAGAAACAACAAAGAGCACTCTGGATCCCTCACTAACCTTCTTCCTTCAGAAGGAGAAGGTTTAGTTCAGTCAGACTCAAAGATAAGTTTAGAAAACAAGAATGAGGCCATGTATGTTAAATTTAGGTTGGGACCTTGGAATTTCCCCCAGTGGAAATGGTTTAGTTTTCCATGCAGCAAAGGAACTGAGAGGAGGAAGCAGCAAAAAGGGTTCCATGACCCTCACAGGCACCTGCAGCAGAGCAGAGGGGATGCAAATTCCAGCTTTCCCTTGGGATACAACAGTGCTGTGAAAATAATTTGGGGGAAAAGCAGGAATTGATTGGAGGGGGTAAATGTCTCTCCAGGGGCAATCAAGGTTTGATTGGTTCCCGTCCAAAGGGAGCTCCATTAACAGGGATGTCACCAAAGCTCCTTGATGGGGCTCAGAACCTGGTCCACCTCACAGAGGACAACCCTCCTGCACCACAGCCCTCCCAGGGGAGAATTGTGCTGGATACTGGGAAGATCCTGAATGGAGAAGACATCAGAGGGGCAGCTGAAGCAAGAGCCACTCAAATCAGAAATAGGAAAAGTATTTTTAAGAATGAGAGTTCCCTCTTTTTGGGGAGGATTGGCCTTCTCCACCTACTGATGCCTTTTGGAAATCACTCCTTGAGCAGCAGGGATTATTTCAGGGGAAGGTTGGGTGCAGTAATAATATTTTTAAAGAGGTGCCAAAGCCCTCAGAACTAAATCTTTATGAATCAATATGAACTAATCCCCTGTAATATCACTTTAATGCATTAATTACTCCACTGTAGTATCACCTTAATCATCCCAGCCAAAGATCCCAGTTGTGTTTGAAGGCTTGTTGTGTTGACTATGCCCCAAATGCAGCAGAATTGGGTTTAAAAGCCCCCAGAGATTCAGTTCTACCACTCTGAGGAAGTTTTCCCTCTGTGCTTTCTGATTTTCTGCTTTTTATTGAATTTAGGACTCTCAGAGGAGGAGGGGGGGTCTCCTTTCTGTTCCCTGTTCTGCAGCTGTCCACAGATCTTCTCTTTCTCCATCTGCAGGTAATTCCATTTTTTTTTTTTTTTATAAATCAGCATATTTTGCTGAGTCTGCATTTTATAGATATAAAAATACACCATATATATTTTATATATATATGTGTTCTAAATAAAATCATTTCAGAGAGAAATTCTTGCCACTTCTGTGATGTTTTTCTATTTGCAGCCCTAAATTCTACAGCCATTTTTTGCTACAAAAACACACTTGTATTTTCATGTTATTGATTCCTGAGGTTTTTTTAGGTTGAAAGTATTAGGTAATAAAATCAGATGCAAGGAGTTGCTGGTGAAACTCATAAAACTCTTCACAACTTAATAAATGGGGGGTTTATCATTGCATGTAATCAATCACCTTTTAATCCACACTCCAAAGAGAATATTTCTATCCAAAACAAGCAGAGTGAATGCTCAAAATACGATTTTTCATGGAAAAATATCAAGTGTTTTGCTGATATCAAAATATCTTTGCAGTCAATAACCTTTTATCTGGTGTGCAATTAAATATGAATAATAATAAAATAATTCAAGCTCATCTAACACGCTTCTGTCTTCACTTCTCATTGTATTTATGGATAATAAATTAGTCACAGCTTCATCCCATAGCTTTGCAGCCTCTTAAGAACACGAAATATGAGGTTAAAGCAGGAGTAGCCTTGAATTCAGTGCATTTAAGAGCAGTTCATGGTTGAACTCAGTGCATTTAACCATGCACAAGATTTCAGTGTGCTCTTCTTGACATAAGGAGGAGCTTTTCCTTCAGCAGAACATCCTGAAGAGCTTGGATGGAGCTCCTCACATGAGTCAACATTCCCTTGGATAAGAACCTGCTGCTTGAACTGCTGCAATAAAACCACCTTTTGTGGAGAACAGGAGTGATTCAGATGGAATTATGAATGACACTGGACCTCAGAATGTGTTTTCTATCCCAAAATACAAATATCAGCTGTAGAATGCTCAGAGGTTTGTTGTTTTTTGGTTGGTTTTTTTTTCCCTTTAGCTACTGTAGCATCAAATAAGTTCTGCTCTCTGTCTTATTTACCACAAAAGTTAAGTGTCAGATTTTAGGCAAATAAAAAGTGATTAAAATATGACAGCTGGTGAATTATTCTAACACCTGGTAACAAATCATTCTTGGCAGTTCAATAGTACACTTCTTAAAGCACAGCTATTAATATTATAAACAGCAAACTGCAAAAAGAAAAAACTTGTAGCACTTCACTAACACACTGGGTTTGTCTTAATGTGGAAAAATGTCATGCCTTATTCCCTGGGATGGAAGCAAATTGGAGATGAAGAACTGCAAACACACAAATCCTTCCAAGGAATGTTGGTGTGGTGCTTCAGAACCAGCAGAAAATGAGATTTCAGCTGTAGGGGGACAGTCAGTCCCTTCCTTGGGCTCTTAATTCAGTCCATGTGCCATTTATTGGTGGAGATTTCCAAGTGTGGAAGTATTTAGGTGACATTTGGTATTATTTCATCAAATTCTTTGGGATCTGCTGTGAATCACAGAATCATTTAGGTGGGAAAGGCCTCCAAGATCAGAGTCCAAGCCTTGACCACCACCTTGTCAACATGAAGTCCTGGATTATCTTGAATAAAAAAGAGTTTTTGGAAGATCACACTCCTTATTCATATCCCAGGGGAGTCTTTGCAGATGAATCCATGGTAATTAATACATTAAATCACTTTTACACTCATTAATTGTCTCATTACTTTGTCTAATGATGACACAGCACAAGACTCTTTAAACATCCTTTCAGAGGACTTCAAACCACAGATTTCCTGATATTTGGCTCATCACTTACCAAGAGGGTCCTGACCATTTACAGACAATGGCAATGTGCCTACAGGCCTGGAGGTCCATCCTGCAGCTCCCAGGGCACTGGAGGACAGAGAGAAGCCAACTCTGCTCACCCCACCCTCCTCTCTAAGCTGCTTTTTAGACTTCAGCTGAACTTGAGCTTAAAATTCAGCACAATCAGCTCTGTCCCAAATTTCATGCAGGGCAGATGAGGTGCCACATCTCTCCTACCCCTTGGCATAGGAGGGAAGTCTTCAGGTGAGCATTAAAATGTGAAAATACATGAGATAGAATCACATCATCTCTCTGCATGATGGGGAAGACAGATTAATGTGACATTAATACAATATCAGAGATGTCACCAGGCAGAAATTTCACAATCTCACAAATTATTTTCATGTTATTTTTTTACTTTTCATGTTGCCTTTCTGGTTTGATTTCACCATGTTGCAGAGGAATAATTATTTCTCTATCATACAGGTGGTTGTGCACAGTTTGAGGGACTAAAAATAAACTGTGGCTTTACTGATGGAGTTTTTTGACTGATACATTTTTTGACTGATACGTTTTTTGACTTTGTCATAGATAATTTATGGAATAATTTTACACTTCTGCTACACCCAGCTCACAATTCACATTCCAATCCGTGAGGTGTCATTTGCAATTTGCAATGGGTTCTTAATGAAATTCTTTGGATCTTACCTTCTAAATGTTTCATTTTCTGCTTGGCCAGAAGAGTGAAAGTGTGTTCATATACATTTATACATTGTAAATGGAAATAAAGCTGTGATCTGGCTCATCTTTCTAATCTATTTACCCTCCCAACTCCCTCAGTGTTAGAAAGAATTTTATCTGCATTACATGGGGAGAGAAGCAGGAAACAAGAAGCAAATCTGACTTGCTCAAGGTCACAAAAGGGATGGATGAGAAGTAGGGAGTTGAATCCACAGAGGATCGTGGAATATCCTGAGCTGGAAGAGACCACAAGGATCATCAATTCCAACTCCTGGCCAGGACACCCTCAAAAATCCCACCACATGCCAGACAGTGTTGTCCAAACCCTCCTTAAGCTCTGTGAGTTTGGAGCCTTTCACCCTCTCAGCTGTGCTGGGCTCATCCTCCAGATTAAATTAACTCAATAACTCATTAACTGGGACACAAATGAATGCTGAGGTTTAGTTACATTCAGTGGAAGTCACCTGGAGGAGCAGAATCACAACAGGTACCAACTGAACATGTGGCCCTTGGAGACACCACAGCCCAAGCACCCCCTGGGCTCCTCAGCCAGAGCAGAGGAATTTTAATTACGAGCAGACTACTCCTCTTTTTCAGAGCTGTGTCCCTTTCTCTTGGCTCCTGCCCAAGGAGGATGCTGCTAAATTGGAATGGGATCAGATGTGGTACCACTGCACGATGAGAGCCTTGGAAAAATGCCCTCCAGTGCAGAGCCACAGAGATAATTGAGCTGTTGGTTTGTTGTTTTTTTGGTGGTTTTTTTTTTTTGTCTTACTGAAGCAAAGATCAAGGGCTAAACTTGCTCTGTGAGCATCTATGTGGAGAAGGGAAATTCTAAATAACACCCTCTCAGTCCAGCCAGGGTGCAACCAGGTTAAATAACCAGAGGTTTAGGCTGAACATGCAAGATTTACAAGCAATTTTTATGATAGTTTTCAAGGGACCATGAGAAGTTGAGACACTTCAGAGCTCAGTAATAACTCTGACAAACTGTTCTTCATCCTGAGAGTCTTCCCTCATTTCAGAATTCGTTGTGTACAGAAGGCAACAAAGGAAATAAATGGAAAAAATCAGTGTGTCAAAATTACGGATGCAAATTAATGGATTGGAATTTGTTCAATGTAATTACAGAACAATTTAATTTTTTTAACCCCACCTGGGGATGCAAAGAAAACCCAATTACTGTAGAAGTGAACATGTTTTGCAGGTTTCCCACCATCTGCTCTACAAGTGTCTCCTCCAACAGACACCCAGCCCAAACAGCTGTTCTAGAACCTCCAGTGGAATGTTCTCCAGGGCTTCTCCAGGGATGTCTTTACCTGTGCTGAGAGGTAAAGGGGAGGAAGAGAGGTAAAGCCCCAGGGAGCTGTGGGCAGTGTTGGCAGCAGAGAGAGCCCACCTTTCTCCTCTCTTTGGCTGACAGCTCTCACTGGGACCACACAAACCCTCTCTCCTTCCAGACTTTGGCTGTTTCTGAAGGATGTGGTGGCTTTAAACTCAAAGCAAGTAGGTTTAGATGGGATATTGGGAAGGAATTCCTGGCTGGGAGGGTGGGCAGGCCCTGGCACAGGTGCCCAGAGAAGCT
>JAWWLZ010000025.1:2132226-2142645 GCA_035041345.1 Poliocrania exsul | reverse complement strand
GATAAGTGAGATTATCTAAAAAGATCAATAAAATCATGGAAGAAGCAGCACAGAAGAACAACCAGGCAGACTCTTTGTCTGTTTACCCACACTGAGTAGAACCTTGGTCAGTGGAAACCAAGCACCTCCAGCAGGTTGGGCTCTGGTCATGTTAAAAATGGCAAATAGAGGAGGAGGAGGAGAACGAGGAGGAGGAGGACAAGGATGAGGACGATGAGGAGGAGGAAGAGGAGGAGGAGGAGGAGGAGGAGGAGGAAGAGGAGGAGGAGGAGGAGGAGGAGGAGGACGAGGAGGAGGAGGAGGAGGAGGAGGAAGAGGAGGCGGAGGAGGAGGAGGAGGAGGAAGAGGAGGAGGAGGAGGAGGAGGAAGAGGATGAGGAGGATGAGAAGGAGGAGGAGGAGGAGGACGAGGACAAGGAGGAGGAGGAGGAGGAGGACGAGGACAAGGAGGAGGAGGAGGAGGAGGAGGAGGATTATTACTGCTCTGAGCCACACTTGTGGATGTGTAAGGGAATCAGAGCTGCAGGTCCCTGGTGGGAGTCAGAGCTGCTCTGGGTTGGGGTGAAGCTGCAGGTGGAGGGCAGGGCTCAAATTAAACTCAGGGCTGTGTTTAACAGCCAGGAACTAGAGTGGAAACAGCCCATGAGGAAATCTGTGCAAGTCATGACTAAGAGCCTTCAAAATGCTGAAATTGCTTTTTTTGGTGGTTTTTTGTAACACTTTTTGGCAGAAGTTGGAGTCATTAATAATAGTAAAAGCCCACAGTCCACCTCACTCCCTCCCAGGCAGCAGATGCAAGAGTGGCCAATCAGGTAATTAAGCAAATACCAGCAAAAAAAAAAGGGAAACCTCAACAAAACCCCAACATTTCTTAACAGCTTCAGATCAAGAAGTAATTGCTGGAATGCCTTGAAAAACTACAGGTCATGAGGGAGAGTTCAAAGTACTCACCTTCAGTTTAAGGGTTTTAAAGCCACATATCCAATCATCAGGTTGGGAAAACCCTCAAAGGCCACTGAGTCCCACCATTAACCCTCAAGTGCCAGGACCACCACTAAACCACGTCCCTCAACACCACATCTACACTTTGCTTGAGCACTTCCAGGGGTGGTGACTCCACCACCTCCCTGGGCAGCCTGTTCCCATTCCTGACCACTCTTTTGCTGGGGAATTTTTTCCTGATATCCAAGTGCCACTTGAGGCTGTTCCCTCTTGTCCTACAGCTTGTTATGACCTTCATCTCTTCCAACCTCCTGTCAGGGAGCTGGACAAAGCAAGCAGAAAACTCTGCTATATCTCAGATACTCATCTTGCAATAAAGTCATTTTAAATGTAGTTTTGCAAAAGGTTTGGAGTGGGGTTTAATTCTGAGCTGGCATTTACTGAGTTCTTTATTTTTTTTATCAGCAAAACAGGAATGTGCTTCTGTGAGCCCAGAGTCCACCTGGGTTCAAGTCCTCTCTGCAGAGCCAGACACTGAGGAACAACAAACTGAGAGAATTTCAACTATATTTGCATCTGGATTTGTTCTGCTTTGTTTTGCTCTGCCCAAAGTCTGAAAGGTTTGTGATTGCAGGTGGTGTTTGGCATCAGAAATGATCTGGAGCAAAGCTGCCCCACTCACCTCTGCCTTTTGTTTGCTTTGACTGGAGGAATGTTGTAGATTATGGAATCATCACAGATGATTTGGGTTGGGAGGGACCTTAAAGTTCATCAAGTGCCACCCCTGCCATGGGCAGGGACACCTCCCACCAGCCCAGGTTGTTCCAAGCCCTGTCCAACCTGGCCTTGGACACTCCCAGGGTTGGGGCAGCCACAGCTTCTCTGGGCACCTGTGCCAGGGCCTGTCCACCCTGTGCCAGGAATCCTTTCCCAATATCCCATCTAAACCTGCTCTGTGCCAGTTTAAAACCATCCCCCCTTGTCCCCTCACCACATGCTCTTGTCAAATGTCCCTCTCCCACAGATACACAGATTTTCCTCCCTCCAGCTGATGTGACATGTGGGTTTAAAGATCAAGCAGCCTTTGGGAGTCAGGTGGTGCCACCAGAGCTGCCAAGGGCCCCAGTGGGTATCTTTTGTCTATTTATATACCCTGGAATTAAACATACTATAATCAAATTAAGTTGCCAGTCCAGCCTGGCCCACTGCTGTGGAGCTCTGGGCAGGTCTGTGCTGTCAGGAGGACACCCTCATCCCTGCAGGGCCACAGAGAGGGGCTGAGACCTCCCAGGCTTGAGCAGGGGTGACGTTCTGCTCTCTGTCATGGGCATGGAGTGTGGTGGCTCACCCTGGGGTATGAGACACCCAGGAGGTGCCAAGGAGCTCAAGGGAGGAGTCCTTTGGTATGGATTGGGCTGGGTGCTGATAGGAAAGGGTGCTCTGGCTGTGACCAGGCTACAAAACCTCTTTGAGGGATTCTTACATTTATTTGTTGAGTACTGGGTTAGTTTGAACCCACCAAGTGCCCACAAATGCCCACACAACATCTACCCCTCTGCAGGGACTGACCCCAGGCCACCCCACCCCTCTCAGGATTCCTGTTCTGACTCCCACAGATCCAACCAGTGGTTACAGAAATATTAGTGGGGCAAGACAGGATGTAAAATGGGATGATTTGAATTTCACAGCAGCACCTGGTGCAAACTCTTCCTGTGCAATGGCATTTTCTTGCTCAGGTTTGATGACTCTGCCTCGCTCATTATCAGCATTTCCTTTCCTGCCAGTGGTTCTTACATATGTAGCTCCCTAGTTAGTACACAGAAACACCTGAAATTATTACCAATCTGCAGCAGCTTTTTGTTTGATCTCTAATGTTTTATTTCTTTTCTCCCTGTGCACACCCTGACAAGTTTTTTTCTAGTTAGCCCAGGAGAGTTTCCCCAGCACACTCTCCCTTTTGATGCTTTCATCTTTTCTCTTAATCTGGTTTATCTGTATTCCTCTTCCTTTAGCCTTGTTATTTATGTTCCACAGGCTGGATATTTACTTCAGGGATAAGTCATTCTTGGGTTTTTTTCCCCAGAAAACACACTTCTCTTTTATTAAAAAACCCATCCTGTCAAAGGTTGCAGTGCCATAACTCAGAAAAACCCAAACTCTTTCCATTTCCTATAAAGCCTACATTTTAATTAGATGATGTTTTCTTTTTATATTGTCAGAGAATAAAGTTTAAGACAATATTCTTCAATACTTTATGCTTTCAATAAATTATTTACACCGAGGTATATCCTAAGCTACACTGGCTGCTTATTTTTCAAGGGCAAGGACTCTGCAGAAGGAGAACAGTATCCATAAATATTCCAAAAAAGATATATTTAAAGGCAACAAATGCAAAGGGAGCTGTTACAAGCAGAACTTTGGAAATCAGATTGCAAAACCTGTATGATAATTTGGATCACTATCAGACTTGAAGTGGATATCTGGGTCATGTTTACAACAGCATTTTCTCTCTGTAGACTTAAGAGTTTTAGAGGGGGGGAAAAAAGAAGTGAAAAAATGGATTAAGATACAAAAACCTGAGCAGGATAAATTTCCTGAGCAGGTTTCCCAAAGAGCTGCAAAGTGCATGGGCTTGGTTAAAGAAATAAAGCTGAGTGTGTGCCCAGTCACACAAAACCAAAGTTGGCCAAATATTCCAATTTTCAACCACTTTGAAAAGGCTTCTTCAAAAACTAAACAGGATACTTTGAACTCCCTAACCTGACCTGTGAAAACAGAATTATTGAAGCCCAAAATTCAGGCTTAGGACTGATGGAAACAATTAGAAAACAATTAGAGAAAGGAATGAGCTGCACCAGTGACGTGCCCTGTTCATGGATTAGCAATTCCTGTTCCTGCAAGGCTTTCAAAGCAACATTCTGACCCAGTTTTTGCTCACTGTTCCTGCACCCTCTGATGTTGAATTAAACCCCTTGTGTTTGATGTTTGCCGAGGGAGGTAGCACAGCTTTGCCTCTCCAAGATGTCTTTATCTCAGGGTAAATCTCCCTTGTTCTCAGCGTTGCTGGGAAAATTCAACTTGTAATTACATAGCGAGGCATTCTCAATATTCATATTATTTTTATCAATTAATGTGTGGTCACAGCCCTGCCAGAACACCTTCCCCATCCACTGCACAACTCCTGGTACATCCTCCTGCAGTTGTGTTTGCTCTCAGACAGTTCTTCAGAGGCTCCACAGATTTGTTGACTTCCCAGAGCAGTTTAGGGGCTCCTGGTTGAAATTTCAGCTTCAGGAGTTTTGTCATCACCAGCTGCAATTAGGAACAAAATAAACCCTTCAGGCTCTGCTCTGGGGAGGGTGACAGTGCTGAGGAGCTGATTGCAGAGGATGGGGGTGCTTTGCCTTGGGTTTGGAGTACAAATTAAAGAATCACTTTAATAAGAAGTCATTCAAGAAATAGCATTAAATGAAAGTTTATCCCAGTCCTGCATCATCCTGCACAGGAAAATGATTACTTCATGTTGCTCACTGATTCTCATCAACTCAGGAATTCACATAGAAATATAAATCTGTGTGAATTTTTGCAAGGATAACATCATTTTTATGGTAAAATATTGCTCTTATTGGTGCACATTTGCTCCCTGACTTCTCTGAGCATCTGGGCACAGATTTAAATAATTTTGTCTTCAAAGAGTGATGAAAATTAAGTGCCTTATAAATATTATGAATTAGCTTTGATTCCTTGGGTCAAAGCCAATATACAGAGGGTATATAATTTCAATATCTATAAATATATAGAATATTACCAGTAGAATATATTCCTGTGGGTTATGAACTCCACCCCTCCAAAAAGGAACCAGAGGAATTATGTCCTCCTGGGGAGCAGAATCATTCTGTCTGTACTTATAGCCCTTCTCCAGACATGTAGGACATGATGAATGGGTATTTTCTCAGCTAAACCCAGGGAGGAGATGGTTTGAATGCTGTGATATATACACATTTAGACACCCTGTGAGTCTGCAATCCCATCTCCAGCTGAAATCAGTCCAAAGCTCTGCAAGACTCAGTGCATTCTGAACAGAATTTACTCGACCATCTTATTCCTTGATTTTTGGACTCGTTAAAAAGCAAGACCAACACAACTTTACATAGAGAAAAGTTCTCAGATATAAATCAGGTGAGTTTTGCCCAGTGCTAAAAGCCATGGATCCTTTTTAGACACTTCAATCACATGTTCAATTAGAGTTTTACTGCAGTCAGTAGCATGATGAAGCCTCCTAAAGCTGATGATTAAGACCCTGGACACAAATATTAGAAGGCACAGGTTTCATTTCTCTTGAAGTGGCAGTTCCAGTGTATGGGACAAGTGGGGTGAGTGCAGTGTGAGGAACAATATGGCAAATGCCCTGCAGAGCAAATAAACTGCCAGGAGTTACACTTTGTTTTCATTAGGCACTCACTTCTTATTCTCCTGCACTCTGAAGAGACCAAACAAATAAACCCATGGCAGAGGGCTTGGCACACAGTCCCTGAAGTGCTCAGTTTGCATGGTAAGGGCACAACCAGCCTGAAAAACCTGGGATGGTTATGTTGGTTGGCACTTGGAGGAGAAAATGTCAATGTTGTGGCGCAATAGAAAGAGCTTTGGGAATGAAGTTGGTCACTAAACTCATGAACTCACAGGAGGAACCAACAGAGAGAACTTCTACAAAGCCATGTACATCAGGACACCATGAGGTGTGAGGGGTCAGGCTGGTTGGGTGCTGTCCTGGCCTGTCAAAGAACAGTGGCAGCCTCTCCAGACCTTCATGGTCCAAAGGGCAGTATCACCTTCAGACTCCTTGGAAAAGGGAATTTATGCTGCTCTTCCAGATTCCTGCTACTTTGAAATGCCCCTGATCTTTAAGGTCACTCCCAACTCAAACCATTCTATGATTCTGTGACAACACCACCACGTCTCACACTCGTGGAGATGCTCAGACAACAGATGTAAAAGCTTCATGTGCAGTCAAAACCAACTTTTTGAGGCCAAAAGAAAAATCCTCAGAGGCAATTACAGAGGAGGAAAACAAAGGCAATGCCTTTGAGCAGAGAATTATTTGTGCCAAAGAGTGAATCCTGCCCAAAGCAACTGTGCCCCAGCAGTTCCACCCACCAGCAGCACTTTGTGTGCTAGCTGTGGTGGTGGGACCTGTCCCATGGGCAGTGGGGCACCAGCACAGCCCATTCTGCACAATTCCTCAGCTCCACATTGCCCAGCCACAGCTTTTGGTGGGATCTGGTTTCCAGTGAGGGACTGAGAAAGGGGCAGATGTGCAATAGGCTCCTGTGCCATTACCAGATAATGCATTTTCCATCAAGCCCAGGCTGCTGTAATAGAACATTTATATCCAACAGTCAGAGGGTTTAAATATCTATTAACACATTGCTTGAAAGCAAAGGACCATGAAGAACATGACAAGCCTTAGAACCAGCACTAAGTCCAATGGAAGGCCCTTGGCAAAGTGGGCAGGAGGTCTTTGGAGTTAATCAGATTATCAGAGGGAATAAGAATGCTCATCTCCCTCCCATTGAAAAGCTGGATTGTGGAAAAAAGATCATATTAAATAATTATCATTGTTATGTACATATGTTTAATGCACATATCTATAATACATATACCTATAGAGATATACAAATAAATATATCTGCATATATTTGTGCATCTCAGACATTTTCATTCCTTCAGGCAGACCTGCCACTGGCCCTCAGGTGATTGTAATTACCCCAATTAGCTCATTCTCCATTTTCCTTTCATCTCCCTGGGAGGAATCCTGAGTTGTCCCAGGTGATTCTCATTCCCTTAATTAGTCCAACCCCACCCAACCTGTGGGCTGGAACTATTTCTATTTATTTGAGTATTTATTGGAGGCAGGTGCAGTTGGAGCCTTGGCTGCCTCAGGAAAGCAACAGAGGGCTGGGACTGATCTGGGAGCACTTGGAATGCAAGGTAGGGATGAGTTTTATGTGGATTTTTTAATAGTCTGTGGTTCTTGGAGACTGAGATATGGAGTTTGTGGGGGATAGAGCCTTGCTGGAGAGTGAGGATTTGGGAACAAGGGTTAAAATCCAGGTCCAATGTGGAAGGAGGAGGGAGTTGTGAAGGTGGTGGTGTAGTTTGGTTGTTTTCTGCTGCAGTTTTGCAAAGCTGATGGAGCAGCCTGAGAAAAGAGGGTGGAACAGAGAGCTCCACCCTTTCCCTCTTTCCTTTCTGAAATCAAACTTATCAAAATACAAACTTTGGTTAATCAAGTGTTTCACCTTTCACTGTGGACCCCACTTTTAAGCTTTGACATCAGGTGAGTTCTTGTTCCTTTACAAACAAGAACAGACACTTTCCAGTGGTGTTTAAGCTTTCAGGATTCCTGGAAGCTCCAGAGAAGACTTGGCTGAAAGGACCAGCTCATATTCCATGCAGGGTGAATGTGCTTTCTCTGTTTGCAGGGTCTGCAATACCTGCAGGGGTTAATAAATACCTTCATCTTCCAATATTTCCATTCAATTCATTGGAAATGGGGGGGAAGCTGCGTTTTTCCTGATGTGCAGGGATGGGCTGGTTTCCCTTTGGCAATGTGGAATTGCTGTAGGAAATTAGAGTTCACAATCCCCCAAAATAAATGTGGAGTGTTGTGTTTGACCCTAAGAATGGGGTCAAAACCAGATAAATTATGCTTGCAAGGAACATTTTTCTTAGGCTTGAGGTACAGAGGAGTAAAACTCCAAAGAGTAGGACATGGTTGTTTTTACTCCTCCATCCTCATCTTTAATGAAGAGATTAATAACAAAGTTACATCTTTGGGGGGGTGTTATGTCTTTATTTCACTCTGCTATTTGGTGACTTTGCCAAAATGAGGAAGAGAAGGGCACAAAATGTTTCTCAACTTGTTTTATCCCCATCACTTGGTTGAATTCCATGTGGCCAACACAGCAGTGGCTTTTTTGTGGAAGTGGCAGGAAACAATAGTGATATTTTCCTCCTTGCACATGAGGAGCATTGACATAGAAATGCTTGTGTGGTTGCTTTTCTTGCTTTTGGGGGGCTGTCATAGCCCAGGCCATGTCCTTCTGTGAGATGAAAAGTTGTGGATTCCCCCAGGAGACTTCTGTCCACATCCTGGAAGAACATCACAAAAACTTCCCATTAATAGTCTGATGTTTTTATGCTTGAAACTGAATTGCCTGCAGGACTCTAAATATCTACCAACTTGGTGTTTTGTGCTTTAAATGTAGTTTTTATTGTTCCTGTGACGTTAGCAATGAGACAAAAGGGGAACTACAGGGTGGGTTTGAGTCAGGAGTGTGACTGTTCCCAGGGGTGGGCGTTGAGCTCAGCTGAGCTGTTCCAAATTGGTTACAAAATTATGGGTTCTCTCCCCTGCCAATTACCTGCTCAAACTTAATGGTCTTAGCCTGTTCTTGGCTCACTTCACTAGATGATAGTTATTCAGATTCATCCCCAGGCCAATTAGGAAAGTGTAATCATTGCCTTCCTACCTTTTACTTCGTCTCACTTGTCAGCTGCTCACATCTCCATCTGGGGACTCCAGAGAAACCAAGAATTTGCTTTTTTTGTTGTTGTGTTAGTGAGATCTGCCCAACAGGTGAGCTCCCACCTTTAAACTCTTCCCCTCTGGGATCTATCTCAGTAGTCTCTGGGTTTCCTTGATCCAGTTTCCATGTGTGCCAAGGGTACCACTGTAAAACTGAAAATGCTGGAGAATGGGAGTGTTTCTGTTCTGCCCTTTAACTTCAAAATACTCCCAGCTGGCAGAAAAGTGCAAACCTACAGCTGAGATCACTGCAATACAACACAAACTTCCAAAAATACAAGAAAATAAATATTCTGTAGGATCCATCCACTCTGATTTCCCACTGAACAGGCTGCAAGTCACAGGAACTGGGGAGATGTGCAGGAATTAGGTGGCCAAAGAGAAGTCAGGAATGATTCCTCTCCCAGGGCAGGGAAAAGAACTAATCAGCTGGTCAAAGCAAAGGGATCCAGCAAATAAAAGTCCCAAGGATTGGGACCAATGGATTTAGATCAGCTCTTGATAGAAAAACAAACCTGTTCCCTTCTTGGTTAATGAGGTTTCCAGACTCCAACTACTGAACTGTCTGGATGGAAGGTGCTTTCAGTCACCCTTTACTGCCTCCCTAAAATCTTCTGATTTCTGCACCTGAGATCCCACCAGTTTTCAAGCACATCTTTATAACAAGGCTGATTTTTCCAAACCAGGGGATCAGCAAAGCTCTCCAGCAGGGCAAAGGTGCTGCTGTATTAATTGGTCTTGACTGGGGAAGTTGCTGTCAGTATTGCTGGAGGGATGGGAGTGGGTTCAGGCTCTTTAGCCTGGTAATAGAACTTGATAGGAATTAAATCAGAGAAACAAATTTGGTCATAATGGACTTTGTAATATGTGCTGCTTTCCATTTGTAAAGAGCCTCTTTTGTCATGTAGTCCACGGAGTTGTTTTCAGCTGATAAACCCACAACAGAGCCCTTTTATCACAGCAGGAAACTTCCCTTTCCCCTCAGATTTTGAGCAATAACAATTCTGGGGGGTAATAATTATTCCAGATGCATTGTACCATGTAAATGGATCTGTTGCTTTGGTGGCATTACTGCAAAAGGCAACGCTGATGGTGTATGCCCAGAATGAGCCAATTAATTACCCAAACTGTGAAATCAAATAAATCTCACAGCAGTGACCTCAGTGCCACTGAATCAAGGAAGACATTAGGGTGATGTGTGGTTGCTTTTACTGAAGTAAAACCAGAACTTAAGAGCTAAATGTTGTCATTGTGACTTAAAATAGACCTTCAGGCTGGCACGGCCCTGCTGGCAGGGGGAGATGGATGTTTGATGCCCATTTAGCTTTTTGTCAGGCTCGTGAAGCAAATGCCACAAATCAAAATTGCACTGGAAAGCTGCATTAGGGATAAAAATCCAGCCCTATAGATCCCCTATTGATAGGAGCACTGTGCCATCTCTGTGCCCTACACAACCCCCTGGAGTTGGCACCTCATTTGGCCTCTCTGCTCAACTTGGGCATTGCCCTCAGTGCTGATGCCTTTACCTCCTCCTCTCTGGAGGGTGAGAGTTTCCAGAGGCTCTGAGGAGCATCCATGAGTTGGGATAACAGCAGTGCTTTGTTCTCCACCTTCCTTCTCCACTAAAAAAAAAAAAAAAATCAAGCCTGATTTTTGCAGCTTTTCACATAGCAAAGGGAATTTGTGAGTGGAGTATCAGGGCTGTACAGCAGCACAAGCTCTGCAGGGTTGCAGATGTTATCAGCTGTGCTGTTATCAATACATGCTGATGGGACAGGAATTCAGGGATGTTCTGCAAGGAAATGATTACAGGGAGCTCCAAATCCTGGGATTTTATGCTGTCATCTGTTGTGGAGGTACTGCAAACTGAGTAAGGATTTTTCATCA
>JAWWLZ010000025.1:2044050-2058062 GCA_035041345.1 Poliocrania exsul | reverse complement strand
AGGCTTGCAGGGATTGCTTAAAAGTTCTCCATCCTCTCCCCATCCTGCAAAAAGCACAAGGCTTTGTTGGCCAGCCCTGCAAGTGTGGCCCCTCTCTTTAAGGGTATAGATATGCACATACAAATTAAAAACAGAAGATTCAGTTCATTAAGGAAAGGCAGAAGGAAACAGCAAATACCAAAGGCAGAGAGAAGGGTCAGTCCCTGCTCCCCACACAGCCCCTTCCCAGGGGGTAGGGGGAGAAGAAGCTCCTTAAAAACCTTCCCAAAGGCCTCCATTTGTCCCTGGGAAAACAAGGCATCAATCTAACTCCTGTCTGTCACAGTATTTCATATATAACATATATACAGCTTTGGATAAGGCTTGTAAATGTAAATATATAAAAAAAAAAGAAGCTGAGACATTCCACATCTTTGCTCCCTCTCCCATCCCTTACAAGCCTATCCCGGTTACTCTTCCTTTTTCCTTCATTCTTCCTTTCATTTTCCTTTATTCTTGCTTTTTTTCTTTATTCTTCCTTTCTTTTTTCTTTATTCTTCCTTTCTTTTTCCTTTATTCTTCCTTTTTTTCTTTGTTCTTCCTTTCTTTTCCTTTATTCTTCCTTTATTCTTTATCTCTTTTTCCTTTATTTTTCCTTTATTTTTCCTTTATTTTTCCTTTATTTTTCCTTTATTCTTCCTTTCTTTTTCCTTTCTTTTTCCTTTCTTTTTCCTCAGGAAACAGAATGCTTTAAATTCAGTCCTCTGAGAGGCCAAAATGCTTCCAGGGCAGCCACCTCTGTGCCTTCCTTCTAGACACAGTCACACAGAACAAAGAGCTGGATAATAATAAGTAATTATCATAATAATTAGTACATATTTAGAGCTTTACATTTTCAAGGCACTGTACAAATCTTAGCTAATGAATATTTGGTAAGCAAACATTTTGAGCTTCTGGAAGGATTATTATAAACTCTGAAGGAAATACTTTACAATATTTGGCTGATTGTTTTTCTCACTCTTACATTTACAAGGTTATTCTTTGCTGCACCTGTAACTTACCCATGGCAAAGCAGTTGGGATTTGTTACTCTTACAGGATTTAAACAGTGATGCCTTTAATTAGAATTTAAGGATTTGGGGGGTGTAGAAATAAGCTCTTAAAAACATTTTTTTAAAGAAAACACTGTGTGGGCAATGTGGACAAACATTGATTTTTTTCTTCTTTAGTGCACTGGGGTGTGTCCAACCTTGGGGCTGAACTCTGAGGTTTAATGACCACACTGAACCTCCAAGCCATGTTCATGTTTCCATGTAGAATATTATCATTCCATCCATCTCTAAATGGTTTGCTTCAAGTTGACCCAATCTATTGCAGCTTTGAGGGGTTCCCACTGCCCAGAGATGCTGAGCAAGGACAAGAGGTTTGGTGAGAGGGACCATCCCATGGTTGGTCCTCTGTGCTTCAGGACGTGAAATGGGCACCTTCAGAACAGGTCCTGGTAGTGATGCACCAAACATGGGGGCAGATGTTCCTCTTTTATCCTGGATGGAAGCGTCTGTGCCTCATGATGGGCATAATGAGAGGAAAAGCAGATGCACAGACTGGGCCCAAAGCCTTCAGGAGATCTGATAACCCTTTGAAGTTCAGCCACCCAAGTGCTCACTGAGCCAAACCCCTCTGATTTCAAGAGTCTGATGTTTATAGTCAAGCTCTTCTAATGAGCCTTTCTTGATGGCTGTAATTGGTCTCTTCTTTCCTTGTCTTTGTCCTTGACTTTGAAGTTTCAATTCATTACCTTGTGCAAATTCTCCTGCTCACCATGACAAACAATTCCATAGCAGTGATTCCTGTTTCATTTGTGTCCAAGCTGCCTTTTATAAGCTCACACACTCTCATCTCTTCCTAATCCATTTTCTACTTTCCAAATATCCCCAGTTTTGGCACCTGTATCACAAGTTTCCTTCACATGATGTGATTAAAGCATTCAGCTTGCTCCCTTTCTTCTTCACCTTGTCTCCTCCAGTTTGTGTTTTGAGCAGTGCTGGGCACTGGATGTTTCTTGCTTCTTAAATTCTGCAGATCATGTGTGATCTCTGTATTAGTTTCTCTTCCAATTGCTTCTGCTTGCACAATATGCACTCAGCATCTGCTTCTGCCACTGCCTCTGAAGGCAGAAGTGATTTCTCCTGCCAATTTTCCACTTCCCAGATAGAAGCTGCTCTTTCAAGGCTTGATCTTGTTGTGTGCTTTAAAGTCAGTAATAATACAGTGTATGTGACATGGAACTGAGCTGGGGATGAAACAAGGAGCACACAGAGAGCAGCCCAAAGATTTAATAACACACTGGAATATGCACTTTGCTCCACAGGCTGAGGGGAATGCCACACTCCTTGAGGTGCCACTCTCCTTGAGGTGCCACACTCCTTGAGGTGCCACTCTCCTTGAGGTGCCACACTCCTTGAGGTGCCACTCTCCTTGAGGTGCCACTCTCCTTGAGGTGGCACCACACTCTGCCAAGACTCCAGGCCAGACAGAAGGTGACTGGATGTAGAATCAGGCACAGAAGTGACCTGATTTTCTTGTTGTTTTTTTTTTAATAATTATTTCTGGTTGACCAGATGTTTAGTTATTTCCAATTACCAATGCACAGAAATATAATAATGTTCCACATCTTTTTGATACAAACCTGTCCTATATTGCAGGAAAGTCTTGATATTTTGGAAAATTCCCTTGAATTTCATGTATCTGCTGCCCATCTCACAGGGGTTTGACACTTTTGGAGTTTACACTTCAAGCATTTTAACTCCTATTTAGAGTGTAGATCTTTCAGGCTGGAAAAAAATAAGAATACAGTGGTATTTATGTTACCTGGGGAAAATATATGGGTTTAAATCTGATATTAGGAATGAATCCTTCCCTGTGAGGGTGGGCAGGCCCTGGCACAGGTGCCCAGAGAAGCTGTGGCTGCCCCAACCCTGGGAGTGTCCAAGGCCAGGTTGGACAGGGCTTGGAGCACCCTGGGCTGGTGGGAGGTGTCCCTGCCCATGGCAGGGGGTGGAACTGGATGATAAATTTAAGTTCTCTTCCAACCAAACCTTTCTGGGATTCTATAATATATAAAGATAAGGCACACTTAGGATGCAAACTCATTTTCTCTCTGGCCAGACTTCCCATATAACATTTGCCTATAGGAAATTCAGTTTATTCAGTGTGTGGCCTAATGAATCCCAAGTTTGGGGTAAAGGTTTTCAGGCTTTACATTTATACAGATTATCTGTCATAAGCTGCTGCACTTAATTTTTGATAGGGATAGAGCTCAACACAGGAAAAACATAACTAATCAAATATCAAAGTGAAAAATCAAACCTAAGTGGTGTTTTTGGGGACTTGTAGTTGTTTTAACATATAGACTATTATTTTCTGTTATTATCATTTCTCCTCTCCTGTTCTGGGTGTCATCAATGTCCACACAATGTGAAAAGATAAATGACAAGGAAGGGATCATTGCTACAGTATTTTGTTAATACAAAGCATTGGAAGAGCTGAATTAAAAGTGAGTTTTCTGGGTTATTTTTGGAGGTCTTGATGAGCTCTGCAAGTCCCAGCTCCTGAGAGCTCCATGTGTACATCTTCACTCCCCACCCACCAATGGTGGTGACAGGTTTGTCCCCTGAGACAAGGCAACAAAAGGATCTGTGCTCAGAGGGTTAGGAGTGAAAACACACCCATGGGAAACAGATTCCAGCCCTTCTGCTGAGAGCCAGATTCAGCCTTTAACAACCTTACAAAAAGGCAAACCTGATTCTTAAACCTGCTGCAAAGGTGCTCAGCCGTTTGGCTGGTGGGAACCATCAGGCTGCTCCTCAGCAGGGAGCTCTGATTCATCAGCTCAGGGTTTCCCCAAAGCTTTCTGCCTCCATCTCCCACTCAGCTTGGCAGGGACATTGTCAGAGAATAAAAGGCTTCTTCCCCGTGTCAAAGGGCTGGCATTCATCAAAATGATAATACTTTTTTACCTGGAGCACCTTTTAGATGAGGTTCACAAAGCCTGTAAAGATGATGATGATAAAGAGAAAAATGTTACAGGATTTTTTATTGTATTTTTTGGCACTAAAACTGGTACTACATGAAATGGAAGATTTTTTTTTTCTTTTATAAGTTTCCTTCGGCTTTAACTTCATAAATATTCCTCGGTTAAGTCAGTGGACTGGTTTTCACATAAAGCCTAATCCAAAGCTTGTTAAGGTCAACAGAAAGCTGCTTATTAATTTCAGTAGGTTTTGGATTGAGCTCCAAGTGCAAAACTGCTCCTTGAATCAAACAAAAACTTTCTGGATTGCAAAAGCAGGATTCACACCTTCTAGGATCAAACACTTCACAATGAGGATAGTTTAAAATCCAGGGTATCTTCTGGGATTCTGATTTTTATGGGCTTGGGATCAAGGGGGTTGTGTAGAGCCTGAAAAATTGGGAGTGTTCTCTGAGCAGTTCTCATCCTTTCACCCTCAGGGAAAATGGGAAACATGCAAAGCCCTGAAAAGGGGGATTTCTAACTCTCCATACTGGATTGATTAATTGTAGGAAGAATGGCAAGTGAAGCAGTTTAGGCACAGCTGAATTGTCCCACTGTCCCACCAGACGTGGTAGAAGCAATTTTGAGTTCGATGGTGGTGGCTGAGAGAAGCACCAAGGCCCAGCAATGCTTAAACCAAACTGTTGTCCCATTCTGGGCAGTGATCTTGAATTTCTCAACAGGGAGCAGAGAAGGGGTGGTGCAAAGTTGCCTTGGAAGTTGTAGGTTGCCCAGACCAGAAGATGTGGGGTGGGAGGTGGCTGTAGCTGCACCCAAGCACACAGGTTTGGGGTCCCCTGACTGAGAACATGCTGGAGGACAAAAGATTTTCATACTATGATCTGCTCAGGTGTATTCTGGGCTAATTTAGGGAAAAGAACTGGAGAGCTGCTTGTTGGGCTCAACCATTCATTAAAATGACAAACATGTAGACATTGTTCGAGAGAAGTCCAGTCTTTAAAAAATCAGAGGTTTATAGGAAAGCTTTGAGGAAGCTGGGAAAAGGTGACTTGCAGAGAAGGGGAGTTCTTCCAATATTTTTACTTGTAAAGACACTCCTTTATCAGCATCAGGTGAGAGAAAGCTCATGGAATATCTCTGTCCCCTGGTTAGTACCAAACTGGCCAGGCTGTGGGGCTGGTTTAGTCCTCTCCACTGGCCAAGAGCAGCAAGAGGAAGGATTATTGTGCTTTCAGTGATTTATCCCCCCTGGTGCTCCCAGATCAGCAATCCAACCCATCCCATGCTTTCCATCCACATTTCCTCCTTGCATGGCCAAGATAAGGAAAACTTGGACTTTGTAAATGAACTGAGATTTCAATGAGGGTTTAGAGGGCAGCAAAATGATTTCATTGGCAAATGCCTCATTTGTATTTTGGAAGTTCCCCTGTGAACCTTGGCATATCTGCTCCCTGCAGGCTGGAGCCACAAAGGAACACAAGGGGTCACTGAATGCCAAAATGCACAGAATGGCCAATTATCCAGCTGTGCCTCACACTTCTGGTGAATCAGGATCATCCTGCCTGGGTTTACTGGAAATAGAATTCTCCATAAAGCTGGTAGTTAAGTTGTGAAGCCCCAGTGGGGTTGGAACTTGATGACCTTTAAGGTCCCTTCCAACCCAAACCATTGCAGGGTTCTCTGATCCCTGCTGTAACTGGGATTTAATCATCATCCACTCTACTCTAAACCACACAACCTTCCAGTGGCAATATTATGAAAACTGATTTAAATACCTATTAGCTTAAACTTCCTTAAATACAGAGCTGTTTACTTTTAATTACCTCCCTCTGTATGCTCACCCACCTTTGCCAAGGCACAGGGGCTGCTGAGGTTTTGAAAAATGGCCTGAAAATAAAGAACAAAAGACACAATTACTCACACTAAAGATGGATCTGCACCTCCAGCTCCTGCACCTGAGCTCCCCCAGCCTCTGCCTGGTCTTGAAAGGGTTCTGCTCTCAACAGGAGGCTTTCCAGGGAATAAATGCTTAGTAGCAGAGGGAGTAAGTTCTCCACGTTGTGTTCATCCTTCCCAGAGACAGAAGAACTGTCTCAGTGGATGATGAGGACACTAAAGGAACACTAATAGGTAACACTGCAGGACCCAGAATCTTGAGTGTGCAGCATCCTCTTCCCTAAGGAACACCTGGGGATTCCAGGAGTTGGTGAGCATAAAGCTAGTCTGGAGTGTATCCTGCAGATTATCCCACAAACCTTGTGCTCCAAAGGGGAAAAGCCTGTGAAGGCATTAGCCAGATGATCTCCTTGATATTCCTTGGCTTCCTACAGCACAGAGTGGCAAAGCCTTGCAAACCTTGGCTGAGAGTGCCCAGAGAACAGCAGTAAGAGAGGACTCAGCTCCTCACTGAGGTGGATATTTGCATTTCCCTGTTTCTAAATCACTCAGGCAATCCAAATGATCTGCTCTGTCATATCCAGCATCTCCCTCCCTCCATGGGGAGACATTCGCAGAGACTGAGCATGAAAATATTGGAAAATATAATTTTCCCGTGATTTTAATACAACTTAGAACTAAAACTATCGATTGCTTCCCTCACTCTGCTCAGTCTCTGAGGCTTCTCCCACAGTTTGGTTTCTCTGACTTCCTGCTCGTCCTCCCAAACCAACCTCTCACTGAGCAGCCAGTGGAAATGGCAAAATAAAGTGAAACGAAGTGAACTGCAGTGCTGCTGTTTGGGAAAGGAGGTATAAAACCCCTGCAAACCCAACAGCCTCAGTGCATGAACACGCTGCCATTTGGCACTTTGGAGTAGGTTAGGAGGCTGGGAATTTATAATAAACTTAATGTAGTTTTACAGCCCATCTTCAAAACATTTCCAGAGACAGTAAAAGATGATGGACATTTCCCGAGCGTTCTCCTTCCCCAGCAGTTCCCTGGGCAGCAGCGATTTGAAATATATTATTGATGTATCTTTGAAGATCTATAATCTGATACCTCATGTTTATTGCTATTATGCAAGTGGCTTCGGAGTGTCCCTTCTGCAGGAGGCAGAGGCAGGAGATAGAATCTCTGAGATTGTTACTGTGTTGTGGTGGAAGAGGCAGAAGCCCAGCAGGGCTCCATTGATTTAGATCGTACACAAAGGCTCGGGATAACAGAGGAGCTGCTCTTTACATTCCGCTTTTTTAATAAAACAGGGAAACAGGAGCACAAAGAAAGAGATACAGGAGATAAACAACCAGCAGAGAATGAAGTGCAGCAGAGACAGATGTGTGTCTGCGCTGGGGAAGTTAATGAGAGCCATACTTTGCATTTAATGGCAGGGACTCAATTGACTCCTCCGTGAGAGAAGGTTGGAGAGGGGAATGAAGAGCTACACAATTAGATGCCAATACAGACATCGTGATTGGGAAGGTGGGCAGAGTTATGGGAAGGTCAGCTCTTTTATTACTCTTGGATGCTGCATGTTGTGCTGTGCCACATCTTCAATCTCATTTCACCCCAATGTGTTTTATGGATTATGTGGCTCAGCATCGCTCTCGTGGCTTGTGCTCTCCAGTCTTATTTATTCTCACCAACATCTTTAAAGGCAAGAACTGGATCAAACTCCCAGTGAAAAGCAGCATAGATTTTCTGTTAGGGCTGATTTAAACAGAGGGCTGGGATGTTTCTATAGCCAAGAGGAACGTGAGCACAGCGTTCCCTGAGCAGGGAATGTCCCTCTGGGTGACACTCACTTGTAAAAGATAACACAGTGTAAGGGTAACAGTGTCTCCTAGGCAGAAAAGGAGTTGGCAAGAGCAGCAAGAAGGAGACCAACCTGAAATGTTTCAAGACAGCAGCCAGAGCAAAGGCCATTGCCTTTGGATTGGATAAACACTCAATTCTTCTTTAGCAGGGAAGGTCCATGGGAGAGCAGAGGTGGTTTTATGAAGCCAATAGACACAAGTGTGCCTTGTATGGTCTGTCCTGATTTTCTTACTCATTCAGCAGACTTCTTCAGGCCTCCAAACCCTAACCCTTCTGCTCAGCTCCTGACAAGTTGCTCAGCAGTTCTCAATTCAGGGTGTTTTCAACACTTGCTCAGATCCAGTAGCAGCTTTCAGCACCCTGAGCTGTAGGAGAGAGAAATGCTCACTTGATGAGCAGATCCCAACCTAGAAACAACCCAGTGCTGGAAATCAGACAAACTCCTAAAGGAGTAAAAGAAGTTCTGTGCTTTGTCTGCACCTGCAGCACCACAAATATGTGTTGAGCACAAGACACTGTCAGGTCTCATGTTCAGCATGGAAATATGTGTGTTATTCCTCATGCCTGGAGTGTCCAAAGCCAGGCTGGACGGGGCTTGGAGCACCCTGGGCTGGTGGGAGGTGTCCCTGCCCATGGCAGGGGTGGGATTGGGTGGTCTTTAAGGTCCCTTCCAACCCAAACCATTCAGTGATTCCATGATCCTCTTATACTGGGAAGTACATACTGTGTTTATGTGTAGAAACACAATTTCTAGTTTTCCAGTATTTTGTGTAGTCCACAATGAGCCTTCTTGGAGCTCTTTCTCAGGCTTTCCACACAATGCAGCGAATTGATTTGCCTTATGGTTCTTGGTGGGGTTTTTGGGTGGTTTTTTTTGTGGTTTTTTTGTTTGTTTTGGTTTTTTGTTTTGTTTTTTTCCTTACAATTCCAAGCACAGTCTTTAAAATTCTCAGACATTCCAAAATGTTGCTGCAGCCTTTATGTTCCCAGGCATAGATTAATCATACCTATACATAGCCTAAAGCTGGATGTGTTTAGATAAATATAGAAATATATATATAGGTGTGTATATATATTTGAAGCAGGAAACTACAGATCTTACAATGCTCTGTGTTAAAATTAAATCATATTTTGTGATTCCTTTGAATCAAGGAATGGTTTGGGTTGGAACAGACCTTAAAGCTCATCCCATCCCACCCCTGCCATGGGCACGGACACCTCCCACCAGCCCAGGGTGCTCCAAGCCCTTTCCAACCTGGCCTTGGGCACTCCCAGGGCTGGGGCAGCCACAGCTTCTCTGGGCACCTGAGCCAGGGCCTGCCCACCCTCACAGGGAAGGATTTCTTCCCAATATTCCCAATATCCAATCCAAACCTCTTGTCCTTTGGTTTGAAGCTCCTTGTCCTGTCCCTCCAGTCTCTCTCTGGTTTCCTTGTAGCCCCTTCAGATACAGTAATGTCACTCCTCCTTCTTTCATGTCATTTTATCATCCCTTCTTTTCTGCACTCTGCAGATTTCTTCACATCTTTAGGACAGATACCAAACATCCACAAACCCTGAGTAATTGTATTTTATTTCCTTCTAAGGGGTCACATTTGAAATGTTTGGGTTAGGTGGGACTGATTGCCTTCCAAAGCTGCCAAGTCTCTTGGCTGAATGTCAGTAACATTAGTTGGAGTCCTACACAACATTTTGGTGCTGTGACAGTTGATAATAATGGTGATAATAATGCATTTATGTCCCAGCTTTGGCTGGGAGTTGTCAGAATACAGGTGGACTCCCAGTTATTAGAGAAAATTAGTTTTCAGACAGCACAATTATGACCTGGATCTTTGGGTAACACTTGGAATCGAGTTCAGGAAGGGCCACAGCCATGTAATAAATATATGTACAGTGGAGATTATTGCCATGAGGTGATGCATTAAAATTGTCACCAGCCAGGAAGTTCAAATTCACTATATCATATACATTTTTAGGGTGGAATCCATAAGCTTGTATGCAAATCTGTTTGTGCATATGTGATTCTGTCCCAAATTAGATCAGATTTTCAGCATGTCTCCACTATTCCTGTACTATTTTTAGCTCTCTGGGTGTTACAGTAATAGGGATGCATTTAAAGTATAATGTTAAAAATGTAATTATGCCTTAGCCACCATCTAAGTTCATCATTTTTTTCCTAATTGCTTAGAATTTTTGAAAACTCTCTAATGTTCACTGGTGGAGCAGATGGAGCTGTGAGCAGTTTCCTACGTGATAACATTCTCTGGTTCTGGCTGATGGTGTTGCTTTGTTCCTTCATTATCTCATTAAATAATACTCAGGCTGGAAAAAATTACAACTCCACTATTTGTCAAGAATTTCAAGCACAGTAAGAACAATTCAGGGCCAAGTGCAGGGAAACCACTGACAATTCTGGGGTTTCTCTCCAATGCAATTCCTTGCAATGTTTTTCCTAAGGAATAAAACCTTACATGAGCCATGGGTTGGAAATCCAAATGCACCTAAAAAGTAGTTTTTCCATTTGGCAGTACTTTTCTTGGTGGTGAATATAAAAAGGTTTGGTAATTTTATATTAAATCTGGAAAATTTTACCAAGTAAAAATACTTAAGTTCATTTAGCATGATTTTTATTTGAAATACAATGACTGTGGTAACCTTAATGTGATCACCTGGGCAATTTTTGGCCTCTTTTGCAAGTCTGATAATAACTGTAATATCTTCTGGGCCTCTAAATGATTTGAGACATGAAATTCAAATGAAAAATATTTACTGAATGCCATAAAATACATTGTTTAGCATAAGTCACTGATCTATGGTAGAGAATTTTGAGAGTGTATAAAAAATATCTAAATAATTATGTACTTCTGCCACCTCTTCCTGCCAGAAACTTTGTGGAGACACAACACAGGTGTTAATGAACAGAGCTCCACATCTCCCAGAGAGTTTCTTCATCCCATCACATCAGAAATCAGATAGAAAGTTGAAAGCCAGAATAGTGTGGGGCTGAGTTTTAGGGCTCAAAGCATTGATTATCCACCAGACGGGTGCTGGCTTTTTAACACTGAGAAGAAAACCTGTAGATAAATTTGTTTTTGTTTCTCCCAGTAGAAATTTTGGACTATTTAATTAAAGGCCTCATTGCCCCATCATTAAATTCAAAGAAGCATATCTAATGCAGGCACTTGGATGTAATGTCACTTATTAGTCTTTAATGACGAGAAACATTCTTTCTCCAAAGAACAGCTGTAGAAATAGTGCCCATGTCACCCACAAAATTACATATTAAGAAGAGTATTAATGTGTATTTAATGACTGTAAAAATATTCCTTCATGGAAAAGGGCTCTGTTCTTTCTTGTTCAGCTCCACTGGTAGGGGAGGTTAATTAAAGGCAGAACATCCTGAATTCTGGAGCACTGCAGGTCATTGAGAGGCACCAGAGTGGAACATGAATCTGCCAGAGCTCATGGGCAGGGAGAGCTCTGCTCAAACCTCTGCCCCACTGCCCAGGAGCCACCCCTGGGCTGCCCTGGCACTTGGATCTCCTGATCCAACAGCCAGGAAAGCTCCCATTAAACAGGAGATTCATCTAACCCTCTCCAGGTTATTACTTATAAATAAATATATAGATATATGGTGGGGGAAAATAATAAAAGGACTGTAGGATGCCCAAGTAACCACAATGTTGAGGTTTTCTATGGAAATGCCACAAAATGGTGATTAAATTGACCCTGAGATCAGCTCAGCTGGTTAAAAACTTGGTTGTGATAATGACAAGTTCATGGTTCAATCTCCTGTGTGGGCCATTGACTTAAGAGTTGGACTCAATGATCCCTGTGGGTCCCTTCCCACTCAGAATAGTCTGGGATTCTGTGAAATGTTGCAGGTCAAAAAGTGAAAGTCCATTTATGATGCATTTGATGTTTAGTTGGTTTAGGATCTTTTCCTTTTATTCAAAGAATCATTTATCAATGTAGGAAAAAGGCCAGAGAAGTCTCACAGTAACTGTGCCAGGGTGGAGGGGTTAGCAACAGTGGGAGATTATCAGCATTTCCAAGGAAATATCTGGATATCAGAACAGGGTGGTAGAAGAGAAATAAAGAGAAAATATTTCAGTGCCCCCCATACAATTCTGAATCCACTGCTATACTAATTTGTTCTTCTTTCCTGTCTTTCCAATGACATCTTTGTAATCATGCTGTTATTTTTGTTATCCAGAATACAGAAATACACAGGTATGAGGTGGAGGGATGGAATTTCCTCCCAAGTGTTCACCATTTCCATCACATGTGCAGTTTTTGGGTTGTTACCTGATGTAACTCTGTCCTTCAAACCACGTGTGTTTGGTACCTGCTGGACTCTTTGGGGCTCTTTTCCTTGTTTTCCAGTTAAAAAGTACTGGAAACTTTACCACCCCCTTGCGGGTCCTTTCCACCTCAGGGTATTCTGTGATTCCTCAGAGCAGACAACACCCTGCAGCTCCTCTGCTTCTCACCAAACCCCACCCTTGTTCCCACCCATAACTCACCCACAAATGGGGAGCAGCCAAAATAAATCCAGTTTGTTGCTTTGCACCATCCCAGCCCTTCTGTGCAGTGCCTGAGTCTGGTTTCAATCTCCTAAAAATGAGGAATTACTCCATGGGAATGTGTGAGGAGGGAGGGAAGATGAACACCAACCCCTCCCAGGAAAACTCTCTGCAGTTACTGATTCCCTTTAATTATGACACCTCCTAATACTCCTCTGGTGCTTCTCCATGTTTGAATTTATTCTGTTCAGGATCACAATTTCTCTTGGGAAGTGTACACAGAGATTTATAAATTGTAGAAAGGAGTGAATGAAAACACCAGAAGATTTTCTTCCTTCCAAGCCCCACATAACTTATAAAATTTGCCATTCTTATTAACCTTTTGTATCCATAAAGGGGAGATGGCTCCACACTGGCTCAGGTGCAAGTTAAAGGAACATTTTCCTCTGAGAAAATGAAATATTTAAAAAAAAGAAAATGGGCTGACTTTTTATTTTCCACCTGCAATTCACTGCAGTGGTTTATTTTCTCCCCAAGAGCTCCTGTCCCCTCTCCCATCTGTGGGTCACCAGGGAGCAGGAACAGCTGGGGGCACCTGCAGGGTGTGGCACAGCACCCAAACTGCTGGCAGAGGGCAGGGCCAGGTGGGCACACAGCCAGGGGTGCCCTGGGCTGCACTGCCAGGCCTGGAGGAACACCTGGGAGGGAGTTGCAGTAGCTTTGGTTCCTTTGGTTATTCTTTAAATCGAGTCTGACCACGAGTTCAAAGCAATTTGTTGCTCACTGTGAAGAGCTGGGAGGTTTCTGAATGGGAAGCATTAAAGAAGGCTAAATAATACACATTTTAATAGAGAGAGATGCTTAGGCAATATGGAAATGAGATGGGAGAGGAGAAAATGTGACAGCTGAGGAGATAAACATGGACTTGTGTTTTCATTTACAAAGACCTCTGGTATATAAATGCTATTTTTTTTTCTGCATTATAAGATTGTGAATTCCAAAGAGAAATTTCACCAATTTGATGCATCAAACAAGTGTCTCTTGCTGAAACCACTTCTTAATGGATTGTCTCAGACATTTCCAAAGACAGCTGCACATCCCACAGCTGCCCATTTCCCTTGGGATGCCAAATGGCACCAGGCAGGGCATTCCCAGGAAGCTCTGGGTGCCCACCCCCAGCACACCTGCCCTGACAAGCCATGACTTTTTTATTAACAGGAAAGCAAATCTGTTTCCTCTACAACATCTCCAGCAAAATCCAAGACTTGAAACCATTCTCATTTTATTCCCCCCCATAAAAGCCTGCCTGAAGTAACTTGCAGACAACCAGTAAAGCCTGAAGTATTTCCTAAGCCTCCTGTACCCTACTAAAGAAGTACATCAAGGAGTTTCCAGCTTTTTGTATTTCATTTCTATTTCCTCTTTTCTTTTTACCCACAGATTTTCTTAAATCAGTCACTGCTGGGCAAGAAAGACCCCGAGGCAAAAGCTTTAGGGATGGATAGAGCAGGGATGTTCCCATTTCCTCTTCTCCCCCTGGATTAAGCTGTGATCCTTCTCTCCCTCTCCTCACCCTCCTAAGGCACAACCTGTTTACAACGTGTAGGACACTCAGAGGGGACATTTATGCTTCTCATAAAATGGAAAAGCCTTCCCTCCCTGCACCACAAGCACTGCAGATCTTTGTCAGTGGAACATCCTCTTTTCCCTTTTTTTTTT
>JAWWLZ010000025.1:1994588-2008951 GCA_035041345.1 Poliocrania exsul | reverse complement strand
TTATCCCAGTTCCTGAGAAGGTTCCAGCCCTCTCTGAGTTGCAGGGCATAGCTGAGATGAGCAGAGATGATGCTCTAACGTGTGTGTTTTTTAGGATTTCTAGAAGGGTCACCTTGTTTATAACCCTCATCAGCTCCTGGAACTTGGATCTGAACTGCAGTTGTTGAGCACTTCATCTTGCAGAGCTGATTGCACGTTTGGTAATTGGCTTAATCACCCTCAAGGGCTTGCAAGTTAAACATGAGCAACACCTGAGGAAGCAAATAGCTGGAGGGGGATGGATGGTGCTGGTTTAGGGGTGAGCTGGAATGTCCTTCTCCAGGAGACAGAACATCATGATGAATACAGAGCAAAATGTGCTCTAGGAGGTGAATGTTTGAAGCTGTGTGACTGCAGGCACCACGATGGTCCTGTACCAAAGTGCTCTGAGTATTTTGGGATCACATCATGGCACAGAGTTGGGCTTAACAGCACAGATCAGGTGCTTTATTTTCATGTTTAGCTGGGTGGGTTGGTTTGTTGGTGAAGGTGTTTGGGATTTTGTGTTTGGTGTTTGTTGTTTGTTTTGTTTTGGTTTTTTTGTTTCAGTCTTGATTGTTTCCCCTGAAGAACAAGTCTCAAGGTCAGTCAATGTTTTTCCAGTCTAAGTGCATGGTCCAGCTGTACCACATGGCTGTAGCATCTCATCTGCTTTTCTATTTCAGTTTTCAGGACCAGTGAGATTAGAAACTTGACAGCATGTGGCAAAAGGTGCCAATAACAGCTCAGTAATACCTTCTCCTGGTTAGTTCAGTCCTGTGTCAGTGGGAGCTTCCAGTGGGGCTGAATAATCCACCGTGGCCACCTCGGTCCTTAGAGCAGATGGAGTGATAAGTCCCAGCTCCTGGACACACACTGGATGAAGGGGCCCACCCTGCCACTGCCACCAGGAAGGGACAGGAGTGCTCTGTGTGTGTGTTGCTGTTGGTTTAATGACTCTGGATTTGCTCTGTGGTGCCTCTGTCCCCTCCAGAGATGTCTGTGCTGAGCCATGAGCAGAGGAGATGGAAGGAGCTCCAAGAACCAGGGACAGCTGCAGGCTTGGCCACCTCTGCTCTGGGAGAGGGAAGGCATGGCAGATACAGAGCATGGGCCATGGCACTTACAGAGCATGGGCCATGGCACAGCAGCTTCAAAAGGTCAGGGAAAAAAAACCTTCCCTTTGCTTCTTCCTTTCTCCTCTCCTCAGGCTGTGCTGTCACTTTGTGCTTTGGTGGCTCCAGCAATGTCACTCGTGCAATTAGCAGTGGGAATGATGTCCTAAAGACTGAGATGTGGAGGTTTCTCCATCAGCACAGTCTAAGGAAGACTTGCCATCAATAATGTGGCTCTGCTGCCAGAGAGTGTCTCTTGCTTCATAGAAGGGTTTGGCAGTAGCTGGACAGTCCCATTTCTCCTCCATCCCCAGGACCTTCCTCCTGGACACTGAGGAGGTGCAGAGGAAGGAGGTGAAGGCATCTCACACAGGTGTTTCTGTTGTCCAGGAGGGAGATCCTTCAATCCCTGTTTTTAAGTTGGACCTGGATTGGTCTCCAGATGAAAACCAGCCCTGTGACCAAACCCTTGGCTGTTCCATTCCCATCTTGTTCCTTTAAAATGCCAGGAGGTTCTGAGATTTGGGCAGTAAATATGTAATTTTGTGCACCAACCAATGCTTCCAATCACTCCCAGTTTCTCTTGAGCCAGCAGGACTGCTCTGATGGCCTGGTTGCTATCAGCAAACATGGTATCTCAGAACCATTTTATTATTATGATTATTATTGTATTTTAGAGCCATTACCTAAAATAGGGAACCACTGCCCCTAGAAAAGTGGATTATCCTTTCCTAGATGGCTAATTTTATTTCCCTCAAGAAAATTTGATTCATATTTCTGAAACATTGCCACTAAACAGCTTTCTAAGCAGAGTTGCAGTGCAAGACCAAATTAAATTCGTGTAGGGAGAAGGGAAATACTGTTGTTGCAAGTGTCCAAAGGGGTTGGAATGAAAATAATCTTATAGATCAAACTGAAATTGAGTTCAGATATTACAGAGATAGCTCAGCTACCTGGAAAATCCCATCTGTCAAAAATAGACTTCAGGGTCACATTTTAAAATGGCATTTCTAGTGCTGGACCATCAGGCAGAGCTGGGTATCATCCCTGAGGTTACAGCTCTGCCAGAGCGCTTTGGGCTGCGTGGATCTGCTCAAGAAAAACAAAAGAATTAAAAAAAGAAGGTGGAGGGAACCCTCTTTGAGGATTTCTAAAATCCTTCACGAATTGCACCAGCCTGAAATGGCAGATGCTGCCTTGTCTCAGTGACTTTGGAACAAGGCTCGGAAAATTTAGGCCAGACTATGGTTAAGCCAAACATCTCCCCAAGAAAACACCTTGTGAAGTTCTGCACTTTGAAGTAGCTGCAGTTTGAAGCAAACCCGAGAACTTATTTGACCCTTTTCCCTGCAGTCTCTGAACAGACCTGAAAATTCAGGTCTTTAATTATCTTTGTGGAATTCTCCTGAGCTGGTTGTGAGCTCTTGGATTGCAGATGGAGAACTGAGGTGCACATGCCAAGCTGGGCAGAGACACACAGATATTTAACCACCTGAATTTTGAGTAAATTCTTTAAATTTTGGGGTACTGGGCTATTGGAATAAGTTTATGGCAGAGGAGAAATTTTAACACTGACTTCTTTTCCTGTCTCTCATGGATTGCATCATAATGCTTGAAACAGATTTAATTATTTTTGCACCCGTGGTTTTGCTTTAGATCAGTCCTTCCCAGCTCCTGGGATTCAGGGTCTCACTGAATACTTGCTTTAAAACTACCACTATGGGAGACTGAAAGTATATTTTTTTCAAATGCAATCAAATATGATTTAGCTGTCTAAAACATTGTGAATAGACCTAAGCATTCACATAGAAATACTTGACAATATCTCTACTAACATAATGTCATCCATTAGCATTGTGTAAAATATAAAATATCGTGCAATATTCAAATCCAACTGCGGTGAATCCTCGACAACTTTACTGACAGAGACTAAATTTAGTAACTAATTAAATTCCATGGAACAGAAGAATGCATTTCTCCCCTTCAATCCACTTCTTGTAAGGACAAAGATTTGGTGTCTTAGCTAGAATTCTATTTTTATATCATCAAGGATACTTTTATATATTTAATTATATACCTGTGTTTTTTTGAATTTCTGTATCTATTTTTCAGCATCTCTGCTCAAAAGGTCCCAGGGAGGTGCAGCAGAATGTGAGCCAGGGGTGAGGCTCAGCCAGCCTGGGCTCTGGCCATGAACTTGGGGGCACCACCACCCCTCCCTCAGCAGGAATTTAATAGCATTCCTTTTTTTTTTTTTTTTTCCCCCTACAAAAGAATCTAGAGCAAAAAAAGGGTTATAGAGTGACAGGACAAGGGGAATGGGAAGTTATGCCACTTCTGGCCCCCAGTGTCCAGCTCTGAGCCCCCTGGGAGGAGGTTGGACCCAGGGCACTGCTGTGGTGGCAGGGACCATGCCCTGATTGCCCAGGTCTGTGTGCTCAGAGCATCTTCATCCACAGCCACAGGGACTCTTTTCACTCCAAAAGCCAATTCATGCATTGCCTTTTCCAGCCACTTCCATGGCCAAGCCTCTGGCTGGGGAAAAATAAATCCCTTTGAATTGCACTGCTTTCTATGAACTAGAAAACTAAATAACTTCACAGAACTCCAGAATGGTTTGGGTTGGAAGGGACCTTAAAGCTCATTCCATTCCATGGGCAGGGACACCTCCCACCAGCCCAGGCTGCTCCAAGCCCTGTCCAGCCTGGCCTTGGACACTCCCAGGGCTGGGGCAGCCACAGCTTCTCTGGACACCTGTGCCAGGGCCTGCCCACCCTCCCAGCCAGGAATTCCTCCCCAATATCCCACCTAACCCTGCCCTCTGTTCAGCTTTAAGCCATTCTCCTTATCCTGTCATTTTATCTCCTTTTGGATTCTTTTGTAGGAAAACAAAAGAAGTTCTCTTAAATTAAACATATCTGAAATAAGAGGGGAGGGAAGTTGTCATTACTCTTTGTGAGCTATGTTGGCCAAGTATCCCAAGGCTATTTGGACTCCTGTGTAATTTTTGTAAATCTTTATAAATAAATAATACAACTGGAATAGATGCCTTTCCCACAACACCTGCCCAGTGTGTGTGAGCCAATGCAAATTCAGGGAATTGAAATGAACTGACCCAAACACTGTGTGAGTTGAGAAGAAAAGGCAATTGGAGGCCAAAAAAAAAAAAAGAGTAAATAGCAGGAGGAGAAGCACATAATGAGCAGCCATGGTTTGATTGCTTAATGGTGCTGTGGTCTTGTAGCTGGTTTGTAGGAAGGATGTCATTTGGACAGGCAGGAGATGGAGGGAAGGAGAATTAGCTGGTTGCAAAGCAAGCAGGAAATGTTTGGGATGGCTCCTCAGATTGCAGTGCTGCAAATGGCTCATCTATCAGCTGAAAATAGCAGTGTGGCAGACAGGGCACAGGCTGGGCTGGGCAGGGGGAGACAGGCACGGGCAGGAGCTCACACAAGGGCTCCTGGCTGGAAACTTTCCTGCCAGCAATCCCTTTCTCAGGTGGAAAATGTCAGTGAAACAGGAAACACTGAAAATTCATTTATGGGATTGTTTATTTTCACTAATGGCATGAGACACCAAATGGTTAAAAAGTCTCAAAGCTGCATCAATCAGAGTAGAAAACAGACTTGGATGCAAAATTCTTTTTCTATTTTTCATAATCCTTTGATTGTTTAGGTCATATTACATGTCTAAACACTTTCTTACCCTTTTCTGAATCTCAGCATGTTAAGAAATCCTAAAACTGCTTTTGAGGTGACTTGGATGGCTTTGGGAAGGTGGTGGTGTGAGTGGGCTGGGTTTGTGATCCAGGAATGTTTCCAGCTCCCAAATGTGGGTCCACAGCCCCTTTGTCATGACTCTTGTTCATAGCTGAGTTTCATGAAGTCTTAACAACCTTCCACGTGTTAACAAGGCTGCAAACACAAATCCAAAAGCACTCTGAGGTTTTTCTAAGCCCAATATTCCGAGGTGGAAATGAATTGCTGCTGCTGGCACCTCATTCATTATCCTCTCCATGAAGGAAAAGGCCATTCAGCCTTCAGTGCTGTGAAGGTCCCCTGGCCCTCATCTCCTTGGCCACTGTCACTCATTGCTGAACCTGATCATTTTGCATTCCAGGTGGTGGGTTCCATCCATCCATCAGCTCACAGTCCCTTGTCAGAGGCCCTGCACAATTCCAGCTGCATTTTCTGTGCAGGTCCTGCCAGAGGAGAGGAATATTTAAAGCAGAGAGGGCCAAGCAAATCACACACTTGCTCCATTTTCACTGAACTTCATCTTCAGATTAGCCTTTTTCACCACTTTCCCCCAAAAGGGAAGCTGAGAATGTGTAATGGCTAATTTTGGATTTGTGAGCAGTTTGTGGGTTTATTATGGATTGACAAATGCTCCTGTTTCACATTGTTTTCAAACAGCACATAAGGGGAAATTCTGCCCATTATCCAAGTAAAAAAAGAGTGTCAAACTTTGCCCATGGAATTTCTTCAGCTGAACTTGAAGATAAAGCTCAGAGAGAGGTTTCCATGGTGCACACAGAGAAATCAAAACTGGAAACCTGCTTTCTTTTGTGCATTTGCTGCTATTGTTTTTAATGGTCACTGCTCTGCAGGTTTAACAATCGTTCTCCACACCTTCCAACTCGTGAATGCATTTACATATTTTAAATCCACATTAGCAGGGAAAAATCTGTGTTTTGCCCAGGGCTGCTTGTGATTTTGTATTTTGTAATGCTGAAATGCAGGTTATCCTCCAGTGGGATGTGTCAGATGGTCTGTTCCAGCAGCCAGCTTTGCTTATTTGATAACTTTGTGTATTGATTCCTTACATCACCTGCTTCTTACTCACTTGTTATATTTCATTTCTGTTCCTTCTTCTATTGTAAAAGTGCAAAATGAAAACCTGGTAGCAGTTTCTTGCTTTATTTAGTTTCTTTTTCCCTGTTGGAGCCTCAGGGATTGTATTCCTTGTCTGTTTACTGAGCATTTTATCTTTTTGCTTGAATGGGAAGATTCTGGCTTGGAAACAGCAAACTTTTAATACAGAATATCTTAATAATATAATAATACAGGGCCATACTTGCAGCTTGAGAAGTTGTGTCCCATCTCTGGGAGTGTCCAAGGCCAGCTTGGATGTGGCTTGGAGCAACCTGGGCTGGTGGGAGGTGTCCCTTCCTATGGAATGGGATGAGTTTAAGGTCCCTTCCAACCCAAACCATTCCAGGATTCTTCACCACTGGATTTCCAGCATCACTTTCTGCATCTGCTCTTGTGCTGCTGCCCATCCCCACGTGAGTGCCCCAGGGACAGGGACCACATTCCTGATCCCCAGGACTCCTCCATCCATCCCTACAGCCCTGGTGGTGGCCCTGCCAGGAGCCAGCACTTCTCCTTTGGACATCTTAGTATTCTTATTTTCATTCCCTTAGGAGAGAAAATGTCACAATGTTGTTCTGAGAGCCTCTTACTCCTCTGTGACTTTCTCCAGGTCATTTCTGTATGGGCTGTGGGAGGCTGGAGCCTCCTCCTGCCTTCCCCTGCCTCCTCCTGCCTTCCCCTGCCTCCTCCTGCCTTCCCCTGCCTTCCCCTGCCTCCTCCTGCCTCCTCCTGCCTCCTCCTGCCTCCTCCTGCCTTCCCCTGCCTTCCCCTGCCTTCCCCTGCCTTCCCCTGCCTCCTCCTGCCTGCTCCTGCCTTCTCCTGCGTCTTCTCCCACTCTTTGGAAGTGCTGCCTGCACTTTTTCTCCCTGGAATGCCTCCAGTTGTTGCTTTTTTGCATTGTTTCATTTTAGCCTTATGCCGCAAATCCTCCTCTTGTTCCATCTGAAGTAATTAATTAGGCCAATTTCCATTTTTAAATTCAAATCCAGCTCACTCCAAATTTTCCAGCCCTGCCAAAGTGCTGACGTGTGTTTGGCCAGAGGTTTGGTGGGAAAGTCTTGCAGAATAATTCCCAGATAAAAGTCAAGTGCAGGGAAGAAAATGCTCAAAATAATCAGAAGTGGCCCTGAATATTTAGCTGTGTTGATGAATAATGGAGAGTGTGTTCTGGAGAGGAAAATTGGATACCAGATTAGTATTAATTGTCCTTCAAGCCCCTTGCCAGGCTCTTGGGTTTGGCCTTGCTGCAGGGGGTGCTCAGCATCTCCCAGAGCAGTGAGATCTGGAGGGCAGATCCTGTATAATCTGATTAAATACCTGAATTCTGGCTGACCTCACACCTTGCTGAGCTGGTGCCCTGGGGGAATGTTTCCCTCTCCAGTGGGCACAGGTCACTGAGAGGGAATGTGATGCTTTTATCCAGTTACATCATCGCTTTCTGTCGCTAAATAAGGAAAAAAGTGTGCAAACTAAGAAGGTAAATGCTATTTACAGCCTCTGTGTTAATCTCCAGGTGGTTCCACACACAGCAGTCATTCCATGGCCACCCTGATTAGAGCTGTCCCCTTAAATGACTGTCACTGTTGTCTGACAACACTTAAACCATTACCCTGCCTGCTTAAAATACATCTCTGGCTGATTTGACAAATGTGTTTCTTCAGTTTAATGGGGAAGAGAAGCTAAATGAGTTAGTAAATGTTAATGTGTGCCTGTTCCTCCTGGATAACTGGTTGCCCTTGGGACAGTATCAATAAGTGGCATTTATATGATATTATGAATGTGTTAATTATGTGTAGACAAAATAATGAGTAAGCAAAGGTCAAGGACAAATGCAGTTTCCCCAGGAATAAGCATCAAAGAGCTTCTAATATTTAAGTCATTACCATGACTGAATATTCAGTGTAATTTGAATTATGTGGGGGTTTTATTTTTTTCAGTGCTTACACTTTTAGGCTACAAACTGAGCAACTTGAAGGGCTGTGCAAATGTTTTGTAAGAAAACTCAGTAAAACTCCAGCAGTAGCTGGCCTGGTTTTCTACACACATTGGTGACCTGCCAGGTGGAATTTGGGATTGATTTCTTCCTGGAGATGTAACCTTGTGATGCTTTTTGCTTTGGATTCGAAAGGAAGGAAATGAAAACGTGGCCATGCTGGTTGTTAAACTGCTGAACCTTGAAACTCGATGCAAATCAAAGCAAAATGCTCTGGAGACCGTAAATACCCAACTTTGCCCCAGCTCACTGGGCTGCTCATCATCAATGTGCTTTTACAGAGCCATGCTGAGGGCAGGCTGAGAGCTCAGGCTTTGCTTCACTCTCAAACATGAGGATAAAGCCCTTTTTGGCAGGAACCCTCCTGAAATGCAGTGGGGTTTGTGACACGAGGAGAGAGGAGAACTCAGCTGATCAATACAGCCATTAATTAGGATTAAAGGTTCAGCCACGATTTTCACTTCTGAACTTTTCCATATTGACATCTGCCAAACCAGTTGAGAAGTCAATGAGGAGCTGGAAGTTGTTGTTGCTCCCAGTTTGCTCCCTGAGGAGCCTCTTCCCTCTCCCAGGATCTCCCCTCAAAGGTGTCTGGGAGCATCTCCCTCCCAAACAAGATGCTGTTCATGTCTAAAATATTCCTGCTATGACATCAAGCCATGCTGCATATTATTGCAGTGCAGTGGGCCAAAATTAGATTCACATTTTATTTTGCTTATAAAATGCCTGTCAGAGTTGCTAAATCAGTTTGTCTTTGCTGTCTTGAAATCGTGTCAGTTTGAATTCCCTTCACGCCACATATTGTTTTGGGCAAAGGCACATTCCTTCCCTGCTCTTTGAATAAGGATGGAAAAGCCCAATAATTAAGATTATTTTAAAAACAAACAAACAGAAAAAAAACTCTCTGAGGTGGCAGCCAAAGCGAAGGAGAAGCCACCAAATGGTGATGCATTATGATATTTGATTTTCTCCATGTACAAGTATTGTGCATATTTTACTTTATTCATTATTTACTAGTGGTAGGATGTATAACAAGGTGTCCTGGAGTCTTGCACTGATGGAGGTAGAGACAAGCTTTGAAAATCAGGTGACAGGAGTTCCTCAATAGAGCTGAGGGAAAATCAGATTCATTGGTGGCAGGTGCTGATCCATAGGGAATGTGCATCCTTCAGGCTGGGCCAGGGAGGCTGAGAAGGACCCAGGGCAGGGCTGGGTGGTGGCACATACCTTGAGGAGGAGCAGCACCACTCAGCTCCCCCAGCCCACCCTGTGCCATGCCAATGCTCTGCCAGGGCTGTGACCTTGTTCTTTCGAGCAGGAGGCAGGAGAATGAACTCCCTGTTTGCTTTTCTGGCGCTGTAATATTGCATTCATGCATAAATAATATCAGTTATCCTGCTGCTGGAAAAAAAAAAAAGCTGCTGTCCCCAGTCCCTCAGATATTTACATTAGAAATATCCCATCAGAGAAGCTCTGCATGCTTGAAAACATCTATTATTGCCTTGCCTGCCCCTGTGGTGCCACCCAGGCTGTGCCTGCGGCTCCTTCCCGGGGGCATCGCTCCAGCTGAGCCCAGGGAGCTCCAGCTCCAGGCTCTGTCCTTCTCAGCAGCCACTTCTGCCTATATTTATATCATTTCAGTCTTTAAAAACAGCTTTTAAAACTTTCACCTCCCTCCTTTCCCACTCAACCTCTGCCCTGAGTGTAGTGCTGGAGTTTTTAATGCAATGTGATTTGCCCCTGCATTGCCCTTGGTCTGTTCATGGAATTCCTTGGAATTACTACCAGGAGATTTTGTACAGTAAGGGCATAAAGTGAGGATATTTAGTTCGTGTAAAGGAAGGGTATGTGGATTGTGTAAAGGGTACAGAGTTTATGTAAAGGGGGGGTGTATAGTTGGTGTAAAGGAGGGGTACAGAGTTTGTATATAGTTTGTTGATGTTGCTGTTTTCATACATTGAATAATAGCATAATTCATAGTATAATAGGAGACAATAATAGTATAATAATTGCACTGAATATGATCCAAACAAGCATTGCACCTGGGCTATAAATCCTCTGGATTGCCCTCAGCAGTGGCTGGGGATGTGCAGCAGGTCTGGAGCAAGGATTAGACACTGGGTGATGCCCAGCCCAGCCTGTGCCAGGCTCCATCATGGGGCACTGCCCCCCCTGCCTCTGACCCAGCCCTCATCCTTGTCCCTGCCATACCCCATGGTATCTGTCTGAGATGCCTGAAGGACCCTGTTCCTCCTTGATCTGCTCCCAGTTGCTTTCAAGGACCTGCTTTGAAGATAAAATCCCCCTGCCAAGCTCCCCCCAGCCCTGACAAAACCTCCCCGTGGCTCTTTGGGAAATGCAAGGTCTTGGTGATGAGCATTTTCCATTAGGAGGGACCTTCCACAAAGATAGTTTTCAATAATTTCTTGATAGCTGGCAATCTCTTGAATCTTTTTTATACAGAAATTGTTCTTCAAGGTGTTTTTTTCCAGTAACATCCATCACCCAGCTGGTCTGTCACCATTTCCAGCCTATCTGGTGTCTGCAGGTCTGGCTTAGGGGCTGGGGTTGTATTTCTTGCTCAGGTCACCTCATATTTTTTTTTTGTGCCTCTCTGTTTTCCTGCCTGCTTTGTGGGGTTTTTTTTGGTCTATTCCTTTGGGGTCCGAGAGTCTTTGAGCTTGAACAATGTGACTGATCTGAGCTCTGCTATAATCCAATGATAAATAGTTAATTTTGGAGGTTTAGGTTGACAGCAAAGCCACCTTGGAGTGTCAGACTGGGGGACTTTGGTTTCCTTCTATGATCAGATAAGGAGCAGATATTTCCTGTAAATCCTCCCCTAGTGTTCAAGTGCTGCCATTAGAGCATTAATTCAGATACATGACACCCAATTTCACAGTCATTCCTGAAGAAAAAGCACATTATATTTTTTTAATGGGCTTCCCAGGACTTACTTTGTTTCTTCCTGATGAATACGAATTCCAGCAAGTCCATCTGAATTCTGACCTTCAAATACACAAAGGTTTGGGGGTTTTGAAGGAAGAATATGGTCTTTAAAATTATGTGCTGTCCATGTTAATGTTGTCCTCTCTTCCTTTGAAACTGGTTTAAGTGTTCCTAAAATTCTCCTGTGTTTATTATGAACCACTCACACCTTATAGAAACACTATTCATGTCAACCTGACCTGTGCTGACCTTTTCCTCTCCAAGTGCTTGGTTTGGATTGGGTGCTGCTTGTGGGTTCATTGTTTCTCTTCATCTCCCTTTTCTTCTGATTGCCAAGGAACTCCAAGCAGATCCCAGAAACTTCTCGTCCTGTGCCGTGTGACTCACTGAAACAACCTTCCCAAGCACCTTGGCTGAATAAATACCCACTGGGTAACTGCAGAATGCATTCAGATTCTTTTTATTTTGATTTATGTTCTACCTTCCTACCTGTGCATCTTCAGAAGTAATTGCCAGTTTTCACCTCCTACAGGGAAAGTATAATAGAGCTGAAGAATAAGTAAAATGTGCTCTGTTTCTCTCCCCCTTTTGTAAGGGAGCCTTTATATTCTCACCCATGCATACACTCATAATTTGCAAACTGAAAATCATCACCTCATTCTCAACTGGCCTTGCTGTAAAGAGCTGGTTGGATGCTTCCCTTTGCAGCAGGAGCCCTGAACACAGAGCCTGCTGCCCTTTATGGAATCAGCCTGTAATCAAGGCATCCCCCAGGAACAGGAGGGTTGGAGCCAGCCTGTTCCCTGTTCCAGCCACTCTGTTGCCTGTTATAACCACTCTGTTCCCTGTTCTAGTCACTCTGTCCCCTGTTACAGCCACTCTGGTTTAGGGTCATCCTGTTCCCTGTTACACTCACTCTGTTCCCTGTTATATCCATCCCATTCACTGTTCCAGCCACTCTGTCCCCTGTTACAGCCACTCTGGTTTAGGGTCATCCTGTTCCCTGTTACGCTCACTCTGTTCCCTGTTATATCCATCCCATTCCCTGTTCTAGCCACTCTATTCCCTGTTATATCCATCCTATTCCCTGTTCTAGCCATTCTATTCCCTGTTACAGCCACTTGTCCCCTGTTCCAGCCACTCTGTCCTCTGTTCCAGCCCCTCTGGTTTAGGGCCATCCTGTCCCCTGTTCCAGCCCCTCTGTCCTCTGTTCCAGCCCCTCTGGTTTAGGGCCATCCTGTTCCCTGCACTGCTGCTCTGACCCAGCTCCACGTGGTGCATTCAGTGCTCCTGGCACAGCATCATCTCCCCCCGAGGATTCATGTGCCACCTCCCGAGATGGGTGGCAGGTTCCTCTCTGTCACCTGCCAGGGGGTGACTGCAGTGTGAAATAGCTCTGAGTGTTGGGAAAACACTGCTTTAGAGCTGAGAACACTCCTGGAGCTCTGGCTGTCACTGCTCTGCAGGGACCTGTTCTTAATGGGAACAATAATAAGGTCACCTGAGTGCAGCAGGAGTTGTAGTTTTCCATCAATTAGCTCAGTCATGCTTCTAACAAGCCATAGATAATCAGGCATGTTTAACCTGCAGGTTGCATGGCCCAGCTTAGCTGGGTGACCTCCAGATCACAGAGATGATAATTTCTTATTTTGTAAGCGAAAAATTTGATATTAATGGAGATTTCTGGTTGAACAGTCCTATTTTCTGCATCAAGGTTTATACCTGTGTACTCACCAAACTGCAGAGGTACAGCACGTGTAATCTGGACCATCCTAGAATGCTTTGGGTTGGAAGGGATATGAAAGATCACCTTGTTCCAACCCCTTGCCTTGGGTAGGGTCACCTTAAACTAGACAAGGTTACTTAGAGCCCTGTCCAACATGGTCTTCTATGTGACTCCTCAAGCAAGTGAACTTAAAAGCAAACTCTTCTTGTGAGCCTTTCCTTTCCTCCTTAAGCAAAAAACAACCTCCCAGTGACCTCTTGTGCTGTTCACAATGGGCTGCTTGAATTTTCTCCTTTCCCATGGTCATGAACATTGGAAGATCTCAGTGCCTGCTGAGAGGCATCTTGCTCACTACAGACCTCTGTGGAGAGCAAGATGTAAAACCCCTCTCTGTTGGCTTAGGGTTAGGTCAGGATCTGCCTTTGATCTTAGTTCAGTTCTCTGTAGGATCAAGACTCAGGTTATTCTGTGCAGGGCCAGGAGCTGGGCTTTGATGATGCTTGTGGGTCCCTATCCCAGGATATTTGAGGATTCTACACCAGGCTTTGGCTCAGAAGGGTGTGGTGTAAAAGCTGTGACACAGGGAAAAGATGTTCCCATGCCAGACAGTGTTTTCAAAGCTATTGAAGCACTTGGTTTGGATTTATAAATTACTGAAAAAGAAAAACAGTTACGTGGGTATAATTTGAAATAACAACTTTTCTCCTAACAAAATGACACGTTATATGAGCCAACAATAATTCTGCATCTTTGGGACTACCAGCAGGGAAAAAATAATCATGAAATTGCCATTCTACTTGAAATTCACTCTCTGTAAACAACCTGAAAATCCTAAAGATCTCGTTTATGGATGCAAATCCCCCAGGTTGTCCAGTCTTTATGCACTTTCCATTTGATCTATTCATATTTTAAATTTGGGAAGTGTATGCTTGTCATTGTGGGGTGCAAAAACCTCTGAAACAATGAAGGTCTCAGTTTCTAATGATCCTGCTGGCACCATCTTTACCTTTATTGAGGAAATAATAAAAAATTAGCCATTTAAACATCCAAAATGGCCCCTTTTTGAAAGATGCAGTTGTAGTTTTAGTCAGTGCCTGCCTAACAACCCCAGGAGGAATTCATTATTCCTGTTGGAACAGCATGGTGTCCTTTCTGCTTCCACTTGAGACACATTGTTTGCTTTTTGCAGGATCAAGTTTGCAAAGTTTAATTCAAAAATGAAAGAGTCATAAAGCAGAAAATCTCAAGTTTTTCAGATTGATGTTAAAGTTACTTTGAGCTGTTGAGGTTGGCCATGATTTTCTGAAGTTTACTGTTCTCCTCCTACATTGCATTGCTGTGTGGCTGCCTCATTTGTGACTGAGTGTTAATTATCTGTCAGAATTCTGATTCTTAGGTCAGGAGTGTTGAGGCAAAGCTGTCCCATCAGCTGAGCTGCATCAGTCCTTTGGCAGGGCTCAAATCAGGCTTAGTGCCCATGGACACCTTGGGTTCCCAAGCCCATGAGCTGCTTCCCACCATCCCAGATCAGCCAAACAGGCACAGGATGAGCAATAAACCCCATCCTCAACACTCGAAGAGATCAAACATCATTAAAAGGTCAACGGTGCTAAATCAGTGTCCTTGGTGTAGTATAAGAAAATAATGAGAAACAACTTCAACCTCAAGCAAGTCAATAGAGAATCAGC
>JAWWLZ010000025.1:1924557-1937406 GCA_035041345.1 Poliocrania exsul | reverse complement strand
AGAGGGAGGTTGGGCAGCAGAGTGGGGCACACCGGAGGAGAGGGAGGTTGGGCAGCAGAGTGGGGCACACTGGAGGAGAGGGAGGTTGGGCAGCAGAGTGGGGCACACAGGAGGAGAGGGAGGTTGGGCAGCAGAGTGGAGCTCACAGGAGCACTTGGTTCTGTACCATTTAACTTGGTAATTCCCAGTAATTCACAGCCAGGCTCTGTTGTCTGAACAGGAATGCTGATGGAATGTGCTCTGCTCTCTGAATTTAGGGAGGTCACTGGGGAGAGCTTTTACTATCAAATGCCTACTCTGTGTTTTTGGTGGGGATGAAATTATGCCAATAAAATTAGACTTTTTATTAGTCTGGTCTGGAGTTAAAACTAATGGAGGTTACACTTCATATGTTGCTTACCAAGCTCTCTGGGAAGCTCATGGACAAATCCTACTACAGAGATGTGACATGTTTGGAATGATGTTGAGGTGAAAGGATCTTGGCTGTAGATTCCACCTCATGGCAATGAAGAACTGAACCTGGTCTTGTGATTTTTGTTTTCTTGTGGTTTTTGGTTTTTTTCCCTACTTGTTTGCAGTGGCTGAAAATTCAGCCTGAATTAATATTTTGATGTACCTGAAGCAGAGTTGAGTTGGAATAAAGCTCCTTTCATACCGTAATGTTTTCAAGTTTGAACTTCAGCAATTGATTTTCTTTTTTTCATACTTGGCAACCTGATGATTTTTTAAATTTAAACAGTGTTTTGCTCCCCCAACCACTTGAGCTCAGGGCTCTTTCAAAATGTGATGAGCTGCTTTGAGGCCTTCAGGAGCAAATGGGGAAGCCTCAGAAACACCTGCTTAAACCCATCCCCTGCAGAGATGAAAACATTCCTCAGATCACTAAAAGCAAGGTCTTTTTTCTCATATTCACAGATCATAAAAATGTTTTTGAGGCTAAAGTACAGAAAATCAGGAAGAGCTCAAATTCCATAATGTCACTGTCATGTTTCTCAACTGAAAGCAGCAACTGGATAACGAATGAAATTATTTTACCCTCTTACTGTAAAACCCCAGGAAGTATCTGAGTAGTCCCCTGGGAGCTGGGAGCACTCTCCAAATGCTTTCAGAAAAGCACATGAGTAAGTGTTTGGTGGCCAGGGGGGCTCTGGAGGGGCCAGCAGGAGGATGGCAGGGAAGGAGCTGGATGGCTTCCAGCTGGATTCCTTCAGCAGCAGGTCCCTGTGGTTGTGCTGAGAGAAACCTTGGGGGAGAGCCTGTTTGAGGGAGAAGAGCAGAGTAATTATTTCTGACAACAGGAGGTGAAAGAGCAAAGAGCTGGAGGATGAGGAGCTCATCATGGGACCATCCTTGGGGCCAGCAGGTGCCACCCTGCTGAGGAGAACAAGGTCAGGCTTTGTTGTCCTGGGACAAAACTCTGTATCTGGGCTCTCTGAAGTGAGCAATAGGTGCAGGAGGGGTTGTTTGTTGGAACAGGGATGATCCAGCAGGAGATGTGGTTAATGAAGTACATCTCCCCATGCTCCTCGTGGAATTGGTGGCTTATGGATTCATCTCATGTCCCAGAGCCCACGTGTGTCATTGGAATGAGCTACACAGCCCTCAGGGATGGGATGCTCAGCCAGCCTTTGCTCTCTCTCTTTCTGGAAGAGTCTCTGGAGCAGCCCCAGAATTGAGATGTACATCTCTGATGTGTGGGACAGAGCAGACACTCAGCAGAGTGTTGGGAGAGCTGCAGGAGAAGCACAACCACTTTTAGTGGAGTTCTGTCTTCCAGGAGCTGAGACTTGCAGCTCCTCCTCCCAACTTTCCAAGGGGTAGATCAGAATCATTGTTTTTAACATCATTGAAGCAGCAGTGTGGGCATAAAGCTTGGTGTGTGAATGACTCTGTGGCTGTGCAGGGGCTCTGCACCTTTCCTTTTCTGATGGTTTGGATCAAAATCTGTGCCAGAGCCTGAAAAGGTTCAGTGGGTTTGAAGACAAGCAGCACTGCCAGTGCTTGCATTGCTGTCCATCACTTACACAGCTAAAAACTGAACTTCTGAGGAAGTTTTATTTTGTATCTTTAGTCATATAGAATTGTAGATTCATAAATGGGTTGGGTTGGAAGGGACCTTAAAGCCCATCCCATCCTATCCTACCCCTGCCATGGGCAGGGACACCTCCCACCAGCCCAGGTTGCTCCAAGCCCTGTCCAACCTGGCCTTGGACACTCCCAGGGATGGGACCTGTAAAGGTAATCTGGTCCAACCCCCAATATTAATATCATTGTCTAATTATGAGCTCATTTTAATGAAGTAATAGAAATTTGAAGCTGAAGGTGCTGCTTTAGAGGTGTTAATCACCCCTCAGTCTGTTGGGGAGTGTGTGTGGAAGGGGATCACAAGGATTTTGGTTTCTAACCAAGAAGCTGCTCCTGTGTGGTCCATGAACACAAAGCATCAACCCTCCCATGTGCAGGGTCTGGTATCTGAGTGGGATTTTCTTGGAGTTTTTTAAACCTCTACAGCATTTTCCCTTCTGTTGGAAGGAAGCTTAGAAGTAAAATTTAGAAAGATCACTTTTCACTGACAATATTTAGGCAAAAGTATCAGCCTTGAATTGTGAAGAAAACTCAAATTCTGGTGGGTTTGAGTCTCTCAGTGATAACCTGTAAACACATGTAAAAACTGTGTATGTATACACACTTCCAAAATTGGCCTTTCCCCCCCACCCCCCCAATCTTTTTTCATTATAAAAGGCTGTAAAATCCTGATGGAAAAGCTGCATGACAGAAAAGAACCAATTCTCGATATCACTTTATGTCGCCGTAACCCCCAAACACCGACAGAGCTCTGTAAACACGCAGGAAACCACAAGCTCTCTCAAACAGCTTACAAGGAAAAGCAGATTTTTTTTTTTTTTTGAAGACATAAAAGGTAAATTGGTGTTTGGCTCTTGCTGAAAATCACTGAGAAGCTCGAGCTGCTGAGCACTGTTGAAAATCCCACCCAAAGCCCCTCTCGGTTTGCGTGAAATGAGGAATGTGCAGCCAAAGACCTGACAGCTCCTTTCCCCCAGCTGTTTTCTTTGTGAGTCACTAATCTTCCTTCTTAAAGATTCTATGTGATACTGCAAATATATTATGGCTGGGTCACAAGGACTGGTAACGAGAAGGGAGAAGGGGATCGGCTGTGCCCGGCTGGTTTCCATCTCCTCCCGGGCTGAATTAAGAAAGATGTTTTTCTCCCCACTGCTCTTCTCTCTCCCTCCTTTCCATTTGCTGCATTCTGTTTCCTCCTCCAGACTGTGGTGGTGGAGCTGAATGCTGATGAGACCATTGGCAGCCTGACCCCAGACAGAACTTTTTAAGGTCATTTCTCCTGGTTCTTGGTTGCCTGACCTGCTTGTTTCTCTTCCCCAACTATGGGAGGCTGCCCAATTACACACTTATTTTTATGATACTTTCTTGTCCTTCCCAGCCTTCATCTTCCCTCATTGCCAGGAACACTCCCAGTCTCTGTACTGTGGATAGAGCTGAAGTTCATCAGAACAACGTTTTAAATGGACAGTTTGAACCACACAATCAGGAGTGCACACGGTGATGGGGCTGGACAGGCTTTCCATGGCTGTAGTAAAAGCAGTTCCTGAGGAGACACTCCCTGTGTTGGTGAGCAGAGCTGGCATGGAGGAATCCTGGGCATGGGAGGCACCTTTGGAAGGAGGAGGTTGCCCCTAGTTGGCAGGCTGGGCAGGGTTGTGTTGCTTTTATAGTGGTGTAGCTGAGTGTCCAACTAATCTTTTCCTTGGTGAAATACACACCCATCTCTTGTTGTCCAGGAGGAGTCAGGGATTTGTTACTCTGTTTGTTGGTTTTATTCCAAATTCTCCAGCCCTTCTGTACACACTCACTTGCTGGTGAGGCCATCAATTATTGATTATTATGCTGGTCACAGGGTTTGTGCAGTGGTCACTCTGAGGAGGAGGTGGAGGCAGAGATGACAGGTCTGAGCACTGAAACATGAGCTCTGTTATGCTCTGATGTGTGAGGTCCACACACTGTGAAACAGCATCATAAACTGGGGAAATAAATTCCCTTATATCAAATTCACTTCCTCGTTCCAGCAAGGACAAGCTCAGCATCAATAAAAGGAAACAGCTCTGAGGGAGAATCTCCAATTTACTCGTGTGGATGTGCAAGTTTTCTGCAGGGTTAGATGGATGTTGGGAAGGGATTCCTGGCTGGGAGGGTGGGCAGCCCCTGGCACAGGTGCCCAGAGAAGCTGTGGCTGCCCCAGCCCTGGGAGTGTCCAAGGCCAGGTTGGACAGGGCTTGGAGCACCCTGGGCTGGTGGGAGGTGTCCCTGCCCATGGCAGGGGTGGGATGGAAGGACTTTAAGGTCTTCTCCAACCAAACCATGTTGTCATTCTGTGAACTTTCTCTCTTCTGCTGCAGCAACATTTCATCTTCAGCCCAATTACCCATTAGCTCATCTCATAATTAACCCCTTGGTGCAGCTCCTGCTGCTTCTCAGCCATCCCAAGGTGCATCCCAGGCCCCAATCCCCCAGGCCATGGCACAGAGAGAAAGGCTGGACCCTCCTCTCTGATCCCAGCAGAGGCCCAGGATGGGTGGAATTGGCCTCAGCTCTGCATATTGAAGCTTTTAGAGTTGTCTGAGCAAACAGGAATGTGAATGAATCAGACTTTAAGTATTTATAATTCTCAACTGCCTGAGAAGCTTTTTTTAAAGGTCAATCTAATTATGACAAAGTTTGTTTGTACCAATATAATGTAGATACTATTATTGGAAATTCATTCCCGATGCAATATATGGCATTTTACTTACAGTTTAATTTTTAGTTTTGCATTCTTAATTTGGAAAGAGCAGAAATGATCTTCTGGTTCCATAATGTCTTACTTAAAATGACATTTTAATCTATAATGATTTTTTTTTGCTGCAATTAAAAAGAGATGCTTTCTTCCTAATGCAAAATAATTAATCAAAGTTTGTGCATAAGGAGGATTCTTTTGTATGGGAAATAAAATTGCCTAGACTCATAGCAGCCACATTATTTAGTGGGTCTGGGTTTGATTGCCATCTTATGGGAACAAAAGCCTTTTTTTTTCTATAATTTAAGGATGCATTTAAATTCAGTTTGAAAGACTGAATTTCATGATGTGTTGCCCTTAAAGGCTGTAAAAATTGAGATCTATTTGTGCGTCTCCATACCAATATCAAAGCGAGAAATAAATCAGTTTTTCTTGGAGTTTCTTTTCATATTTCAGTAGTTCTGCCCTTGTGTCTCCTTCAGACAATCCTGCTCCCCAAACTTGGTCCAGCTGAGGGGAAATTTAGATCTTACAGCCCTTACTGGCCTCAACTTTGTAATTTTTAGGAGATACGATGATCCTTGTGGGTCCCTCCCAGCTCAGCACATCCTGGGATTCTGTGATAAGTCATAAAAAATATCATAGAATGGCCCAGGTTTGAAGGGACCTCAAACATTATCCCATTAACTGAACATTTTTATTACTTCCTATGCACCAGGAATCTGTGATTTATGGACTGTAGAACTTTATTCCTATTTGCAAGCCCATATTCAATGATTCCATTCCATAGTTAAATAGTAACAGTAAAAAAAATTTCTTTTGAAGTACCCTAAGACTGGGAGATGTCAAATATTCTTCCTCTTCACCCCTGGAGTTCCAACCATGTGAGATGCAGGCAGAGAGGGAGCTGATCCATCCCTGAGCTAATGAAAAGAGCACAAGTAGCAGCAGAAGACTCCAATTCCAGATCTTCCTCTCCAATGGCATCACACAGAGCAGGTCAAGGTCTCCCTGATGGCTCTGCTATCTGATAGACCCCAGATGGATGTGGTACCTCAGCCCTGGGGACAGGGATGCCCTGCTGTGCTGGGACTCAGGGCACTGAGCTGGGCAGTGCCTGGCAAGGGACAGGTGGACTCTGCTCTGGGGTCAAAATTCACCTCCAGAAGCAACAACCACCCTGTGCAGCTCAGGGCACCAAGCACAGCTCTTTGCCAAAGGAGCTTGGCTTAAATGCTGCTCCTGTGAATGAATGGGCCTTAATCAGGGGCATAAAACAGGTCATAAATAATCAGAGGGAAACCTCAGCACGTATTTTCTGTGTTAGTTTGTGTAGCTTGTGAAAGGAAATGAAAACAAGTGCTGTGTAGGTTGTAGGACAAGAGCAAAAAGGCTGTTGAAAGGCTCTGTGTAGCTCAGAACTTGTTTGCTGTTCATTTACTTTGGTTCTGCACAGCCAGATGTGGGGAGGGAGAGTGCCAGGAGATCCAGGTCCTGTGTTTGATGTCCTGGAGGGCTGTTGGTCAGGGCTGGGAGTGGGAATAGCCCTAATGTTGGCATTTGTATTCCCAACAGCAGTTTTTGTCCACCTGCTGCTGCAAAGGTTTCTCCCATTTCAGTGCATATAAACCAAGATGTGCCTGACATCCCATGTGATATCTCACATTCCCTGTCTGCTGCAGGGGGGAAAAAGGGGAGCAGAACTGAGCTCTCCAAGAGCTCTGCAGAGGAGGATGAGGCTGGAGAAGGCTCCAGAAAGACCTTGAAGCGTTTTCCGGTGTCTCAAGAGTCTATGAAAGAGCTGGAGAGGGTTTTGGGACAAGGGCATGGAGGAGCAGCACAAGGGGAATGTCTTCCTACTGCCAGAGGGCAGGGTTAGGATGGATAATGGGGAGAAATCCTTCCCTGGGCAGGCCCTGGCACAGGTGCCCAGAGAAGCTGTGGCTGCCCCATCCCTGGGAGTGTCCAAAGCCAGGTTGGACAGGGCTTGGAGCACCCTGGGCTGGTGGGAGGTGTCCCTGCCCATGGCAGGGAGTGGAATGAGGTAAACTTTAAGGTCCCTTCCAACATTAAACCATTCTATGATTCTGGTTTCCAGACAAATTCTTCATGTCTGAAGAACTTCCAGGAGATGATGTTAATTACCTGAACAAATTTCCCAAGAACCCAAGTTGAAGGCTCTTAATCCTTGAAACAAACGTCAGAAGATGCATAAAAATTCTTGTCAATATTCTGTTTTTCTAATTAAATGTACAAAAAGCCAAGACTTGTTTTCCTGTAGCAGGACTCTGGTTTCCAAAACACACTGCAGGAGGGAGACCATGACAGGAATTGCTTTTGAGCTGTTCTGGTAATAATGACTGTAGATCAAATTATAATAAGGTCAATCTCTCCAACATTTGGCTTTAAAAAAATCAAACTGCAATCCACTTTTCTCTCTGGACATATGTTTTAGCTCTGTGGCATGGCATTTATGTGCAAAATGATACAAGGTAAGACATGGAGTGCTGTTTAGAGGAAGCATTGCAGGTTATAAATAGATTAAAGATTCATCTGACAGAGGAAATTTTCAGAACAGGTTTCAGACTGGATGTGGCTCTTTGCCAGGGTTCCTGATGCTCTCTGAGCAATATTGGGGTGAGCTGATGGACAGCTCTGCTATGGGGTTTGGAGTTCCTACTGGAGATGCTCCCAGAGGCTTCTGAGACTGGTCAGAAAGCTGAACTTGGAAGTTGGCAGCTCCTTTCAACAGTTGTTGTCCATGCAAACAGATCTGGATGGAGGAAGAAAGGTTCTAACTGTCCTGCTGTACCTCTGACAGACCCTGTGGCTTTAGAAGGTGTCCCTTGCCATGTCCTTACTCCAAAAGAGCCAACTTGTCCTTACTCCAAAAGAGCCAACTTGTCCTTACTCCAAAAGAGCCAACTTTTCTTCAAGTTTGGAATTTGGGGGGAGTTTTGAGCAACCTGGTCTGTGGAAGGGGGTTGGAATGGGATGAACTTTGAGGTCCCACCCAGCTCAAACCATTCTGGGGTTTTCCTCATTTTGTGCTTTTCCTGTCACATTTGACTTGCACATCAGTGGAAAGTTATGGATGGACACAACACACTGTGAGCATCCTTTGGCATTTCCAGCACAGTGGATGTTTTAGACTCATTAAAAGTTAATTAATTACAGGACAACACTGATGATTACCTGCAAACCCCCCATGTCCTGTCTGGACTCAGTCTCAGCCCTTCCCTTTGGGTGGAAAAGGTTTTTCCCAGTGTCAGGAGTAGCTGTGTGGATGAGGACAGTAGAGATGGTGGGGATTTATTCCTGTTGTGCACTATTGGGATGTATTTGGTGTGTGGGGAGGTGAATGGGCCATAAGGGTTTCCTCCCTCCTTCAGAGTCTTCTGCAGGATAATATTTTCCAAGGGAAAAGACACAAACCATGTTTGAATGGTTTGGAGAATGCTGGCTGAGTTTTCAAGTGGAAGTCCGGGGTTATTTTCTGTGTTCTCCATTTTGACTTTGCTTTCACCTTCTTACTGAAAAAGAATATTATTGCCCTGGTTTACTGGGCTGATTTATTTAGCCAATACAGAAGACAATTGTAGTGGTAGAGTAGGATTTTTATTAGCCTAAGGAAGCTTAAATAATAATTCATTTTAAAAAGAGCAGAAATTTGTCATAACAATTCCAGAACCTACAAAACTCTATTTCCATGAGTTTCTAAGAGCATTTTAAGCTGCAGTTTCAATGGGGTGATTGATGGCAATACCTTTAAGCTACCAAACTTCTTTCAGGGAAACAGCTATTTACATACCTTGTGTAAGCTTTTTAGGATGTGTATTTTCATGTAGAGAGTTTACAACGAGGCCTGTTGATGTTCAGCCATGCTGATTGGCTGTCTCCAGTTCCAAGATAAAGATGGATTTTAAGATGAGTGTTATCAATTCATGTTGAAACCCTTTGTTTCCTTCCCCCCATGTAAAATTCCTGGTATAGAAAATATTAATTAATTGTGCAACATAGCCAAAACTTGTATAATTCCCTAGTTAACATATGTTACCATTATCCATCATCCTTCTTAACATATCCTGCCCCTAATGCCTTTAAATGGCATTTTGCATGTTCAATAAAGGCTTCCAGTTTCACAGAATCACAGAATCCATTGGGTTGGAAAAGACCTCCGAGATCATCAAGTCCAGTTTCTACCCCCATATCTGGGATTGTGTAGTTACTTTCGACCCTCACAAAAACTCTCCATGGAGAGAATCAGTCTTGGATAAAATCCTGCATCTGAGTTGGGTTCTTGGAAAAAATCCTGCACCCTTGAGTTGGGTTCTTTGAGGGGAAGGTCACTGGTGCTCAGAGGTTTGCTGGGATGTCTCCGTGCCCTCCTGGCTCTCTGATTAATGTGCCCTTAGAGCCTTGCCAGGAGACACAACCAGGGGCTCTGACTGCTCAGGAATCCATGTGAGCAGAAGGGATTTTAAGTGTGAATCTTGGTCAGTGAAACCCACCCAGCAGCTCCCTGCAGTCCCTTTCCAGCATGGGCAGATCAGTCCCTGACCAACCAAACACGAGGGGGGGATTTAATTGCAAAGCTTGATTGGAGTTCAGAAGTGCCTGAGGATATTGTTGACTCTTCTTAGTGTCAACAAACCATTTACATTTGAAACATGTATTTTGGTAACAAATCAAATTATTTGGTATCAAAACATTGGCTTTAATAGGTGACTGAGGTGCTTTGAGTGACCTGCTCACAGGAAGTGTCAGTGCTTTGGGGTTTAATACAGAAGTGTCTGTGCACATCTGGGTTTAATTCTGTTCATCCCCAGCCTCCTACTCCAACACTTGGAGCTTTCATGCCTTTTTTTGCTGTTAAAATCCTAAATTACTGCTGGTTTCAGGGAACCTGGAGCTCCTCTGGTACAAGCAGGTCTGGCTGGGGCAGGTGGCTCAGGGACTTCTCTATTTTGGGTGTTGAGCATCTCCAAGGGCTCTACAACCACTGTGGAAACTCCACTGCAGTGAATGTAAAAATGTTAATCAGTCTAGCAGCACTAATTAGCCAAACTTGGGTTCATAGGTTGGGATGGCTCAGCTTGGACAAGAGAACCCATCTGTGGCCTTGCAGTACCTGGAGGAGCTACAAGAAAGATGGAGAGAGACTTTTTCCAAGGGCCTGGAGTGACAGGATAGGGGGAATGGCTTCAAACTACCAGAGAGTAGAGTTAGATGGGATATTGCGAAGGAATTCCTGGCTGTGAGGGTGGGCAGGCCCTGGCACAGGTGCCCAGAGAAGCTGTGGCTGCCCCATCCCTGGAAGTGTCCAAGGCCAGGTTGGACAGGGCTTGGAGCACCCTGGGCTGGTGGGAGGTGTCCCTGCCCATGGCAGGGGGTGGAATGAATGATCTATAAGGTCCCTCCAACCCAAACCATTCCATGATTCCTTTAATGTGCAATCAAGTAAATTAATATTAGAGTTAACACAAGTAGTAATTCCTTGGGTAGATACTTGGAGTTCTCTTCCAAAATCTTGGGGAAGGTCAGTTTGGGCCCCTTTGGATCAGTTTGTTTTGCAGCAGAACAGTCTGTTGTGATACCTTTTAGTTTGTTTTGCTCCTGTTTGCCTGGAGGGAAACTTGGGGATGAAAATATTTGTGTGTAATGTGGCCAAACATGAGCAGTTCCAAGTGATGTATTGTCTGCTTAAATAACTTCGTGTCACCAGATACTGGAGCTCCAAACAAGGAAGATAAAATCAGAGAGTGGGGATGTAGAACTGCTAGATTATCATGCGAGATATGGCATGAACAATTTTCAAAGTAACTTGGGCTTTTAGGAAGCTGAACCTCAATTTAAGACCTAATTATTTCAACAGTTATGAAAATTTTGCCCTTACACATTTTCCCAAAAACCAAAGGAATGAGTTTCTTTACTCTTGGCACCAATTTTTTTTTCAAATTTATTTTATTCTTAAAAAGATTTAACTGTCCTGCTGTATTAATTAGGTTTTCTGAGATTTTAATTACTACTGTATTTGGGGGGTTTGTTTTTATCATGATCTGTGTCCTTCTCCTGTAGAACATTTTTAAGCACTTTTGAAAGCATCAGCTTAGGGGACCCTTGGCAGATTAAGAAAGAGATGGTTTTATAAATCATTTTTTTTTTCATTCTTGCAAGAAATAAAATAACAAAATTGGATTCCTTTCCTGATCCTTGTCTTTAGGTGGATCTTGTTCTGTACATGGATCAATAAAAATGTCTTTAACAATGAGAGGATAAAGCTACAAGGGGCAGAAAAATGAGTCCATTCATCAAGGGCAACATGAAAGAGGGACTATTGTGAAGATGCTCCAAATATTGATGTGTTGTGTTGCCCTCCCAGGACATCACAAGTCCCATTAGTGATAAATATTTCCAGCTTTAAATATCTAGACTATTAGCAGCTGCAAAAGCAATTTTTTGTGTAATAAATTAATGTATGTTCAGAAACTTTGTACATGTGCTTGTCTCCAAAGGAGCATTTTCACCTCCTGCTCCATCCATCCTTTCTGAGAACAGAACAGCCATTTAATTTGCAACCTGAAGTGTTAAGTTTTAATTCCTTTCCTTTGCTCACTCTCCTACTTGGGCACACATAAATCTGAGGAAAATGAAAGAACCAGTAAAAAAAAAAAAAAAAAGAAAATGGCTGTATCCTTCTCGAGCTGTAATTTGGCTTCATGAATTATTAATCCCCGGGCCCAGGATAGCAACAGCTTTTTCAGAAGTCAGTGGGAATGCAAAAGCTTCACTTTATCCAGTGGCAGGAATGCAGCTCTCCCCATGCAGCACTTTGTGGTGCTCACAAGAAATGGGATTTGAGACCATTTCAACTCTCTGAAAGACGACACAAAGTAAGGAAGTGGGGAGGGAATTTTGCCTTTTTTTTTCTTTTTCCCCCCTTTTTTCCTGCCTCTGAAATAATTTCAAAGAAATGAAACCACGTGGGTCTCTCAGGGCTGGGGCTGGTGGAGATGGTGAAGCTGCATTTGGGAAGCATCACTGAGAGGGAGAGGAGCAGCTCGGGGAGCACCTTGGGAAGGAAAAGGGGCTTTGGCTTCTTACTTAAGGGAAAAGAAGAAACCTGTGGAGGCTTGAAAATAAGCTACAATGGCTAAAAGGGAGCATTTACCACACAAACAGCAGCTGGGATTGTAAGTAAAGTTTTATTTGCTAAATAAAAAATTTATTTTCTAATTTAATAGTGCTTAAACCAGGTGATGATTTATTTGAAGCTGTCTCCATACCAGCATTAAAAGACCATCATCTTGTCCCCTAATTTAACTGTTCTGGCCAAAAAAAATAGAGTATTTTTGTCTCTTGTCTTGAATAATTTCATGTTTGGTGTCATTCTTAAGGTTCTTTGCAGAACTTAGCCCTGCTCTGGTAAAATCTGCCTTTGGAAGTTGCAGAGCTGATTTAATTGAATCCCATCTTACAGAATTTAAAGGCATGTAATGGAAAGTTGAGATATTCTCTCATTCTGAAATTTCAGTTTAATATTTTTAGTATTTTAGCAGTGCTGTTCTCCATCTCTAAAGAGAAGTTGTTAAAATAAGGAGTGTCTCTTGCAATGTATCACCATCTATTTTTAAAAATGTATTTTAGCACATAAACAAATGAGAAATGGGTGTGAAGGACCCGATTAGGTCTCTGTTTTGCACTGGGGTTTTTAATAACCATTACAGCCCAAAATTTATGGAGGGAGGACTCCTGATGACATTGTAATGGGAATTTCACCTGGGATTGTTTCCCAGGAGATAATCTCGCTGCTGTCACTGGGGGCTGATTTACAGGAGTTGTTCTGCTCCCATCTGTTGATGGGCAGAGCTGGCAGGGTTAGGAAGGAGCAATTCAGCAACTCTGGCTGCAGAGAGGTGTAATCAGTCCACAAGAATTCCCAGGAATGTGTCAATTCCTGCCCTGACAAAGATGAGAACTTGGTAGGTGACGCTGCAAAATCAAGTTGGGGATCTTTCTTTCATTTTCTTATTTCT
>JAWWLZ010000025.1:1908912-1919947 GCA_035041345.1 Poliocrania exsul | reverse complement strand
TATAATAAATTAATCCGTTCTTGAAAGTTTATCCTCTCCATAGTCACCCTCTTGAGCCAAATCTGGAAGATCTGGTGTGTCTTCTCTGCTGATGATGATGGTGGTGTCCTTGCTCATGGCAGGAGGGTGGAACTAGATGGCCTTGAAGGTCCCTTCCAGCCCAAACCATTCTGTGTCATCCCTTACCAGGTTCTGGCCAAGCTGCTGCTTGGTGGAGGTTAAAGCAGGGCCTGGGCTGGTGGAGTGGATGTTTCTCTAAAAACTTCAGCCTGGGATGTTCCAAATTCTCCAGAGCTGTGGGGCTGGATGGGCACCATGCCCACTGAGGTGGTGACCTGGACTCAGGGGGGCATTTATTTGAGAAGCCATTTCTCTTTTGGTTCTGCTGGGTAGGATTTCTTTTTATTGTGACTAATCAGAGGAGTGTGGAATGAACCTTCCCATGAGCAGAAGGAGCTTGATTTATGAAGTGGAATTGTAATCCAACATGAAGCATTTGATTACTCCTCGCACACACTAATCCTTTTTTTATGAGATCAATTTGCCCCCAATATCTGTACATGGTATTTTTTTGGCAACCTTTTTCCTTAAGACCTCAAAATGGTATAAATGATGAGCTCCAGCTGTTTCTCATTGTGTGGTTTAGTTTCTGACACACAAGGCACTGGATTTTAAGCTTCTCAGACTTTTCCCCTGTAAGTATTATTTAATAGCTACTGCTGCATGAACATTGATTTTAATTTTACCAGAATAAGTGCATTAAAATGTTTACATGTTGTTATTTATCACCAGCTGTTCCACCAGCACTGGAGATGGTTGGGTTTATTTATTTCTGGGTGCCACATAATTAACTTCATGTGCTCTTCTGGAGACTTCCTTGCCAGTTATTCATAGCCTGACTACTTTGTGTGCAATCCCCAAACAATTTACTGTGTGATGGGAAATATTTCAGTGTGTTCTTGCATTAAGACTTAGAATAATGTGACTGTCTGGTGGTATTTATAGCAGGTTGCAGCAGTGGAGGCAGATCACCCTTTTATCCTTGGCAGTGTCAGGGAGGGTTGGCTTTCCCCACCTTGAGGAACTGGTTCCAGATCAATCCCCCTTGGAAATACAACCAAAAGTTGCATATTTTGAATAGATTTAATCCTGGAACACTTAAGAATGACTCCACACCCATTAATGGGGGGGGGGGTGTGGGATCTGCTGTGACCTCATAGTGGTACTGCTGAGGTTGGGTGTGAAAATCCCTTCATATTCTGCTCAGAATGAAACACAAATCACTGAGAGTGAGCAAAAGACTTTCTTCCACTTGGTCACTACATGTGATCACAGTTTGCCTGCACTGATTCTGTGATTTAATCAGTTTCTGCACAGATACCAACCACTTAAAATATTTGAGTTGATCAAAACATTGTACATCCTTGTTCCAGGATTTTCAAAGGGGCAGACAAGAAATGCCAGAGGTCACAGAGTATTATTTTTATTTGTTCTTTTTTGTTGCCAGTAATTGTAATATAGTAGAAAAAATTAAGACATAAAACTGACAGAGGAAGTAAATTTAATTTCTTTCTAAGCCCAGGAGTAAAGATAATTGGGTCCATGGCAGGTTTCATCCTGGTCTTCCAAACAAGGTGTTCTCTCCTGGTCCTGTGTCTGTCTCACTGCCAACCCTTGATAAAACAGTGACATCCCCAAGGAGAGTCTGATTCCCCAAGATTCCACCCCAGAAGGGTTGGAGCAGCTTTAGATGAGCCCCAGCAGAGCCCACGGGGTTTGTCCATCACAATCACTCACTGTCTGGAGCTGCTGATCAAGGTAATGAGGTGGGATGTGGCACAGGCTGACCCAGCTCACAGGGAAGGCAAGTCCTTACAGATATGGCTCAAAAATATTGTATTAATGAACTAGACAGACCTCAGAAGGGCTGGAAATGACCAACCAAACCTTTTGCTGCTGTAATCACAGAGGGAGAGATGTTGCTTCATCCTCCTGTGTCCATGACACATCCATGGCAAAACCCAATCCTATTGAACTGCAGTTGTTTTCCCTCTGTTTGAGGATTTCTTCCCAAATCCAAAACATTGGTGGCTTTCTCTGCGTGTGTGGTTGGGCTTTTGCCATTAGAAGCTGTAGCCAGATTTGGTGGCACTTGGGAGTTTTTGGTGTAGGAGTAGTGAGAGGAAACTTGTTGGTACATGTTTTGATTTGCTTTCCTTCATTCCTACAATGAAACTTGACAATGTGATATATTTGGAGCTGCTATAAAAGAAATTCCTTCCAGTCCTTCTAATCCATTGTGCAAAGTGTCAGGATTTTCCTCCCTGGCTTTGCTTGTGCTTTTGATAGAAAGAGAGGAATGGTCCCTGAGAAAACTTGTGGCCCCCAAATCTACCTCAGTGGTAAATTTTATAAACATATATAAAAACTTTTAATTTTTTAGAGGGCTGGAGGGCCAGGACCATCAGGGAAGGTTAATGAACAGTCTGAAATGCCTTGGAGAAGCCCTGCAAGAGGAGGTCTCTCCAGACACCAGAGCACAAAGCCCCAAACATCAATCCCAACACTTGCATCGATCCTTTATCAGGGGCAAGGGCTGTCACAGATAGCAATCTGTAATAATTAGGGAAACTGTGTCCTAGAAAATGACCTGAGTGTTTGAATCTCTGGGATTTGATGGGATTTCAGCAGGAGATGAGCAAAATTTTGGTGTTATCCCCTTCCCTAGCACTGGTGGTTGGGTGAGACCTTGGTCCAAGTAGCTGCTGGGCTTCCCTTGGGATGTTCTCCCATCCAAGCAATGCCTGTCCTTTTGTGTACATACTGAAGGAAAAACAGAAATGTGACTTTCTATAATCTTTATGAAGTATTTGTATGGTAATCAGCTGCAGGGTGAGCAGCAGTTCCAGCTCACACAACCATCACCACTTGGCAGAATTTCCTGCCTGGCATTTCTTTCATAACTGCATTTCAAAGCTGCCTCACCGAGAAGGTTATTCTGGTAATTTATTAAGGTTTTTTCTGGCTGCAAATAAACTCTTTTTGAACAACAGCTCCTTCCTGAGGGCAGTCAAGTGTCAAATGCAGAGTTATGGATGGTGTGAGCTCCATTGCCCCATTCCAACTGGGAAGGCTCAGCTGTGCCAACACCAAGTGCCACTCGGGCACCTGTCACTGCAGAGCCCTTAATGAGCACTGAGTGTGTTCATTATTGCAATCAAGGGCATGGGAAGGGAGTTTCAAAAACTTTGGTCTCTTTAGGGGTGTTTTTGGGTCTGTAGGATGAAGTGCTGTGGAATAACTCCTGTCTTTGCAACATTGGTACTGGGTGAGGAAAGAATCTGGGCATTTATTGTGGTCACCTTGGAAGGTTCACCTGAAATTTCATGTAATTTTTCACTATAATGCATATTTTTATTTGCTTTGTTCGTCTTGGAAGGGTCATTTGAAATTTTGTGTAATTTTTCAGTGTAATGAGTATTTATATTTGGTTATCTTGGAAGGTTCACCTGAAATTTCATGTGGTTTTTCAGTATAATGTGTATTTATATTTAGTTATCTTGGAAGGTTCATTTGAAATTTCATGTAATTTTTCATTATAATGTGTATTTATAATTGCTTTGGTCATCTTGGAAGGTCCATTTAAAATGGAGTAGTTTTTTGGTATAAGATGTATTTGTATTTGCTTTTATATAGACAATCATAGGATTGGAAGAATTAAGGTTGGAAAAGGCCACCAAGGACATCAAGTCCAACCTTTGGTTGAAGGTTGGACTTTTAATTAGTTTCAAACCCCAGTTCTCCATAGTTTTAAAGTTATCTTAAACAATCCCTTGCATTAATTTGAGAGGGCGAAACCAACTCTCTGGTTATTTATGCAGATCTTGGTTACTAATTTGGGGCAATAATCTTTATTTCCTCACTCAAGTGAACAGATTTCTTCTGCTGGGATAGAAAATGTGAACTGGAGAAGTGTTGTGGTCTAAGTACCCAAAATAGAGGTGGTTCCTGTGGAATTTATAGTGGTTCCTTAAATACCTTATTGTGTTGCAGCTGTAAAGAAAACCCATAAATAAAACCCTTCTAAGAGTTGGACTTGATGCTCTTTGTGGGTCCCTCCAGACTCAGAATATTCTGTGAAATTCAGTGCAAGTTTCCCTATTGAAAGAAACTACTTATTGCAAAGGGAAGAAAATATTGAATATTTTAATAAAACCCTTCCCAATGTTTAGTTTAAAAAAAAAGGACTTCAACTGAAATCTGCAAGCAAATAAATTGATCTGCAGGCAATGCCTTTGTGGGGAGCAGAGGAAAAAGAGCTGAATCCATAGGTCACTGCTGCAAGAATAAAGCTAATATTAGCCCAGGAGTCCTGTGGTTTGCAGAATGAGCCTGGGAGGTGCTGAGCTTTCACAATTTCCCTGGGCATTGGAAGGGACAAACCTTAGAACAGACGTGCTCTCATGTCTTTAGGGACTAAGATTGCAATATAACACACTCTTAAGTTGGTTTTTTCCCCCCTTTATTTTCCTTTATGTATTATTTGAACAGTAACTTTTTGACTCTGGTATTTGTGGAAGACAGAGAATATCAAAGTGGAACAATCAGGTGATAATCCTACTTATCAAACCTTTGGCTTGGTGTATTTTTAGTCTTACAGGATCAGAGTTACCAAGAGTAATTTGATAAACATCATTTTCCTTTGAAGAACTTATTTTAGGCTTTTTTTTTTGTGAGTTCACCTGCTCCCTTGAGAGCAAACCAGCAAATAATTGATTCAGTGCAAGTCCTTGCCAATTTTTAAGTGAGAATAAACAATTTGAGGAACTTTGTGGTTATTAAAGGTGATGATTTGTGCACAGATTTTGTGGTGGTGACAGTTTGAGACCTCAGAGCCAGCTCGTTGGGTGTTCTCCAAGGAGCTCTTCAAAAATGTTCTTCAAATTGAAGTTTAGCTCTTGCTCAGGTGTGAAACACTTTGCTGTGTGTTGCCTTTGGGCCATGGGCTTTCACTGCTGGTGGGAAAGGCAGGATAAACCTGCCCAGATGCTGCTCATGGCTGAGATCACCTCAATGTTGGTCTTCCCCAGTGGGGCTGGAGACACCTTCTCACAGAACACTGTGCCAATGTGTAGCAACCTCACAAATAGGTGTGAGCATGAAATGATGCCCCTGGTGGTTTGAAGGAGCTGCAGGGCAGTTTGAGGTCTCTCTGGGCCAAATCCCCTGTTGGGATTTTCAGGCATCCTTCCATGATTCCCTGGGAATGTGCCAGTTTGAGGGCTGGGAAGGAGATGTTTGTCTGGAATCCAAGCTGGGCTTTGGGAGGTCTGGAGCAGTTTGGTTTAACACCCACAGGCAGGTTTGGGATGTCCTCCCTGGTGCTCAGTGTTTAGGGCTGCTGCATCCTCCAATTTCACCACACTGGGTTTATTTTCTGTTGGATATTTTTCCTAAATCCCAAAGGAATTCAAAGCTAAACCCCCGTTAAGCTGAACAAGGAGTCCCAAATTGAAGCACTACAAGACACAGATTTCATTTAAACTTCCAATGAGTTATTAAAGCAATTTATTTGCCCAAGTTATTCAAGAGTTTGTTACTTATGTTACCACTACAAATGTCCAGTCCCTGCTGACACAGGACAGAGAAAATACCATTTTGGAGAACTCTTCACTGTGTAGTTGATTTATGGGCCTCTTTTCTGGCTTCTGGTGTGGCCCATCCCGAGGACAGGAGGAAGTGGTGCAAGAAATGGTTTGATTTGTAAAGGGAGCCTGAGGTTTGTATCAGTCCCTGCTCCTCCCTCCTCCTCCTCTCCCCTCCATGGAGGTTGTGAATTTGAGGAGACCAAATTCGAAGCTAAATGATTATTTTACAAGTTCTCTGTGCAATGCAGAGTGTTAAAGTGACGCTTCTTGTGCTCAGAAATGAAACACTGCATTGAGGAGTTTGCTTCAAGTGAAAGAATAAATAAAAAATTAAACTTTCTTATGCCTGGCTGTCAAAAATGTTGAATGAGCAAACCAATTTTAACACTTTTAAATGAAGTTCATGGCATCTTTGCTGAGAAGTGGGGCTTAAAAACAAACAATTTCTCACTGACAGCAAAAATTGTTTCCCTAACATGCCCAGAGGTGAAATGACTGCTTGGGGGAAATAAGGCTGGCAGATTTTTTCCCCTCTAAGTGGAGAAAGTCTTTGGGCTGTAAAAGCTGTTGTGTGGTTTAACTAATTTTCTTTAAAGTGAAGGGAACAGCAAAGCAGAGGATGTGTTTTCCCTGCTGAGCTGGTATTTCGAGTTGTTTATGAGTATGTTGTCACTTCAGGAAAGCCAAACGGGAGGGAAATGTGCAGGAGAGCAGAGAGCATGTGGATGTGTCAACTGAATTTTATCCAGAACCCAGAAATAGTTCTCAGCCAATCCTAGAATTGAATGAACCACTCCAGAAAAAAAAAAAAAAACCCACTCCATCCTTGAGCTCTTTCCCTTCCATGCTCTTCACTCCATCCCTGGAGCTTTTGCTTTCAGTTCTGCAGCAGCACAAGGGGAGGTTCTCATGGGGGATAAAAGTTAGAGAGGGATTTGTTGTTGTTTTTTGGGTTTTTTTTGTTTTGTTTCCCCGCGTGCCAGCCAGGAGTAGAATTGGAAATAAGTGACCAACATGAGAACAGTGACTCTCATAGTGTTTGTCCCAAAGAAAACCACTCTCCATCCTCCTGCCAGCACCTGGTAAATCAGTGTCCTGGGACATTATCCCCTTTGTTGCCCTGCCCATCCTTTGCACAGAGAGTGCCTGGCATGGCTCTTGTGTCCAGGAGTGTGAACCTGCTTAAAAAATAAATGGGAATTATTTATTCTTGGATGCAGGATCAGAGGGACATCACTGGGAGTGCTCCCCAAGCTGGATGGGCTGATGGAAAGCAGATCCCTCTGATTTCTCATCCTGTGTTTGAAGTCTCTGCTTTTTTAGCACTTTGGGCACAAGATCTGAGTATTTTGAGGTTGTTGAGAGGTGATGTGGCCACAGCAGCCCCTTGATCTTTTTTCTTTAGGTGCTGCTGAATGGCCTGGGACAGCACAAAAAGAAATGTAAGGTCTGATAGGCCCTTTCAAGGACTTCACATCTGCATTGAGGATTCCCAAGGAATATTCAGGAGGTGAAGGCTGGAGCTGCATGTGCCAAAGAGAATTTGGGAGGTTTGAAGCACCATCAGTGCCCTCCTGCTCCAGCTGTGAGGAGAAACCAGCTCTTTGCTGTGAACTCTGCTTGGGAGGCAGCGAGGAATTCACTGGGAGAATATTTCATTTCAGTAACGACCACTGAATAATTTATTCTCCTCACTTACAAATATTTTTATGGCAGACACTTGAGGGTTTAATTAGGCACTGGGTAAACAATTTGTGTGTGTTGGTGAGGAGGAGTTTAATGAGAATGGGTGTGGTTTGGAATGCTGTGCTCACCTTTGGGAGCTGCTTCCACCCTTCAGCACCTGGACAGCTGTTCCAGCTGTTGGGAGAGCAAAGTGAGCACCCCCTGCCTGGTCCACCCTTGCTCTGAGTGAGGAGTTTGGGCTCAGGAACTTCATTTCATGCCAATGATTCCTTTCCCCCTGCCCTTTTACTGCTGAATGCTGTGTTTGTAAATGGCATCAGCTCAGCATGGACATTTTGGTGGTATTTCCACTCCCAAAAAGCGTTTCCAAAGGTTTGAAGAAGGATTTAGAAGCAATGCAGGTGATCCTTCTTTGGCATCTTTGGGTAGTGAGACACAAACCCAGTCCCTCTCAACTTTCTGCTCTGAGTTCTGTCTTTCCCAAGAAATCAAAGTTTCAGGGAAGTAGATCCCTTGTCTGCAACAAACTACTCCAGAGTTCTCTTTGCCACTTGTCCTGTATTTCCAGCACACCCTGAGAGGTGGGGATGTTATTTAATTGCAGAGTAATCTCTGCCAGTGTAGGAAAAGAAACTCAGTTTGTCCAAATTTGGGGAGAACAGATACGGAATAGAAGGAAAATCCAAAATGTTCCAGGCAAAAAAAAAAAAAAAAAAATCTTCCTTTTATTCCCTGTCCCTTTCCTTAACATCCACTTCTCTTTTTTTCTGCTCTTCCATGCAAGAAAAGGGTTGGATTTGAGATGAGTTTTGCCTGTGTTGTGGCATTCTAGATTTTCATTTAGGCATCTAATGAAATTCCTGCAGGTTGTCCCAATTTCCTGACCATTTATATGCTAATAATAGAAATTTTATTGTGGAGAAGGGGAGAAAATAAACAACTAAGGCAAAGAAATGAATGCCTTTGATACCATGTGTTAAGAGAACAGTTCAGGGCAACAAATGTACATACATTTAAAATGTTGAATAAATATTGCTAATGGTTACAGCAAGAATAAAAAGAAATAGGTGAGGAAGGAAATTAAAGTGACCTTGGATCCAGGTACATTATTACTGCCCAGATACTGTTTGACTTTAATTTTTATTAATGTAGATAATGGCTTACATGGGCCTTATGGCTGCATTACTGGTGCTCTAAAATTTAATTAGATTTTTAGAGCAGCTGTTAATGGCTTCTCCAGAATTACATAATTCAGTGGCAATGCCAGAAAACTTCATCCATTTCATTAGCCCCTGAAAAGCAGCTGAAATGAGGTGTTTTGTCTGCAGAACTGCCCTGGATTCCTGGGTGTTCTGTTAACAAGGCATTGGGATGGCACTGATTTGATTTTATCCTTGCAGTGCAGGTGGGGGAGAACATGGAGAGGGAACTCTTGTAAAAAGCTTTGTAGGATTTGGATTTTTGTTTCTTGCTTTCTTAGACCAAAGACTCAGAGAACCAGTTGTAATAACTTGGGAAAAGTCCACTTGTAAGGAGAACACAAGGCAGGAAGACACATCCCCACCAGCCTGATGGTGATCTGCAGGAATGTGGATGAAAATGGTTTATTTTCACAGCAAAAGAAAGATGGGATGGTGGTTTTTATTGTCCTGTCCATCAAAAATATAAATAAGAGAGAAATGCATCAGGCTCTGTATTTCTTTAGTTAATTCCAAGAGAACTTTGTGAAGAAGCAGCTCTGCTGATAATAGAAAAATGTATTAGAGTTGATCCAATGAGAGGTTTGAAAAGAATCTCAGTCAAAAAGTTTAGAGATAACATCTTAGACTAATTTAGTTTAGCTCAAGCAGGGTGAGACAATAAATATGTAAAGTAGTACCAGGGAGGTCTGGTGTGCAGAGAGGGGAACCAGGATGAGCTGTGAGAGGAAAATTGGGACACTTGGAAGTGTTTTTCCAGGATATCTGTGTAAAATATGTGGCTTTTTAAGTGCCAAGCTCTGGGCTGGTGTGTGAGTTGGAGTGTTCCCCCTGGGATGGGTTGGTGTCCTTGTCTCCACTCACGGGCACTGAGGGTGGATCTTCCTTCACCCAACCATGGTCCCTCCTCTGGTGGATACCTGGATGATAATTTATGCATGGACAAGATACAGGAATTAATTGTAAATCCATCAGGTGTTGATTTGAAGTTTGGTCTTTCATCTGCATGTTCAGCTTCCCCAGTTTCCAGGAATTTGGCTGAAATGTGTTTGTTGTTACCCAGAGCCCACAACCTTTGCTAATCCCATGAGTTACCCATTAATGAACCTCTGAAGTCTCCCCTAAATAAACACAGAGCAGCTTTTGGAAATGGTCCTTTGCTAATCCCATGAGTTATCCATCAATGAACCTCTGAAGTCTCCCCTAAATGAGCACAGAGCAGCTTTTGGCCTGGAAATGGTCCTTGTTTAGGTGAGAAACTTAAGGATGGCTGGTTAGTTTGCATGGGATGTCCAGCTCAGACCAGCATTACTTGCTTTTAAATCTCATTTCATTAATTGAGAGCAGCTTTCAGAGCAAAGTTTCTTGCTGGAAATGTTTGAAGGTTTTAGGACAAGGAATGATGCAGGAAACATTTTGGGGGAAGAGTGGGGAGAGGTAAAACACTGGAATTAGGTGACAAGCAGGAAAGAGGTGCCTCATCCAGGGTGAGCTTCTGCTGCAAGGCAAACCCTTCTCTGAAAAATGAAAATATTTGCTGCTGTTGCCTATTTACGTTCAGCTGCTAATGAGGAAAATTAAGAAAGTGCATTTTTCTGGCTTGGTAAATTCTGAGCTTTGTTATTGCCCATATTGCAGCAATGACAGAGTGTGTGTCAGTGGTGCAGAGGGGAGCTGTTCATGGATCAAAGGATCACACGTGTTGGTTAAAGACATTCTAATGATAAATGACAGTGACCTAATTTATGAAACAGGCCTGTAGTAGAAAATCACTCACTAATTTGTAATTCTGTGATGAACAAGAACAAAATCAATCCTGTCAGAGTCATCAAACATTAAGAAGTTGCTGCAGGTCTTGCAGCAGTGCCTTGAGTGCTGTGTGGCCACTGCAATCCCCTCACTGGGAATCCAGGGCTGGAAACCAAAATCCAAATTGAGGCAGCAGCAGTTCTGTTTAATGCCAGTGTTAACTAGGAAATAGGTGAGGAAAGTGTGTCTGGCATGTAAGGAATTATCTGGAAGCCTTGGAGAAGAAGCTTGAGGGCATGTTTGCTGAAGGGTTTCCATCTGGAAAGTGCTGGTGGGGCAGGGCTGGTGCTCAGGGATGGAGACCTGAGAGCTCCTGGGGCTGCTGCTGAGTCTGGTCTGTGGCAGACTTGGAGAAGTGGAAATAGGGAAGAAAAAGTAGGTGTTTTAATCTGTAGAAACTTGATTCTTGGAGAAATACTGCTCTGGAGGAAATAATAAACCTGTTGTGCATAACTTGGGTCAAATCCATTCTTGTTGTAACCCTGGAAAACTTTTAGGAATGGAAAGGGAAGTTGTTTCAAGGATGTTTGAGAGATGCTGAAGAGCAGAGGATGCATCACCAGGATGAGCTGAGCTGTAGCTGTTGGCACAGAATCAAAGCTCCTTGATGGATGGAATGGAACCAGGATCTGCAGCAGACCCTTCCATGGGTGGGAACCAAGGGCCCAGGATCTGCAGCAGACCCTTCCATGG